>JAOXJK010000062.1:23622515-23644883 GCA_025774025.1 Xenus cinereus
AGGGGGGTCGGGAAAGCGCCTGGCGGCATCCCGAGGGGTGGAGGGACGGTGCGGGGGTTCGGGCAGTCGCCGGCGGAATCCCTAGGGGCGGAGTTGTGCCACCCTGAGGGGCAGGGGGAGAGGCTCGGGGGGGTCTGGTGGGTGCCAGGCGGCATACCGAGAGGCGGGGGAAGGGGCGCAGGAGGGTCAGGCAGGCGCCCGGCTGCACCAAGAGGGGCAGATGGAGGGGAGCAGGGGCTTCAGGCGAGCGCCTGACAGCACCCCGAGGGGCAAGGGAAAGGGGTTGGGCGTGTGCATGCGGCACCCCGAGGGGCGGGGAGAGGGGCGCGAGGGTGTCCGTCGGGTGGGTGGAGGGCGGCACCCCCAGGAGCGGGGTAGGGGTGCAGAAGGGTTGAGAAGGCGTGGGGCAGCAACCCGAGGGCAGGCGGGGGACCATGGAAGGGTCGGGTGGGTGAGGGGCGGCATCCCAAGGGGCGGGGGGATGGGTGCCAATGGGTCTTGAGGATGTGGGGCGGCACCCCGAGGGGCGTGGGGATGGTGACGAATATGTCGGGTGAGCTCAAGGCAGCACCCCAGGAGGCGGGCGGAGAGGTGCAAAGGGGTTGGGCAGGCGCAGGGCAGCACTCGGAGGGGCAGAGGGGTGGGTGCGGAGCTGACAGGTGGGCACAGAGTGGCACACTCAGGGGCAGGGCCAGAGGTGTGGAGGGGTTGGGTGGGTGGACAGGGGATGGCACCCCGAGGGGTGGAAGGAGGGGTGTGGAGAAGTAGGGCGGGCGCCTGGCAGCACCCTGAAGTGTGGGAGGAGGTGATAGCCTGGAGGGAACTAACACTCAAGGGTTAATAGTAAATCCATTGCTTAGCTTAAGCCGTATATCTATACAGAAGGAACGGTCATTATGACCTTCCCTTTGCTTGCATCTTTGTAACCACAAGATAAGGATGTCGTAAATTAGGATAGGATGTGCAGGAGTAATCACAAAGGTAGGAACTTATCAAAAGGAACAGGGGGATGCACGCACTCTGCCAACTAAGAACCAGCTTGAGCAAGTTTTGTGGTGAAGGTGAAAACTGCACAGTAAGGAAGACATACGGCCTTCATCTCTGAGACCCCGGCCCACGACCACCAGGAGGTACTGTGCGTGGGCAGCTGGGAGGAGCTAAACGCGGAGACAATGGAAATGATTTCTTGGAACTCATTATAATAAAGACCGCCTCCTTTGGGGATAGTTTATGAATATGTATAGGCGCTTTATGAATATGCAACACTTTATTGTATGCATTCAAAGGAAATGCAGCAGGTGGCATGCACAATTGTGGTGGGGCAACCCCTGTGCTGCCCAGTGCTGAATAAACATACCTACTTTACAACCTTACAGGTTGTGGAGTCTGCTTTCCGCACGTCAAGAGGGGCCCATAGAGGTCGGGCGGGCGTGGGGTGGCACCCTGACGGGCAGAGGGTTGGGCGCAAAGGGGTCAGACGGGTGGGGGGTGACACCCCAAGCAGCGTGGAGAGGTCGCGTGGGTGCAGGGCAGCACCCCCATGGGCAAGGCGAGGGGTGCAGAGGGATCGGGCGGGCATGGGGCATTTTGGAGGGGATTGAGGAGGGGCGCCAAGGGTTCAGGCAAGCACAGTGTGGAAGGTGCGTGGGAGCGGCATGGAAGGGTTGGGCGGTGAGGGACCCCTCCAGGAACCAAGATGACTGCCACGCGTTTGGTGTGGTATGATCTCTCTCAGCAGGCCCAGGGACTCAAAATGGCCACTGCTTGCCTCTGGCTGTGGCTCCTGCTACCAGAATTCCCAAGAGCTAGGATGGTCACTAGAGGCCACAAGCCGGGACTGCAGATCCAAGAAAGCTACGAGAGCCAAGATGGCCGCCAGGCGACATAGGTCTGGACTACCTCTCCCAGCAGGCCCCGGGACCCAAAATGACCTCTGTAGGCCCATTCCCTGTACGCCACGAGAGCCAAGATGGCCACCATGTGCTCTCAGTCTAGACCACTGCTACCAGCAGGCCTTAAGAGCCACGATGTCTGCTGTGCACCATGGTCGGGTACTACCACTCCTAGCAGGCTCAGGGAGCTAAACTGGCTGCCAGATGCCCTGGGCATCTCCCAGTAAGCCACGAGAGACAAGATGGCCACCCGGCGCCTTGGGTCTAGATTTCTGCTCCCAGCAAGCCTTGGGAGCCAAGATGTCTGCTGTGTGCCATAGTCAGATACTTACTGCTCCTAGCAGACCAGGGACCCAAAATGGCCACCAGCTGCCCCTGGCCGTGACTACCACTCCCAGAAGTCCCCAAGAGCCAAGATGGTCGCCAAAAGCCCTGGGTCTAGACTACTGCTCCCAGCACACCCTGGCAGCCAAGAGGCCACTGTGCATCCCGATCTAGTACTACCGCTCCCAAGAGGCTCTGGGAACTAAAATGGCCGCCTTGTGTTTCGGTCTGGTACTATTGCTCCCAGCAGTCCCAGGGACCCAAAATGGTCACTGGCTGCCTCTGGCCATGCCTACACTCCCAGAAGGCACCCAAGAGCCAAGATTGCCTCTGAAGGCCCCAGGACGGGACTACAGATCCCAGCAAGTCGCAAGAGCCAAGGTGGCTGCTGGGCACCACCCAGGAAGAGTACAAAGGTTTCATGAGGCTATGCAGGGAGAAAACTAGAAGGGCCAAAGCTCAACTAGAACTTAATCTGGGTACTGCAGAAAAAGACAACAAAAATTGTTTCTGTAAATACATTAACAACCAAAGGAGGTGTAAGGAGAATTTCCATCCTTTTATTAGATGAGGGGGAGAGGAGGAGAAAGAAAAGGCTGAAATACTTAACGCCTTCTTTGCCTTAATCTTTAGTAGTAGGACCAGTTGTTCTCTGAGTACCCAGACCTCTAAGCTAGTAGATAGGGGCAAGGAACAGAATGAAGCCTCCACAACCCAAGGGGAAATTCTTAGTGACCTGCTACAGCACTAAGACACACACAGGTCTAAGGGGCTGGATGGGATGCACCCCAGAGTACTAAGGGAGCTGGTGGAGGTGCTCACTGAGCCACTTTCCATCACTTCTCAGCAGGCCTGGCAAATTGGGAAGGTTCCAGTTGACTGGAGGTTAGCAAACGTGATGCCCATCCACAAGAAGGGCCAGCAGGATGATCTGTGGAACTACAGGCCTGCCAGTCTGACCTTGGTGCTTGGAAAGGTCATGGAACAGATCATCCTGAGTGCCATTATGTGGCACATGAAGGACAACCAGGTGATAAGGCCCAGTTGACATGGGTCTTGCTTGACAAACCTGACTTCCTTCTATGACAATGTCATCCACTGAGTGGATGAGGGAAAGGCTTTGAATGTTGTGTACTTGGACCTTAGTAAAGCCTTTCCTGTGGGAAACCATGTCATTCTGGAGAAACTGACTACTCATGGCTTGGAGGGGCGTATGCTTCACTGGGTGAATGTCTAGCTGGAGGGCCGAGCTCAAGGAGTTGTGTTGAATCCAGTCGACAGAACAAGTGGTGTTCCCCAGGGCTCAGTACTGGGGACAGTTGTGATTAATATCTTTATCAATGATTTGGACAAGGGGATCAAGTGCACCCTCAGTAAATTTGCACAGGACACCAAGTTGGGTGGGATGTAGATCTCTGGAGGGTAGGAAGGCTCTGTAGAGGGATCTGGTTGGATCGATGGGCCAAGCGACAAGTCACAGGGTCCTGCAATTGGGTCACAACACCACCATGCAGCACTACAGGCTTGGGGAAGAGTGGCTGGAAAGCTGCCCAGCAGGAAAGGACCTTGGGGGTATTGGTCAACAGCCAGCTGAGTATGAGCCAGCAATGTTCCCAGGTCAAGAAGGCCAACAGCATCATGGCTTGTATTAGGAGTAGTGTGGCCAGCAGGACTGGGGCAGTGACCATCCCCCTGTACTCAGCACTGGTGAGGCCCCACTTCGAATGCTGTGTCCAGTTTTAGGCTCCTCACAATAGGAAGGACATTGAGGTACTGGAGTGTGTCCGGAGAAAGGCAATGAAGCTGGTGAGGAATCTGGAGAACAAGTCTTATGAGGAGCATCTGAGGGAGCTGGGGGTGTTCAGCCTGGAGAAAAGGAGGCTGAGGGGAGACCTCTCGCTCTCTACAACTCCCTGAAAGGAGGGTGTAGCCAGGGGGGGATCGGTTTCTTCTCCCAAGGAACAAGCAATAGGACAAGAGGAAATGGCCTCAAGTTGCGCCAGGAGAGGTTTAGATTGCATATTAGGGAAAATTTCTTCACCAGAAGGGTTGTCAAACATTGAAACAGGCTGCCCAGGGAAGTGGTTGAGTCACCATCCCTGGAGATGAGCCCCTTATCCTAGCCAGATAAGATCTCGGCCTCAGCCCCACACTGCCTTTAGAGTTTTGATTAGAGTTAGGGTTCAGAGAGCCACAAAGTCTAAAGCTCAAGGGACACAGGGGCTGGAAAAGGCATGCCAAGGAGAACACAGCACTGCACCAACATTGCTCCCTCCACCTTGTTCTCATGTCAGCTACCCATGCTTCTGGGGACCTCACACCCAACCCAACCCTCCGTTAGGGTTAGGAGAGACACAAAGCCTGCAGCTCCAGGGACACTGGGGCTGGAAAAAGAGTACCAAGGGGAGCACAGCACTCCAACCACATTGATCCCTTCCTATACCAGTTCTTCCTCTCGGTCTTTACCCAATATTTCATACTTTTAAAATACGTGTAAAATAATATTGCATTTAATTCTGATTTTTTTTGGAAGAGTTCATTTAGTTCATAACGCAGTTCGATTGCCCTGCTAAAATGGCAAAATCTCAAGATCAAAGTGAGACTGAGCCCCCAAACGTGTGGCAAACAGCTGAACCATCTAAGAATCTGGCTTTCACATCAAAACAGCTACTTTCTAGAATGCACTACTATTGCTGGTTACATTAAAAGTTCTCTGAAACTGCAAAGTAAAATTAATCATATTTATTCATATATTATGCATAATTATACATTAAAACATACTCTGTAAAAATAATTTCAACTGTCAACATTTCATAACAGACTAAACTTCATGAAGATGTTTACATGTGACCATACAGAGCATACTTTTTAAAATTTTAATAAGTTTTTAAACTTTGCAGGGTACTTCCTGTGTCATTATTTTTGGAATTTGCAATTTTTCACCTTTTCCAGTTGATCCAGTTTTTCCAGTTGATAACTTCCTTCTTTCAATTTAGATTTTTCTTGTAAATTGAAGTACTCACTTCATCTCTTTCACCTCTCTATGTATTGCTCTCCTTTTCTCTTCACTTCCATGTCTTCTTGGCTCTGCTGTCAGAGAGACAGAAGATTGCATAATTCATTAGAGTAAAACTATATGCTTTTTCAGAAGCATTTTAAGAAATGAACTTTCAACACGAGATACGAGATAGAGGTTCTAACCTCTGCTTTCAAAACAGCTGTAGAATGTACTTATGGTCCTTAGGGTATCTTGTGAATGTTTTGTAGCCTTAGCCCTTTTATGAATTTGAACCCAGGCTGATCATCATTCAGCTATTGCAGATGCCTCACAAGCAATCAAACAGACAAACAGGTCACACTCTGTCACAGGTCGCAGTCTCTCCTGTGCTTTGTCCAGTGCTATAAGCCAAACCCCCACTGCTTCTGTAGCTCCTCGCTTTAAAGGCAGGTATGTATTTTGCCTTCATATATATTGCCTTCAGTAATATTGTGAAAAATCAGAAATCACGGACTAGTTATACAGGCAAAATTACATGTCTGCAAACAAACAAAACTGCTCTTTTCAGACTACTCAGCATTACTTAGACTCTTGTGGTTTTCAGTTGGGGAAGCTTGAAGAGCACTTTCTAGGTGGGCAGAGACATGTTGCTTTTACTAAAAAGACTGAATTGTAAAAATTTCTATCAAACAGTTACCTGAATGGTGGTTTTAAACTTAGACAATATTTTTGCATCTGGATTTCTTGTCCTCCAAGTTGGTGCATTATAATACCCTGAAGGATATTATAGAAAAAAAACATAGACATCATTTCTTAATTTCAGCTACAATTTCAGGAAAGACTCTCTTAGTCTGATATGTGAATTAAATATTACATTAGCTGAAGTGTCAATGAAGGCATCAGGTGAATTATACATCATCTCTGACATACAAGCTAGTATTAAATACAGACTCTCTGTAGTACTTCAAAGATCATCTGTAGCATCACCTTGCAGCATTTCCATCAGGCTCACAGGATCTTCCAAATGCAGTGATTCTGCTGTGGACATCCTTAACCTATCTTGAAATCTTCCCAAAGGCATCAATTGCTTTTAGACTAAATAAATCCATAATCCAATCTCCTCCTTTATCTCTGCTTGCAAAAGCATTAGAGGCAAGCCAATATTATGTGTTTGTGCTAGGCAGCTGATTTTACATGCTGCCTAATGACTAGGCATTTTCTGTGACATTTGGCTAAAGGTCATTATTATTAATACTCTGGTTTTCTGTTCATTCCAAATTAATTCCATTAAGTCCAATTATTAATTGCACAATATTCCCAAAATTTTCCGTTTATACGCAACATGTAAGTATTACCATAGTTTTCCGTTTGGGTCCAAAATCTCCTATTTCTATCAAGCTGGTTCTTTTGTTTGGAATATTTCCCACCACATGGCTCAGGGATGGCTGAAAAGAAAGGTAGTGAAAATGCTAATGATCATTAATATGATAAAAACATTGCCTTTTTTTGACATGCTCTATCCTTTAGTAACCTGGAAATTTAATAAGATGTATTCTTCACCTTGATAATGTCCTCTCAGTAATCTCTATACCAATCTGTCCACATTTAATGAAAGCAAATATTCAAAGAAAAAAGAAAAAAACCCACTACTATTCATCCCCAAGACAAAGCAGTGATGTTGGGATTCATTTCACTTTATTCATCTGAAAGTAGGGGTTACTCAGTCTGAAGGAGGTTCCTTGTATTGGAAATTAAGACGGGGAGGCACCTCAGGAGGGAGGTTCAACCCAGCCCTGGAGAGATGACTGAAACTGGCAAGATGAAATAACTTTCTTATGATTATGTAAATTACTTACCACTAAATTTCTTGATGAAGTGGCAGAGCAAAAACCACAATTATTCAGAGAAACCATGGAAATGGAAAGTAGAAAGACAAATTAAACCCCAATGATGAACTAGATTGTGTGAAGCTAAATTTATGGTTACATCTGAAATCAATTGCCAAAAGGAAAGACCTAAGACTCAGAATCCCACCGATAGTCGTCAAATTTACGACCTAGTATGTACTACCAAGAGACAGTAGAGTATTTCAAAGATGGAAAAATGATGAAGGAAAATATCATCCTGCAGGAATGGCAGGAAAAATGAATTCAGTCATCCAAAATAAATCATGTGCAAAAAATAACAACATAAATCACAATTTAGCATACATTTAAATTGGTAACAGAAGTTTGAATAAGTCCCAAATCCTTTTTTATTCAAGATGAAAAATAATCCTAAATAACAAAAACAATCATAAATCCATCACAATCAAACCTCCAGTGAAATCCTAGTTGTGGAAAAACACCATGCAAAGCAAGGTCATTCTTTTGTCCCGTGCTGGGAGGACAAAAGTTGAACAAGAAAAGTTTCTTGAGAGGAAACTGAAATTCTGCTGCAAAACTACTACTATTGCTATCAATATTTAGAGTAAAATGAAAAGTTAAAGGTGGATGTTCTGAGGTCTATGAAATATTTCAAAAGAATAAATCACATAAAAGATCCTGTAAAAAGTGGACATAGGCACATCACTGCATTCATCCCTTTTTGTTGGCAGATAAATTAATTCCTGCTACGAAGGTGGCTAACTTATTGTTCATGAATATTCCATCTGACTAATTGTAAAGCTTTATAAAGCTGTGCATTTCTCTCTATGCACGCTGCTGCAATCTACTTCTGAAAACTATGCTGAATCAAATTTACTCTTGCTCATATTTAGGCACAAATAACTTAATAGTCGCCTGCAGGACAAAATCCAAAGCAGCACAATACAGCCAGGTATATTTGAGGCATTTTAAGAATCCTGTGTAAGCAGGAGCCCACCTGGAGACCCACTGAACTTTGGTTCTTGGGTGACAGTGATAGTACGATAGACTACATATGCTGATCTTCGAGGTGCTGAAGAATTGAAATAAGTCTTTCTTCCAGTTTCTCTCACATAAGGCATAGAAGAAGTTTCATCATCCTTACTTTGACCCCTTTGTTGGTGACGTGGCTTTCCTTTGGGGTCTGAAGTGTGAATTTCTAAGAGTGAAAAAACAAATGTAAACAACAATGTTGTGCTATTACACAAAATTTGACATATTGCAGGAGATTGGAGGCTGGAAGACAAGATTAAATAAATGTTCTTTGTGGATAGCCCAAACAAAATATATTCCCTTATTTTATTTCCCACAAGGTGTTCAGCAATGAGAAACCAATGCTAGAGTATATTACCTCCATTTTCAAAGGATCTGCAATCTGTTCTGGGAATACTCTCTGTGGGCACTCTTCTTCTGGAACGCCCTCCCTCTCTTTTTGTGTTATTGATTTTTGTAGGATTTTTTTTACCATCGCCTGGAAAGGCAACAGAAAGGAGGTTTAACTGCTCGTGTAAGCACAGGGAATGGCATTGCTGTTCTCTTCCTCCCACCTCTGTGAGCTAGTGATTTGTTTAGTGCAAATGTTTAACCTCTTGGTTTATAGTCTTCCTCTCTTTCACTAGTTATTTGGATCCTATGTAGTGTAACTGATGTGTAACTCTCATGTTCTCTAAGAAAAGACAGGTTAAAGACGACTATGGCTCCAAAGTAAAGAACCAGCTTCAAAACACCTTCTGGTTCTTTAGCATCTCATTTTTCATGAATGGCATTTAAGAATCCTGTCCAATCGAATTTATGGTATTTTCACAATGCATGTCATCATAGTACCTATCATGTGCCTCAGAGAACTCAAGAAGTGCTTTGAGGAAACATCTCTGTCTCTTACTCTAAATTTATCTGTCTTTTCAGACTGTTTCAATAGCAGCTGTGAACACAGCCCCCTCACCCGCTCCTCTCCTCTGAGTGCTGACTACCTGCCCAGACACATCCATTCTCTACACCACATCGAGGGCATGTGGACTTCTGGAACAGCCATGGTTGAGCCCACGGAGATCAACGCATGCCAAAGGACACCTTCTGGGTGAACTATGAATTACTTCTGTCTGTAGCATTGAGATACATCCTGGACATGGGCAGTTCATGAATGTTAACAAAATACTGCAAATGATGAGGCTAAAATTGTCATAGTACTGGCCGCAGAGGTAACCCCCTTCAGACTACAAACAGAACCTCTCAAGGCAAGTGGCGGTATAAAGTAGCCACAGTGCTCTTCATCTGGCCCCTGCAACTTTGCAGGCTTTGCCTGTTCTTCCTTTTCTTCTGCTAATGTAAATAAGTACTTCTGTTCCTCTCAGTTCGGGCCAGAATGCAGCAAAAATTAGGTACTTCTGCTTTAGTTTATGGGGTACTTTAAAGCCGAAATCTATCCTTTTTTTTTGCTTCAAAACTGCATAGTAATAAACAGATAACAATTTACCTACAATAATCAGATTGACATAGATCATACACTGCCAAATCTATTCTAGAATTCTCTTGTGAAAAGGAGGAAGTCTATCGAACGAGGTATTTTGGTGTTGGTATTTTAATTTGCTGTATGTGATTAGTTTTTAAGTACACTTTAGCAACTGTTATGCTCTTTCCTTGATTGTAGTTTTACTGGTTCTGTTAAGGCCTATGTGGCCTTACCACGTACTTTCAAATCTGTTTCACCTGATGGAAGTGGAAAGTGCACAGCACATCACATGCTCAAAGATGTGGACATCAAAGATTTTGGTAACTCAGGGACCAGTCCTGCTCACACTGAGTTTAACAGAGGATGCAAACTGGCTAAAAGGAGCAGAAGTGGACCATAACCTACAACAACTGCTGTCATCTTACAATGAAAGAAAATTCCACTTCAGATTGGTTTTATGTAAAGTATGTAACGTCCACTGCACTTGCAGAGGAAGAAAAATAATCTCACCCAAAAATCAGGAAATACATCATAATTGAGTACCTTTCACATTGGAATACTTTGATGCAATTTGTTCTTTTTCCCGAGGCAGTGCCTCACATCTTTTCCCTTCAACAAATGTATTCCTCTGTGCCACAGAACAATCACCTCCTATAGGAAAAAAGTCTCAAAAAGTTATCTGCACTTCAAGAGCACTCAAAGAAATGTGAACAATGCAAAAACTCTGCTCTTCTTACAATTACATTGTTTTAAACTGAAATGAATAAAAAATTGCAAACAATACCATGAAACCAAATAGCTGATTCATTAAGGGCCACAAAAAATTAGATAAACAGTCCATTTAAAAAGCTTTCAGTACATATGGGTATAAAGAGAGATTGAATTCTAGAATTGCTTCTAATCTATTCTTTTCTCTGAATGTATGTAGTTATAAATAAAGACATATCTTAAAAGCCATATTCATATATTGATACTCATTTGTGACAGAGGATGCAGAGAAGGCAGAGTTACTGAATGCCTTCTTTGCTTCAGTCTTTACTGCTAAGGTTGACCCTCAGGAACCAGCCCAGACCCTGGAGGTAGGAGAGAGAGACTGGAGTAAGGAAGACTCTCCCTCGATTGAGGAGCATCAGGTTAGGGATCATTTAGGCAAACTTGATACTGAGATACACCCACAAGTGTTGAGGGAGCTGGCAGATGTTATTGCAAAGACACACCTTTGAAAGGTGTGAACAGGAGAGGTGCATGACAACACCATGGTGCATGGAGGAAAGTGAATGTCACGCTAGTCTTCAAAATGGGCAAGAAGGAGGACCCAGGAAACTACAGGCCAGTCAGCCTCACCTGCATCCCTGGAAAGGTGATGGAACAGCTCATCCAAGATGTCATCTCTAAGCATGTAGAGGAAAAGAAGGTTATCAGGACTGGTCGATATGGATTCACCAAGGGGAAATCATGCTTGACCAATCTGATGGCCTACTATGATGGCATGACTAGCTGGGTGGATGAGGGGAGAGCAGTGGACATTTTCTACCTCAAATTCAGCAAGGCTTTTTACGCAGTCTCTCATAACATCCTCATAGGTAAGCTTAGAAAGTGTGGGTTAGATGAGTGGACAGTGAGGTCTATGAAGAACTAGCCGAATGGAAGAGTTCAGAGGGTTGTAGTCAGTGGCGCAGAGTCTGGTTGGAGGCCTGTAACTAGTGGTGTTCCCCAGGGCTCAGTACTCGGTCTGGTCTTATTCAACCTACTCATCAATAACCTGGACAAGGGAACAGAGTGTATCCTCAGCAAGTTTGCTGATGTTACAAAACTGAGAGGAGGGGCTGACACACCCGAAGGCTGTACAGCCAGACCTGGACAGGATGGAGTGTTGGGTGGAGAGGACTCTAATGAAGTTCAACACGGGCAAGTGCAAGGTCCTTCATCTAGCGTGGAATCCCATACACTGGTACAGGTTAGGGGATGACCTGTTGGAAAGCAGCTCTGCAGTGAGGGACCTGGGAGTCCTGGTGGACAAGTTGCCCATGAGCCAGCATTGTATCCTTGTGGCCAAGAAGGCCAACAGTCTTCTGGGGTGCATTAAAAATAATGTGACCAGCAGGTTGAGAGAGGTCATCCTCCCCCTCTGCTCTGCCCCAGTAAGGCCACATCTGGAGCACTGTGTCCAGTTCTGGGCCCCTCAATTCAAGAAGGACAGGGAACTACTGGAGAGAGTCCAGTGGAGGCTACAAAGATGATCAAGAGAATGGCTGAGAGACCTGGGTCTGTTTAGTCTGGAGAAGAGAAGACCGAGAGACATCAATGCTTATATCTAAAAGGTGGGTGTCAAGAGGATGGAGCCAGACTCTTCAGCGGTGCCCAACAACAAGACAAAGGGCAACAGGCACAAGCTGGAACATGGGAAATTTTATCTGAACATGAGGAAAAACTTCTTTACTGTGAGGGTGGCAGAGCCCTGGAGCAGGCTGCCCAGAGAGGGTGTGGAGTCTCTGGAGATATTAAAAACCCACTTGGATGCATTCCCATGGCAGGTGATCTCTGAAGGTCCCTTCCAACCCCTGCCAATCTGTGATTCTGTGATTTCCTTGTCTGTAGTCTAAATCTTTCTAAATACTTGTCAGAAATAGCAAAACCATTTTAATAACAAACATTTTAAATGTAGAAATGAGAAGAAAATAATGTTGCCCAATTCTGTTTAACAATTTAGGCTGGCAAAAACAGTCAGTCAAAAAAATGTGACTTCACCTGACTGTATTATTTAAAATGGAGACAACTTTTTTTATTAGCACATCATCCTACTCAAATCTGTTTTACATAAAACAGTATTATCAAGATTTTATTCCTGACATTTACACAACACAAACAATAATATTCATTTTTATTTAAAGTAGCAGGTCATATTTCTGCCCAGCAATTCTTAATGACTGATCTACTGATTACTCTGGTCTCTTGTTCTATTAAGAACATAACTCTCTCCTATAATGGAATTATATTATTAATGATTCACTAAACAAACTAATGCAGATTTTTTTTAGTCGTGCCACTTGGTCAAGAATGGAGAAACACACTAAGGGAGGTAAATATTTATCTGTTTGTCTTCCTTTGACCTTAATTATGTTGGATAAAGCCCAACATCCAAAACCATATGGAACTCTTTTGTTACTATCTTTTATAAGACACTTCAAGGGTGTATTTATTTAATCTAAACTTAGTTATGTATCTAATTTGATGTATCTAATCATTTAGACAACCAAAACAGCCAACAGAGCATGGAGAACCTCTGGGAAAGTCAATCATCTCATTTGTCTTTGGCACTGTCTTATGATCCAATAAATAGCCCCAAAAGAGTGCCTCTCTCTATTTCCAACACAGAGCCCAGATGAGAAATTTAAATTACATTCCTAACCTTAGGGTGGTTAAACTTAAGACTACATAAATCTTGATTGTGAAGAAAAGTTATACGAAAGACCTTTGTTGTGTATCTCAGGAAAGTACACATAGGGTTAACAGCCCATTTCCATCTTTTCCACCTACAGTCAATTGATGCAGGGAGTCATCACATGTGTGACTATATATATATATATGGGGAAAAATGAATGAAGCATTTGTATACTCTTTGTAATATGCTATCTTTCATTGTCACTAAATTAAAAAAGCGAGGAGGATGGGCAAACTATGTAATAGTTTCTCCCTGTAACATTAACTTAAAAACTGGTAAACATTGTCTGAGAAGACGGAATGTACTTGCTTTTCTGCAAGTCTTGCTGAGTAGCTTCCAAGGGTAATAGCTCATTTTCGGGAGGTGAAGACATGGGTTCTGTTGATTGGTGTTCATCAGCGTACTGAATCCTGTAATACTCGCCTAAATATACCCCAGGAGTGAAAAAAATGCAAAGTTTACTATATTGGAAGCATTGCTGTTTGGGAAAGAGTGACTAATTCCATATTTACCAGATTTATAGCACATTTCCTTTATTGCTCTTTCCTCTTCAATATCTGCCTCAGTCTTAGGCACCCAATTAGAAACATCTGTAGGAAAGATTTTTAAAAGATTACTAAGTATCTATACAAAGACCTTCAGCAATTCTTAATAGTCAAATACCATAATGAATTTAAGTTCAGTCACGGGTGTTTCTTTTCTGAATGCAGCCTCTGCTTCTGAACGGGAAAATGGTCCCTTAATACTAGGTATTGCCAAGCACAATGGACTTGCAGTTAGAACATATATTAAGAAGCGCATGTTTGTTGACGTAAAATGATTCAAAAACATCTTCAGTCCTCATTTGCAAAATAATTCTTCATTTGCACCTAAAATCTTCTGACTAAACGTGTCACGAGGGAGTGCTTGTCACAAAACCCAAAGTTCCTGTCCTGTAACGTCCTCCGACAGAGCTGGTGAAGTGAATGCTCCCCATCTGTCTCAATTAAGGCTGCTAAGACTAGCAAAGCGCTACTTAGGAAGCACTAACATGCAGCCCTGCCAACCACCACGAAGGGCAAGATGGGAAAGGAAAGCATCTCGAGGCTGCCTGAGAACTAGCACAGGCATTTGTAGAGTGCACACAGGACAGTAGGTCACTCTCTCACTTTCAGTCTCTGGGAACATGCAATTAATTCTTTCCCTCTCATCAGTCAAAGGTTTAACTATGTTTCAAAAAATTTAAATAAATAATAATGTAAATATATACACATTCAGTTAATCTTGTGAAGAGATTTGTCTGGATTCTCTTCACTAGATTGAAGAATAACTTCCTGTAATAAAATAAGACTATCTGTAGAGTTCAGGAAATCAGATGAACAAATTATCTAAGTTGAAATCACATAACTATCTTTTGTAGACAATCCTGTGACTTCACCTTTAGTGATGAGCGGGTACAGCCCCTGTTCCAAAGATTGTTTCCCAATAAAGAAGTACCTCCTAAACTGGTGATTTCGTCCCCAAATTTTGAGAAATTTTGGAGAGTGTTTGATGGCCAGCTGAATGGTGGATCACATCATCTGAATAGCGGATCAAATTTTAAATTTTATTGAATGAAAAAGAGGTACGTGAATTACACCACTATTGAAATATACATTTCACAGGAGGTAAAAAATGTTGCCTCACTCATATCTGGTGACTACCAGTTCCAATATTTTGAAGATTAGCTGGAAACTATTTCCAAAACTTTCAACAACCCTTTTCTAAAAATGTAATGGTTAATATGATAAATCAGTTGTGAAGTGCATTGCAAGAGTCCAAAAAACCCATTCTACTTCCTTGTAAAAGAAAGAAAAAAAACTGTTTACAGTTCTCTTCCTCTTCATCATCCTCTTCATCCTCTTCGTCATTGAGGTTTATAATCAGGGGAGGGTGAATTGGTAGTAAAATATTCTTTTGATTTCTGAGTGATTCTTGATGATAGGCTGGATGCAGCATCCCTTCTTGTACACCTTGTTGCAGTGGAGCATCTGCAGATAAGAACAGCATATTTATTTTATTAGGAAGGAATTAGAATATCACGTCCAGGTTCAGACCAGCAGGTACAGTTTTTAAATCATTATCATATTGAAGGAATCATTAAATAGACAGATTGTGCCTTTTAGGAAAAATCTCCTGTAGAGGTTGACTACAGAGAGTAGGAAAAATGATGGGTACCCACTCCTCTGAATGGACAGATGAGCCACTGCTGAATAAAGCCTTTTGGAAAGAGGATCGCTTTGATCATTCAATGTGTAATGTTGAAAAGGCTGGCTCTTTCTTCCAGCCAGTGGATAGATTAACCTGAGGCAGAAACCTTCTTTCTTCCAAGCCCTTTTAAGATATTTACAACGTAGGGAACCTGGGCTGAAGTGATTAAGCGAGTTTAGGACCCCATCTGTGAAACTGGTTTAAACATGCTGAATAATAGGGAGGCCTGTGTCACTCTTCCTGTGACATCAGGAAGGACATCTCATCAATTTTGAAGAATTTAGCAATGCTAAGCACAGGATTACCTTTTCTTAGCTTTTAGACATTTTTTTCCTATAAATTTTCTGAATAACAACTCTCTTTACTGAGTACAAAATATAGATTTTGAGAAAGAATATGAAGCTCATGAGGAAGAACTTCTTTGCGGTGAGGGTGGCAGAGCCCTGGAAGAGGCTGCCCAGGGAAGGTGTGGAGTCCCCTTCTCTGGAGATCTTCAAGACCCGCCTGGATGCTCCTGAGTGATGTGCTCTGGGCAGCCCTGCTTTGGCAGGGGAGTTGGACTGAATGGTCTCTAGAGGTCCCTTCCAACCCTGACAATTCCGTGATTCCATGAAAATAATATACACTTAATTAGAAGACAACCAGAAAACATATTATTTTCCTTAGGAATATTTTATCTACCCATACTATTTGCAACAAAACTATTTCAGTATTGGGATAGCATTTTCTGAGCACCAGGAAATGCAATGGACTGAAAATAAAAATGATGAAAAATGGTAAGTCTATTTGTATTGTTCAAGCTGACCAATATGTAGCTATAGTTACAATCAGAATTCTGTGCATTATATTAAAAATATCAAATTGGGTATGTTTTCCAGTTTAATTACATGAAGCACGGGCATCTTCTTTTATACCAGTTGCTGTTATTCTTTAGCATCTCTTGCTTGAGTAGTATGTGTATCATAGCAAACCCATTTTAATAACACTCTTGCAGAACAGATTTGTTGTAACTCATGCCAGAGCAAGATACAAGACTTTTACTTGATAGAGCCTTTGTCAGTGTGTAGAATAGGGTATTATTAGCTCCGGTTAGTGTAAGCCAAAACAAACTTATATTAGTTTAACAAGATTTCTAACTATTAAAATGAATACATGCGATTTTAATATTTGCAGTGTTATTGTGGAGCACATGGACTTTGAATTTGTACATACTGCAGTAAAAAGAAAAAGGCTTGGGTCCATTTTCTCATTGGGTGTTGCTCTTCTACAGGCTGTCCTTGCCTGACTCACACCAGAGGCACAAGCGTGCCTGCATGGTGTGCGTGACAGCACCAGCTGTCAGGCACCAATGTTGTGGGTGTGGGAACTACATTGAAAGCAGTATCGGCACTCACAGAAAGAGCACTCAAGCTCTTGGTCTTCTGTGGTTAGTTTGGCTCAATGTGCCCAGATACAATGGGCAACCTTTTCCTGGAGGAATTTCAGGAATGCACGGTGTTTGCTTCTAACTAGAGGTTTTTCTGGGCTTCTCTTACAACTCCTGTCTACAGCTTTGAAGATAAGTCCCAGGAACAACTCTGTCTTAGTCTACTTGTTCATGCATCTATGACAAGTCATGCTGACTTGGTCTCACTCTGGCTTCTGCCCAATTTCTGACATCTGTCTTGGTTCCCTGCCCCAGACTCTTACCCTGTTCCAGGTTCCAGCTATCTACCAGGACTCTCAGTAGACCAGAGCTCCTCTTAGAAAGGACTGAAGGAAAAACCCAACTTGTAATGTTTGGGTTTTTTCTATAAATACTCTGATTTTCAGATATTGTACTGCCTTGCATGCTGTTATTGTACTTAATAGCCTGCATCTAATGTTCAAGCCTGACAAATATATTCAAAACGATGAACTGGAAATACACCTGCACACACAGCACTGTAATGTGATTTTTTCTATACAAGGGGGTCTCATTGATCTCGACATCGCTAGATAGAGCGACGTTGTGCTCTATCAACAGATATTGCTAATAGTGGCCCTACCAACCTCCTCCCACCATCACACACGCTACTTTTCATTTCTCTGAAATGATTACCTGTCTACTCACCACTTTTACTACGAGAGAGATTTAATCTAACAAATACCTAAGTAAAGCATCACTTTTACTCCATGGACCTCAGCAACCTAAATTGCCATTTGTGACTTCATCTTTCATGTCACTGAGAGTTAGGAAGATCCATAACATGAGAGCTAAAAAAAAATCATATGGCAACCCTATTCAAATGCCAATATAATTCCTTTCTTTGCCTTCAACTTTCTGGGATACCAGATCCTTCTTGATTGATTTGCCGTGCTACATTTCTTGACCTTAATATATACTAGGTAAGCATGGTAAGTAAGCACTGAAAGGACATTTTCCTGCATTTATTTACTCTCATGAACAAATTGTTGAGAAAAGATTTTTACTCACTGTTACTAGGTGGCAAAAAAAGTCCATTTATATAACGAGGTTTGCTATGATGGAAGGTACAACTGATCCTCACACAGCCTAAGGGCTGTCTTTCCCAGAAACAGGAGATGTTGCTGTACTTTGGCTGCAGGAGAAAAGAGTTTTCAGATATTGCAAATCCAACAATAAAAATGGACTCGATTAATACAGTGTACTGCTGTGAACACAGCCAAGAGGTTTTTTCTCAGTGACAGAATCTACACCTGGAGGCCCCATGAGGAAAATGGCCTTGTGGGTAAGTCACACTAGATTCCTATGCCCCAGTGGTTGCCTTAAATGTGAATCACCTCTTTTAAAATTTTTTTGTTTTAATTAATGGGGAAGATGATTCAGTAGTCCAGGCATAACGGTATTATGGGCACAAATAAAAACTCACTTTTATATTCCAGATATAAACGGCATCCCAGCTGAGAGCTGTAAATGCGTGGTTGCCAGTTATTTTTTAATGAGTTTCTGAGTAATTTTTTAGAGGAAAACGAAGTCACACTTGAAAATATTTGAATATTTGAAGGTAAGTTTCACCCAGTTCCAGACATTATCAGCTGGGTGCAGAACAGCATCTCAAAAACATGCCGCTTTTGGACTACAGTCAGTATGACTGGACATCCCCGAGACATGCTGGGGTCTGGAGCCAAAGCCCATTGCCCAGGCATTACAGTCTAAATCCCTGGTACTGAGATGGAGGCAATAAAAAAGAGTCCTGCACCCAACCCCGGATTTTCACCAGGTGGAATATAAATATTTCTTTGAAGAACAAACCCGTTTTGAAGGATTTTGCTTTAAATTACTGATTTTGCAGAAATTCAGGTCATCGCTACAAGCAGAAATTACAAACATGGCCTATTTATTCAGAATCAATATAATGTTGGTTCAGTAAGAAAGTGATGAGTGATCTTTATGTGTGGTTTTTAACTTGTGTGTTCTTTGAGTATCTGAGCCCAGTTCACAGGAGAAATTGTCCATAGTTTAGATGATCATTCTCACCACTTCTGAAAATCAGATATTTGATCTACAGATGCTGCCATAACCCAGGCAGAGTGACATACCAACTTCTAACTTTACAGAATAAGCCTCCCTTTCAACATGAATATATCAAGAAAATCAAGCATACAAAAACTCTAAAATCTACAGCATTTACCTGTGTCTCGGGGGAATAAAAATGGAAATAGCGGTCATTCCCAACAGTGGCCATTTTCACCTCTTGTGCCTCACCTCTTGCTTTCACCTTCACTCTCTTAATACCGACAGAACATACATGAAAACGTTAAAGCTATCAACATTGAGGCAAATGGTATTCTTATCCTGAAAGCAGTAGTTTTCTTTCAAAAACTAGACCTTCAGAACCTTAGCTCTGCTTCTTCTGTCAAACAAAACTCCAACTGACAGTGAAATACACTCAAATGAAGGAGGTGGTACCTGCTCCAGGCTTGTTGAACCAAGAAGGCAGTTGCCGCTGGTAAAGAATGTTACATTTCCAAGGTTCCATGGTTGCCAGCCGCTCCTCCAGCTCTGAGATCAGCAAGATGGTGCTATGGGACCTGTCAAGCTTGACCATCTTCCTTCATCTTTACCACTTCAGAGTAAAGTATGGAAAACTGGACCCTTTCAAAGAGTCCCCTATTCCACTGTTTCCTTGATGTAAAATGGAAAAAAACTAGTTGGTGGGGCTTAAATAGCAACCAGCTTCTTTCCATAGGAACTGTGGTCTTAGAAAAAAATCTTTTATACCACAAAGGCAAACTTTATTCTTTAACTGCATTTTAACCAAAATTCTTGTGCCCAGTGTGTTTCTTACTGTACCTGTTTCTTTGGATGGAGAAACTTGCTGCTTCCTGTTAGTGCAGTGTTAGCTGTTAACTGCTTACATTGTTGGGGTTCATTGCTTTTTCTTGCTTCCATGATGTCCACTGCCACAGCTCAAGCAGAAAGAACAGCATACACTTGTGTCCCTAACCAACACCTCTCTTCCCACTTCCCAGGCTGCCCCGAACAAAAACTATCTAGGAGGGGAAATGAAGTTTCACTCCTGGAAAATGGTCAGGCATATTGTTATCCCCAGGACATGGCGACATGGTTACAACACTGAGTGACATCAGTGACTTGGAGATGAACTCTTCAGAGCACTGTTAGACCAAAACCTGAGAACTTAGGAGTAAAGCAGAAAAGGAAGCACAAAGAGGAAAAAGAGCCGCAACCTCAAAAGAGAAGGATGCCATCACTTAAAGAGTACTAAGGGTACAAATGAAGCCAAAGAGAAGGCAGGTAGGAACAAGGCAGAATTCAAGCGAGGGGACTAGAAGGGCATGTGAATGGTGGTTCCTTGAGAAAAACAAACAAACAAACAAAACCAAAAAAACCAAACCAAACCAAAAAACCAAAAAACAAAAGCCACCACTACTGCACTGGATGGACTAATCACTTGTACTGTATGCCATGGGTCTGCCAATGGGAAGAGTGACAGACATGGACATGAAAAGCAGGTGCCAGTGACTCCATGAGCACCAACAGTCCAAAGCTGGCTCAGCAGTGGTGATACCCAAGGTGGGGAAGAAGTACAAAGACTCTGAAATGGCTGGAAGTCTTCTCGACTCTCTAGGATCCTATCAACTTTTTTGTAACTCAAGTATCAGTGGATAGCCCAAAGACTAACAGCAAAAAATTACTGCATGCCTGACCACTAAAATAATGTGATTTCTACAGGGATGACTTCACCTAAGCACAAAATGAAACTGCTCGCTGGGATCAAGGTGGAGAGAACCAGCAAGAGCTGTGAACAGGGAAATGACGTGAAAAGGCTCCCACAGTTGTGTAAGCCCGACAGCTGACTAGGGCACACAGGGAAAGGAAAACTCAGGAAAGCACATGAGGGCCATGAATAATGACTATTGGTGGGCAGGAGCAGCCAGAGTAAGAAAGTGCTAACACTGCCAAGAACTATCAAACAAGGGCTCTTTGTAGCTGTGAGCTTTGTAGTTCTTTGTAAAGCTGTGCCTAAACAAGGCACAGAAGAAAGTACAGTCAGGAAGAATGAATTCTGCATTGGGTTTGCGTGGCGAGGTTTTGGTAGCTGCGGGGATACAGGGGTGGCTTCTGTGAGAAGCTGCTAGAAGCTTCCCTTGTGTTCAACAGAGCTCCAGGACAGACCCACAGCTGGCCAAGGCTGAGCCCATCAGCAACTGTCCGTAATACTATATGTAAGATGGGGAAAAAACTGCTAGGCCACACCAGCTGGAGAGAGGAGTGAGAAAATGTGAGAGCAACAGCCCTGCAGACACCAAGGTCAGTGAAGAAGGGAGAGGACAAGGTACTCCAGGCGCTGGTGCAGGGATTCCCCTTAAGCCTGCGGGGAAGACCATGGTGAGGCAGGCTGTCCCCCTGCAGCTGATGGAGGTCCGTGGTGGAGCAGAGTTCCCCCTGCAGGTCATGGAGGACCCTGTGCTGGAGAAGGGGGATGCCTGAAGGAGGCTGAGACCCTCTGGAGAGCTTGTGCTGGAGCAGACTCTTGGCAGGACCTGTGGCCCCATGGAAAGAGAAGCCTACACTGGAGCAGGTTTGCTGGCAGGACTTGTGACCCCCATGCTGGAGCAGTCTGTTCCTGAAGGACTGCACACCATGGAAAGGACCCACATTGGAGCAGTTCGTGACAAACTCCAGCCTCTGGGAAGGCCCATGGTGCTGGAGAAGTTGGTGGAGGACTGTCTCCCATGGGGGGGACCCCATGCTGGAGCAGGGGAAGAGCATGTGGAGGAAGGAGCAGCAGAGGCAAGGTATGACGAACTGACCACAACCCCCTTTCCCCATCTCCCTGTTCCACCGCCGGGAAGAGGTGGAGGAAAATTAGGAGTGAACCTGAGCTCAGGAAGAAGGGAGTGGTGAGGAGAAGGTGGTTTATGACTTGGTTTTATTTCTCATTCTCCTATTCTGACCTTTGATTTGCACTAAATTCAAAATAATTTCCTCAGGTTGAATCTGTTTGGCCCGTGACAATAACAGGTGAGTGATTTCTACCTGTCCTTATCTTGACCCACAAGCCTTTCCTTCAATTTTCTCTCCACTGTCCAGCTAAGGAGGAAGAGCGACAGAGAAGCTTCGGTGGGCACCAGCTGTCCCACCTGAGCAAACCCACCACAGCTTCCTGTCCAAAGCAAGAATTTTCTGCTCCATGAACTCTTGAAGGTGGTTGCTCTGTGAATGAACTTACAAAATCTAACAGCAAATGGACCCATCAGCTTGCAATGCCTTCTTTCTCTAGACTTATGTAGGGACACAGACCCTTTGATGATTTTCTTCCCTTCAGTCCCTTTGATCATTTCCCTTGTGAGTCCAGAAAGACAAGAACGCTGGATTTGTCCCTGCCTCGGCCCACGAGCCTCTCCCTGTGTTTCCTTTTCCCCCAGCCCAGGAGGGGAGTGACGGAGCGGCTTCAGTTGGCACCGGTGCCCGGTCAGGGCCACCGCTCTGGCTTCAGGGCTGTTGCCCTGCAGGAGGCAGGACCAAGTCCGGGGCAGCCCCAGGGACAGGGGCCTTGGCAGCCAGGCCGGGGCAAGGGCGCCGAGCACAGCGGGTGCGGGGTGGCCTTGCCACCACGGCAGCCGCCGCTTCGGGCCGCAGAGCCGCCCCGCCCGCGCGGCCGGGC
>JAOXJK010000062.1:23644909-23656784 GCA_025774025.1 Xenus cinereus
GGCCGGGCTGGGGAGCGCGGGGCCGCCGCCTCGCTGAGGGCCCCTGGCGAGCGCTGTTTCCCGCTGCGCGCCGGGTGGCACAGGAGCTGCGCAGGCGCGGCGGCGCGGGGCCGGGGGAAGTTGCTGACCGCGGGCGGCGCGGCGGGGCCGGGGGTGATGGGGCGGGCAGCAGTGGCCGTGTGGGAGCCGCCCGGCCCGGCGGGGAGGGGACGGACGCGCGGCAGGAGGTTTGTCTGCAGATGGCGAGTGAAACGGAGGGTCGCGGTCTGCGCATGACTTCCCCTTCCGCTTGGTGCCGTTCCTGCTCTGTGCCCTCTCCTGGAGCCCAGGGCATCCCGGGGGGCTCCCTCATGTCGCCTTGGCTTTGTCTCCGTGCGGGGAATAGGCCTGGCAGGGAATGAGGCCACGCCAACATGGCCGCACTGGGAGCTGGTGTAACGCCATCCTGCTGTGAGCCCTCTGGCGGAAAAATAAGCCTGTCTGGCTTTTTGTTTTGTGAGCAAAGGAATATCAGACTTATGACAGAAGAACTCTTTGGAGGCTGTAGGACATGGGAAGGTAATAGAGCCCAGTCAAAATTATTTCTTCTTGAGGTGTAACGGGTGGCGTTGGGACAGGCTGGGTGCATTTGCCTGTGTAGCCTTAGATTTACAGCTTGTGTTTCCTGATTTCGGTAGTGGCACCTACATCTGTATCTCAGCCGCATGGCGAGCTTGAATCTGTCAGGGTGACTTTCTCCCACTGGTGTTTGACTTCTGGATGGGAGAGCTGAAATGATTGCCATAGTGTCAGCCACTTAATTGTTTGGCACTCAGTCCCAACACCATCCTGGTAATGGTCATGTAAGGGTGCCTCCCTGTGCTAGTTCTCACTGGGGCAGAATTAATTTTCTCCATAGTAGCTAATATAGGGCTCTGCTTGGGCTTTGTGCTGAAAACAGTGTGGATAATTCAGGGATGTTTTCATTACTGAGCAGCACTCACACAGCGTCGAGGCCATTTCTGCTCTTCGCCTTGCCAGCAGTGGACTGGGAGTCACAAGAAGCTGGGAGGGGACACAGCCAGGACAGCTGGCCCCAACTGCCCAAAGGGACGTTCCATGCCATGGAACATCACACTCAGCATATAAAGCTAGGGAAGAAGAACAAAGGGGAGACATTCAGAGTGATGGCAGTTTCTTCCCAAGTCACTGTTACGCTGATGGAGCGCAGCTTTCCTGGCAATGGCTGAACACCCGCCTGCTGGCGGTGAATTCCTTGTTTTGCTTTGCTCACACATGCAGCTTTTGGTTTACCTATTAAACTATCTTTATCTCAACCCACAAGTTTTCTCTCTTTTACCCTTCCAATTTGCCCCCATTCCCACTGGCGGGAAATGAGTGAGTGGCTGCATGGTGCTTGGTTGCCGGCCAAGGTCAAACCATGACACTCCCGAAGTTGTTGTTCCTTTATATAGCCAAGGGGGGATTAGATTTGGAACTAGTGTACGCTATTATTTTTTTTTTTTTGGTTTTCAGAGTGCAGGCAAGGAGTTACAACTGCTGGGGAAGAAGGGGTTGGGACATAGTTTCTCACTACCCTGAAAATTGTTCTTTTTCATGTAATCTTCACAAATCTTCATAT
Organism: Xenus cinereus; assembly: GCA_025774025.1. Classification (NCBI taxonomy): domain Eukaryota; kingdom Metazoa; phylum Chordata; class Aves; order Charadriiformes; family Scolopacidae; genus Xenus; species Xenus cinereus. Next base: position 23,646,531 of record JAOXJK010000062.1, read on the forward strand.
ATGCTGTATGTTATGGTTGCAAATCTGAGTTCTAAAATATAAAACAGACACATAATATAACGAAAGCTTGTAGAAGATTCTCATTTTATGAATTCTGAATTCTGTTTTGAGACTTTTGCAAGACAAGGACTTGCTTTGTGTTTTGCTAGCAGAAAGAGAGAGTGACCAGCTTACAAATCAAAATTGACTGGGGAGAGAGGACGCAGCGGTGATGATTATACAGGAAAATATTTGAACAACTGCTTACATGTTTGCAGTGAAACTGTTACAGAAGTCATAGCTATAGAAGTCCTCCTAGAAATTTGGGCAAGTTGTGACTGGGTATTTGTTTCAGACCTGTGGATCATTCATTTCTTTGCTCTTTTTAAGAGAAAAAGTATTTAGTTGACAGCACTGGTGCTGAGCATTTAACACCAGGATGCTTTTGCTGCCTTGCATTCCACTGGTCTATGTGTTGCACTATCATGGTACTATTGACTTTCATCTCCAAACAAGAGCAAGCTCAGAGCAGCTAGTCATGATGCTCTCTTGCCGTACCGATACAGGAATACACATCTCAAAATTTTGCAATGTTGGACTGGAACCCTTCTAGTATATATGCGTTATGTAAAGTCGAAGGCAAAGTCATCTCTAAACACTAACCAAGCATGGAAAAGAAGGAGGGAGTTTGCAAGTCGATTGCCTTTATTCTTTTGTCTTAGAGCATGTTCCAAGCTGTAAGGTCTTGAAGAAACAGTGGTGTATTTCGATAGCATTAGAAATCAGCAATATCATGTATAATACTGGACTTAGAGAGGCCAGCTCTAAGGAGCAAGAATCCATATGAGAATAAGGCAGGAAGATAGCCATGATGAGGGCTTAAAATGCCTGTCTTCTTTTCAGCTCTTTAAAGTTTTGGCAACTGAGACCAGAACCAGAAAGGCGCTAGAGGCAGATATGTACAGTGCAATTTCTAGTGAAAAGGTGGATGAAACCTGCTGTTGTGTAATGACCTATAAGGGTAATAAGGAAGATCCATATGCAGATTTCTCATGCTTGTTAGAAGCCTTGTTTTACTTAGTTTTCTTTTATTGTATGATTTACTGGATTGATTCCAGCTGTTGTGAATTCAACACTCATTAAACAACTTGACCACAAAGTAATAGTTACCATAAACATGAGTAGTTGATAAAGTTGTTGTAGGTTTCACTCTCTAAAATACATGAAGTACAGTTTAAGTGACCGTGCCAATCAAGGAACTATTCCAGTTTTAAAATTTCCTATTAGTAAGTCTTCCTTGCACACTAGAATTTATATAATAAAGGATGTCAAATTTTCTTGGGTAGGATTAAAAGAAGTGTGGAGGTTGCAAGGAATGAGAAGACTGGTTCGTTGCATCACTGGGGTTCTCGCCTTTTCCTGAAATAGTAAGGAAACTTTGTATTAAAGTAGGCAAGATTCTACAAGTAATTGATTTATGAATTTAAATAGTGTTTGGATATAAAATTTCTCTAGTGGCAAACTAGAATTCATATCTTGACTATTATGTAGTTAATTTCAGTGCTCTGCAGGGCATGGTTACCTCAGTAAACTGACGGTTTTATCCCTCTGGAAACTCCAGGAAGGCCCTATCTGTGGGCCAGGCTGGATCAAAAACCCAACAAACAAGCTGAAAAAAAGCTTTAAATTATTCTTGTATTCACTGGAAGATTGCAAAGTTTAGTGAAGATTTCTTCCCTCTTTTTGGCTGTGTTGGAAGAATGCCTCCAGCCTAACACAGTATATGTCAGTGATCCTACTCCAGTTTTTTTAATGTCACTTCGAAAGAGCATTAAACCAGAATCACTGCTGGATGGGGATACCAACAGGATTGCAATAGGTAAGCCAAGGTTTGGCAGGCAATGCTTCTGGGAACATTACGCTGTTCCTGGAGCTCAGGAGCATATCTGAAATGCTTGTACACCAACGCACGCAGTATGAGAAACAAACTGGATGAACTGGAAGCATTTGTCAGCTCCCAGAGCTATGAAGTCATTGGTATTATTGAGACTTGGTGGAATGAGTCCCACAATGGAGGGCTACAGGCTGTTCAGGAGGGCTAGGCAGGGCAGGTGAGGTGGAGGTGTCACACTGTATGTAAGGGAGAGGCTTGATTGTACAGCCCTTACAATTAGTGATGATGTGGTTGAGAGCCTCTGGGTAAGGATTAGGAGAATGGAAAAAAAAGGAGATGTTGTAGTGGGTGTCTACTATCAATCACCCAGACAGGATGTAAGCACTGATGAGTTAATTCTATAAGCAATTAGGAGAAATTTCTGGATCGGTATCCTATGTCCTTATAGGAGATTTCAACTTCCCAAATGTCAACTGGGCATATCATACCACTGTGATGATTCAAGGTCTTGGAAATTGTTGAAGTTTGTAGGAGATGACTTCTTGTCACAGGTACTCGGTCAGCCTACTAGGAAAGATGCCCTCCTAGACTTGCTAGTTGTGAATGGAGGACTCGTGGGGGATGTGATGGTAGGTGGCTGTCTTGGTGTGTGAGCTGATGCAGGCAGGATGCAGGAACAACCACAAAACCATGGATTAGGGGCAAAACAAATTTCATCTCAGTACCTCATGGATCGGGGAACCTCTGAAGCAGCACCCGGGCAGAGGCAGGCAATCAGGGGACGCAGGCATGCGGAGCGAGAGTCCTTAATAGCACGAGAGTCCTTGTTGGCAAGGGAGTGAGGGAGGGAGAGAGCTTCCACTCACTGTTTGGGCCTGTATTTCAAGGATTCTGGCAGGCAGAGTTTTCTGCTGGGCTTTGATCTCTTCAACAGCAGGGCAAGAATCTCAGGTGTGTTTGATAAGGTGCCCCTGAATCCATCCCAGGACTGTTATCTAAGTGCAGATTTTCTACTTGTTGAGCACACAAAACTAAGCAACAATTAGTGTGAGATATGTAATCCAGCACCCTACATGCGAGTCACTTGAGCCTATTTACAGTCCTCCTCACCAATCTTCTGTTACTTTCCCATACTTGGCCACAATGATCATGAAATCGTTGAGTTTAAAATTTTCAGTGTAATAAGGAAAAAGGACAGCAGAGTATGTACCCTGGACTTCAGGAGAGCAAACTTTAAGCTATTCAGGTAGCTGGGAATCTGCTTTTGAGGTCTTAGGAATCCATGAGTGCTGGTCAGTTTTTAAGAATAGTCTATAAGCACAGGAGTAGGCAGTTCCACTGTGTTGTAAGTCAAGCACCTGGGGCAGAAGACCAGCTTGACTGAACAGGGAACTCCTCATGGAGCTCAAGAGGAAAAAGAAATTTTATGGTCTCTGGAAGCAAGGTCAGGATTCGTAGGAAGAGAACAGAGTTTCACTTCGTATATGCAGGGAGAAGACATGAAAAGCCAAAGCTCAATAGAGTTGAAACTGAGCAGTGTTTTTTCAGATAACAAGAAAGTCCTTCTTAAGTATGTTAATAGCAAGAGGAAGTCTAAAGAAAACATTGGACTGATAATTGTTGAAGGTGGCCTAATAGGGATGAAGAAAAAGCAGAGGTATTCAATGTGTTTTTCCCTCAGTCTCTAATGGTACTTGATGACCTTGGGCTGCCCAGTCCTCTGAGTTGGAGGGTCACGAGTTGTGGGAAGTGTCTCTCCTTTGTGGACACTGCAGTTGTCAGGGACCAGCTGTATCAGCTGAATATTCACAAGTCCATGGGGCCTGATGGGATTCACCCCAGAGTACTGAAGAAGCTAGCAGATGTTATGGCAGGACCCCTCTCGGTCATCTACCAAAGGTCTTGGGAGTCTGGGGAGGTCCCTGCTGACTGGAAGCTTGTCTCTGTTATTCCAATCTACAAAAAGGGTGCAAGAACTAACAAAGAACTACAGACCCATTAATCTAACCTCAGTTCCTGGAAAAATTACGGAGAAGATTATACTGGGTACTATTGAAAGGCATCTAAAGAATAATGCAATCATCAGGCACAGTCAACATGGTTTGCCTTTTGTGCTTCATTGTTACTCATGTTATTCAGGTAACTGATTAACGGTTATAAGCACCCTAATGCAGAGCATCCTAGAATTAAAGCTCACACCCCAATCCCCCTCATCCCCCAAGTTGCGAGCTGTTGGGCAACTATATTAAAATCTCTAAACTGATACTATTTCTTGTTATTTTGGCTGCATCACCGTCATCTCAGTTTACACCGGCAGAGACATGCTTGAAAAAGAGTAAATAATAGAAAGCATACTAGTTCTGTTTTGGAGATCCTTAGTAATTAGAACCTTTTTTTAGTTCTTTATGCAGCGTCTCATGTTCAGTAATGACTTTTTTCATTCCTTTGGTTTTAGATTCATAACGCATACTCAGCTGGCCCCCCAAATGAAGTTTCATTTTTTTCGATTTCAGACTAAATATGAATCAGACTGTTAAAACACATACATTGCTTAGTAGAAATTTTCAGGTATCTCTTTTCAAAGCACAGCATAGTTACAGCTACATGGCACAGTGAACATAACATTTCATCATATATTTAAATGTCTTTAACACACAGGGTACCTTTACATAAATCATGCAGTATGTTATGCTAAAATGAAGTTTTGCTTTTGTGTTTTACTTGTTTCATAGTTGTTGTTTTTAAAACACTTTTGTGCCAATGTCAACAAGAGCTTTATTGGTCCATTCTCCTACTAACTTGCATATAAACTACTATCTAAATATAGTTATTGGAGATAAGTCAGTACCTTTAGCCTTTCATTTTCCTGTTCAAGACTAAGTAATTTCTGGTTATAAAACACAGCTGTAGCTCTTTTCAGATCTTCATTTTCTCTTTGGACTCTCTCTACAACCTTTTTCATCAAACTAGTTGTTTTTTCCCAATTCTGGGAGTTTCTTTCCAGTTCTACTGGTCTATAGAAAGGGAAGGGAAAAAAGTAAAAGGAAGTAAACAGTTAATCTTAACATTCTGAGATATTCCATATCTTACTTTATCACTTATTTCCCACTACAATTTGTATTTTTTAAATACATGCTATATTTTGTTGTGACTTGAACCCTAAAGTTTCTTGCATACTTAGCTCCCCAAAATGTCTAGTGATATATTCACCCCCAAAGTCAATATATCAGCTCCTTCATTTTCTTCGTTACCCAAGAAAGCTGCAGTTAGTCTCAAAATCTGCTGTACTTTATGAACTAAACTGAAACATTAGGAAAATTAATCAAAGTATTGCTTTTTTTTTTTCCTTAGCTTTTCTTGTAGAGCAATTCCCAGATCCAGCAGACCATGCAGTTGCTTGAATATGGTCTCAGGGGAAAAAACCTCACAAATGAATGGCTGGGATCTTGAAGGAGGAAAAGAGGCCCCTTTTTTAGCAACCATTCTCCTACATTTTAAAGCATGAGTAAATCTTCTCCCTTTCCCAAGGCATATATTCTCCCTGCAGAGTGATAAAGAAGGGAAAAAAGCTTGTAATATCACCATTTTTCTTTCACTACATTAATTTATGAGGTAGAAAAGTTGTTAAAGGGTGTTTAAATGCATTTATTTTCTCACCATCTTTGTAGCGACCATTTTGCTTAGCAGTAATAATTTAAAGATGCTACTGTTTCTAGTTTGGGGCCCATGAAATGCCCCTTTTTCCTTCTACAGATGTAAGAACTACAGTACAGTGGAAAATGAGGAAGATTTTATTTCCTGAAACCCTACATAAGCCTATATCGCAACCAAGTTTTGGAAGTAAAAATGGCTTATTCTTTCTTCTCTAAAATAACTGGAGGAATTAGGAGGTTTGTATTGGAACACAGCAGAGTTAAAGAAAAACCTGTCAGATCTTGGTGCCTGAAAAGGGAGGAAGATTCCAAATTTGCTGCCTCTCACAATCTTTGCACAAAACAGTTTTATAAATTGAATTTTCCTATCCAGAAACTACCACTGCAAAGGTGTGGGCTGATACACATGCAGTCCATGCAAGGTACAAGCAAAAGAATGGGAATTATACAATCTTTTCCAGGTACCCAGAAGTAGAACTCATTCTCCTTGTTTGCTGAAAGAGCTATGAAGGCACTTAAGAGTTTTTATTAAGTCAGCTTCGTTTAAAAGATCACACAAATCGTTTGATAAGTTATTAGCAAGAGAGATGTTGGGCACTGCTGAAGCCTTTTTTCCCTGTAACTTCTGATATATTGCTCTATTAGGGTAGTTGACAGTAGCTAGGGTAACAATTACCGGTGTCATCTTGCATAGTACAACAAACAAAAACGTCACTAACAATAACTTACACTTTCTAACATCTGCATCAAATAAAAATCATATCTTGTAAATCATAAAGCTATATAATGCATTTACATAAATATATGAATGGAATTTTCATTATTAGAGCTGTACAAATATGTTTCTGAAGATAACTAATCCCAATGACAAATGCCATGATGGATAGTGCAAATATTTAATAGTGTAGCCCTAGTCCTTCTAATGGTCCTATCAACTGAATTTCATTAATTTATTATAGCACTTTGGCAATAAAATAAACAAGCAGCCTCATGGCCTTCATTATGCATGATGCATATTTGTATGTCTGCTTCCTCATGTATTTCATTGCCATCAGTAATGCTGTGATTAGTCTAATGTCTGATTTCATCCCTGTTTGAAACAGATTTCTTTGGAAGGGAATTAAAATACTTTTGTTTGCTGATACTGATAGGAACAGCCTTGGTCAGTTCCGTATAATATGTACTCTGATTCAAGTGGAAGATAGAATGAAGCATGAAAGAATTTCTTGAAAGATTGAGATAATCTCGTAATGTAATATGTGCAATATAATAAACCTTGTAAAAATCAAAACACAACAAAAACACCTAATGAGAAGCTGAAATGCAGCTCAGTTTGTCCCCAAATTCTGTGAATCGCAAATTTTCAATCAATATGGAATATAGAAGTTGTCTCATTGTTGTCTCTACATATGCTAGGATGTTGAATATTTCCGCTTCTAACTGTAGAACACAGAAACCTTTAAGTTTTGGGGGGCTGGGGTCTTTGGGGGTTGTTTTGTTGGTTTGTTTTTTTTAAAAAAAAGCAAACCTAAAAGCTGAGTATTCTGTATCCTGTTCTAGGATGCTATCATTAGAAATAAAGTCAGCTAAATGACACAGAATACCAAATATTTTTATTAGATGTGATTCCTCTAGGTAATATGGTTACATTATTAACTTACTGAGGGTCTAAAATATGTCTCTTTCAAACATTGTAATGCATGAAGCTTTTCTTGGAGCTATTGAGTTTTGAAATGTAATTCCTCTACAACAGAATCTCGTGTGATTGCTTGATGTGTTATACATCAAAAAATTAATCAAGCCAAAACAAAAAAATGGCCATCAATGCAGAAGAAGATCCCTTCATGTAAAACAAACGTACTTCCGGATTACTAGACTGGATTTTCTGCTATTACTGGGGTAGTTATTCTAAATCAATGTCAGCCATATACATTATTTCAACTAATCCAAATGAATCAAAAGTACTTTGGCAAAAGGAATCTGCTCTTTTGAGATGTGTACAGCTTCTGTTATTCAGGTATGCTATCCACTATGTGAGAAACACCGGCTCACACTTAGAATTTAAAGAGGACAAAGTCGCCGAAGCAAAGATTAAAAATTTATTATACGAAACAGCGCTGAATCGGGTGCACCAAAATAGTTGCACACTGATCTTTCAGCTTTTAGATATTTTATACTCTTATCCCGGCCACCTGAGTTACTGTCTCTCTTCTCATTGGCTGAGAAGTTGGAGCTCACATCCTTCCTGACCGCCTAACCTATTACAGGTTTAGTTTGCACCTTTTTACCATATAAGGCATACACACTCCTACTCTACAAAATCATTATCCTAAACACGCCTTTGATTAGTTGATTATGCTACACGTTATTTCACAGTCTTTGCTATCATCTACTTGGCAGACTTACTGTCCAAGACTGGTTTCTTTGGCCATATTGATACTCCCCTATCTTCTGGGTTCCTGTGTTGAAGGCCATGTTCCAGTCTGTTTCTCTTCACCTAGATAATGCTCTGCAAACAAGGATCACTTGACAGACCAAGGGCATTTCTGGGGATTAATTGGATACAATTTATTAGACTCCACTATCACTAAGACTCCTTTGTTAGCACAGATACACTAGCGAGAAAATATCAATTAGCTGAAGCAAAACTTAGCTCATTTCTCACAAAGACCTCGTGTGAATTCTTGTGCCAATCCTTGGTGAGCCCCCTCAAGTGCCATCCGCCAGCTCCACCCCTCCCCCACCTCCCAAATCCCTCCTCAACCCCCCCATCCCCCTCAGTGCCCTACAAACCTTCCTGCACCTCCCTCCCCACCCCCTACCAACCCTCCTGTGAACAACTTGTGCAAGGCCTTGTCTTAATCCTGGTGCAAATCCTCATGTGAGCCCCCTTTTGTCTCACCCAACAGCTCCCCCACCCCTCCTCCACCCCAAAATACACCCCCCAAAACCTTTGCAAATCCTTGTGTCAGGCCTTGTGCAAAATCCCCACCCCACACCATTGTCCCCACTATGAACCATCATGCAAGGTCTCGTGTGAACCCCCTCCTGCCCCATCCCCCTCTCCCCGTCTCTCACCCCCTCTCTCATCACTGCTGACATCACAATGATCCCCTGCTGTGCGCTCTCACCAGGGCTGGCAACAATTCCATCGCTTGGCTGCCTCCGGGCACGGTGGGGTGGAAACAGGTAGCACGGATTCACCTGTCAGGCAAGCACATGAAGGCAAGCACGATAACTTCCCAGATTTTTGCACAGGTATTGTCCATGCGGTGCAGGCTGCCAGGGAACAGCAACATTCCGGCTGCTCCATGAGGGGTGATGAGCTGGGAGCCAGGGATGACCTCAGCAGAGGCATCGCCTTCAACAGCCAAGGCACAGGCCTCCCTTCCCGCAGAAGTCCAAGCAATGGGCTGAGCAGGATGGTGGCAGCAGGGTCCCCTGACAGGCAGGGGCAAGAAAAGGTGCAGGTCTGGATCCCAGGCTGAGACTCTGTTTTAGAAACCCAGCTCTTCTCTAAACCCGTACTTGCCACAGTCACGCACGTGAACCACGACAGTCAGCACCTGAAACCCACAGGCTTTACACACCTGTGGGACACGGGTACAGACAGATACGCACGCCCCAGAACGCACCCAGTGCACGCACAAGGCTCTGTTGCCAGCACAAAAGCAGAGCTGGGTAACTTCTCTTGCCTGCTGTTTTACTGCAGTTCAAAGCATCTCGAGCAGTTCGGCATTTGATATGCTGAAACCATTACCCCTTCACACGGGACTCCTCACAGAGCCAGAGGAGCTACAGACCCCTGGACACACAGGGAGAACCCCAGTGCAGCAGCGATCCTACCCCAGCCCCGCTCCAGAGCAGCTGCTCCTCTGAACTACAGCAGCGGCGGGACCCTGGGCAGGCTCTGCCTCCTGTAGGTGCCCCGAGTTTGGCACAGCCTGGCCATGCCCACGCAAACCGGGCACACCACTCGCTGCTCAGCTGGCCTCTAAGGAGGGCTCTCTTCTGCTAAACACGTCTCCCATGAGGAGACAAGATTTAACAAAGCTACGAGGACGTGCTAGAAAGTGCCCTTGCATGCAAAGATCCCAAGTGAGCCTCTAGTTCTCCCTCAGAAACAAAGGAGAAACTCCTCCAAAACAACCAACAATTCCCCCAAGGAAAACTTTCAGCGAAAAAACCAAGAGACTGCAGTTACTCTTCTCAGACAGAGATCTCCTCTGCTTCTCTGGACTTCAGTGGCCTTTAGCTTCTGAGGGAGGGACTCCCAGTTCAATCTTTAATTGATTGCTTTCTGCTCTACCTGACCCACTCTGTGCAACCAGGGAGACCCGCACGACAATAAACTGCCTCAAACACTCACTCAGCAGCCTCAACAGAAGAAAAAACAAGTTGCTGTCAGGGGAGGGGAGCAGCCTGGCCTGGTGGCGCCCCCGTGGCCGAGGGTGCGGTGGCCCCAGCAGTGCTCTGGGGGGGACCGGACACCTTGGTGTGGCAGCGCTTTTCTGGAGCAGGGCCATGAGTCCTCGCTGGGCAGCCATCGCCTGCAACTCCCTGGCAGCCACTCCACTAACCCCGGCCAGCTTCCAGAACCTTCCGCAGAGAACAACTGTGCATGACACTCCAGTGTCTTCCCTCTTTCCCTGCCCGCCATTTTCCCCTTGCCTTCCCTCTCTTCTCTCTCCCTCAGTTTTCCAAATGGTGACTTAAAGACACGATGCC
>JAOXJK010000062.1:23668678-23684800 GCA_025774025.1 Xenus cinereus
TTACATATTTGGTAATTATGAAGTACCACTTAAAAGACAACTGGGGGGAAGTAGGTAGACAGAAAAGGGCTATACAGGGCCGGTCATGTGTAAGACACTATCAGTCAGTGTGTTTGTCTGCCTGAGCCCTACACCTGGTAACTACAGACTGTCCTATTACCTTATACCTTCTTACTGCATCTTAACTATCCCTCCGCATATTGTCACTCTCTATATCGTGTGCGTGTGCTGTTAAGGACTAAGTGCCACATACTGGTGAGACCTGTGTGTGAGTCTGTGAAAAATTTGGTGTCAGCTGCTGTAGCCAGTGGCGTCTCAGCCTCAGCTACTGGAGCAAGTGGGGGTCTTTAGCTTCCAGCTACTGGGGCAGAAATGGTGTGTATCCCCAAAACCAGCTACTGGGGGAGACCAAGGTGAGAGGGGCAAGTGAGGGGCTCAGTGCTGGTGGCTGGGGCAGGACTGTGGGTCACAGCCCATGCACCTCGTGCCATTTGCTGGGTGGGACGAGCGCCTGTATCTTCCCCAGTCTTGCTGTGCACAGGGTATGCACATGCATTCACCAGCAAACTTTAAGCTGGACCAGCTGGAGAGCAGAGGAGCACTGGATCCGGGGTGAAGTAGCAGATAGGTGGGGAGTAGTGGTACGCACAGAAGCACTTGGGAGTGGAGTGCATATTTGCAGTGAGCATCAAGCTGGACCAGCCGGTGAGTAGGGGACCTGTGGGGTGGCTAAAGGGGGCAAAATTTGGGCAGAGGTGCCAGGTGGACAGAGGCGCCATGTCAGTACTTGAGGGATCTGGGGATGTGTGTGTATGTGAACCTGCTCTGTGTGTACCTGCACTAGTGACCTCCTGTCTCTGCCGGCCAAAGAGGAGGAAGGGGATTTGGCTGTCCATATTTATGTTTTAGCATAAATGTTTGGAAGGGACCTTTAAAGATCATCTAGTTCACCCCGCGTCCTGCCATGTACAGGAACATCTTTCACTACATCAGATTGCTCAAAGCCCTGTCCAACTTGACTTTGAACATTTCCAATGGCGGCACATCACACAACTTCTCTGAGCAACTTGTTCTAGTGTCCCACAATAATCATAGTGAAAAATGTCTTCCTTATGTCCAATCTAAACCTACCTTCTTTCAGTTTAAAACCATTGCCCCTTCTCCTGTCACTACAGGCCTTTGTAAATAGCCTTTCTCAATCTTTCTCATAAGCCCCCTTTATATATTGAAAGGTCGCAATAAGGTCTCCCCAGTGCCTTCTCTTGTCCAGGCTGAACACCCCCAACTCAGCCTTTCTCCATAAAAGAGGTGTTCTAGCCCTCTGACCATTCTCGTGGCCCTCCTCTGGACCCTCTTTTGGAAAGACAGGTACATGTCTTTCTTGTACTGGGGACCCCAGAGCTGGATGCAGTACTCCAGCGCTGTTTGATAACTATGCCTTAATCAGATGCCTACAAATTAAGTATGTGTTCAAAAGATTTGATTAGACTTACACAGTGTCTAGCAAAATTAATTCTTTCAATGCATTCAAATAAGTGACTTCTTAAAATCCCCGAATATTTATGACACTCCAGAAGAAAATAACCAGCTAATTTTTTGAAAATGCAGGGGCTTTTTGAGCTAGTGTTGAAGAGACTGACTTGAAGGGGGGAAAAAACAGCAGGGGGGTCAGGAGCATGCATGGGGCGGAGCAGGGAACAGACATCCAGGGTGGGATTAATTTCCCGCTGCTTCAGAAAAATAAAAATAAAGAGATCTGAGTAAATCATCCAAGAGTCTCTTCCTGTTGGCACTGAGAAAAAGGCTGCATGAATTGTAGCTTTGCAGTCTCTGTTCTGGACATCTACTTCAGAACAAGTAACTGGAGCCAGAGAGGCGCATTTCTTTACGCTGACCGTAAGAGGAGCCCAAGGACTCCTTTAGACAAAGACATCTTGAGGAAATTGTTTAGATTATTGTTTGGATTATTCACACCTCAAGATCCTAGAAAGAAAAGGAAAGACAAGTCAGCGGATGCCCAGAGGAATACAATGGGCCACATTTTCCCCAGTCTGCCTTTTGTCTCCAAGGTACTTAGAGAAGACTACGTCTTTGACATCCCTGGCCAGATTCAATTCTGTTTGAACTTTAGATCTCCAAACTTCATTCCTAGATACTCAAACAAGGAGTTTGTATTCCTCCCAGGTTACCCATCCTTGCTTCCACCCTCTTGTGTTTCCTTTGTGTTTGAGTTTGGCCAGGAGCTTCATCCATGCAGGCCTGCTGGCATTTTTGCCTAGCTTCCTCTTCATCGGGATAGAGCTATCTTGAGCTTGAAGCAGCTCTCTTGGGCCCCCTCTTCCTTCCAGGGCCTTCCAAGCAGATCTGTGAAGAGGCCAGAGTCTGCTCTCTGCAAGTCCAGGGTTGTGAACTTGATTTTCACCCTCCTCCCTGCCTTGAGGTTCCTGAGCTCCACCGTGCCACTGGTGTTTGCATCCAAGGCTGCCTTTGATCTTGCCATCACCAGTGAGCCCCTCCTGGTGAGGCAAGTCGAGGTTGGTGAGGGCGAGGTCCAGCAGAGCATCTCTCTTTGTTGGCTCCTCTGTCACTCGGAAGTTATCATCACTGCACTGCAGGAGCCCTCTGGATTGCTTATGTCCATCTGTGTTGTCCCTTCAGCAGATAGCGGGGTGGTTGAGGCTCCCCACAAGGACCTGTGAACATGAGGCTGCTCCTGTCTGCCTGTAAAAGGCCTGATCCCTTTGTTCTTCCTGGTCAGGTGGCCTTTAGCAGACACCCACTATACCTGCTACTTTTCGCTGGCCTTTCTCTAATCTTAACCTGTAAACTCTCTGGCGGCTCCTCTTTCATCCCCAAGCAGAGCTCCACACACTCCAGCTGCTCTGTCACATAAAGGGCAACTCCGCCCCCCTCATCTGCCCATGCTGTCTTTCCTAAAGAACCCGTGTCCCTCCGTTGCAAGACTCCAGACATGGGAGCCAGCCCACCACATCTCCCTGATCCCAAGAACATTGTAGCCCTGCAACAGCATGCAAACCTCTCCTTCCCCCTGCTGCCTGCGTAAGTCTACGGGTGCCTTGTAGGCACTTCCTTAAAGCCACAGCCAAGTTATTTCAGGGGCAGCTGGAAGCAGACAGTGAAGCCACACACTGCTGAATGAGCTTCCCACAATTGCAGCTCCCTTCACATGAGGTGTCCAGCCTCAGCTTGTCACCTGTGCTCCCCCCCACCAGCGGCAAAGAACAGGAGTTCCCCGTGGCAATCCAGCCTCCTGTGCCCCAGAGCCCCAATGTCCTGGTCAGCAAAGCTGCCACCCATGAAGTCAGGGGCCTCATAGCTTCAAGGGACCACTGTGGGAGGAAAGGGAGAGTCTGCAACAAAGAGCAATGAGAATGAAGGAAAAAGTAAGAGATGGAACCATTAATGCTTTACTTGGAAGCATGGCTCTTTGCTGAAGTCCTGCTAGAACCAGCATTTTATAAATACGTGGTGGAGAAGGTGTATAGATGATATATTCTGGATCATACTTGTTCCTGAAAAAGATGGTTCAGAACAATTCATACCTACCATCAGCAGTGAGGTAAGAAACCATCCCGAGGCAATGTAAGACGATGTGCAACCTGTATGGGTGATGTAACCTCCATCAGCAATCCCCACAGCATGTCGCTGGGGAGCCTAGCAGATCTGCTTCTTCTGCTGATGGCTGGACCATGTGCCCATCGCAGCGAGACTGCCCCAGCAGGGGGAGGCAGACAATGGGCACCCAGGGCAGCCCCAGCCCATCCAGGGCTGCTCCAAGCTGGTACCAGGGGAAAGCGGGGGATAGGGGTGCCCCAGCCTTGCAGCATGCACAGGGGAGCTTGGTGGGGACATGGGGTGGCCCTATGGTGGAGGAGCAACCAGGCGGTGGAAGGGGCCAGGAGGAATATTCAAGGTTCCCCTTCCTGAAGGAAAGGGCTAGGGAAGGCAGGGACCGTCCAAGCTGGCTGGGACTGATGGCAAGGCATGGGGGCCCCTGACTCCCCCCACGCCAGGCATGTGGAACCTGGGACCAGGTCCTTGGGGAGCTGATGGTCAAGCAAAGAGATGTGTATTATCAGGCACCCTTCCAGCACAGCTGATGGTCATGTATATAGCCATGACGGGGGGTTGTCAGGAGAAATCTGTCTTCATGGAAGCTTGGCAGAATGACTGGGAATGGAGCCCAGGTCCAACCAGGGCCATGCAGCAGGAATTCCCGTCCCTCAGCCTCAAGAATGCTGCAGTCCTGCCCTGTGATCACCCAGCCTCATACTGGAAGGAAGAAGAGGGAAAGTGCTTCCTGTCCCACCTGAGCCCACTCCCTTTTCAGGCCAGGTAGCACCCAGCAGCTCAGGTGTGAGGACTGTTGCTGAGAGTGGCAGGAGGCTCAGGGCATCTCCCCGGGATCCAGCCCCCTCTGCCATGCATCCTTGGAGCCCTCCATCCTGCCAGCATCTAAGCCCAAAGGTGCTAATTAACAAAACCCCCTCATTAATAATATCCTACCCCCACATCTAGAGCTCCCACCACCACCTCAAAAGGAGGCTTTGCAGTCCCTCCAGCATCCCAAGCATGGCTGTGGCCTCCCCATATCCTGCAGCAGCAAGTCCTTGCTCCTCTATGGTCTTTGGGTCCTCACATAGCCTCACGCTTACCTCCCAGCAGCTTAGTTCTCCCAGCTGCAGCTGCCCTGACACCACAACAATGGTCTCTGGTTCTAAAGCCAGGCAGGAGACACCCCATCCCAGCCCCAGCAGGACTATTGCAGTCACTCCCCACCCAGATGAGGCTTGCCCAGGCTGGGGAGGTGGGGGAGTGTGCAGCAGACAGCGGGGGGCCCAAATAGACATCCCTGCCAGAGAAGATCCCAAAACCTGAGGAGGGAGAGCCTAACACTGGAAAGAGAGAAAGAGAGAGAAAGGGTGAGAAAGGGCAGGAGGGAGGCCCCCAACACCAAAGCAGAAGGAGAGAGGGGCCAGCAAGAGAGAAGTATCAAGGCTGGAGTAGGATAGATGAAGAACTGAAGGCAGGGAGACCAGTAGACCCCTCCAGCCAAACCAGCCAAGAAAGGCTCTCAGGCTGCCTGCCCACATCCCAGCACAGTCTTGGTGGTTTGCTTTCCCTCCCCAAGTGTCCAGGCTCCTCTCCACCCATGCCAGGCAACAATGCATGTGGACCACATGGTCACTGTCCCTCCATGTCCTGGCTCTGGGACTCTCTTCAGGGCCTGGTACCGGTCTGGAGTGCCCCAGTGTGAGGCGGACACCAACACACTGGAGCAGAGATGAAGCCTAGGATGCAGGGAGGGGATCCTTCACAGGGAGGGCTTCATGCACTTGGAAGGGTATGTGGCCTGGGACATTCAGACCTTGATGAACAAGACAAGGAGCCTGCAGGCCTGGAAGACAGGGAGGCTGGATCTCCCGAGGACCCTTCTCATCCCCAGAGTTATGCAGCCATGGGTGTTTCCTTCCCCAGGGGGCATCCCTTATATTGAACCTCATGGGGCCACAACTGTCAGCTTGTCAGTCTCCATCCACTTCCAACATATGGGGGAATCTGCCTATGGCTACCCTGAAGCCAAAGCACCCCAGAGCTCCCCTCCACGTGCCCCCTGGTGTCATGGGCTGTCCTCCATGGGCACCCTGGTCTGCTTCTCCCAACACTGCAGCACTTGGTGAGGTTGATGGCTAAGATGTCACCCTTGTCCTCTCTGCCCACTAGATCTCTGCAGGCAGGCCCAGGATGGGCTCAGACCCATTTCCCTGCAGCATGCTGAAAAGAGTACAGCAGGTTCTTAACACTTTATTAGTTTGTTGGTTTTTTCCAACACAGTAAATGCTCTCTACAACAACAGGTTAGTTAAATCCAGTTTACATATTGCCATCTCATGACTGCTGCAGCCTTGATGCCGCTATGACAAAATCAGGTTGCGCTCAGACAGGAAAATGCATTAAATTCTGCTGTGACCAAGAAGAAAGGAAAACCAACACAAATCAAAAGAACAAACCATCAGGGAAAACCAAACCCACCGAGAAAACCAAGGTTAGGGTCCAAAAGCGAGCACAGCCAGACCACCTCCAGGGGAACCACATGGCACCGCTTGGACAAAAATGCAAGAAGAAATGAACCCAAAAAAGTCAGGGACTGGACAAACTCTTACATATATTATGTATAGGTATTTATATATATATCATCTGGAAGGACACGCTGAGAAAACAAGAGATCACAGCGGTATCTACAGTAAAAAGGAGCTACATAGCTTTGAAAGTCACACTGGGAAGGAAGCACACGGCAGAACAAAGAGGGGGACACTGGTGTTTCGGGGTGGTCATTCAATATGGGAGGGGCTGGGCAGGGCACAGGTCTCAGGGCCAAAAGCCCTTGTACACCCACTGGGAGCCCTGGGATCCCTGTGCCCCTTGCTAGGGAGCAGGGATGCGGTCTGCGGGCAAGTGCTTTTGGGGGGCTGGGTGGGACATGCCTCCATCAGGCTGGTTCTGCTCACCTAGATGGTGTCACCTGATGGGTCCCCTACAGATCCCTGCTCAGGTTCCCCATGGACCACCCGCAAAAGCCTGAACACCCATTGCCAGAGCCTGGGGCTCCCTTACCCCGGGTGCAGGAGAAGCTGGACTCTGCTGCCCATGGGGTGGGCCAGGGATGGCAGCAGAGGCTGGGCGGCTGATGGTGGGGTCACATGATGATGTGGCTCTCCATGCTGGATTCAGCCAGAGCTGGTGGCCAGATGGGGCCCCATGGCTCGGGGGGAGCCAAGCCCTTGAGAGATGCCCCGCTCAGTGCACAGGCGAGATGCTGGGCGTGGGAGTGTGAATTTGGGGGGGCCACAGTGGGTCTGACCAGGTCTGTGGGCAACGCCAGACACTGTGGTGCTCCCCACATGCCATGGGTCACCCCACACTGCCAGCATCTTGCGTGATACACCCTGTAGGGCAGAGGGTGCCGAGGGATCCCCAGCATTGTGGTAGGGTGGGGAGTGTCTCATCTTATTGCTAATGGCTCCACTATGGTGACACCCACAGGCTGTGGCAAAAACGGAGGGGGGACCTGCCATACAACATACCCAAATCCAGTGGCCTCTGAGCCTGGCAGCCTCAGCCCAAGAGCTGGGAGTGGAATCACCAGTGTGGCAGGGACCGAGTAAGCCATGGCACACAGCCCCCTCCCCCGTGGTGTGTGGCAGGTGCTGATTGTCCTTCTTGCAAAAAGGGACCAAAGAAGAGCCACCATGGGCAAGGGGAGGGGCAGAAGCAGTGGGACCCCCCCCCCATTCCACCCTCCTGCCCCAATGGCTCCTGCAGCAGGGCCGAGCCCTCTCCCCTTGCCCCGGGGCAGCCCTCACGGTACCTGACCAGGATGAGGGGACAGTTTGGGGTGCAATTTCTCACAATGCTCAGCCAGCTCCAGGGCAGCAGGTTCTGGGTGTGCAGGAGATCCCGTGCTAGCTCTCCCTAGGGAGGGCTGGCTGGGAGAAAGGGGAGCTGCATCCCCAGGAAGGACCCAGTGACCTCCCAGTGAGCGCTCCTCCCTGTCCCTGTCTTCCGTCTGGCTTGGCCAGCCTTGGTTGACCTTGGGGGACCAACCTACCTCCTGCGTCTTCTCTGTGTCCCGCTGTTCTGTCCACAGCCTGCTGCCCTGCCCCATCCCACCATCCTGTCCCCATCTCACCATCCTGCCCCTGCTCCCCCATTCTGGCCCTGTCCCCCTGCCACCCACCCTCCCAAGCCAGGGCCAAGCCAATGCTAGGGAGGGAGAGGACCAAAGCAGAACCATGTGTGACTGCTGGGCAAAGCCAGCAGGAAGTGCCTGGGGGCAGTGAAGCAAGCCCCTCTCCTTCTCTGGTACCAGACAAGGGGATGAGGCCAACAGCAAAGAAGACAAATCAACCCTGAAGGAACGAGGGTCCTGGTGGAAGACATCCACGAGGTGGGTGGGTGCTGGCGGGATGCTGACGGATGTGAGATGGCTCTGGAGGAGACGTCGGCGGTGGGCGTGGACTTCAGCACGATACCTCCATGGTGTGGTTGATCTGCCCCATGGCCTCGGTGCTCTCTGAGTGGGTGCAGGCACGTGGACGGGTGCCATCCACTGAGCTGGCGCTGGTGAGGGAGGCCGTGCGGGAGCGTGCCAGGCGAGTCATGCTGGCAGATGGCACTGCACAGGCAGAGAGAGATGCTCAGCTCCCTCCAAAAGCCAGGAGGACCCGGGCTGACATTGCTTCATGCAAGCAAAGCCGCCGGTCCTGCTCCCAGGTGTGAATGACCCTGGGCATAAGCTTGCAGCATGCGGTGCTATGACAACATGAGCAGTTCCAGCCTGGCAGGGCACAGCGGGGCAGGCACAGGGCACCCTGGGGCAGGCTGCACACCAGGCACTTCTTCCAGGGATGAGACCGCTGGGCGTGAGGCAGTGGGGACCCCCTGGCCACCGCACTCTGGGGAAGCAGAAGTGAGCAGGGATGGGAGCTCTCCCAGCTCCCCAGGGTATGCAGGGAAGGTGACACACTATTTCCAGCCAGGATACCCTGTGGGCACAGCTCCTGGCCTGCTGGAGGAGGGCACAGTGGGCACACCGCCGAGACTGTGCCTGCATGGGGGGAAACTTTTCCAAAGCTGCCATTTCTCAGCCCCTGCCCTGGCTCAGGGTGCCATCTCAGGGAAAGCAGAGCGAGGCAGAGGGCACCTGGCTGGGAAGGGCCAACCCTGCACCCAGGCTGCTCCCAAAGGTGCCCGGGCAGCTCGAGGGCACAGAGACGAGGCAGGCACCATGCAGCAGTGGGCACGGGCCGAGAAGCACTGAGTGGTACCTGTGCCTCCGCTCAGCCTCCGATCCTTCAGGTGGGTGACTGGCAGGGGTGGAGAGGGAGAAGGGCAGGGAGGGTAGAGAGAGAGCATCAACCGTGCTGGCCGCTCCGCAGGACCAGGAGCCCCCACCCAGCCCCACGTGTGCACGCACACGGACCTGCACGTGTGCACACAGACCCGCACACACACAGACACATGTGCATGTGCACATGGACCTGCAAACACGCACACGTGTGTACATGGACCTTCGTGCGCATGCACACAGAGGTGCACGCACACACACACTCATGGACCCATAGACACACATGCCTGCAGACTTGTGCACAGAGACCTTGACCACACACACAGAGGCCTTGTACACACACCTGTGTGCACACAGAGCCTGTACACCCCACGGCCCTGTGAACTCATGGGTAGGCATCTTGTACATCTGCAGCTACAGCACTCTATATGCCGGTGCAGCTCCCCACCATGTTGGGCACAAGGGCGGGGGGGGGGGCAGGCTCCTCTCCTGCAGCAGGGTCAGCACACACACACAGAAACACACACATGTGCACACACAGGCACACGCCAGCCCCGTGCCCAGCCCTGGCACTCACTGTAGCCCATGCCTTGCAGGAAGTACTTGAAGGCTTCAGTCAGCTTGCCGGGCTGTGGGGAGAGAGCAGGCTGAGTTGAGGCAGCACTGGGGCCAAGAGCCCAGCTCAGCCCTGAGCTGCCTCTGGCAGTCCCTGTGCAAAGACCCCTATTCCCACTTCAGCCCGTCCCCTGCTAGCCAGGGACAGCACCAGCACATGCTCAGGGCCCAGTTAACTTGGGAAGTTGCGGGGGCTCACCTGTGTGACCTGGGGCAGCCCTCCGGAGTCAGCCATCTGCAGAGAGAAGGTCCTGCTTAGCCTTTGTGGCCCACTGTGTCCCCCGGTACCTGCTGGCTGGGGTACGCCACTGCTGGGGCCACCCTGCTCTTCCCACCCTTCCCCAGCCCCATGGCCAAGATGGACCTGGAATGGGGACATCCTGCTACCCTGGGGCAGAGGGCAATGGGGCACTTCATGGGCAGAAGGCACCGCCTGGCTGCCCCTGACACTTGCCTACCTTCAGGAATGTGGTGTTGGTAGGATCCAGCTTGGAGTTACACTCCACCTGCAGGCAAGAGGGATGATATTAGCCCCCTGAGCCTGACAGAAGTTGGCCACAGGTACCACCACTGGCCCATGGCACCCCAGCTGGCACATCCCACCCCAGCCAGGTGGAGACAGGGCTCTAGGCCAGCCCTGAGCCTGCAGAACCCCCATCTCTTTGCCATGGGACAGGTGGGACCTTCCTTCTGCCAGACAGTGTCTGGGCTAGGGTGTGGGCTGGAAAGGGAGAGAAGGGGGGAGGCTGGTGAGGCATCCTGTGCATCACACATGTATGTGCAAGCACACAAGTGTGCTCATGTGGATAGAGGTACACGTGCTGGAAGAGGGAGTGTGTGCATGCAGTTAACACATCGTGTGGCCACATGCACAGTAGCTGTGGCTGACTGTGCAAGTGTGGACAACCCTATGGATGTGTGCAAGGACATGCATATTCTAGCAGCTGTTTGGGTCCATGTGGCCAAGAAGGAGTATGCCTGGGTGCCAACCTATCCGAGTGTGCATGTTGTGAGCGTGTCTGGACATATGAGGATGAGAAGGTTTTCCAGGTCTGGCAACCATGCACAGATGCATGTGCACACGCACCCCCAAGAGCAGGTAGGTTTGCATATAAGCATGGTCCCCAGGTGGAAGCTCACACAGGTCTGAGCAGGCAGCAAACATGAGCTCCACCTGCCCATGTGTCACCCCACAGGCACTACCCCATCACTCACCACCCCCTCTTCAGCAGGTGCGTTGTCTCCAACCACTAGCATCACAGGGCAGCTAGAAGTAAAAGGAGGAAAGGGGCACAATCAGGGCTTGGTCTGGGTGGACTCCACTGCCCTGGGTCCTCCCATGCCATGCTGACACGACTCTTACCGCAGCGTCTTGGCATTGGGCACAGTCCCGGGCCGGTTGATGTCTAGGTCCCTGCGGCTGATGGAGGAGAAAGAGAGCCAGTGTGAGCCCATAGGCAGGCGGTGCCACTAATGCCACAGCACAAGAGCAAGAGCTCTGGGAAGCAGCACCCAGCACCACTGTCCTTGTACCCTGTGGATGGAGGACCCCACAGCCATCTCTGCCATGACCTGAGCAGAGCCTGCACTGTGGGATGTAGCATCCAGAGGAGTAGCAAGGCTCCCAACCCCCTGCGTGGAATGGACAGCATCTCCACCCCCTTCTCCAGGCCTGTACCAGCACCCAGTGCAGGAGGAGACCAGGGGATGTGCACCCATGGCCGTGGGCTCTGGAACACAGCAACGCCCAGGTGTCACCACTCCTGCATCTCTGGCCAGCACCGGCGGCCAGCCTTGCAACACTGCCTGCCTGTGCTGGAGGGTGACAGCAGCACCCCACAGGGCTCAGGGTTCCCATGGTGCCCTCAGGGCCACCCATCAGCACTGTAGCCCCTTGCCCTGGCACAGACAGGACCGCCCACGATGCTTACCTGTTGTACATGTTGAGGAAGAGCTGGAGATTGAACTGGTTCACCACACTGCCGATCTGCTGCCGATAACTCTGCACCAGCTCTGTGTTGTTCATCAGCTCTTCCTGTGCCAGCAGGGGATGGAGATCAGAGCAGGCACTGCTGGCTGCCGCTCAGACACCCCTGCTCCCCCAGGCCTACCCATGCTGTGCTGGCTTAGCAGGGCAGAGGGGGAGGATGCTGGGCAATGTGGCTAGGCACAGGCAGGATGTGAGCATGAGTCACACGCCCATCAAAGCTAAGCCCTGGATCGGACAGGAGAGGTACAAGCAGGGCTTGACAAACCCCCTCCCTGGGCATGGAGCAGGTCCAGCAGCACTGTGGCACCTGGCAGGCTGGGAAAGGTGACCCGGATGGCGTGCTGGGCAGGGGGGCAGTGGCAGGGGCCAGCAGGATGCACAGCCCTTACCTGGCTGAAGAGGTGAGACAGGACAGTGTCCGGCAGCGTGCTGGTAAGGCCAGAGAGCTGTGGAGGGAGCACAGGGAGTTACGGCACTGCTGTGGCTGGCTCCTGCCCCAGGGAGCCACCAGCATCAGGAGGGGGTCAGGGCCCTGCCCACCTTGGCAGCTGCCCAGTCAATCCAGCCTTTGCCATTGGGGTCAATGTTCATGAGGACCAATCCTTCAACCAGGTCGGGAAAGATAAGCTGCAGTGAGCAAGAAGGGTGATGCTCAGTGGGAAGGGGAGATGCGCCCAAGGCAGCCCCCCACCAGCACCGCTGCCCACTGCGCAGGCATTGCACAGGGCTGATGTGGCCCCATCCTGGGAGTGATGGGAGACCTGTGGCAAGACTGCCCAACCACCATGGCCAAGGCACTGCTGTCCCGGCCCCTCAGTCCTTCCAGGAGCATGCCCAGGGTTGTCAGCTCCTGCTCTTCCCCTTGCCCCAGGCTCACAGCAACTCAGGGCCAGCCCATCCCAGCCCCAGGCTCACCGCAAACTTGGCCAGCACGTAGGCTCCTGCCCCAACACCGATACCGATCACATACTTGAACCTGAAAAGCAGAGGTGTGGATGGGGGGACGGTGGGCTTCAGCATGTGTTCCCCAGGGCCCCCCTCCACCTGCAGCATGGGGTACAAGAAGACATGCAGGGTGCCAGTTTACAGGGATAACTCCCCCCGCTCCAAACCCTTGCCTCCTGCCCATCTCCCTGCCCAGCACCCTCAGTTGGCAGCTGTGGAGGAAAGACTGACTCACCCAAAATGCTGCACCACGCTGGGTAACATGGCAGCCAGCTGGTCCATGGATGGATATTGGTACCTGTGGCACAGGGAGGGCCAGGACAGCGGTTATGGGGCCCACACAGAGCAGGAAGGCTGGGACTGGGCAGCTGGGCTGCCTGAAGTGGCCAGGGAAATGCCACCCACCCACAAACCACCCCATTGCCCACCCTGGGCCAGTCAGCTGCCACTGGGCTTTGACAAGGTTCAGTGAGACCTGCAGGCAGGGCACGACTGCACAGGCAGTGACAACCCAGCAGGCAGGGAGGTGACATCCCGGCAGGCATAGTGAGTCCCCGAAGCTGGCACCTACCCCTGAGGGAACTGCGAGGCTCCAGCCTGCTGGCCCGGCGCATCCACATGGCACACCACGAAGTGCTTTGTGATCTCCTGCATGTCCTCGTAGTTGAAGAAGGTGTTGAAGCAAAGCTTGTCTGTCAAGGAGCAGGCAGGGATCAGAAACCAAATGCCCCATTACGGGGGCCTGGTGGGCCAGGGAGCATGGAGAGAGATCATCTGCCCTCCCACTGCCCTTCAACTGGGAGGTAACATGCCACCTAAGCCCTATTGTCCCCTTCCCTCCAAGTTCCTTGTCCCACAGGAGAGACCACAGCCACTGTTAGTAAGGGCTGCATCCCTCCTGGTGTTGGGAGGCATTGGGATGGATGGACACAGCCAGGAGGAAGAGGAGTTTGGATGAGCCATGTCTGCTTGGAAGGATAGGACTGGGGGATGCAAGCCCGGAGCACCAGACCCAGGACCACCTGCAGGACCACCCAGAAGGCAGCAGGATTAGCAGCCCGGGGTATTATCCGCCCTATCCAAGATCCCCAGAAAGGGCTCGAGCAACCATTTGAGAAAGAGCTGCAAATCTCCCTGCTTGGAAACAGTCAAATAAACTGCTCCAGCACTGCTGTGGACAGGCCACCACCATTGCAGTGGGATACAGTCATTGCCAGGGCTTGGAGGGGTCCTGCCTCATGGTATTGGTGCCAGGACATCCCTCCCAAAATGTGGGGACAAGACAGGTTGTAAGGTTCACCACAACCAACATGACACATCCCTAGACATGAGAGTGCTGCCGTGAAGGTGAGGCAGCTCATGTAGCATGCCAGTGACTCAGCCTCAGCCACCAATGGAAGGGGAGATACTTCTCCCTGCTTACAGGGCACCAGGCATACCGGCTGGGCCAGGGGGCACAGCCCAGGGCAGGAGTCTGGGGTACAGGTCCAAGGCTGCAGGCTAATAGCACAGCATCCCCATATCCAGAGCCCCAGCTCAGGGTCCCTCCTTCTCTGCTATTCCCCAACTCCTCCAACCCCCACTAGGCCCTGCTGCCAGCTAGGCCCATGCTCTGAATACCAACATGTCAGTTCCCCCTGCCAGGGACTGACCCGGCATCCCCCATGTCTCATCTCTGCCTGTCATGGGTGGGTGGACAGCCAGCTCCAGGGTGGCCAAGCTCTCCTGGCTGTGCCTGGCTGAGGCTTTAGGTTCGGCTGAGCATCCAAACCCTCCTGGTGCCTTCAGATGCCTGGGGAGACCTAATGCAGCCCAGGGACCCTCTATGGGAAGAGTGAAAGGAGCTGAGCCAGGGGCTTTGGCCAATGTCCTGGAACCCCTTGCAGTCCCAGGCTCTCCCCTGCCTGCCCCTGTGCCCCATGGCCCAGGGACCAGCACTCACGGTTGAGGCCCACATCATGGTATGTCAGGATGGCTGGACGATTCCCTTTGGGTGAGCCCCGGATGACCACATGCAGCAGCCCATAGGAGGTCTCAATGTCATGTTCCTGGGGGAAGAGAAGAGATAGGGTGACATCTGCGTGCCCCAAGACATCCTCTCCTGTCCCACCATCCCACCCCTCAGTGCTGCTCCCCTGAGCAGCTGGGTCCCATGGGAGCAGTCATCCTGGGACAAACCCCCAGCTCTGGGCATCTTGGTCATGGCAGAAGGCAGGACAAATCACCTACAAATGCTCCCAGCCTTCACTGACAGGGAAGGGAAGGGAAGGGAAGGGAGAAGGAGGAGAAAGGGGGGAAGGGGAGGGAGGACGTAGAATAGGATAACAGGATTTAGGATTGGACAGGTGTATCATGGGATGGGATCACAGGACCAAAGGTGACAAGTTTGGAATAGGATGGGACAGGATTCGATGATCCAAGAGGGCTTGTGAGAGAAGGATTGTGGTACAGGACAGGTGGACCACAGGATGGGACAGGAAATCTTCCAGGTCCTGAGCCTGAGGGATTTTTGGCAACAGGTTGGGGATCACAACATGACCTAGTTGGCCTGGATTCACTGTGCCTGGGACAAAGAGGCAGAGGTCAGACCCCAGACACCACACCTGGAAATGTTGCAGCCTCATTCCAAAATGACAGCTAAAATAAATTTTAAATCCCTTGGTCTGAAGTGGCTGTGCCCCCCATACAGAGACCACGACTGCCCCGTGCCTCAGTTTCCCTGGCTGGGAGTGCTCCAGCCTCACCTTCACGGCCATCATCCCCAGCCAGCAAGGGAAACTGAGGCTGTGAGCCCAGGTGCTGGCCAAGGCATTGCCTGCAGACAAGGGACCAGGGGTCCCCTCCAGATGTCCATGCCTGCCAGTCAGCCCACTGGCAATGACCTCAAAGCCAGGATCTGGCGGGTGCAGGAGCATCACGTGCCGAGCAGGGCCAGGCAGTGGATGCTGGCAGGGTGCCCAACCGGCGCGGTCCTTCCTGCAGGTACTGGCAGCCCCAAGGATGGTGGGAAGGGAGTGGGTATGTGGATGCTCCCACAGGTTACATGCCTCCAAGGACTCTGAAGGACACATGGGCCTCATATGGGAGGAACCACCGAGGACAGAGTCTCCTGACTGAAGTGCCTCTCCTCACCGAGATCTGCTGTCCCCAGGGGACACAGTGCCCAAGAGCAGCTCAAGGGCTCTGTGGAGAAACACTAAGCTCCCCAAGGGCACCCTGGCCCCAGCCCTTATCCATAGCTGTCCTTCCACTCCCTGGGGTTGTATCAGACAGCAGATGATGAGCAGGGACATCGCCCCACAACGACGGATGGAGAATCTGAGACAGAGCCTGGCTGAGTCTTGGTCTGGCCCAAGGTCACAGAGCAGGAGCCATCCATGTGATCCGATGCCTCCTTGCCATCCCCATGCCCATGGTTGCCATCACAGTCCCAACAGCTGCTCAGCCTGCAATCCCACCCCAAAATCACATGCCCGAGGTGGCAGCTCCTTCCCCAGCACTTTTCCCCACCCCCCGCCAAGCCAGGCGCATCCCCGCCTGTGGTGCAGCCTCTGCAGCATCACTGGGTACCACAGCTCTGCCCTTTGCTGCAGGGATGCTTGCTGGAGGGGAGAGGCTGGGGATGCAGGGGATGCAGGGGAGTGACGGGGGGGGGGACGGCGCGGCCCGGGGGCGGGGGGGACACACGGATAACCTGCAGCCCC
>JAOXJK010000062.1:23695663-23708055 GCA_025774025.1 Xenus cinereus
ACACGGGAGACGGAACGATGGGGGGTGACACGGGAGACGGAGCGATGGGGGGTGACACGGGAGACGGAACGATGGGGGGTGACACGGGAGATGGAGCGATGGGGGGTGACACGGGAGACGGAACGATGGGGGGTGACACGGGAGATGGAGCGGTGGGTGGGTTACGCAGGAGATCGAGCACTGCCAGTGGGGGTGGCACACATCATCCTGTATGGAACCATGGAGGTCCCAGAGCTGGACCATAATGGCCCATGGGTCCAGGTGGTCCCTGTGGTTGTGGGATCCCAGGAGCAGGGGACCATGGGAGACTTGGGGAGTCCCAAGTATGGGGCCAAGGGGCCTGGAGGTCCCCAAGAGCGGGGGATGGTGATGATCAAGGTACCTGGGGAGGATCCTGGGACAAGAGGGGACCTGTGCAACCTGGAACAGAGCTACTACAGCCAAGGCATCTAGGGAGCCCTGGGGAGTGAGGCCATAAAAGCCAAAGGGCATGGGAGTATCCAGGAACAAGAATAAGGATGACAAGGGACCTGGGGATCCTCTGGAGCACAGAGTGCAGGTTCCCCTGAGCACAGGATGGTCATGATCAAGGGGGCCAGGTGGTCCCAGGATAAGGAGGACCTGTGCAATGAGGGTCCCCACAGCAAGGCCACAATGGTCTGGGGGTGCCAGGGAGTGAGGATGGTGATATGGTTTCTGAAGGATCATCCAGGAGTAGAGGCCATGGCTGTGGTAGTGATGAACCCCACATATTCATGCTGGGAGTGTAGGGTGGCAGCTATTTGGGGTAGAGCAAGAGATTGTGGGGTGGCTGCTTGGGTCCAGCAAAACCAGGGGCTGTGAACACTGTCATGGAGGGATGGGGGGGAGGGGTTGGAGAGGCCCAGGCCCACGGTGGGGAAGGTGCAGGACACTCATCTTCTGTGTGAAGCGTGGATTCTGGTGGTGTCTCCCTCTGCCCTGGCTGTGATTCTGCCGTCATCAGGGGCCACCAGCTCTGCAGGGCAGCTAGCCTGTGGAGGTTTGCCCAGCACCCTTGTAATGGTGCCCAGGTTTCTAAAGGAGTCAGGGGCTCCCAGGGTGGCAGAGTCTAAAGCAAGGCTGTGTCATGAATTGGGACAGCTGGACCAGCAAGGACAGAGGGCCCCAGCCTGCCTCTAAAGGGCTGATCACCACTTGCGTCTGAGTTAGGCAAGCCCATCCTGCCAGTGTTCCTTCCTCTGTACTTCCTTGGTACCAATTTAATTAATTTTTTTTCCACAGCTAGAGATGTAACAGCCTCCACTCCCGAGTTGCTTGAGGCGACCGCACAGGAAATGCCATTCAAAATGGGCCCTTACCAAAACATCCCCATGGGGAAACTGCAGAGGACCCCATCGCCTCCCCTCCACGGGCTTGGTTCCCCATCAAACCCAGCCCCATGCGATGCTCACCTGGGAGGACTCGGGTTGCTCCCCAGAGGCAGGGCTGTGGTCTGGTCTGGTGTCAAGGCTATCACTCACTCCTCTTTCCTGCTGAGCATTTCTGCCCAGAGAGTCCAGGCAAAAGACGTCATATCCCCATTGCAAAGATGGTGTGCATGAGTCAGGGCCTGCCGCTACTTCATTCTGTGTTTCAGTGCTATTTACTTGTCAGCATGGGAAAGCCAAGGTTTCCTGTAGGATGCATGAGGCTCAGGTTCTCCTACATCAAGAGGAGTCCGTGCAAGAGCTGCAAGAGGGTTGGGATTTGGGTGCTGGGATCTCAGAGACAACCGCTGCCCTGGAGATCCTAGGGACCGGCCAGCAGCAGACCTAGGCTGGCCCTGGAAAGGGATTACAGTCCCTGTAACCACCAGCCATGGGCCTTGGGAGCAGTGCTGGCATCTCAAGGGTCTTGAACCAGGGTCTTGATAGCACCACCCTCATCCAGAGATCCAGATTTGCCCCCAACCCTGAATTCCCAGGGTGACAGCAGGTGCCCACAGGCTGCTCTTAGCATCTGAGTTGAACCAGGCATCCCAGACCCCAGCCTCATCACCCTTCAGCCAGCCAGGGTGGTCAACGTAACCCTGTGCTTCACAGCACCCTTCACTGCTGGGCCATGGGGGGGCATTGAGAGTGGCCACAGGCAGCTCATCCTACAAACGTCTGTTGAGGGGCTGGAGGAGTATCTGCTGATACAGACATTCATCTCCATCCTTGGTACATCTGTTTTAAGAGCTTATCCCAGGCTTTTTGCATGGCAACCGGTTTTCAGCTGATTTCAGCCTCTCCCGCTGAGTCACCCAGATCTCTGCATCCAGGCTGGGATGTCAAGGAGCACAGGGAGCACAGCTCTCAACCAGGAGCCAGCCCAGCACCCAGCACTTCAATGGGCTCAGATCTTGCCTGCCTCCAGGGCTGCCTTTCACCCCCTCCTGTGGGTTCAGCAGCCAAGGGGTTTCCTCTGAACTGGTCAGGGATGAGATAGGGTTGGATTCATATCTTCCTGACATTGTGCAAATTTAAACCTCCTCCTCCTCCAATTGCCAGGGATTTTTACAGGAATAAATGATTTTTCACACTGGGGATTTATTTTCTCTGCATGAATTCCCACTTTATCAAATAACAGCTTTTAGATGGCTACCTTGCCAAAGGAGCAGGACCATGTGGCTGACATTATTGCACAATTAATCAGGCTTGAGGAGAGCACAAGCTACCTGTGCTCTAAGCTGGAGGGTCTGGGGTGTGACGCCATGTGGGGGTTCAGAAATTGCCTGCACACGGGGCCATCCGCACCCTGAATTGCGTGATTAAGGGGAAGCGAGGGAATTTTACAGCATGTTTTTTTCCGTGTTATTTTTCACTGCACTTTTAACGCAGGTCAGTGTAGCATTTTCCATGTGGCTTTTCCCGTGCTTTCAGCTCAGCCATATGACACTAAGCCAGTTGAACAGAGGTCTGGCTCCAGAGATGGCATCAGGGAGGTTGCAGCCCCAGACTCCCCAGAACCTTTCTGGTTGTTTGGGGATGCTGCTCGCAGACTTGTGTCATCTCCTAGCCTTTAGTCACACACCCCGATACTCATTTTGAGGTGCTGCTGTGGCACTGGCGCTTCCCAAGGACCCGAGGAGCTCTCTGCCTGGAGATGTTGGTGATTTTGTTGAAGTTGCGCCACAGCTGTCTGAGAGATGTCACATCCCTTGCACCAAAGAAGGGGGATCTTGTTAGGGATGTGTCGAGCACAGCGCATGTTCCCCAGCGCCCAGGGCCCGCTCAGAGAGCAGTATTTACCCAGTGCTGCTGCAGCTGAACCCCTTGATGTCTCCCAACTGGGCTTTGCTATGGTCTTCTGGGGCTGGGGCCATATTCCCTTCTTCTCTGTGCTGCCACACGTATCAAAGCAGTTGGGTGGTGTGGACACAGGCTCAGCCAGGATCTCCAGCACTGGAGCTGCCTCAGCAGTCACGCCTCCAAGTAGAGAGGCAGAAGGGCCAGAACTATTGAACCCAGTGATGCTGCTGCTGGCAGAGAGGAGGTGTCAGGACATAAGGCCCTGGGACCTTTCGTTTCCTCCGTCTGTGGAAGAAGCCTGGAGAAATTTCATGAAAGAGCATAAAGGCCATAAAACTGTAACAAAAATGCTCCAGCCCAGTCCTGTTCCTCCCCAAAGCTCCTGTTGCAAGGACCATGGCACCACCTTGACCCGGCAGAGGTGAGCTGGGACCCTCCAACCCCACTGCTGTGGGGTGAGCTCACTGCTGTAGAGGTGAGCCGGGACCCCCCTAACCACTGCAGGTAGCTCCACACCCCTTGCCCACCCATTCCACAGCAGCACCCTGTGCTGGTGGCACCACGAGGACCCGTCCGGTGGAAAACAGCTGGTGATGGATGGAGCACACAGGCACCACCGACAGAGAGCAACCATAAAGGTGACCAGCAAGGGAAGCAGAGGTCTGAACGACGCTACAAGACAGGGCAGAGTTTGGTGCACCTGAGCCACACACAGGGCAGAGTTTGGTGCACCTGAGCCACACACAGGGCAGAGTTTGGTGCACCTGAGCCACACACGGCGCTAGTTTGGGGGCAGGAGGAGAAGCAATCTGGGACGGATGTGCTGGCTGCCTGTCTTGGCTGGGCAGGGGATCGGTGCGGTTGACGCGCCTGTATCAAAGGGTTTCATGGGGATTAGGTACCACCCTGAGGCACATGCAGTCCAGTGATGATGCGCAGAGGAGTCAGAGCTAAATTTAGCCTTGGTTGTGCGTGAGTGTGATGTTTTTATTGCTGTCCTTAAATAAAGATATTGTTTGGAGCACGTGGCTGCTGGCCCTGCCTTGCTCAGCCCTGGACCTTTGATGTGCTGTTTCGGTCAAGCTGTTCAAAAGGGAGAGAAACAAAGAGAATTAGCAGTTGGTGAGACATAGCCCAAGGGCCTTTTTTCAAAAATGCCCAGGAGCCATCTCTCAGAAACCAGGAGTGCACGCAAAGCAGTGAGGGAGTGACCTCAGTGGCTACTGGAACATGCCTGTGCAGAGGTGGCTGCCAGGCAGAGCTGCTCCACGGGCATAGGACTGTGTGCTGTGGAGCCATGGCTGTAGCAAGGGGGCTACAGAGCTGGCTTGGGCTTGAGGCAGCGAGTGCTGGAGCGCTGGCTGTCGGTGACGGGCCCCATCCTGCAACCCCAATGCCTACCCATCCTACGGGGGGCGTGATCTGCCCCAGCCTTGCATCTACAGGGCAGCGAAAGAACCACAGCTTGCTGGCTCCAAAATAATCAGGGCCAGAATGACAGGAGAGCAATCAGACCTTGGGCACCTCCAAAAAGACCCCCCAAACCCTGCCCAGAGGCCCCAGGTTGGTCCCAGGATGGGTTCGTCCCTCCAGAACCGCTGGGCTTCGTGCAGAACAAAGGGAGGCTGCGACTTGACACTGGGCATGGCTTGGGCTGCCGGCAGCAACAGGCAGGAGCCAGCCAGCCGCTCTCCGGCCGAACACCACACATTTCCCTCAAGCTGCCAGGGAAGATGCAATCCTGCAGGGAGCCCAGAGTCCCTGTAACCCAGCACAGGAGCCTGGGACCGGACACATCGCTCCATGACCTGGCGCAGGGCAGAGATGCGCGGTGCCCTGTCTGCTCCCCCACCCAGCACAAAGCATCTGCGGGGGATGGCAAGCCGCCAGTCCTCTGTCCCGTCCCCCTTCCCCCCCGGGGCCCCGGTCCGGCTGCCTCCTGCCCTCCCAACACGGGGCTACCAGTAATTTTCCATCCTGGCTCTGCCCTAACAAGATGTTTCCTACCTCCCTCTAACAGGGCTGGGCACCGTTCAAGTTTCTGTGTTCATTCAGACCTCGAGTCCCCCCGGCTTTTGCTGCTCGAGCTGCCCACCAGTTGTATAGGACGGCTGCTCGTCTGAGCCCTACTCCTCCCTGTGCTCATAGCCCCTCCGCCTCAGGGAAACAGGAGGATTTTGTCCAAAAGCCAGGGGAAAAAAAGGCCCAGCAGCACGCCAAGAAAAATTCCCATGGCTCAGTGCACTCTTGGGTCAGGAACAAGGCAGCCCTGGGGGACTTTGCAATCAGCTGTTTCCAAAGCTGCCTCTGAGCAGGCACCTCTGCCTGGAATTCAAAGTCTGGGTCCATCAGCTGCATTGATCGGCCAAGCACGGCCCAGCAAAGTGGATTTACAGAGGGAGGTACCTGGCCCTGGAGCTCAGCGTGCCCGCAGCCTGCACGCAGCACCGTGCTGCCTTGAACTCCCTTCTTGTGATGGAGCGGCTCAACTCTGATCTCAGCTTACGCACCGCGCTTTGGGGACCTGAGGAGCCAGAGGGAGGTACTCCCACTCCTACGTGAGCAGAAGGTGGAAAGCCAGGCCCTCCTCCTCCCACAGCAGCCCAGCGGGGCTGATGCGACCAGGCATTGCTCCAACGTCTGCCCTCGCTGCTCCAGAGGTGGGCAGAGGATGTGGTGGTCCCTCACGCTCCTGCCTGCAGGCAGAGGTGACAGGGTATGGCTTTCCAGAGCAGGGGGACCCGGGTGCTGTGTGTGGCAGGGAGCGTGGATGCAAACACTCCCTTGACTGCCCTGGGAATGGCTTGTCCCAGGGAGGAAGCATGGGTGCTGAGGGGATCCCTCTGCTGCTCTGGGCTCCGAGGAGCCCACTGCAGCCAGGGAGGAGCTGAGCACCCAGGAGTCTCCATTTCAAAGTCTCAAACCACCTCCAGGAGTACCAGAACCTTGATCAAACTACATGGAAATGACAGAAGGGTTCACCCATCTCCCTTGGGTTTTGCAGGCACCAAAGTGGGTACGGCCCACACACACACACACTGCAGTGTGCCCCCTCAACGCCCCTTGGAGCTGCACCAGGGACAAACAGAGAAAGGCACTCAGAGGTGCAAAACAAAGGATGCTTTATATGGTGTCAAGGTGTCTTAGCACCAGCAAACGTGTTACTTTGGACAAGAGGTGCCTCAAAAAATGTAGAGAGGCACTAGGAGAGACAGACAGCTGCGAGAACAGGCATGGCATATGAAGAATTCTCCCACCACCAGGAGACACCTCTTCTGGAGGTGCTACTTCCCAGGTCCTTGCCTTCAGAGCCCACCCACAGCCCCTCTGCGACTTGCTAGGCTGCCAAGGCCTTTGGGCCCACAGGCCAACCTCCAGCACATCTCTCCTCCATCCCTCCCTGCCTCCTCCCAGCCGCATGAGCAGGTGGCAGCAGCGGCGCTTGTCCCTGCCAGGCCACTGCTGCGACGGCCCCTTTCTAGAGCCAAGCCAGGCTTTAAATAAAAACCTGTCAGCAGAGGAGAGCTGAGCTGTTTGGAGAGTGACTGCATGTGTGTGGATGCATTTAGCAAGCTGACAGGCATGAGACAGAGCAGAAACAGCAGGGTCTCTCTCCTCCAAGGCCAGAGACTGGCACATTCTCAAAGGCAGCATTAATCAGCATTTTCAATTATGCATCACCCATCGCCAGGGAGCAAAGTTGCCACCCTTACCTTCCCCTGGAGAGCAGGATAACGCCATTTCCGAGGGCTGGCTTCTCTGACCGCAAGCTGCCTTGATGGTTTAAGGGGAGGGTGATGGAATGGGGAGACTGTTCCCAGCGTCTCCACGGTTCCCCAATCACCACCAACTGCGTTTGGGTACGCGGGGGCCAGGCATGCACGGGCTGCACCTCTCCGCTGGCTGGTTGCGTGCAGCTCCTCCAGGAGGTGGACAGGAGGTCCCACTCCTGCCTGGTACCAGGGAGCCTCGTGAGCACACACCAAGGTCACCTCATGGTGAGACCGGGACATGCCAGCAGCTGAGGGCACTTCGGTGCAAACACTTTGCACTTTGCAAACACAAGACCACTTTCCCAGGGGTGTGGAGGGCTTCAGGCTGGCAGGGCAGATTTTTTTAAAGCAGATTATATTTGGCTTCTAACATCGGAAAGGTAAGAAGCAAGCCTCAGGTAAGCCCAGCAATCCTCCCGCTGAGACAGCAAGATGCTGCTGATCCCTACAGAAGGCTGGATCTAGGTTCTACCCTCTGTGTTCAAACTGCAGGGAGCCCTGGTGTGATGGTCACTCACCACCTCTCTCTGGAAGGTGGCAGATGCCCATTGCCTGCAGTGGACATGTTCAGCAGGCTCCCCATGAAAATAAGCTGCTCTAGCTCAAACCTAAGCCTGGCCCAATACAGATGCCTCCTGGCGGGGAGGCTCTCAGGGAGTCTGCAGCAGCCCCGAGTGGTTTTGGCACTCCTTTGCTTGTGCAGGCAGAGATTGATCCAGACCAGTCAAGCCCGCTCCATTTGAGCTGCCCGAACCGCCAGGACCTCATCATCACACCCGAGCCAGAGCCAGGCTGGGGCCTTGGCCCAGGCTCCTGGGTGGGTGGCAGAGCCAAGGAAGGGCTGTCACACAGGAGAGACAGCAAAGCCTTGAGCAAAACCAGATGGGGAGTGAATTGCCTGTGCTTGGGTGGGGGTGGCTGGCAGGAGTGGAGCCAGCTCTGCCCCAAGGGCTGGGGGCTCTTCAGGGTCACAGTCATGAAAAGAGAGGAACCTGGAACACAGAGAACACACCTGGGGTTTTCCAGGCATCAGCTTCCCTGCCAGGGTGCCTTCACACAAGCAACCGAATACCCAGCTCCCCTTGTCTGCGTCCCACCAGCTCTGCCCCTGACCTTCTCTTTGGCCTGCAGCTGATCAATACCTCTAGCTGTAGGGGGGATCCATCAATCCTAACGATTTCATCCTGCTTTTCGCTAATGTGCTCTTTTGTTGCGCTGTATTTGGGCCATGGACCTGGCAGAGGTTGGGGAAAGAGGCAAAGGCACCATGCCACACTGTCCAAGGACAGCAGATTAACTCTTAGCATCACCCCTTTGCAACACAGCCCTCTCCACCACCGAGGCAGGTCTTCAGCCCTTCGTCCCACAGATCGTAGCTCCTGGAGGCCTAGAAACTTTCCTCTTTCAGCTCTCCAGCTCCTTGGAAGGGCACATTCAGTATGTTTGAGTGCCTCAGCCAGGATTTGGTGGGTTTTAACCAAAACCCACCTTGTGCACCCTCACAATCCCTCATTGCTTCTTCACTCAGCAGCTGCTCCTCTCTGGAAAGCCTCCATCAAACTCCCTGTGCTTGCTTGGAGATGGGAGGACTCAAGACACCCTGACCCACTAATGATGGGAAGCAGGAGCCAATATTTCTAGAGTCCTTTTCTCAAGGCACCCAACTCTTAGGACAAAAGCGCGGGCGCTTCGGTAATGGTGGGGAGTTGAACGTACCCCCCTGCCTTGCACACAGCTGCCTGCCGGTCCAGTCCCCCTGGGTGGCCAGCCTGCTGCCCTTCCAGCCTCTACCATGCCCGCCCAAGCTGGAGGCACCAGATTTCAGCAGCTTCCCATTAAGAGCAGCCTGGACCCCACCTGGCACCAAGAGCACTGCTGGTGTGCAGGTACGGGAGCACCAACCCAGCATGCACCTCCCTGCCTGCTTGTCCTCCCCAGTCCTTTTCAGCTCTGTCCCTCATAGTAGAAGCACAAGGCAAAACAAAGTTGGAAGTTACCAAACCAGTTTGGGGATGGCTGGACACCAGGTGCTGTCCTGGCCTGTGCATCCTCCCAGCTCAGGGACTTTAACTTCAATCCTTGTGTCAAACAGCCCTGTAAAGAGCGATTTTCACCGGTGGGTGCTCAACACTCATTCAAACCCCCTTCTCTTCCAGCCTCCGCATCCTCCTGCGGCAGGGTGTCAAACATCCCTGGGGTAAAATCATCCTTGACATTGTTGCTGCTGGCTGTGTGACCATACCGCTGGTTCACAGCCGGTCCTGGCAGAATTTCTGGAGCCCTATTCCACTTCCTGGGGTGGACCAAACAAGCGGCTCTGGCCCCTTGCTCACTGACCTTTGCTGTGAATCCAGTCACACGTACCCCATCAATAACTAAATGCAAGATAACAAAATGAGCTGTCGCAGCCAATTAACATGCTGGGCTTAATCAGCTTGTGGGTTTTCAGGGAAGAGGTGAGGGGCGGGCTCTAGGCCAGAGGGGCTGGGGAGAGGCAGGGTGAGGGGTCCGGTGGGTCGCAGCCACCCCTGTCTGCTGGCGTCCTCAGCCGAGAGCCAGGAGCAGGAGGCCAATGTGGGTGCTTCCCCAGCCACAGATGTGGCATCATCTCAGCGGTGTGTGGACACTCCAGCACCAGCCAGAGCCAGCAGAGAGGCAGCTGTGGGGTGACCAGCGCAGAGACGCCCCCACGGGGCTGTAGCCCCCAAGGCAGACTGCTCGTTAGGAAAGCAGCCAGCTACAACTGCCAAACCTAAAAGAG
Source organism: Xenus cinereus (assembly GCA_025774025.1). Classification (NCBI taxonomy): domain Eukaryota; kingdom Metazoa; phylum Chordata; class Aves; order Charadriiformes; family Scolopacidae; genus Xenus; species Xenus cinereus. The sequence goes on from JAOXJK010000062.1 coordinate 23,705,452, forward strand.
TTCCACTTAAAGCCAGGAGGGATCTCAATGTCTGTCGTGTTTGAGCGCCTCTCAATTAATTAGCATCCTGCTGATTCTACGATTGAGGTGATGGCTAAGGAGATTAAATCAGTCTTTGCCACAAAGGAGATGCTGTTCCCAAGGCCAGTGATTTTCCTTTCCCCGTGGTGCCATCCCGCTCTGCTGACTCAGCTGAAGCCCCAAGGTGCCAGCAGGGACTCGGGGGGCACTGGGGGTGTGGGGTTGCTTTGCGGCGATGCTAATGGGCTAAATGCCACCGCACGCCCAGGGCTGCACAGGGAGGGCCCCCCTTATAGGATGCTGGTGTAAATAAACCCAGAGCAGTGCTCAGCAGGGTGGCAGCGTTGGCTTCGACAAGACCTGGCTGTCCGGGGAGGTGATGATCCGTTCACCCCATTCTGCCTGCATCAGCATAGGACAGACTCACGGCCTGGCAGCCAGAGCTGCATTTGTGCACCTGAGAGGCCAAACTGAAAGGAAAAATCACAGCTCAGCCTCCAGGCAGTAAATCCACCACAACTGCAATAAGCCCTGCTGATTTGGTGCAAACTTAGAGTAACCCCGCTGGTTTCACTGGAGCCAGCCCAGAATCACAGAGGTAGTACAACGGGGTACAGTCCTGCCCAGGAAAACAAAGGCTGCACCCAGCTCGGCTCTGCTCCACTCCACCAGTGCTAATTGGATCTCCACCAGCACAACTGAGGGGGGACTCTTCTCTGAAAGCCTTTGCAAAGGCTGTGACTCCAACATGATGATGACCAGGTCCTGTGCATGGCTCCCCCACAAGCTCATGAGCCCTCCACTCCCCAGCCACAGAGCCTGCACCCCAGCAGTAAAAGTGGCCACTCAGCCACCCGCGGGCACGAAAAGCACTTAGGAAAGGGGCTACAGGATCCATCAGCTTCCACTCCCCCAGAAGTCAATTAAACACCTAAACAAATTGTAAGCCTTGAGAAACTCATCTCAAATCATTGCTGTGATGGGAGCCCACCCACCAAGATACACCCGCACTGCAGCAAGAGAAACAGGCACGTTTAAGGATTGTTTTGATGGTGCCTCGATTTCTCTATCAGCTTCACTGCTTCCTCCCAAGTGCTTTGCTGCAAAGTCCCCCAGCTACAGGACTATGTTGTGGGCTCATCTCCTCACTCACCTTTCGCTCTAATGCCTGAGAAAAAAAACCCCACGCTGCATTCTAAGCATTTGGCAGCTTCTTGGTCTGAAGTCAGGGAAAAAATTGCCTTTTATGTCCAGCAACAATCTCCCAGTTTTCGGAGTTTGTCATAATCCTCCTTGTGCTTCTGCTTTACCTAGGGAGCTTTACCAGAGCCCTCGAGGGACCAACAGGACAGCCAGAGACAGGCCCAGCCTTATAAGTCACACAAGTTGAGAGTACAGGTTGGGCTTTTGCAACCTCCATTTGCTTTTTGCCATATTTTTTGCATTGCAGCATCACAAGAGAGACGGAAGAGTACCATCACGACCTTTAGGAGGCATCTCCTTACCACTGCCTGATTCTAGGCACAGAGAAATCTGGAGCAGGGTAAGGCTGGGACTGTCTTTAGGGTTGCTCTTTCTCAAGCTCATTTGCAGGCAAACTGGGATTTCTTACAGTGAAACTATTTTTCTGTGATCTTACAAGATCCCAGCACAAACAAAAGATGGCTTCCAAGCTTTAAGGCAATCTTCACCCTTGGAGTCCCCCCTCCATTTCATAGGCTAATTGAAAGTAAAATGCTTTTAATGAGTAGTTGCCAACGAGAATCTGAGCCTGAAACAGGGGCAAAAGCAGTTTGCAATTGCATTTGAGTGCCATGACTCAAGCACAGCTCTAGTATCACAACATCAGGCATTAAAGACACACTTAGGAAAGAATACCGGTACAAAATGGGCTTGGTCCTCGGGTCCTGCTGCACTCCTACACCTTCCAGCTGGAGCTGGGGAGAAGCAGTCCCCAAGGCTTGTGTTTCCAAGAGGGCTGAGCTGATGAACAGAAGAACCTCACCTTCCCAGAGGGAATGCTAGCTGCTTTCTCTGTGACTCCAGCAATGCCACACCAGGATGCAGTGCTGCAGCTGTGGCCCTGCCCACGAACGTGCACTGAGGCAGCCACATCCCTCACCTGCTTCACCAGCACAATGTGCCGTTCCCCTAAGAAGCTGCGCCTGAAACTCTTCACCTAGACCCTGGCACAGCCAGAGAGCACCTGAGGTGGTACACACTGTGCTCTGCAAACTCCATCTATTTCCCTACATGCTCCTCGCACCCCAAGCCCTGCTCAGCTGCGGTGCTGCCCATGCCTTGCCTGCAAACCAGCGCCTAGAGGAAAAGCAGATTCCACAGAATCACAGAATATTCATGGTTGGAAGGGACCTTTGAGATCATTGAGTCCAACCACAAAAACAAACAAACAAACAAACAAAAAACAAAACCAAAAAAATCCAAACCCCACACCCACCCACAGACACAAACCAACAATCTCAGGCACTAGGGCATGCCCTGAAGAGCCATGTCTACACATTTCTTAAATCCCTCCAGGGATGGCGACTCCACCACCTCCCTGGGCAGGCTGTTCCAGTGCCT
>JAOXJK010000062.1:23708155-23718493 GCA_025774025.1 Xenus cinereus
CTCCCCTGCCCCAACTTCAGACCATTTCCTCTGCTCCTGTCATTATTCCCTTGGGAGAACAGGCCAACCCCCACCTCCCTACACCCTCCTTTTCCAGTAGTTGTAGAGGGCAATGAGGTCTCTCCTCAGCCTCCTCTTCTGGACATTCTATCCTAAAACACAAGGGATTTGTGCCTTGCCATAGGGCTAGCTAGAAAATCCGAAGAAGGTACGTTTCCCCCAAGGTGTGAGGGAGCATTGCAAAGAGCTGCAGCTAAACGGCTTTACAGAGGCCGACAGAAGGCGAGAGCCCACAGTGTGTCCTGCCAATCCAGATAGAAAGGATAGGAAGGCCGCTGGCACTGCTTGGCAGCCTGCCACGAGAAATAACTCTTCAAAAATAGAAGCGTGCTAATCTCAGGAACCTGCCGGTATTGTCAATGACATTAATGAAGTGTTTCAAAAACCAGAACAAATGCCTTGGCTTTTTGGGGCTGTGCCGCCCCTTGTAACTTTCCACAAGAGCCGCGGAGTGGCCCGGCAGCGGCAGGGCGCTGCTCTCTCTACCGCTCTGCTCTCCCGCATGCAGCCCCCCAAGAGCAGCGGCGTGGGGTGGGCTCTGCTGGCTCCCGGTGAGCCTGGCACCCACGCAGGATGCCCGGCCAGCCCTCCCGCCCGGGGAAGCAGAGGATCCCAGCAGCAATCTCCTCTGTGAACCAAAACCCATTAAGTATAATCAAAGGAAATAGTGCCTGGGGGAGGTGGAAGCTCACTGTCTCCAAGCCTTGTCTCAAGCCCCCTCTGGGTTCTCTTTCACACCCTGAGCACTCCCTGATGTGCTGAGCGCATCTCACACCGATGACAAAGTGGCACAGCCAACTGTCCATCTCCTCCTCTGCTACTCTTCCTTGGCAGCTTTCTTACTACTTCCCTCCTTATGCAGCAATCAGTAATATTTTGTTTTCATTGCCAACCACGACATCCATTCTTCTCGTGTGCTCAAACCTAGGACAAGGTAGCACAACCCGAACTCCACTTTGAATCTAACTTGACTTGCGTTTTTGCCTGGCAGATACAACAGAAAGTCATTTAGACACCTAGTCTGATCTCAGGCCAAATAGGGTTCTCACTACCTACAACCTAAAGCGCTTACAAAAGGACTGGCACTTACAAAAACAATGTCTTAAGCTCAGTGCCCCCTCTCCTGTCTGCTGACCAGCAGTGCATGCACAGGCCCTCCCAGGCCGCGGCCTTCCCGTGCTCATCTTTTCAAACTCGCCTAGGAACTGCTGGGAAAACCCAACATGTGCACTTCAACCAGCAGCAAAGAGGTTACTGAGGACTCTGGCAGAGAATGGTGCCAGAGCAAGATGGTGTCTCTAAAACTGCATAACACCAGCAGGGTATAAAGCTCCACCCTGACCGTGTATCTAACGTAGGCTGAGATGACAGTATTGCTTGAGCAGCGAGCACAATGTGAAGCTTCCAGCTTCACTGACCCTGATTCGTTGCAGAAGTATCTTAGTGCTGAAGAGATCAGCTTGATTTGTGCACACAGGGTCAGAGGTCACAATAAACTAGATAAAAACTCAATATACTAGTAACACGTATGTTCAGCTCCAGCCCAGCCACAGTAGGTTGACATCCTGTCCGTAGCAACGTGCTCATGACATTAACAGGTTCACACCACTCTCAAGGTCCTGCTGGTACCACTGTCAGGTTTAGTTGCAGAACAAAAGCCATCAGGCTGTTCCCAAAAGCCCCCCGGGCCTAGAAGTAAGAAGCAGCTCTCAGTCATCAACCTGCGATAGAAGATACAACTCAAGGGAAGTACTCAGATGGTCTTCACCCAGCAGACACGTTCAAGGGAAGCCCCAACTGGCACAACTTCTCTGAAAAGCAGCATCTGCCTGCCCCAGACTTGAATCACATTGCTTCAGCACAAAACACAGAAAAGCATGTTACGCCCACGAGAGTTCAGCTCCCAAAGCCAGTCTTGCAAAGCAAAACCATGAGACATAAGCTGAAGCGTGTATGGCCTTCTCCCACTACTCACTTGTGTGACACGATGAAACCAGAGCAATGTTATTCTTCCACCAGCTTTTTGCGCCAAGTCCCACCAACAATTCTGTTCACATTTAGTGCTCAGGCTGCTGTCAACTCTAGCGAAACACTTCTGAGCTGGTAAGATCAGGAAAGATCGTGGGCTTAGAACTGCCCACTCGGCCACCCTCTGCAGGGCAAAGTGGCCATTCAGGTAAGAGAAAGGGCACAGAGTGGGAAAAGCACTTACCTTACTCTTGTAAGTTATCAGATATGTGGCAGTCTTGAAAAGGCTTAGCAGTAAGGGTTTCATGGAACCGATGAAGGAAACCAGAGCGATTTCTGAGAAGGGGAATCTTTCAGCTCTGACAAGCATTTATGAAGTAAGCATCTGAGCTCTGGTAGAGGCAGCAGAGCTAGGAAAATCTGGCTGGCAATAATCTGCTGTAACAAAGATGCTGCCTACAATCCAGAGGAAAAAACACACTCTTAGTAAGGGAGCGTTACCTTTGTTTGTCAGAAAAGGAACCTGAGGCAAGGAACAGCTTTGAGCTGCCTCCTGCCAGGCAGAGGCAGCACTAGATGAATAGCTAATTTTTTAAATAAAACCGCAAACTCCTGAGGCATATGCTGTGCTACCAGACAATGTGTTTCATAAAAAGCACATCTGGGGACAGAAGCAGCTCTGTGTAAAGAAAGGATTCACGCTGTGCCTCTGCTGATGACATCACATCTCTGTTAAGCAGCTGTCCAATTAAAATTCTGAATGAAGCTTTCGCAATAGCTGGTCACTAAAAAATGGGTAGAAAATCAATGATCAAGATCAGAAAGGCTTGCATTCTTACCTCAATTAGATGCCACTGTTTCTCTCATAAAACTATTATGTGGTGTTACAGTAGTTCAGTTTTCCAAACATTTCTTGCTGCTGCTCCTGCTGGTTGCTGTTGGTCTGAATGACACCACCTATTGCTTTCAGGCTGGCAGAAGAAATCTACTGCTTCGTTCTGCTGACCAAAAATAAATCAATGCCAGAGAACAAACTAAGACATTGTTTAGAGCAAAGAAGACCAAGAAAGAAACATGAATGCTTTGTGAAAGGATAATTTAGGTAAGTGAGAAAGTGCGTATGTGCTGGTTGCAAAGCTATTTGTATTTAACTGGGGGTTAAACCTCCACAGCTGCCTCACCTCCTTGAAAAAATACACAAAAGAGATAAACAAGAGGAGCTGAGAGTTTTAAGAGAAGTAAAACTTAAGTGAGGAGAACTCACCCCAGCAAAACTTAGGTGAGGAAAACTTTTCAGTTTCACTAACCATGCCAGCAGGAATTCACTGCTGGGAAGCTTGACTGTGTCTTCTGCTGTGTCGGTGAACGTGCAGCTCTGACTTTGTCCATCATACATTGCAGCCAGGCACAGCAGCAGACTACCCTAGGGAGGCTGTGGGTTCTCCTGCAGAGGCAGCTTCTGAAGGCCTGGCTGGACAAACATCATCCTGAGATGGGTTAGATGGGGCTAATCAGAGAGTATCTAAAATTGGGAGTGACCTTTAAGGATCATCGAGTCCAACGTCTTGCTTTAGGGGAAGCACTGGGCCAGGTCAGCTCATACCTCTTTTCAAAAACAGGCCATTAAAACCCAAATAAATATTCTTATGTGAACGCATAACTAAGGAACACCTCACATTTTGCCTGGTTTTATTTGATTGCAATGAAAACCATTGTGGCCATATGTAAAATTTGTCTATGGACTGCTTTCTCAAAAACATCAGTAGTCCTCCAGTTCAAAAGCTGAGGGAAATGGGGAGAAATGACACTTGAGAGTCCTTTTCAGACCTCTGTTGTATAGTTCTGTGATGACAATTCATTGTGCCATTCTGAAAATACACAAGTTTAAACTTCTCTAACTTATAGCTTGCTGCGGTGCAATCTTAAAGAACAGTCTGTGTTCATAAAAAGTACAGAGCACTCTTTTGTTGTATTTCTGGACAGAAAAAAAACCAAACAACACATTCCAGACAGCAAGGAAAAACCAAACCAAAAAAAAATAAATCAACAGAATACCAAGTCTACTAACCAGATGCTGTAATTTAAAGTTACAGGATCAGACTTTGTAAGGGTCTTACTGGTGTTTATTCCTAAACACTCAGGGTTACTAAAAGTGACACTGCCTACTTACAAAAAGCCAGTGACATTGAAGACTACTTCAGGGACTTTTTCCTCCCCACTCTGAAAGTAGCTGCACAAAATATTGGCAAATGAGCAACTGTCTGGGTTTTGCATTCATCAGTAGAGAAGAAAAACGTTTTTACAAATGTAGGAAAATGAGTTTGGATAGTCACCAAAATCAGTCCAGAAATTGATGAACTAGTGATTTTGGTTATAAACCAACTGTATCTCAAAGCCACCATCTCATTAAAATAATCCTTCCAATTCAAAAATGCTTCTCATCACAGATGGATTTGAACTTGCTTCTCTTGCAGCTGAAGCACCGAGCACAGCTTTGACATACTACGTGAAGTCAGCGCTACAGCACTTGGAGCCGCGGGGTACAAATACAGAGCCAGACAATTTCCACCCACCGCACTACAACAAAGTCGAGGTAACACATAATCACCTCCATCCACCTTGTGTTTTATAAAAATCAAATGTATAAAATCAATAGCTTATTGATTGGCTGGCATTGTCTCCCCCTCAACGTGAGCAAACAGCTATTACCCACGTGGGCTAAGTCAGACGGGAACAATTTCTGCGCTCGTGTGACTGCATGAATGTAGCTCCCAACCGCGTTTCCTGTAAGGGGAATGATTTAAGCAGGACTGCATTATCTATCGGGCCACAGTTTTGTAAAGACTTACACCTTCCAATCTATCACTAATTTTTTGCTGCAGGGCAATTAACAACAGACGTTTTACATTACAACCGCTTCCTTACAAAATATTTATTCAACATAAAAATTCGGAAACGGACAACAGACAAAAGCTTCATGAAAATGCACAGGCATTAACGTGCCATTAAGTAATAGTGCAGCAGCATTTCATCTTGCATGTACTTTAAATACTTTGTCAGGCACAGCTTCCAATTAGTCTCCTGTGGCAGGAGGCAGAAATGCCAAGGTGTTTGCGAAGCCAGCCCGCTGTCCTCTCTCACCACCCCTGGAGGTAGAGCTTTCACTCCTCTGGCTGAGGAATGGCCACACACCCGTTGTACTTGAGGTTTCCAGTTTGACGTATCTGATATCCAGGTGCATCTGCAAGTCCAGTAAAAACCGCTCCAAGATCACCTCCAGTGATTCCCATAGAAGAGGAAGCGCTCAATATCATTACAATCTGGCTCATCCACTTAGGTACTATGCAAGGTCCACCTTCTACAGATGCTTAGAAGCATCCTTAAGACGTCTTATGCCTGCTTCCAAAGTACGACCGTCCTGATGACTGTGGGAAGTCCTACAGAGATAATAATCTGTTTTCTATCCCCAATCCAACGGGTGTTCAGATAATCTAGATTTAAAGGCGTCCACATAGGATGATAATCACTGTGCTGTTTAGCAAGTTCCGACTCCAGTATGACATTTACTAGGATCAATTTGCTAGGATTGTTTAGATGGATCAGAAGGAATGAAAGTCAGTTCATTTGCTCTGCCCCTTCCCTAACCAAACTTAGCAATCAGAATTTCTCATAGGAAAACAGATGGCTTAAAGATTGATAATGGGGGAGAGTTTCTATTAATGTTGCTGCTTCTGATCTGGTTTGGACTAACTCTTTGTTGCCTTGTTGCCTCCTCTGTAAGGAGCTTACCACCCGACATAGAGATACATCACCCAAAAGCCACTCGCATCAAACGAGAATGTTCTCCACCCTGTGCAGCACCAAGCCCACAAGGATGAGGTGCCTCGTGAGACCTGCACAGTCACTTCGCTCGCTACATGGGTTAAAAGATGGATTTTTCTTTGGGGGACTAACACTGTGTACACAAGTCAGCAAAGAAAAACATTCCTGCCTCACAAAGAATACCTGTTCCGCCTCAATGTAAAAGCATTGGGAAAAATTCAATGCAGTTCATACCACATTTTCTTCCACATCATTGGGGCCCTCCAAGAACAGGAAACCTGGCAGCAGCTGTTCCCAGGAGGCTGGAATGGGAAGGGCAAGATGAAACACTTAGAATTACACTTTTTTTCAAACAGATCTGGTATGGTAAATATCAACTTGGAAGATAAAGAATAATAAATATTAACTACCCTTTTAGAAAATCCTCTTATACCCTTTCAGCCACCTAGCAAACACTTTAACTGCAAATCTTCAGGAGTGGTATGAGTAAGCTGTAAAGCTATCCAGTGATGTGATGCGATCTATTTTTTACACCCTTGCCACCTGCCTTTAAAATTTGCACTAGTCTAATCTGTTAAAATGTTATAGAGAAGAATTCCCATTAATGAACGGGGAGCCGGTCCTTCCCCTAAGCTGATTCATCATCCTCTTCTGTGACAGACAGACTGTAAATCTCTCGGTGTCCCCCGCTGTAGCTGCACGTTCTTTAGGCTTTTTAACCATCCATATCTGTGAACTTTCTTTTCCCATAGTTCTGGACCAGACTTGACGCTGTGATTTGAGAAGCCTGTCCCTTTTCCCAGCACTGGAAGTCATTCAGCCCTTTCTGGCCAGCTCGAAATAAGGCTCGTTCCAATTCATCCAGCCGAGCCACCAGCGCTGATGTGTCTTCATTATAAGCATTCTGAGAGGAGTCCATGATACGACGAAAACGGCTAATAAATGTCTAAAGAAGATAAGCAGAATTACTGACAGGTAACACAGGGGCTTCTTCAGCTCAAATGCTAGAGGTCTGAGCTTTCAAGACCGAAAAGCCTAACATGTAGGCTCTAGTTCACAACTAGTCACAGGTCTGCACACAGCGTAGCACCCCTTAACCTTGGACACAAAGACAAACCGTTTCCTGCCTGAGCTGGGGGAGCAAGTGCCTGATATGGATGGGAAGCAAGCACAGAGTTTGATTTTGCCCACTTCCTAGTGACAGGCTTGAGCAGACCACAGGGTATAACACAATTACAAACTATTCCATCTCACTTCACAAGCAATCATTGCCTTAGAGTGGGTGGAATGAATCTCATGCCACAGCAGCTGCTGCAGGAACATGCAAGCTGCAACTTGTGAACGGCCTGGAGGTTAAGCCAAACTGCTAATGTAAAGCATTCGGTATGCTGACAAACACTTCACCGTGAAAAAAGTCAAAAAACCAAATCTACAACTAATAAATAGCATTTTAAAAAGCTAAGTAATAAGACATATTTAAGGATTTTTATCTCCCTCCTCTTTGCTTTTGGGAATTAAAAAAAAAGGTCAAAACTCTTTGAAAACTGTGCTTTGTTGTTTCAGTAGCTGATTAGCTGATTTTGAATCATCAGAACTGTAGTATTTTAGAGATTTACTTATAGAATAAATATATTATAAATTAATAATTTTGGCTTTGTCACCAAATAGTTATACTTCACATTTATAGTTCCTGAATATTTGGGAGACCTTTTTTTTTGGTGTATCGTTTAAGTCAGCAAAACTCGCCTCTTGTTTGCTTTTCATAAAGAGAAGGCATACCTTGTGTGCTTCGATTTATCTGTCAACAAGTGATGTGTACTAATGTGCTTTTTTTCCTAAGATGTCCATTAGCAGAAAGAGAAAAGACAAGGAAAGGTGTGGTCACCTCCTCAATGAAGAAAGCAAGCATTCAGTGGACAACTCCAAGAAAGCAGCAGTGTTTAAAGCCTCTCTGTATCAGCCTTCATTTAAAGAACAGAGAAAGAAAGAAAGAAAAAAAAAAAGGCAGCAAAAAACCCCAAAAGCCAAGAGCAATCATCCCAGACTACTCAGACAACTGGCTGAAGAAGTTTCAGCACTCTTAGTGGTTATCTTTAAAAGCTCAAGGAGCACCCAAGTCCAAAAACTGGCACAGATAATATCTATCTTTTAAAAGAGAAAGGGGAGATAGAGAGGGAAGAAGGAAGAGCCAGGGAATTATAAATGCATCAGTATCAATTCCTGGAAACATACTGGAACAAATAAACTATACATAAACTTCTGCAAGAAAATAGAGAAGAGTAAGAGCCAACATGGACTTGCCAAGAACAAACCTTGAGAGACCAGCCGAGTTTCCTACTGAGGCAGGATGCTAGGCCTTACAACGGGAGAAAAAGCAGCAGATCGGAATCTGTCACAGGGCATTCCTGCAAGATTTAGCTAAACCACCCATCGGTGGTTGGTAAAGACAACTACCTGTCTTTACCCCTCCTGTCAGGAGGGTGGAGCATATTAAGTGGAGTTCAGCAGGGGTCTATCTGGAACCGAGTACTGTTTGATATATTAATTAATAAGCTTACTCAAGGAAAAGAAATTATGCTTATTAAATTAGCAAAAAACACGCAGGAGAAGAAGGAATGACTGCAAGTATGTGGGGGAGCAGAACTCCTAATTCATAACGACTCTGACAAATTAGAAAGATGATGTGAAAACAATAGGATGAAATTCAGCTGGGACTAATGTAAGTTTTTACATTAAGGCAGAAATAGGGAACTGTACAAACGCAGGAAGAGGAACAATTGTCTGCATATGCAATCTGTACCATCTTGTGGACTGCAAAACAAGATGCTACACCACACTGAGCAAAGAACATCATGGCCTACAAAACTCACAAAACAATCTTTTTGTTTTCATCAGCTCAAGTCCCGAGCAGGAAGCTGCGTGCTGTTCAGGGCACTGCATGTCACAGAGGATGCAGATCAACTGGAAAGATAGCAGCAGTGCACAATAAGGACAATCAGAGGTTAGAAAGCATGACCCACATAGAGATACCAAACAAACTGGGACTGCTGCAGGAAGGAAGAGAATAATCTGTCCTCAGCGTTTACTTTCTATGAGGCAAACAGAACAGAGCTTGTATTGCTGTGAAGGAGCTTTAGGTTAGTCATTAGAGGAAACCTTCTAAAATCAGGATAGTGAACCACTGAAACAGATTGCCCAGAGCAGTGTGAAGTCTCATCGTCACAGAGCTTTAAATACAGGGTAGAAAATGGGAAGTAACAGAGGGTGAATTAATTATGCCCTGAAGCATGGGCATGATTAAATAATCTATTCCTGTTTTACAGAATCTTACAAAATTTAGAAATATTTACAGTGTGGAAACTCCAAGCTAAAATTGCACTCCTGGATGCATACTAGAGGCTTCCACCCCTAGACTGTATAGTCGCAAAAAGATCCTACAGCCTGATCTAGAAATCCATAATCAATACAGAAGTCATTTGGATTAAAACAGGTTATTTTCCCCAAAGACTGCTGAGCAGCTGGGAAGAGAAGGAAGATAGAAAAATGTAAAACCAAATTTCAAGGTTTAGTTCTGATACTTGCCTGCAGGATAGTCTGAGCTATCTCAGGATTCTCTGGATTGTCAAAATTCAGGAGCTGGGAGCCAAATCCATAGTAGTACGGCCCCATTTTATGTAGATCAACCACATTGGCATCGGCGCTGAACACTGTCCTCCAGGCTTCCTTGTAAATCTTTGGCAGTTCCACAGAAATTATTCTTCTTTTGCTGTCATGTAGACCTTTAGCAAGCCACAGAGGTATTTCCAGCTTTGATCCCTGCACGAATGAGAAAAAACAGAATTTGTCCTCGCCATGAAAACAGGCATAAAGCAACCCCCAAAACAGTGAACTTTATTAATGAAGATCCAGTACCACAAAAATTCAATTTTGTTTTCAGAACAGTCTACCGTAGTTGTAATATCAACCAGACGCACTTTAAAGGCATTAATTAGTACTGCAAGCCCTGAAACTGCAAAATGCATGCAATAAAAGTAAAAATAACTTCTAAAAAAGTAGCCAGAAGCATCAGTTTCCGTGCCGTGACCGCAGGAGCGGGGTGCCGCCGGCCGCGGGCCCCGGCTCCCTCAGGAGGGACGCGCGGCTTCAGGTCCCAGCGCCCGCCGCCGCGGGCCGCCCGGCGCGGTGGCTGCTGGGAGTTGCAGTTTTCATCCCCCTCCCCCGCCCTCTACCTCAGGGATGGAGTCCCCGGTGCCGGTCCCCTGGCCTAGCGCGAATGCCAGGCGCGGCAGGGCGCTCTCGGCGCGGCCCGGCAGCTTTTCCTGCGACATCAGGATGTCGTCCAGCGACAGAAAGTTCTCCTCCAGGCCCAGCCCGGGGTCCACAGGGAAATACGCGTCGGACATGGTCGGGCGAGCCGGCACCGCAGCGGTCCCGGCGCCGCGGGGCTCCCGCGCAGCCACTGCGGCCCCTCCCGCCCCCGCGCATGCG
>JAOXJK010000062.1:23718593-23732077 GCA_025774025.1 Xenus cinereus
CGGCGGCGGCGCTGCGCGGAGGGGCGCGGAGAGGCGCGGAGGGGCGCGGAGAGGCGCGGAGCGGAGCATGTCGGCGCTGCGGAGGAAGCTGGGGGACGAGTACCAGGTGGTGAGCACCTCGGCCAGCGGAGGGGGGCTGCCCCCGCCCCGGGCCGCCCCCCGGGGGAAGCGGCAGCGGTTCGTGGATAAGAACGGGCGGTGCAACGTGCAGCACGGGAACCTGGGGGGAGAGACCAGCCGGTACCTCTCGGACCTCTTCACCACCCTGGTGGACCTCAAGTGGCGCTGGAACCTCTTCATCTTCATCCTCACCTACACCGTGGCCTGGCTCTTCATGGCCTCCATGTGGTGGGTGATCGCCTACATGCGGGGGGACCTCAACAAGGCGCACGACGACAGCTACACCCCTTGCGTGGCCAACGTCTACAACTTCCCCTCCGCCTTCCTCTTCTTCATAGAGACCGAGGCCACCATCGGCTACGGGTACCGCTACATCACGGACAAATGCCCCGAGGGCATCATCCTCTTCCTCTTCCAGTCCATCCTGGGCTCCATCGTGGATGCCTTCCTCATCGGCTGCATGTTCATCAAGATGTCCCAGCCCAAGAAGAGGGCCGAGACGCTGATGTTCAGCGAGCACGCCGCCATCTCCATGCGGGACGGCAAGCTCACCCTCATGTTCAGGGTGGGCAACCTCCGTAATAGCCACATGGTCTCCGCGCAGATCCGCTGCAAGCTGCTCAAAGTAAGTGCCCTGCCTGCCGCGCTCGCCCCGCTGCCACCGCCCGTCCCCTGGGGACGTCCCGCTGTCCCCCCCTGTGTGTCCCCACCTCTGGGCCGGCCCCTGCTCCTGCCCGGGGCTGTCTCTGTGTCCCTGCGATGCTCTTCAGGCTCAGCCGTCAGGCACCAGATTTATTCTCAGCCCTCTGATTTACTGGCAGCCTTGCAGGGTAACGGTTCTATTCAGCGCCGGGTTTACATGCATATTTATATATTTCTCTGAAACGCTACGTTTCTCTGACAAGCAAATACTTACAGCTTGAATTCCTTGCTGTGCATTTTTAAGAGGAAGCCGTTTGCCTCTCTGGCATGTTTCTGTGCTTTGGGGTGCCCAGTCAGGCAGAACTTTATTTATTTGGTGCGTGAACTTCACGGGAAGCAGAACGCCAGGGTTAGACGTTTAAAAAATCGTGCTAATGGCCTTGTGCGTCCGGGGAAAACCGAGTGGTGGGTTGGTTTTTTTGGGTTTTTTTTTTGAGGCTTGCTACAACAGCCGCATATTCGTAGGGGAGACGAAATAAACGTGGAGTGGGTGGAAGGGGCCGGCTCGGCTGCCGTTTGACGCATGCAGAGCACCCTGCATCTTCCCGTGGCTGTGCAGGGGATGTGGTACCCGGCCCCCGGGGAGGATGCTGTGCAGGGGATGGGGTGCTCTGCCCTCAGAGAGATGCTCTGCAGGGGCAGGAGGGGTCCCCTTGCCCGGGGAGGATGACACCCCAGCGGGAGGGCTGCCCTGCTTTCTTCCCCGCTCCTCCGGCTGTCCCCCTCGGAGGGATGCTCATCCCCCGCCTGCTGCGCCCGCATCCGGCGAAGTGCAAGATGCGTTTTGCTTGGAGGCTCCTGAAGTTGTCGTGTTTTGGCCCAAATCCGTGTTTCCCGGTGGGGTTTTGTAGGCAGGACCGTTGGGGCGTTCGGTGATGGCTGCGGGACCCTAAATCACGGGGGAGCCTGTGGTAAAAGGAGGGGTGGTGCCCACACACAACAAGCCGGGGGGGGAAGAGGAATTTAAAGAATCTCCATAATTTCGTTTGTCTCCTCGCTGCCGTGCCCGGGGACTGACGTGGGTGAAGATGCTCTCGCTGCAGCTCTGACCTGGAGGCATCTGTTCCTCTTCTTTTCTTTTGGAATAATCTGCTGGAATCTCGGTTACGCTTTTCCCTGGTATGAGCCAGCCCCAATTGTTTCCTCCTGTCAGAAGTAAATTGATGTGCAATTAGCCGGGTGAGCAATCAGCTGGTCTTCGGGGGGCACCACAGTGACCCCTCCAACTGCCTCCTGTGTTGAGACCGTCCTGCCCAGGGAGAGGTCGGACCTCTCATTTAACATACGTTTTTAATACCTTTAAAGGATCAAAATGAGTGATTTCCGATTACAAATTTTTGATATCAGCCCCTTTTTGTCTCCAGAGGTGCCGCAAGGGGAATTTTAAAAGTTGGAGTGTAAAACTTAGCGCGGCTCCAAGAAACGTCCTGAACTTTAAATCCGTGGCAGAGCGGCTTCGTGGCTCTCGTTTCTTCTGGTTTGGTGCCGGCGGTGCTGGAGTCAGGGGGTGAGGGATTTGCAGGTGTGTGAGCACGAGAGGAGCCCCGGGAACCCTGCGGGAGCAGCAGCTCAACCGGAGCGAGCTGTCCCTGCGTCCCGGGGGCTTCCTTTGGGGTGGGAAAGGGAAAAGGCCACTTTTCCAGGGCGCCCCAGGCATCCCGCGGCGTCCCTTCCCTGCCTTTTCCCAGCCCAAAGCTTCCCAGCCCACGGGAGCTCTGGACGCGGGCAGCTGTGAATGTGGAGGGAGAGGGGGAAGAGGAAAAAAGGGCTAAAATGTGTTTTTTCTTTTCAATGGATACAGTTAGAGCTGGCTCTGTGCATCCCCTGCCAAAGGTCTCTGCACAGAGCAGACCTTTGCTGCTGGGGCTGGGGGAGCAAAGGAAGGAGCCCGGGGGAGGCCAGGCCTCAGGCCTCGGCAGCGAGCAGCGGAGCCCCTGGCCTGGCGCGGCCTTGTCCTGCCTTGTCGGCGAGGCCTCCGTTTAACCCGCCGGCGGGTGTCCAATGCCAACAGCTTCTATAGCAGGGGCCAGCTGTGGCGACGGCTCCAGCTTGCTTTCAGACTGGGCCCTGAGCAGTTCCTTGCAGCTGCCAGCCTCGGCCTTGCAGGCAGCCCTCCGCAAAGGGGCTATCTCAAAGTTGTCTCTCCTTGAAATACAGGCACCGGGCTGAACTTGCAGCAGGGCTCCCTGACAGCCCGGGTTGTGGCTGGGTGACAAAGTCCCTGTATCTCGGCAGGACCTCTAGGCAGAGCAGCAGTGACAGCCGCTGCAACGTCTGGCCCCTCAGTGGCCATTCTGTCCAGGCGGGGGGATTGCCCTGCAGCTTGTATACATTTGCCTGGACCTACCAGGTAGCTGTATGGAAAGCCAGGCGAGTGCTGCTGGTGTGGTTTGTTGTCCCTGTGCTTCTTTTTGGCAATTAAGGACATAGATCATCTTGCAGCATACATCAGGCTGACAGATGTGGCTGTAATGAGTAGGCAGAAGACGATATTAATGAGGTATGTATACCATGGGCTACCATGGATTTCAAAGTGAGGCTACAAAATAAGTAATGAAGTAATATTTTGATGGCAGAATCAAATACCCTGCACTGAATTCTGGGTTTGATTGTATAAGTATAAAATCAGTGGTTACCCCCATTTTTACCTGAATTTTATTTCATATTAGAACTTGAGCTTGTGCTTTTTTTTTGCTTATTGTTTTGTGGTTTCAAAATTAGTTCATTTTTCATCACCTTAGCTTTGTTGCTATTCCCTAAGCTGTATATGCTGAAAACAGTACTCCTTCTATATACGGTGATCTATAAAGTAACATTTAAATAATTGAGTAAATATTTCTGTCTTTATTCTGCTAAGGAAGAAAAACAAACTATTGAGCAGGGCTCAGAGACCGGACAATGACCCTGAAAAATAACGATGGAGTTATTTATAGAGGGTTTGATGATTTGGTTAATGACATTTTCAGTCCATGACTAAGGCATGAGCCAATGCCTCTTCAATTACATTTTAATTCTTACGACCTCAGCATTCTTCATGCTGCTGTTTGCTTAAACTGGATCCATTGTGATTTGATACTGGTTTGTCTTCATTAATTAGCATGCTGGTACTTTATTATCTTGATCAAAGTGAAACCCATGCCAAAATAATAAAATTTGCACCAGTTTATTGAATCTTGTGCTCTTTTATTTCATACTAAGAAAAATAAAGTACAGGCATTGGAGACTGAGACCTTAGGATGATGTACTTCTGTCGTCATGCATCCCTTAGCTACCATGGCAGTGTATGCTCTAAAAATCCAGCCAACAAAGAAATGGCATGCTTTTGTGAACTGTGGTGTGCTGGATTTGTGAAAATATAAATGCCGTTAATTAAATATTTTGCATTTTGTATTTTTGATGCAAAAGTAACAAAAATAGAAACCCAGAAGCAGAAGAAATGTATGCACATGTGCTTGTCAATGTGACAACCGCACAATGCTGATGTTGGAATGTCCCCTTTTCCCATTAGACAGGTATGTTAAATCCTGACAGGAGCTGTAAGGGAAGTGCATGCTCCTGAAAACAGATTTAACGTAAATGGTCATTTCTTGTAAGATGCTGAATTTTTATCTGTGGTGCAGAAAACAGACGTTATGTTAGAGTTAGCAATGTTAACTATTGTCCCGTGTTTGTTTTGTGGGTTTTTAATGAGAGATGAAGTCTTTCTGTTTGGAATAGAAATCCTTCTATCTGTGCATATATTCCAAATAGCTTACAGAGCAATTTCCAAAAGCTCTTTCTAAAGGGCAGTTCTGATAAAATTACAATTTGCTGACCTGGATTAGTAAAAATATTCCCTGCTTAATCGGGTTTAGGAGACAAATCTGTATGCTAAGTATGAAAGCTTGCACTGCGAGCGAGAAGAGAGAACCATGCAAATGGAATATGCTCTTCTTCTAGGGTGCAGAAGTAAGATATCTGGAAAAGGAAGAAAGCAAAGCACTGGGTCCCAGTGTGCCTCAGGCTGTAGCATGTAATACTGAAATAAGGCACAGAGGTGTGGAAAGCCTAAGGTACTAGGCAAAGCTGAAAGAGCACAGAGGGAAAGATGTTTACACTTACTGTAAAATCAGCTGAAGAATTGTTCTTTTTTGAGAATTTTAAAGAATGATGGGTTTGGTAGCCAAAACTGTCACCTCTTTTTGTAGCATGTTTGCCTTCTCATCCTGAGAAAGGTACTAGGCAGGTTCTTCTTGAATATATGTGTTTGAATCTTAGTATAAAAATATGCATAATGAACACAGAATCCTAAACCATTTTACATTTTCATAAATATGATTTTGAGACCTTCCTGAAAGAAAAGGAACGTCCTGTGTCATAACTGAGCCTGCTTGGAGGCTTTGTAAACTGAAGACTTCATTCTCCTGCATTTGGGTAAAGTCAAAACTCTTTATGTCACATGGAGCTACACTGGCAGAAGCAGTCTGAGAGGGGAATTAGACTGTAGGTTTACAGAGACAAAGAATAACAGAGTCCCTTAATAACCAGAGTAAAGAAAGGAGCAAAAGTATGTGAGAAGAAGAAAGGGAAAGAGATGTTGAGAGAAGGCAGTGGTGGAGCAAAAGAGGCAGGAGGTAAAGGCATTTACCAAAAACTGAGTAATGTCAGAGCGAAATATTAGAGAAGTTTGAGCTGTGATGGGTAAAAGCCAAGTTACTTCCAGGTACAGTAGATAAATTGAGAGGATTGCAAAGTATGGGAAGGAATAAAAGCTTAGAAATCAAGGGACAGCTGTTACATCCCATCTATGTACTTCTTAAAGCTCGAATACCACAAAATTCAGCCAATTCGGTATCTCGGATAAATTCAGGGAAGCAAAATTATGTTCCCTGCTTCTTCTGGGGGCCTCTATTTCATCAGAGCAGGCTGATGTCTATGTGTATTGCACAGTTGCTGAGATGTGTCATGACAGAATAGATATGTGATGTTATGACAGAGTCAGCTGATACTGCCATCATGGGTAATTTAAATAACATTAAATACATAGAGTAAGACAACTGAAAAAGCTGCAGGATGTTGATGGGAGCGGGAGGTACTGCTTCCTTTGACCTCACCTTACTTTTTAAGGTCAAAGTGAGAGAGGAATCATCATTTTCTATGTATTTGACTAAACCACAGCACAGACTAAGGTTGATATTGAGCTTTGTCCCCTCTTACGCAGAATATCAATTACTATATAGGATTATAGTATAACTTGCTTTTCTTATTTGTGTTTGTTATCAATCAGAAATGCTGGTAGGGCTTTTTGCTGTCTTAAGATCCCTCGATGAGAAAACTGACTTGGGTGGAGGCAGAATCTGTCTAAACCTGAACGAAGGATCCTGAGAGCACGAGTGAAACTCGGGCATGTGGTGTGCACACTTCTGAGAGAGGAGCGTTCTGTTCTGTGGTATCCAGCTGATAGAAGGCAACACACTCTAGCACATATCCTTCGCCCACATCCCTGAGCTTTCTGGTGCTTCTTAGATCATTCCTTTCCCTCCTGGAACTTTCACTCAACAAATTTGCATTTCCTAATCAGTTAACTTGCCCGCAGCAGTGGGAGTTGTTATTTGCAAGCAATGCCATACTGTATCTTTGACATAAGCGTTTGCAAACCCCTTTGTTGTGCAAATACGGGCATATAACTCAAGTAAGCCAACTGGCTTCAGTGGGATTATCGTAAGAGAGTTAAGTGCTATGTCATAAGAATAAATGCTGCTTTCCAAGAGACAGATTCCGCAGTCCGGTACAACTATTTTTTGAAGGAAAAGGGGTAGCAGCACAAGTCAGTAGTTAAACCAAGGAGGTCATCGCTTTCCTGTTCAGTGTATCTGCAAATGTGAGAGATTCAGAAACAGAATTAATGAAACACCATATTCGTATTTACATCTCAAAGTATCATTCCTTTCCACATCGGGGAAGGGAGGAAGAATTGTGTCCCATTTTGCAGAGAGGAGAACAACCACAGACGAAGCGAAGGGATTTAGGGTAACCAAGCATCCTATGGGAAGGGTTTTCTGGCTTCTAGCCAGGGGTCCCTTTGCCAAAAAGCAGTGATGTCAGCAGGGACTCTGGCCAGCTTGTAGAATGAATTTCAAAACCTTTTAAGCATCCATGGAAAAGGAGTACTGAAGTGATAAGATAAATCAGATGCTGTAGTTGGTGTTGCAAACAGCATTTTTGACAACCACAGTGAAAACAGAAGCATTTCTAGAACTCTTCAATATTTTTTTTTCTGTTGTGGTTTAGGCCGTGGCAATTGCTGATTACTGGACACAATTGTGTATCTGCAGTAAACTCAAAAGGTGTGAGATTTCTCAAACTTTTGGTGTCTCAGGGCTACTGTGATGATGTGAGCAGAAAGCTCACATGTATTTTTATTCCATTCACAGAAATGTGAAATGTCTATTCAAGAAAAATACTGTGTTCATTTTTGAGAGGGAGACCCTTTCCTACTCGCAAAATACTTGAGCTGCTGAGCAAAACAATGAATTCTTTCCACAGATAAAATATTAAATATCAGCAATTTGCTTTTTCTTATGTCTCACCATTTACAGTAAATTTCCTAGGGAGATGCTGGAAATGATGCTCTTCCAATTACATTGCATGTACTCCAACTCCATTCAGCAAAAGGCTGCTCAATGCCCAGAGACAAAACACACCTAATGAATCAATCTTTGTGCACAGAAGAAAGCATTTGTTTTTAAGACATTACATAAAAACTAGAAACTGATGACCTGTTTGAAAGGAAGATACAGGGGCGGGGTCCTATATGAGCTTCACTTCTTAAATGATGTTGGCCTTTTTTTCCTGAGCTATCCAGTATAGCTATCCAGCTATTTCCAGTAAAAGGAAGCTAAAATTTGCAAATTTTACCCTTGTAAAGAAAATAAAAGATTATTCTTTGTCTTTCAGACTCGAATAAGCAATTTTAATATCTGACTACATATATTTTTAATATTTTTCTCTTTATATCCTGATAATCTTTTTCTTCCTTCTAGGTTCTCACTCTTCACGTTAGTCTGGAAAGTTTTATTGAGTTACTGAAAAAAAGGCAACACTATTTATTTCTCAAGATCTAGAATGAGAGCTTGAATTCTGAATTGCAGGGAGAGCAGGATTGTATCAATTTGATTATGTGTAAGTTACCAATTAATAGTGAACTAATAGTTTGGTAAGTTACCAAAACATGAAAGCTACTGATTCTTTCACTGCCTTCATTCACACTTCTTGTATCTGGCTTTCCCCCTCCGCCTTTATCTGCTATGTTGTCAATCCCAGTGACCTGGGATCAGTCGGTGAAGAGGATGGCAGTCATGTCATGTTTTCAACTGCATGTGCACTTTGAACCATGGTTCCAATGTCACCAGCATTACTCCAGCCCTTCATACATCAGGATTAGATGAGCAGAACGCTGATATTCCAGGATTCTTCGCAACAGAATAGTCATTTGTTTTGTCATCATGTGAATGCTCCTTCTGGCCCATGGCTTGCTGTCTGCGGCCAGCACAATCTCTGAATACCGTAAAAATGATTACCTCTTGGCTTCTGCTTTTAATTTCTGACCTGTGGATATCTCTTCAGGCTGTCCGATGTTTTCAAGGCATGCTAGAATAGGAAAAGATCCAAACTGTTTTTTCTCTGATCATATATGGGAAATGCATTCCAACAGCGCCTGCTGGAGCATGCTGCATTATGTCAAGAAGTCAAGAATCTTGTTCATAGCTTGTGAAAAGTTTTTTCTCATCCCTCAATGTAAAAAACGCTATAGAGATGTCACATTACACTGAATACATTTTGAGAATTTGGCTAATATAATATGATTATAGTCAGAATTAGCACAACAAAAATTCTATGTCTCCCATTGGGAAAGACTATTCGTATAATAGCAACTAGGAAATCCACGAGGAGCAGAGCAAAACCAGTTTCTTGCTTGCATTCCTGGCATCTTTGGGAGACAGAGAGGTATCTACTGTGACTGAGAGGAAACCACCCAAGAGGTGGGCTGGTAGCAGCATTTTCTGAGCTGATGAAAGGAGGCCTGGCAGGTCCTACAGGATCCACCCTCTCCACCCACTGTCACTTGCCAGACCAGGCGAGTGGTCCCAGGTGATGGGAGCTTGCGAAGTGTGTGGGGAGAGTTTGAGATATTAACCCTTGGAGTCAAAGGATTAAGGGGATGATGGGGTTCATCTTGAACATCCCATCTGGAAGAAGTGCAGTGATTCAAGGTGTGGGGGAATGCAGAGAAGGGACAAGACAGGCACCTTGCATCTTCTGACAGCTGAGTGGCTCTGTAGTTCTGAGAACATCCCGTCACAGTGTATCTTCAAATGTGGCAGCTTTTCTCTTTCAGGCATGGACTGCTCTTTGATCCTATAAAGTTTATCTTGGTTTTCACGAAACACCTCTGTAAGCAGCCAGTGATATATGCTTTGTCTTATTTGCAGTCTCACCATTTCATTTTTTCATTTCTAGGTAACTTCTTTCAAGCTCCTGGGCTCAGAAGCTTTAACTTCACAAATGCAGCTCCTGACTTAGCAGCAGCCTGATTGATGATCCCCAAAGAAGTTTTAGTTTGCCGTTGCTGCCAGCAAGTTCAGCCTGGCCCAGCCTCTGAGTGTAGATATCAACGGTGTCTCCACATCAGTGTATAATACAGCTATTTCTTGATGTTTTATTATTTCCTTCTTTTCAGCTTCTCTTTTCCTTGGGCTTCCTGCAGTTTTTATACAAAGGTATTTAATAAAAGATGGTGTCCTGGGTTGAAAGACACAGGACTAACTTTTCTTCTACTGCTGGGGAAAATTGCACTTTTAGAAGACTCTGGTATTTGAATTTGTGAAAATATTTACTTTATAGCCAGCCAGGCTCTGTAGGATTCAAGGTCTTAGTGTTTTTGAGCCTTGCCAGGTGCAGGGACAAGGAGGAGCAAGGCCTGGGCATTTGACCCAGGCTGGCCAACAGGATTATTTCATACCATGAACGTCACATTCAATATAAATTAGAAAAGTTTGCTGTGTAGCTCTCTCTCCCTTGATGGCAGCGGGTCCAGACAACTCCTTGCCCCGGTGCTGGACCCCTGAGGCCTTCCCTTCCTCCTGAAGCCGTTGCGCTGGCAGTGTCTGCCATTTGCTGTCACTGTTGGGAGTGCACAGCTTCCTACTGATAGAATGGGCTGAGTATAATTCCTGTATATCTTAGTATTAGTACTGGTTCTTTAGTATTATTGTTAATTATTTAATCTTAGTCTATTAAATTTATTTATATTTCAACCCTTGTGTTTGTGTTCCCTGATTCCCCTTTCTGGGTGGGGAGGGGTCATCAGGTAATAGAATAATTGTCTAAATGACAAAAGATTGTTATGGGTTTTCTCAAACCATAACACACACAAAAGCCTGTGAAGTTTCACCCATAAAGCTGTACTTCAACCCTCCAATATCCAACCCTGGTGGCTCACCAGGGAAAACCCAAAAAAACCAGAACGACATGGTTTGCAAAATGCAGGTCTTGGTGGTTTACACAGCCCAGCCCAGCGGCCAAGGTAAACCTGAGGGA
Source organism: Xenus cinereus (assembly GCA_025774025.1). NCBI lineage: Eukaryota > Metazoa > Chordata > Aves > Charadriiformes > Scolopacidae > Xenus > Xenus cinereus. The sequence goes on from JAOXJK010000062.1 coordinate 23,728,995, forward strand.
CACAAGGCTTGCTTTGTGTTCCCCCCCCCTTTTTTTTTTCCCACAGGATGCCTACTCCTGTCAGGGGCCTCAGCGCTGATGTGTGGGCTCAGCCTGCGGCTGCCAGGCGACTGGCTGGGTGTTGGCGGCCAGAAGGGCTTGGCCCTGGGGCCAAACGCCGGAGTCTCGCCGGGCGCCCACCCCTCAGGCCTTCAGAGCGGCTCAGGCCTCGGCGAAGGACGGTTCCCAAAATGGCGGCGTCCGGAGCGGGGAGCGCGGCCGCGCCGGACACCTCCGCGCCTCGTTGTGAGTCCAAGATGGCGGCGGGGGAGGGACGGGGGCGGGGAGGGTTTCCATAGCGGCGGCCGCCGGTGTCACACCGGGGCACTTCCTGGTCGGAGGCCGCCGGTCCCGGGGCAGCGAGCAGGGAAGCGGCGCTGGGGAGGAGGCGGACGGAGGCCTCGGAAGGGAGGAGGAAGCCGAGCAAAGGTAGGGGCGAGCCGGGACGTCCGGCCATTGTGTGTCCCCTCCGGGGTGAGGGGGTCCGGCTGGACCCTTCCATTCCCGGGGCGCGGGGGCGACGAGATGGGGTGAGAGGGGGTGTTCCGCGCCGGAGCTCTCCATTGAAGCGGGCGGGGTGGGACTCAGTTCCTAGAGAGCTGAGGGGAGGCGGGCGATACCATCCGCCCCCGCTGGGGGTGGGGGGAGCCCGGGCTGCGCGCCCCCCCCCTCGCCGATCCTCCGTTTCCCAACGCAACGGTCGCGTTGGGCAAACTGGCAAACTGACACAGGAAGCCCCGCTCCAGCCTCCGACCACCGCACCGTTGGGAAATCTGCCGGGGCCGCAGCTCCCTGCTCAGCCCCCAGGCAAGCCCAGCTCAGCCCCGAGGGTCACCCCGGCAGAGAGACCCCCGTCCTCCCACCCTGATCCGCCCCACAGCCCTCCTTGCACCCCGGGGGGCTGCAGATAAGGGGGAGCAAACTGCCCCCTTTCCCCTTAGCACCGTCCCAGAGCCAGGCCATCCCTGCAGGGCCCAAGAGAGGACTCACGTCTGAGCACAGCACACTCCCGGTGCCACCCACAGCAGCCAGGCCCTGGGGACGCTGCCTGGGAAGTGTCTGGGGATGTGGGGGGGTCCTGCTGCTCCCCCTGCTCTGCCGAGAGCAGAGGGGCCTCATCCTGATTAGCTCAAGGCACACGAGGAGCCGGGACGGGGTCGGGAAGCCGCTCCGCTTTCTCTCTTCCTTCCCCAACCTGCTCTCCTCCCCGCGAGCGGCTGCTGCGCTCCAGGGGAAGCTGCAACGCTGCATCCCCCCCGGCACGGCATCGCCTGTGCCCCCCACCCCACAGCAATTGCACAAGGCAGCAACACCCGGGGGGGAGGAAGTGGGTGGAAATACCCCCAGCGCCCAGGCTCAGCCCCCGGGGTTATTTAAGCACCCCCACCCTGCGCGGCCCCCGAGGAGGTGACAGTGGCCCGCTCTGCGCCAGCATGGTCACGGCTGGACTGTTCATCCTCAGCCTGGGGGGCTCCATCCTGCTCCCGGCACTGGCCCCAGCAGGTAATGGGGGAGCTGGGGCTGAGAGGGCTGTAGGGGTGGGAGAGGGAGACCCCGGGCTGGAGCAATGGGGGGCCGGGGAGGCTTTGCCCAGCCTCTTGGCTGTCCGCGGGCAGGGCCGACGCTTGGCCGCTCTCCGGGTAGAGCTGGGGTGCCTGGGACACGCAGCCAGGAGCAGGACAGACACAGGCAAGAGCCGTGACCAGACTTTCTGGCAGCCGGTGACCACCTGCACCCCCCCACCAGGTGCCCAGGGGAGCCAGATCATCGGGGGAAAGGCGGTGGCACCCCACTCCCGGCCCTTCATCGCCTCCATCCAGATGGACGGGCAGCATGTCTGCGGGGGCTTCCTGGTGTGGCCCAAGTGGGTGATGACAGCAGCCCACTGCCTCATTCCCAGGTGAGCCCGTCCCCCCCAGGGGACAGCGCGGCCCTTTCAAATGGATACCCCCATCCCAGGGGGATACACAGTCCTGGAGCGACCCCACCACCACCACCCATCCGTGCTCCCCCAAGCCGTCCTCGCTGGGCCCCCTTCTCCCCCTCTCCAACCACCCCCGGCTGCACCAGCACCCGCTCAGGACCCCTCTGCCGCAGGCGCAACCCCTCGGTGCGGGTGGTGTTGGGCGCCCACCGGCTGGAGGAGCCCGAGGAGTCCCAGCAGGTCTTCAGCATCACGGAGTCCATCGCCCACCCGCACTACAACCCTCGCTCGGTGGACAACGACATCCGGCTGCTCAGGGTGAGTCCCGTGTGCCACCGGCCATCGTGGACCAGCTCAGGCCAAGTGGGCATCTTCCCTCCTGCATCCCATGGGGCGTGGGGGACCCCATCTCCCTCCTGCGCCCCACAGGGCGCAGGAGGGAGATGGGGTCCCCCGCGCCCCGAGTCGACACTAGATGTCAGTGCTTCTCCGGAGAAGCAGGACCGTGCCGTGGGGTGCGATGGAGGCGGCCGAGGACAAGCCGACCACGGCTGGGTTGGCAGCTCCTACCGCTCCTGGGCAGCCAGTCTCTGGAGCAAACTGGGACCAGTACAGAGGGGCTGGCATTGGGGTGCAGCCTCCGAAGAGGGAGGGGAAGGGCAGGTCTAGGGGGGGGGGTCAATGTGAGTGGGGAGCTGGGCAGGCATATGGTGGGGTGCTGGGGGACCCCAGGTGGGAGTGGCTGGGGGGCTCTGCCCCAGCAGTGAAGCCACCTGTGCCCCCTCGACCCCCACCCAGCTGAACAGGTCGGCCACGCTGAACGAGTACGTGAAGCGGATCCGCCTGCCCGCACCCCACATCGACCTGAAGCCGAGCACCGTCTGCTATGTGCTGGGCTGGGGGGACATCTCCAACTACGGGGACCGGCCCACCGAGCTGATGGAGACCAGCACCACCATCGTCAAGCGGAGCTTCTGCCGGACGCTGTGGAGGGGCAAGGTCTCGCCCAACATGCTGTGCGGGGCCAGCCGCAACACCACGCTGCAGGGCGTCTGCGCAGTGAGTGCACCCCGGCCCCGCCCCCCCCCACCATCCCCCCCCCAGGAGACGCCCTGACGCC
>JAOXJK010000062.1:23741780-23755506 GCA_025774025.1 Xenus cinereus
ACCCGGCCTGGATTTGTGCCTGGGATTGCAGTGTCCCAGGTGCAGGACCCTGCACTTGGCTTGGTTGAACTTCATGAGGCTGGCATGGGCCCACCTCTCCAGCCTGTCCAGGTCCCTCTGGGTGGCATCCCTTCCCTCCAGTGTGTCAACCATGCCACACAGGTTGGTGTCATCAGCACACTTGCTGAGGGTGCACTCTATCCCACTGTCTGTGTCTCCAACAATGATGTTGAACAGCACTGGTCCCAGTACTGACCCCTGAGGAACACCACTCATCTCTGGCCGCCAATTGGACACTGAACCATTGACCACAACCCTTTGAGTGTGGCCATTCAGCCAGTTCCTTATCCACCGAGTGGTCCATCCATCAAACCCATGTCTCTCCAGTTTAGAGACCAGGATATCGTGCGGGACAGTGTTGAAGGCTTTGCATAAATCCAGGTAGATGACATCCGTTGCTCTGCCCTTGTCCACCAAGTCTGTGGCAGTATCGTAAAAGGCCACCAAATTTTTCAGGCACGATTTGCCCTTGGTGAACCCATGTTGGCTGTCTCCAATCACCTCCTTATTTTCTATGTGCCTTAGCAGAGATTCCAGGAGGATCTGCTCCCTGATCTTGGCAGGCACAGAGGTGAGGCTGACACATTTACTTCAGCTGGAAGACTTTGTCTTGCTGCCATTGGCCTGTTGGGTGTACACAGCGGGGTTTCAGTGGTGAAGGCTTTCCAGCCATCCTCAGCGTGAAGGAAAGAGCCACCCATGGGTCATCTGCTGGCTGTTTGCCAGCGCCAGCGTCTCATCAGGCTGCACGGGCTCATGTGCGGCAGAGGCTACAGCTGTGTCTTCTCACCATAGCGGACACAGAATAATAATCACTTTACAGGGCCTTCCAATCAAAACTGCATGTACCTTAATTGCTCTCTATTTTTTCTTTCAGTGGATTTTACCAAAGGTACATGCTTATACATGTAAGCAAATAATGCCGGTTTATTCTCTTTAAGCATATTCTACTTCATATCATTGCTAGAGGTAACATTCTAGGCTGTTTTATTTATTTCTGCAGGAAATAGAGCCTGCCTTGCTTACAGAATACATCTTGAAATTAGCAGTAAGGTCAATCTACATGCTTTTTATTGAACAGCTAGTCTGATAGATGTTTCTTAGAGCGTACAACTTGCAGCATAAAACAAAGGAGGTCAGGGAACGAAGCATGTTAGTTCCATTCCCTTCTCAATACTGTCAAATACCATCCATTGCCCTTTCTAGTAGCATTACTGAAATGTCTTCATACAAAATACCAACATCAAAACCAGTGGATTTCATGGAGTCTCTGCTTGGTGTCTCTTCTGAGAATCATTACTTTGGGTAGGGTGTTTCATCAGTTTTAACAGGGGGGTAGTGAATCAAAAGTGCTTTGCACCAGAAAGGCTTTTTTAGACAAGAATTTTTTGCAGTATTTCTTAAAATCTGTCCTGGAACTTAATTCCCTAGCTGGAAAGTATTTCATTTCCAGCTCTTCTCTCGCTTCTTTTTGGGCTATTGTCTCCTGGAAGTGTAACTCTTTGGTGGTTTGGGGATCAAGATGCACTATCTGATACAGCAGTATCGTATGCGTCGTGATGACCCTTAAGAATGAGACTTTAAACTGCCCTGCGTAAGCGGAGCAGAAGTGGGCTATACTGGTTGGAGAACGTTCCTGTACATTCACAGCCAGCCTCATGAAAGTGACTTGTGGTGACACAGCCAAGAAGAGAAGAACACAAAGAGTCTGGGCTGAGAAGAAGAAACAGCATTTCTTAGAGCAGAAGATAAAATTCCAGCACTATTTAGCAGCCATGTCCCTTCTTTGGAGGAAGAACCATCCCATACCTTCTTCCCTATTTTTAGTCTGCCCACTTCAGTCATGTCATTTTCCCCGTCCAAAACCTCTCAGCAGTTCCCCAACTGCTGGCACCATTCTCCATGGGTCTCAAACCATTACATGGTAATTTATGAACAAAGCTGCTGCTTGGGAGGAGTAAGGGATCTTCTGCTCCACACCTCTAAACCCTAGTGACCTTTATGCCAGCTGATTGCCCTCCCAATCATTTGTATTATTTTAAGTGGACTTGGGCCCAGACTCAACAACCAATTTAATCTCCAAACTTCCTGCTTGAAATGAATGGGTTGCACCATTCATACTGACTGCAGTGGGATTTATCTCTTGTGATTCGTTCATTGCTCTTTTCTGGATCTGAACCTTTTCTGTTCTACCCAGCCTGCATAGGGAATGAGCACAGCTCTGCAATCTTCGCTTGTTGCACAGCGCTCTTTGCACACCCTTCAGATTGTTAAATTCCATGGTATTTGTGAAAGAGTGTTAATGGCGAGGATTCTGCTTTGGGCCTAGCTTTGAAGGCACACAGGATGGCATTCAGGCTCTGTGGGGCTGCCAGACACTGATTTCTTACGTGGTGCCTTCCCTGGGTGACCCTCCATCACCTGCTACCCCCATCACAGTGGCAGGACTAATTTACAGGTGGTTCTTACACAATTGTCCTGACTCTTAAGGTAATTCCAGCTTTTACACCCATATGTGAAGACAGAAATAACTGACACTGAAGGTTTGCAGTTTGCCTTGGAGAGCTGCAGATCTTCAGTGAACAAGTCCTGTTAATCTTAGGGAAGCAGCCGCCACCGTTGGCTTATTGACTTTCTACCCCGCTACCTTGTACACTGCTGTCAAGCCATGAGAACTGACTTGCATTTGTGTGCCACAATGTGCAGATGGGATTCAAAGGAGCTGAGATTCTTGTTATATGTATGTTTTCACAGCTAGGTTGTATCTGATTTCCTTTGCTGCTGCCCGGTTTTCAGGCTGTGCAGGTACAGTTTATCATAATGCCAACAAAATCCAGACCTTCCGTTGTATGAAAATTGAGCCAGGTGCTGTATCCATCAATAGGTTTTCTGAGAGCATAGTCAATGACCACGTCAGGCAAAAGAAGTACGAGCACCTTGTTTGACGTCAGTGTTTTCTCTTACAGCATCTGCCCAAGTGCGTGTTTACTTGAACAGTGCAAAGTGCATCTTGACGTTGCTCCTAATATAATAGTTTAGTTTAATAACTAAACTCCTAAACGTGTGTTTAGTTATTTTCCTTGCCCCAACGCAACTCTTCAGCATGCTTCAGAGGAGGTTATGGTAGGAAAGATATCTAATGGTCTCTTTTCTGAGTGCTGTGAGGAGCAGCTTTCACCATTTGTTGTTGTCCTAAACTATCAGTCTTACAGTGAGGGTCTGGCAGATATTTTCTGTCTGAAATTTGCCTTTTAGCTTTTTCCTTAGCTCTAGCTCAGTTCCTTCCTTTACTCTGTCTGAGACATGCAGCAGAGCACCCTGACCTGTCAAGTTTACAGTACCTCTCCTTGTTTGCTTCCTTGCAGTTCTGCAGAGTTTAACCTTTTAATTACATCTTACACCTTTTTTTTTTTTTTTTGTCTGTGCCAGGATATCACAGGGTCTTATGATGACTGATAAAGTTGTTTTCCATATTGGTAGTTTGTCATGGCGTTAGCCTCTCGTGCTTTAGACCATGTGCCTTGTGTTAGTGCCTTTTCTGTCCCCCTGCTTTTTTTTTTTTTTGCCAGTGCCAAGATCTTTCCCTGTTTAGCCTAGAAGCAGAAAATTGCAAAACCCTTCAGCGTATTCTGAGGAGATAGCAGGCATATCAACACAGCGAGGTGTAGACAACAACGTGCCGTCCCCAACTATGCCTGAAGCTGCCAGACACGCACCACTTCCAATTAATCCTGCATTACACAGCGCCGAGCTCAAACTAATGTAACTTCTTGGCTCGGACTGGCTGTAACTTCTAAGTCTGCCCTGCTTTGGGTAGGACACTGAGCCCAGCGCCCTCCAAATTATTCCATGATTCATTGCTAGGCTGGCGTGGCTGCATGGCTCCCAGACCCACGGTGGCTTCTGTGCACACCCGGGTCATTGTCTGAGCGTGGGCAGTTTCTCAAAAGAAGGTTCAAAAAATCACCCAGGCAATTCCTGCCCAATTCGGAGATGCGTCAGAGGAATTGCCTGGAAGCCTGAGTTTATAGCCCAAAGGTCCAATACCTCTATTTGCTTTTCCTGTGAAACCATTTATAAAATAGTTTTATACTATTTCTTAAATACCTCTGCTTGTACCATCAATACCGGTATACAAGTAGTATCTTTAGTCTGGTGTAACACTGTTCACGCTAGGAGATTGAGATTGGTATAGTTCTTGATAATTAAAGTATTACATCTTTCGTATGCAGGCAAGACTTGGGTTGATAATACTTATTGAAGGTAATGCCATGTTTAATGTACTAGCATTTCTGTACTAAAGGTCATGGGTAGGTGTGTTTGCCGTTACCCAGTTGACCTAATGATGCCTTTTCTACGTAAAATAAGAAATTTCACACACGTTTGCCATCACCACAGGGCATCCCCCCTCATTCATGCCTGGACAAGGGGGGTGAGGCCCACCAGCAGAGATGGAAGCCGTCTTAGCCTTCTTCCCTTGAGGGCTCTCTGTTTCTCATGCTCTCAATTCCAGAGTTATCTCCTTACACACCATAGATCCGTATAGCTTTGCAATTTACTCTCAGTACCTTGCCCTCTCTTGGTCTATGAACTTGTTTATATCTGAACTGTTTTTATTTGTCGTCTTTTATATTCATGCCATATTTAAAAGCTTCTTACGGTGCTTGGCCTGCAAATGGATACTTTAAATCAAGACGAGGTAAATCTCTGCATAAGAACAGTTGCTCTGGAAAGGGCACGTTTATATTAAATTATATTCAAACCGTGCTGAAGGAGTGGAATTGAACCAAGAGGGAAGGATTATTTTTATTGCCTGTTTTTCCTATAAGTGGCAAATCATTTCATCTGGTTCATTTTTTTTATTGGTACTTTTGTTCCTGCCTCAATTGCCTTGCAGCATAGCTGCAATTTGGAGAGAGGCAGTTTTAACCAGGCGGGTGGTGTCTTTCACCTCCTGCAAAAAGGCTGTGCTGCTGCTTTGTTTGGAATAAAACTGCTAGGTGATGTGTTTTAGGTTTATTAAGAACTGTAAATCAGTTTTCAAATACGAACACTGATTAGCTGGTACAGGTCTAGTTTGACAGATCTCTAGACTGAATGCTGTCTTAGAATTTAACAAGTCAGGTTCAGTGGGTAATACGTTTTGCAATAGCAAGGTAAAACTTTCAGAAAAAAAAAAAAAGTCATACACATATCTCACATTTAGTATCGTCATTTACATTGTTATGGAGAAGACAGTAGACATTATTGGCAGGGTGGCAATGACTTCATACGTGTTGTGGTGTAAACAGCTTCAGCTAATATACGTTGTTCACGTTAGGAGTAAGAATTAACTTTTGCTTTCATTGCTGTTTCTTCAGAAATGGACGCTTGGTTTGTGCAAGTAAGGTATGGACCAGATCCAAAAATATCAAATCCTTACCTGTTTTAGCTGAATGTATAATCCTGCACCTAATGTTATTTTAGCTTCTGTTTCTTGTTTCCATTAGCATCCCCATATAAGGAGGCAGATCTGTGAAAAATGTGCCAGAAGACTCTACATGAAGTTTATGTTTTTAGCCTTTGCTATAATGTCAGTTCCTTTTCCAGTGCAATTGGCTAAGATAAGCTAGACATCTTGGTATTGCTAACAGATGACAGGGAGTCAGCAGCTAAACAAAAATGAGTGTCAGTCCAGCTATTGATTCCTTGACTAGAGCTGAAGTCATTCAGAAGCCTGTTTTTTCACATTGGGAAAGAACACTTCTGATAGAAGGTTTAAAAAAAAACCAAAACAAGAGACAACACTTTCTTAAAAAGTAGTTTTGGTTACCCTTGTTGTTTGATTTTGAAATGTTTATTTAATTTTCAAATGAATGGTTTTATCTGCTTTAGGGGTAGCTGAATTTATCTTACTTTTATACTTTAGCCAGTAAACCACCATTAATATATCTTAATACTCTTTGCACCTATATGTATAGATGTTTATTATGTATTTATACGTTCTTTAGATACATATTTACCATATATATCACTAATTATTCTGTTGAAAAAATATATTAAAAAGTTAAATATTGATGGCACACAAGTTATAACATGGGTTTCCACAGAGAACAGGAACATATATTGACCTAAAAGGGAAACAGGATCTGCAAGGTATTAAAGGAATGGGGTTAGACTTGATAGATATTTATATGTATGCATGGATAATTATATAAGATGTGATGTTAATAAAGTTGATCGTGATCTCTCAGGTAGCGTCACGTTAGTCAAGAAAGTGACCTTTCGCTTTTAAACATTGCTAAAAAATTGTAACATGCATTCAAACTTGTTAATGCTGATATTGTGGTATTACTTTATATGAAAAACAAAACTCAGGTCCACATTCAGCAGCCGCTGACGTGGTGGCAGTGGCACAGGGCAGATCCTGTGCCGAGGCAGCACCGGTCAGTGGGATGCTGCACGGGATGTTTTAGGTTGTGTCATTGCTGTTCTGTCATTTTCCAAGGTGCAGTGAGGAGCTTTCTGTCCTTGTCATATCCTCTAAGCCAAAATGATAACAAGAGGTAGAGTGTCTGCTCTCCGGGGATGTTCACTAGTAAAGCACTCTCCAGCTGGCTGCCAATGACTGATTTTTAAAAATAAGTGAAACATAGGAGATTACAGAATCCATTAACCTCAAGATTTGTTATTATCCCTAGAACAACAAACATTTTTATGAGCTAAATTACATCTTTGACAACAATATATTTTAGAAAATAATGAATTGGGCCCTAAAAGTCATGAAATTGGGTTAGAAGTCATTTTTTTTTCCTAGGGTCTTAGGTATTTTTTAAATATTCTTCTGATGTCTAGTTCTTAACAATTTTTAATTTTTCAAAAAGTACTTTTTTTTTTCCCCTACTGAAACATGGCTCCAGAGCTGGAGCTTTAAGGAAGTTAGTAAGTACTGCAAGATGAAAACATGCCACGGTCATCTAAATCCTGACTGTTCGTTATTGAGACAGTATAAATTAAATGTAAGTTTCTGACACGGATACAGCATCTAAGAGGACTGCAAAATTCCAATCCCCAGAGTGTAATCAGGAGGTGCTTTGTTTGGATGCTTCATCCTCTTTCACGGCTGAAAGCATTGTCAGGAAGATGAAACTTTCACGTTCTGGCAGAGGCAATGTCAAGACAACATGTGCTGGTGCGTCTCATCTAGAAGGTGTTTGTCACCTTGACTGACGAACCATTCTGGTTCCCTCAGACTGCCACAACCTAAAAAGGGAAACCGGGACTGGTGCCATTTGAATTACAGACTCCGAAACCTCCAGCCCAACACTGGGCTCTGCAGCAGCGGCACCGAATGCGCATCACAGGTCAGGTGTGGAGGCTGTGAGAGGTGTTTCCTTTCGTCCTCCTGGGAAATACCTACAGCTAGCAGCTAATCTCCTTCACGCTTTCCAGCACCCGATTTTGCTGAAATCTAAAACTACCAGTTTTTAGGGGCTTTCTCTTGGTACCCAGGACTTCAGTCATGTTTTCATAACTAAGCCTGATACACCTTCATGGCTGAGAAGGGCCAAAAATTATCTATCAGCTTTAAGTTAGGTGATTTACCCCATCAACGCTGTAGCTGTTATCTTATGTTTGAAGTCATGGTCTCTAAATCTGGAAAAAGTATGGGGTAGGAACACTGACATTCAAATTGGCGTGGCTTGCAACAGACAGCAAGTGTTGCCTTCATTTCTGCCTTTAGGGGCAGCTGGGAATCCAGCATGCTCAAAGGAAGATTTTCAGCTGTGCTGTGATAACCCGCCTACGTCCAATTTGATTTTTAATGCACCTTTACCCTCACTCATGGGGAAGGATGTCCATCCAGCAGGATGGATGCGTGTTTTCTTTGGAGCTGTGTAATGAAGCTTGGTTTTAGTCCTCCTCCCCTTCCAGGAGCACAGACTCACTCCTGCAGTTGTTGTCGGGGTGGAATAGCCCAGCCTACAGATGGCTGGACAGGTACCACACTGGCTTCCGCACACTCCAGTTAACGTGCTTTGTGTTTGAAAGATGAAATACTGCTGCTGGGAAATCAATAACATTAATCATCGTCTTTTTTGGAAGGATTAACTTGCTGTGGGTATGTCTGTCTGTCTGCTGTATAGCTCTGAACGTTTGGCTGGCTTGAAATTTAACTCGGAGACATTGTAATGAAACCTTGACACTTGAAGTAATTAATGAGCAAGCTTTACATTTTAGCATAGTCTCAAAGGAACAGCAGGGTGCTGGCAGAAATGAAATAACTTTGTTAATTTAAAAGCGTCAAACTTTCTGTAAGCATGTAGCTTGTACTGCTGGGGACAAGCTCTTCAGAAATAGCACTGTATACCCCGGTAATCTAAATCTTGTCCCTTCTCTAAGGAGGGATCCAAGAGGGGAGTCCCACTGCAGCGGGTCAGTATTCCCCATCAGGGAATGCATCTTACATCACCAGCTCTGCTCCTTTGCCCCAAAGTCTTGGGAAAGTCCCAGAAGCCCAGGCTGTGAGCATCTCCAGGATCTGTCTAGGAAGGAGGCAGATTCCAAACCCCTGCTTGATATTTCAGCTGGAAACAGGATCTTATTTGCATCTATAATCAGCCAGAATATGTTTCTTTCCATTAGTGCCTCTGGGAGGTTGATTGTTGTCACATGCAGATTCAGAAAGGTAAGGAATGATCATGTGTTTTAGCCCAAAAGCCTCCAGGAGAGAGACACGGTCACCTGATGACAGCTGGCGAGTGGGTACACGAGTCAGGATGGCTGCTGGTTTACTGCTGGAGCTGTGTTGGAAAGGCAGCAGTGTAAATACCAAGCCTTTTAAGTGAAGAGGTCAGGACTGGCAGCATCTGTGACATTCTGAAGACGACTCACCCCCTACAAAGTCACAAGCATTTTCTGGAGGACCCTTGTGTCACTCTTGTGGTGATAAGAACTTTTGCTGAGTTTAAAAAAGTAGTTCATAAAATCAGGCTCCTGAGGCCAATAAACTGGAAGCCAAATAAATGGCCTCAGATATTTTCATGGCATCCGATAAGCACTCAGCACTCATGAAAACCAGAAGAAAGTTGCTTGTTTCCCATGCCTTCTGTATGGACAGAGAGCCAAACTTAAGTCCATTTTTTAAGTTCTCCTCCTCCTGTATTAATAGATTTCTGATGTGTGCAGAGGCAAAGATGCAGAGGAGGGGTTAGAACACATGCTGTATCGAAGCACACATATCTGGACATAGTGTGAAGGTTTAGAGTTCATTTCAGGCGGCAGGTTCAGAGCAGCCTCCTCTCGAGCTCCATCGCTTGATGCCGAGGTCTTAGAAATGGACTGTGGCTCCACAACTCCCCTGCGCTGCTGTGCAAGATGCTCCCCCTGCTCGTTTGTGGGTGAATTTCGAGCAACTCCTTTAGCTTTAGTGGGCTGATTGATATAAACCACATTATCTTGCTCTGTGGGATTAATCCCAATGTTAACGACTAGCAGTGCATTGGGAACAATTTGCCAAGCTTCTTCCCGTTTTTCTGTGCTCTGTAATCACACACGTCTACAAGCCCTTACTTCATCCCCGTTATGCCAAGTGGCAGCCCCGACTGGCTGCATTCCTTCTCTTGGCGTGTTTCTGCGAGGTAGGTCACCGTAGCAGCCATCCTGATCGTAGCCGTGACCTCTCGGACATGTAAACTCATAGCTTTGTGGGAAGCAGCTAAGATTTTCAGATTTGCTCTTTATTGCCTACAGATCCCAACCTGAGCTGTGCTGAGACCAGCATCTAGACCAAAGGAATAAGGTTTGGGGTTGCGAGTTAGCTAGCAAACGATTTTAAATACCGATGTGAGTTTTAGCGAGAGGAGTCACATTGCAAAATAACACTCGAGCTTCACAAACCGATTAGATTAGCACTCCAGCATGCTTATATTGGCAGCGCTGAGTGGCCAGGTTCCCACTGCATTAGGAGCTTGAGTGCTTTCAGTTCTTGACCTTCTGCCCGTGCTGACAATCTGCTACCTTGGGTTCAAAGTAAACTTCGGATTAAGCTAGAAATGTCAGTGGTTAGACGAGGGACCTTTAGCTGACCTTTGAAGAAAATTTTTAGTTTCCCAGGACCTAGGGAACAGTGGCTGGGAAACAGCTTGAGGTCAGTTAAAAGGTAAGGATGCCTGGAGGAAAGTGGCACTGCAGCAATTCAGCAAATGTGAATAGGCTGTGCCACACACTGCCTCCCACTGCAAAGGATCCCGTACCCGACGGGCAGAGTTGTTCATAAAAGTATCTGTGCACTGCATCTTGGCCCTGGCCAGCTTTCTGTCACAGGCTGTTAAGCATGACCCTGTTGTGCAGTGCAAACCATTGCATTAGTCATTGGATGCTCTATCAGTCATCCGTGTCTTTGGGCATCCTGCGGCTTTGCAGGTGGCAGAACAGCCCAGTTCTCCCAGGGATTAGGGATATGTCACACAAGAAAATTTAGGGAGCTCTCATATCCTCACATCAATGAGGCAGGATAGCTGGATGTGGGCAGGGATAAAGGCAGAAACTGAAAGAGCCATCGGTCTGCATGGCATCTCCTCCTCCTAGGACAGAAGAATTTGTAGCACAAATTACACAATCACTTAAACCAAGAACACCGCCTTGTGATTTCCAACTATTGCTCTGGGGAAGCCCTAGGAAGCCAGTGGTGCCCCAGTCCAAGGCAGAGTGTTAAGGAGTGTTAAGGAGACTTCTCTTTGTATACTCCTGATCCTTGTTGTTTAGACCAAGGTGATGGGATCATCAGAAAAACAGATGAACAAAGCTGGAAAAATCAGACTTGGGACCGACATCCTGGCTGGCCAGCTCAGTTTTGCTCTACTTGGTGGGAACAATGCCATAGACTGGTGGCCTGGCAGAAGCTGCAGATTTCAAGGCTTTCTTTCCCCTTTTAAATTCCTTTTAACTTATGTTTCGCTCCAATATGAAGAAAACCTGACATTGAAGTCGCACTAGCGTTGGGTCCTTCATGCTCACTCAACTACGCCTCACCTGCTATTGTACAGAGTCAATACAAGACATGATCACACAGGACAGAGCATGTTAGACTCTTGATCTTGTCTTTTCCAGTATCTAACTGGCATTCACTGAAGGTGTTCCGGTTTGGGATGTTTGCTGCTGCGTTATCTCAGGTATGGATAGATGGACATTAGAAGGAGGAATCTGCCAGCAAACATACATCTATCAGGGCACTGATCACAGAGCTCTTGCTACTGTTATTTTAATGATATTAAACAATTAAAGCACAAAGACTGTGGTTTTAGACTGATAGTTAAAGCTGTCAATTTTGATTTTCTGATATAAATAAAACAGGCAAGACTGTGAAGGATGGGTTTCAGGATGGAGTGCTCCGTGGCAGTGTCATTCCTGATGCCTCATGAAGAGCATCCTTCATTTCTGTCACAAAAAAACAGCCAAGCATCCAGCATCCCTTGTTTGTAAGTCCATCATTCATTCATTGTAAGTCCATCCTCATTCTCTGGAGGCTTTGCCTAACATCTAAAGCCACCAGAGAGGTGAGAAAACATAAATCAGATCTTTGAGGCATTTGTACCTGAAATTCATACTCAGTGGGCAAAACCAGAGCTGAAACCACCTCAGTGAAGGTGGACTGGGTCACCAGGACCACAATGAGCCTGCCACTAATTGGAAAGCTTTTGAGCATTGTCTGGGGTCAGATTTCTTCAGTGTAATGATCTGTCAAACAGTGATGATTTCTGAGTGCAAAACCTGTGGCCCTCTGTAATCCTTCCCATATAATCTCTTCCAGCTTTTAAAAATAATTTCAAACTCTTCCCATTCCCATGATGCCTGTAAAGTTGGCAGCTCTTGGCTGTGTGGGAAGGGAAAGACCCTTTCTTTCTCCTTTCTGTGCTAGCCTGGAAAAATTTTAGCATTAATGGTGTTTTTAATTGTTTTATTATGAAGCACACAGACACAGAGCCCTTTGGCAAGGGCACCCTTTAGAAATAAATTGAGTCATCACCCCTATAATAAAAAAGCTAATTCAGTATGGATCTGTCCTCCAGGCAGAGGCATGAACATCCCTTAGAGAATGGCATTACCGACTGACCAGACTTATGCTAGGAACTGCTCTTTGCTTTTCCTAACAGATCCCACTGTCCTGCCTGTGAAAATGGCTTTTGATGGCTCCTACAGCAATATACTCGTGGGGATCAGCCTGGCCCTGGCCCTCTAATGGTGCTGCTGTTCTTCCAGGACGACTACATCATCCACTGCTAGAAGGATCCAGCTTGGAGACTCTTTGTCCTCTGACCTGCCCAGAACCTATTTGCCTTCTACTTTCTGCCTTCCTTTCTATAAAAAACGTAGCTGGCATTAGAACTCCAGATTTAAAAAACCCTTATCCTTAGTATGGAAGAATCTACCAAGGCTGTAAAACTCCCATCTGGCTACAGAGAGAAGCATAAGGAACTGCAGGCTGGTGTCTGTCCACAGTGAGGGTGAGGGAGTCGAGCAGAATTGTGAGAGCTGCAAGAATCTGTGTCTTGGTCACTTCTCATGTGTAAGTGGCTGAAGGGTGGCAGATACCTGATCCGGTGTAAAACCTCCCAGGGAAACGTTACCCACCAACTTGTGTAAGCCAATGAAGGTTAAAGAAAGCTACCTCCCCTGATGAGCAAGAATGGCAAACTGGTAACAACAGACAAGGAAAGGGCTGAGGTTCTCAACAACTTTTTTGCCTTGGTCTTCACTGCCATCCTCTCTCCTCCCACCTCCCAAGTTGAAGGACTTATGAGAATGAAGGACTGCTCACTGTAGGAGGAGACCAGGTTTGAGACCATCTAAGGAACCTGAAGGTGTATAAGTCCATGGGACCTGATGAAATCCAACCACGTGGTGGACGAAGTTGCTAAGCCGCTTTCCATTATATTTGAAAAGTCATGGCAGTCTGGTGAAGTTCCTGCCGACTGGAAAAGTGGAAACATAACCCCATTTTCAAAAATGGAAAAAAGGAAGACCCAGGGAACTAGAGGCCTGTCAGTCTCACCTCTGTGTCTGGCAAGTTCATGGAGTATATTCCCCTGGAATCACTGCTATGGCACATGAAAAACAAGGAGGTGATTGGTGACAGCCAGCATGGCTTCACAAAGGGCAAGTCATGCCTGACAAATTTGGTGGCCTTCTAAGATGGTGCTACAGCATTGGTAGATAAGGGGAGAGCAATGGACGTCATCTACCTGGACCTATGGAAAGCATTTGACACTGTCCTGCATGACATCCTGGTCTCTAAACTGGAGAGACATGGGTTTGATGGATGGACCGACCACTTGGTGGATAAGGAACTGCCAGGATGGTCACACTTAAAGGGTTGTGGTCAACGGCTCAATGTGCAAGTGGAAACCACTGATGAGCGATGTTCCTCAAGGGTGAGTACTGGGGCCAGTGCTGTTTAACATCTTTGTCGGAGGCAAGGACAGTGGGATAGAGTGCACCCTCAGCAAGTGTGCTGATGACACCAACCTGTGTGGCATGGTCGACGCACTGGAGGGAAGGGATGCCATTCAGAGGAACCTGGACAGGCTGGAGAGGTGGGCCCATGCCAGCCTCATGAAGTTCAACCAAGCCAAGTGCAGGGTCCTGCCTGGGTCACGGCAATCCGAAGCACAAATCCAGGCCGGGC
>JAOXJK010000062.1:23755606-23768473 GCA_025774025.1 Xenus cinereus
TACAGGAGAGATGGGCAGGGACTCTTTATGAGGGAGTGGAGCCATAGGACAAGGAGTAATGACTTTAAACTGAAAGAGGGGAGATTTAGATTAGATGTTAGGGAGAAATTCTTTGCTGTGAGGGTGGTGGAGCACTGGCCCAGGTTGCCCAGAGAAGCTGTGGCTGACCACAGCCTGCCTGGAGGGGTTCAAGGCCAGGCTGGATGGGGCTTTGAGCAACCCGGTCTGGTGGGAGGTGTCCCTGCCCAAGGCAGAGAGGTTGGAACTCAATGATCTCTAAGGTCCCTTCCAACCCAAACCATTCTATGATTCTATGAAATCTGAGCTAGCAAGGTGGGTTTATCCTGGATCTTGGCACCATTGTTATAATGTTGAACAAAGGCCTCCTCTGACACTTCCTCTTCTGTCATTTCTTTCTTAATACTTTCCCTCTCTTTTTATTTGCTGTCCTCTGTTCTTATTGGGAAGGGGGGATTTCATGTTGAACAGGACTGGAAGGTATTTTAAGGGTCACCTGACTCCAGTGTCCTTCAAAAGGTATTGAGCCAACTCACAAAATGTCTCTTGGGTCACTGGGTGCCCTCTCCATCACCAGGCTGCTCTATGCAAACTCTGGCCAAAGGCACCCTGGGTCACGCCAGGAAACAGTCCCCTGCCACAGCTGCTGCAGGCAACAGCCGCCATGGTCTCCACATGTGCTTTGAGAGATGTATTCAAGCCATGGCTAAGTAAGCTGTGCAGCAGATCTCCTGTGCAACAGCTCTGCTTGACTGGAGTCACTCACTACTGGCTGCACAGTCCTAGGCCACCTTCTCTGAGGACGGGAAACACCATCGTCTCCGTGTGTTAGATGGGTTTGCACGTGTTCTCACTGTCATGCTGGTGGCCTTGATCTGCTATGCGTGCTACCACCTGAGCCATCCAGGCCATCCCTCTCCAAAACCATCCCTCACCCTTCCCCTGGAAGTCTTACAGGATTACTTACAGGTGATTCAAATCTTGCCTTGGTGACAAATCTCACTTTGAAGATTTGTCTCCAAGACAACATTTGAACCACCTGTGAGTAATGCTGTAAGACTTGAAGGCACCAGTGGCCCAAAGTTGTTTTCTTACAGAGTCCCTCAGCAAAGACAAGGTGGGTTGTGTTCCTGCTGGGCAGCCAGCCATAAGGGCTGTCACCAGGAGTCAGGACCTTAGCGCTAAGGCCAGCCCCAAGGAGAGCAGTGTGATCTGGAAATGCAAAAGGAGAAGCACAAAATGCCAAGGACATGACTTCAGAAACATGTCATTGCACAACAGGGAACTGAGCTTGGGGGAGGAAGCAGTGCTCAGCTCTCAAACATCTCACTGTCCTTTGGAAACACAAGCTTGAAATGCACTGGTGGTGGTGCAGGTATCACGCAGCGTTCGTTTTTCTAGGTGGTGAACTGAATGAACGTGTCTCGAAGGCTGCAAGGGTCGTGTTGTGCAGACTGTTTTGGCTGGATTGCTGTTTCACTGTGGTCAATAGATTTTTATCAGATGCTTTTACTTGTTAAATTTTCCTTGGTAGTGGGAACAATCCAGCAAATAATATAAATGATGGAGCACCCAGGAGACATGCAGCCGAGGGGATCCCTTGTTTGGCTGGATCCCCTCCTGCACAAGGGAGGCTTTGTGCAAGCTCACCAAAGTGCTGCGTTCAGCTTGCTGTGGGCAGAGCTGGAGGTAGGCTTCGGGCTTTCTCTCCACGCAGAGTCAGGCTGCCTTCATTAACCGTGGGGCTTAAAACTCGTTAGTTCTGAGGTTGCGGCCAGGCTGCTGGGAGGCTGCAGTTCCTCACAAGAGGTGCCTGTCTCTCAGAAGCAGTGGCAAAGAGGCAGCTGGTCATTCGGGCAAAGGGAGAGGCCCGGCTGGCCTTGGGGAGGGTCCCATGCTGCCCAGGAGCTGCCATGAGGGTCATGCTTCTCTGGCAGTGCTGACCTCCTCTAAGACCTGCAAAATGGGAAGGGACCAGTGTCACCAAGCTGGCTGGCCAACAGCCCATGGGTCAAGGACATGGGCTGGTCATGGTTTCACCAGCACCTGGTCTCATGCAGGTTGTCTTTGACTCCTGTGGATCCAGGTAACATGAAATAAGTCCAGACGTGCTTACAGTGCGTCAGGTACCAGGCACCTACAGCTCAGCCAGTGTCACTGTAGCTGCCAGTGTCACCTTTGGAAACATTCTGTTTGCAGTAACGCCAGCACCGTGTTGGAACAGCCCAGCTGGTGATTGGGCATCCTCATGGGCAGGGCAAGGCGAAACCCACCTCTCAGAGAGGTTCTCTTGGCTCTTGCAGGGTTAAGTGGTCCTTTTTTTGCACAGATCAACTACAAACAGGCCTTGGGATCATCAGCTGCCTCCCAGTTAATTCCCATGGCGTTTCAAACGCAGTATCACAAGAGCTAGGGATAATACACACAAAAGGCCCTTCTCAGTGGGACAGATCAGCACCAACAGAGTTATTGTAGGAACACAGAGCACTGAATTTCCTACATGCAGGACTGGCTATAGCTAGGGAGAAGAAGAGAACCGTGAAAAAAACATCCAAGGTTTCCCTGGGATGCCCCTGTCCTAAACATGCCATGGCATGGACCCTGCCCTTGCTAATTCTGCATATAATAAACATATTCAAATGCTGGGAATAAATCCGTTCAGCAAACGCTCCCCTGGTCTGGACACAGGTTTAAACAAGCGCTCGAACCTGGATTTCCCTCCAGCCTTTTCCCCGCACTGGTTCCCCTCCCTTGGCTGCCCTTATCCCCAGTACTGCAGAGGGCACCCAAGGGGCTGATCCGGGCCCGTGCATCCGCGGCCACTGCACACCTTGCCAGGGAGAAGCGTGATCCAGGGATAACCTGCTGGAGTGTGTCAGCCCTCCAGGAGCCACAGTGCCTTTCCCTTCTGCCCCTTGACAGCTCCTCTCGCTTGTAGCTATTAATTATTGCATACAACAGGGTACTGTAATTTCTCTTTCTCAACAGTTTTCTCATCCTTGTTGGAAAGAAAGAGTTTTCACATCCCTGATACCATCCCACCTTCTCTGCACTGCTCTCCAAAGGCACACCTGGCCTTTTATGAGCTGGGAAAGGACTTCTTGTCCCCACCAGGACCTCCTTGCAGGAAAGATCAGCCGCAGGCAGCTGTATCCTGATGGTGCCCCTGTAACAGCTCCTGCTCTGGGTTCCCCAGCCACCACCCCCATGCGCTTTGGGGCCCTTCATTTTTTCATTAATCCCCTTAAGCAAGCACCAGAGCTCCTCCTGCCTCCTGCTGCCCTTGCTTCTGCCTGCAAGTGGGCCCAGGGTGGGCAGAGACCCGCAGTGGGCACACAGAAAGGAAGCTCCGGAGCAGGAGAGGTTGTTGCTGGGAGAAACCATCTGGCAGCACCTGGGGCAGGAGACGCTGTGCCTCAGCTGCACCCCGTGCTGCGCAGGCAGATGTGCTGCAAGAGCCTCCAGCAGCACCCTCCACCGTGCAGGGATGCCACCGTGAGCTCACCGAGTGGCTCACGGACGCGTCCTGCTGCCCAGGCACCCAACAGCATCGGGGTGCCGAGCAGGGGGGCAGCACGGGGGGTGTCAGCAGGGTGTGATGGAGCAGGCAGAGTACAGCAAGTTAAGGCCCACGGAGAGGGGTTGGGAGCTGGGAATGGGCTCATCGTGTCTCCCTGCCCACTGCCAGGATGCTTGGGACATGCGGTGCCCACAACCAGGGCAAGGAAATGGCCCAGCATGCTCGGGACAAGCCAAGCCCCTCCGCAGCTGTCCCCACTTCTCCCTGCAGGCAGGCAGGGAAGGGGGCCCTGGCTCCCCAGCCCCAGCTCTTTGCCTGGCTGGAGCAGCATGAAGCCTCGCACTGTGTGTCTCTGTGCCGTCCCAGCGTCAGGTGAGAGAGGTGGCAGAATGTGACCCTCATGCACCGCACACCATGCCACTGGTTTAGCCCCATGGGTGAGCAAGCCTGGGCAATGCTGGCATCAGTCCTAGGGGAGGTCAAAGGACAGCCACAGCAAGTGACAGGGGGGCATCAGAGGGAAGATGGGGGCAGTGGGCGAGCGTATGGCCAGGTGCACCCAGCAACGTGGCCCCTGTTCCCCTGCAGCCCGTGGGATCCAAGCTAGCCTGGCCCCCTGGAGATCGGTTTGTGGCCACACACAAGTTCCTACGGGTGGTGGCACTGCAGGACGTACAGTGTAACCTCCTGGCCTTCAGCTCCATTCTGAATGAGCACTGGATCCTCAGCGCCGTATCCAGCCTGTAAAGCAGGTCTGTGCTCTGTAAGGGGCCCTGCATCGCCCCGGGCAAGGCTTGGAATCAGCAAGGACCACCACCACCTCCCAGGGTTCAGCAGGGTCTTGTCGCTGCCCAGCAGCTGGGTGAGCACCCTTCAGGCAGAGCAAGGGCAGGCAGCGTTTGCCCCAGGCTCTTCCTTGCACCCAGTCCCCTCCGCCCACCCTCGCAGGCAGCAGGTGCTGGCCTTGGCTGGGCTGAGCTCCAATGGAGAAGCGATGGGAGAACCAGCTCAAGAATTCAATCAGCTCTCATCATCCCTCACCAGGACTTAGACAACAGAAGGCTGTACAACAACATCACTATGCTCAGGACAGCTGCCCTGCTGGAGTTCAGCAGCGTCACCCAGCCTACGTGCTTCCCCCACAGGAGCCTCTCTGCCTCAGACCTCATGAACTGCTGGGTCTCAGGCTGGATCCATCCCACTGCAGGTAACCCCCAGCTCCTGTGGCAAAGATCTCCCTCCAGCAGGGCGGAGAGCTGCCTTCCCGCTCCCTCACGCCAACAGCCCCATGGGAGGAAGGGGAACAGGGCTTGTCCTGGGAGGAAGAAGTACCCACTGGTCACCCACTTTTTTTGAGGCCAGGGGCCGCCCAGAGGCACAGGCTCATGGTGGTCCCTCAGCCAGGCAGGGGAAAGCGCCGCAGCAACCTCCTGAGGATGCTCTCTGTGGTGGACACAGATCCCTGCCTGCTGCTGAGGATTGCTGCAACCACACGCTGCAGCCACAGGGACGCTGACAAAGTGGCAGGCTGTTTGGTAAGGGAGAGAGTGCCAACCCAGACCCGGCAGACATTTAGCCAAACCGCCTCCTCATTCTGCTCGTCTCCAACTCCATGCTGGGAGAACAGCCAGAACACTTGTTGGGCTAGTCCTGCTCAGTCCTTACAGGAAAAGATCCCTTCCACGCGGCTTGCAAACAGCAGGCATGGGAGACTGAACGTGTGACACCCATCTCTGTGACTCTAGGGTGACCTCCTGGTCCTTGGACCTCTCCCGCTGCTGGGGCCTCCAAGGGCCTTTGATGTGGCCAGCACAGGAGATGCTCAGGAGCCAAAACCGAGAGGGGTTCCTTGTAGTACATACCAAAGGATCGGGTGTGGGGCTGGGCTGAAGGGAGCATGGGCAGCCGCAGGGAGTGATGCTGGTCACTTCATGTGGGACACACAGGGACATCATCAGCCCAAAGGCAGCCAGCCCCCTGAAGCAGTGGTGCTTTGCTACCAGTGATGATAAAGGACCGAACTGCTGTGATCCGCCCTCCTCTCAGCTTGGTGAAGTTCACAGCCACCGAGAGCAATGGCAGGAGGGACACTGCTGAGACACAGTCCTGCCTTTTTGTCTGCCAGTGATGCCAGCAACCCCGTCATGTGCCTGATTAGAGTCACTGAGAAATGGGTCCTGAAAAGCATTCTCAGTGAGGACGGCATGAAATGCTATGGACTGTTCCCATTACACCCCAGTGTCCTCCTACAGCAACTGGATCTTGGCCACCACCAAGAAGACAAGACCTCCTGCATTTCCCACACCAGTCAGGGCATGAGCTGGTCTGCAGGCTCCACCCAAAGACCGGGAAGAGGCTTCCAGATTAGCAGTGAGGATACTTTGGGAAGTTGGTTTCAACCCCAAGAAAGGACAGACAGACCTGAACTCCTCTGAGGCTCAGCAATCGTAGATGATTTATAACTGCTGCAGTGGGAAAACGCTTCCCATCTCCAAGGGACACTTATATTTGCCCCAGGTGCTTGGGAGAGGGGTAGCTGCTCCCTTCTTGCTGTTTCTTTAGGTAAATGAAGTATCCTTTTGTGATCAGAAAGCCTGCTTGGTTCATGCATGCCACGTTGAAATGATTTGCCCTATATGCTCACACTGCTCTGCTGTCTTCTGTTGTCAGTGCACGCCCAGAGGTGTTGAACTCTCATGTCTCCCAGGGAATCCCCTCCGGTTCCTCCTGCATTAAGTGATCACCAGGCCTTGCCCAGAGAGAAAGGACAGTTCCTATGAACATGTCAGATTTGATTACCAGAGAAGAACTGCCTGTGGTGATGGAGAGAGGGGGCAGCACCCAGAGCAGAGCTGGATGACCAAGCAGGGCCTGCGAAGGCGCCAGGCAGCAGAGCCTGGTAGAAGCCAGCACATGCTGGGACAGACCAAAGAGATCACCTCACAACAGAGCCATGGGTTTCTTTATCATTTCATGCAGAAGTGGTTTCATCTCACTGTAGCCTGCAGGGTGCTACGTTTACCCACTTGACAGCAAACTTCCCCACAGCTTGGCTCCTTCTGCAGCTTCCACTGCCCAACTTGCAGCATCAGACAAGCCTAGTGCTCGTTAGCAGACATCTTGACCCGGTTCCATGCTCTGCGGTAGCTTTGCATGGACATCTGCAAAAGGAGAAAGAAGCCCTTAATACATTCAGACAGCAGTGATACATCGTGGAGAAAGCAGCAAGATTGGACTGGTGCTGTATTGCTTGCCCCTTCAACCCTGCTGCTCCCACTGAGATAGCTGCTCGCTGTGGTGTGCTGAGGAGAGCTCCTGCAGGCCTACACCAGCTTTGGTTTCTCCCTTGAATGTCACAGGTCTCCACAGGCCCTGGAGACCACACGCATAAGCACTGTATAATAACCTACAGCCCCTTTCGTGGCAGCAGGGGTGTTGGACATGCCTTGCCACAGAAGGGCTGGCAAAGAAAACAGGTTTATAGCCTCACTCTCATCCTAGGGACAACTACAGGTTCCTTCTTTAGCCCCTTGAGCCCTTGCTGCTCTCCAGCTCCCAGAGGCCGGGAAGACTCTGGGCACTGCAGCATAGGCAGCACGCAAGCCAGAGCCTGCGTCTCCCAGTCAAGGGGAGCTACTGGGTGAGAAGGGATCTGCTTGCACAAAGACAGGCCAGCAGGCTGGCTGCTCACCAGCTCTGGGGTAGTCACAGCTGGACCACCACTTCTTACCTCCCAGCACTGGTGCTGAGGGGTCAAGCCCAAATCCCCATAGTTCTGACCTCCGAGAAAGGCTGGACCACGTAAGCCCTGTCCACTGCGGAGTGGGGTGCTGGGGAGCCGAGCGCTCGACAGGCGCAAGCACAGAGCTCTCCCTGTCTCAGCCACAGCTAAGCCTGTCTCTGCCCGAGGATGAGGAGGGTGTCAAGGACCACGCTATCTGTCCCATCCAGCCCAGCCACTTCTCTCCCTGCACTGCTGTGCACACGGGGCAAGGGTACAGACATGTCCTGCTACTTCCAGGCTTTGACTGTGCTCCTCTGTGTTATCTCTCCATCTCCCAGACTGCAGGAGCTGGGGCAGGAGGACAATCAAAGATATTCTTGCAACTTTGTAATGCACTCATGGGTCTCGGCCAGCCTTTCCTTATCAGGAAGAGTCAAGATACAAGTGAGTAAGAAATGTCTGAGATCATCAAAGAGGACTACAAACACTAGGGAGCCATCGGGGGTGCTGGAAAAGGCCAGTGCAATCACATATGCAGAACTGGAAATGTATCGGGCTGCCATACGTCCCCCTCTCCTTACATCGGTTTCAGTATAGCAACAGCCAAACATTGCTTCCTGTCAAATTACAAGCTGTGTCCTTGCCTTGGCTTCCCCTCTGAGGCCAGTCATTAAAATTTAGCCTTCGTCCTCGGGGTAGGGAGCAATCCCTGCTCTGATAACAGGAAAAGCTTCCAGCTCTGCCAGGCAGTGGTGAAACCACCATGCCAGAAGTCGCACATGGCTTCCTGGGGGGTCAGGAGCGAGCACTCCAGTCCTCGGGGTACCTGCAGGTGGGCAGACAGATGCAGCTCCACCGTGACCCAGTGCCCGGCTGGCACACATCTGGACTCCTGCATGTCCAGCCCAATCTCACTCACCTTGGCAACTGCCACCTTCCTCTCCCAACCCTTGAGGTTATTTTCGAGTTCAGTAATAGCCATCTTCTTCTGCACGTAACTCAGCACAGGGGGGACACTGTAGTCTGAGAGCTGCTTCCGCAGCTGCCGATTCACGCTCTCAGCTTCAGCTCGTTGCTGCCAGAGGAACAGGGACAGAGGGCAAGAAAATCCCAGGGAAACGTCCCTTTGCCAGCTTGTGGCCAGTCCCCCAGGGAAGCAGGCAGGCAGGATAAATTAAGCCCCCAGCACTGTAGGGGGAGCACTGGGGTGCATCCACCAGTGCATCCATCCCTGCCAGGCAGCACTGCTAGGGAGTCCCTTGAACCCACTTCCAAAAGCTGTGGTGTTCCTGCCAGGCTATGTGTCCCCAGACTGGTATGATAGCAGTGCCACCTCTCCCTGGGGAGGACACTGCTGATGAAAAGTTCAAGGAAACAGAATTTCAAGAAGGCAGTGGCAGGTCCCTGTGGAACCAGGGCCAGAATCCACAACATGGCCTGTTCTGCAAACCTGCCCATGCTCACTGGCACCAGCAGGAGTCCTGGGACTTGTTCAGGCCCAGAAAGGCACACAGGCATCCAGCTCAGCACTGGGCCTCGAATGAGCATCAGTATCCTGCATACCACAAAAAGTACCTCAAAAGACTCCTCCCAAATGAAGACTCAGGGCTTCCCAAATCACTCTCTTACCTCCTCCACCACAGCAGCTTCTCTTTCAATTTTCTCCAGCAGCTCCTTCCTCTGGGAGATGTCTTTCGTCAGAGACGTGCATGTTTCCATGGCGTCCTGCAGCTTCCTCTGGAACATGAGAGCAGGACAGCATCAGCGGGCGTAGCCACCCCTCTACTCCTCCAGCTTGGTCTCAGCTGGTGGTACAGGAGCTCTGCTCCCAGGGGAGCTCTGTGGCACCACTCGTCCCCTGCAGAAGGCAGCATCATGCCCTGGTCATGTAGCTCCTGCTTCGTTATGTTCTCAGTGACACATTGCACAGCCCACGGCACAGCAGCTGGGGTTTAAGACTGATCCAGACAGTACGGCTGATCGGAGAGAAGCAAATACACCCAGCTGAGAAGCATTTTTCACTGATAAGAGAAGAGACTCAGAGTGATGCTGCAGCTCATGACATCTTTTCAAATGTCACAGGTTATGTAAAAATATATTTTCCTGTGCAAGTCAGCACCAAAGTTCTTTCCACTGGGGTGTAAAATAATCACGCTGCAAAGCATGAACCCTATTGTCAGGCTGCAGCCAAACGTAAATGAGGGCATCGCTGCTTTTGATGTGTTGGGCAAACCTCCCAACCAAACTACTAAGTCAGTGGGAAGGCAGAGGGGTGTTCGGCACCCTCTGTCTGAGAAAGGGAAGGATGCAAGGGCTGTTAATCAGATCATGCGTGACCTTCAGAAAGAGAAGAAAGTCAAACAGGAGGTGCTGGGAGGTTCACTCACTTTATAGAAGTTGAAAACTTGGACAGTCTTCCCTGAGGTCAGTTTTAGCTGCAACAGCTCCTGGTTCTTCTCATCGATCTTCTCCTGGTACTGGGCATTTCTAACCTGCATCTCCTGCAAACGGACCTCACAGAGCGTCTCTCCCATCTGCTCCTTCTGTAAACCCCAAGAAAGCAGAGCTGTAGGTTGCTGACCAAAGCTGCATGCCAAGGAAGACAGCTTTGCTCTGTGGGAAAAGCAGACCTGAACACCAGGGTCTTCAGCCTGGCTGTAAAGCTGGGGCTTGGGGAGAAATGCAAGACACAGCATGCTACTGACTGGGTGCTCTGTGTCCTAGCTTAGAGGGTCCAAGCAGTGCAGACAGGGCCCCTCTGGCGAGGCTTCTGCCATGCCAGCAGCAGTCAGTCCCCAGGGAACTGTTCTGATCCACCATACATCTTTTCCAGGCCACCAAGGGCACAAAGAGATCTGCCAGCTTCC
The DNA here is from genome assembly GCA_025774025.1 of Xenus cinereus. Lineage (NCBI taxonomy): Eukaryota > Metazoa > Chordata > Aves > Charadriiformes > Scolopacidae > Xenus > Xenus cinereus. Next base: position 23,765,736 of record JAOXJK010000062.1, read on the forward strand.
TGTGAAACTTCTGGTCATCTCTCACACATGCAGACATGTGCAAGGTCTGAACCCGGGCAGAAGACAAAGGCAGAAAGGCCAGGAGCAAAGGAGGAAGGGGAGGAGGAGAAGGGTCACGCATCTCTACACACAGCAGGCCCTGTGTCTGCACTGGGCTTTACTCCTTTTGTTCTTCAAGGACCCATCTAGTCCTTGCTTCTCCTCAACGGCCACACGCACCTGCCTGAGCTGCTGCTGCAGCTTCTTCTTGTAACCCTTGAGCAAATAATTTTTCAAGCGCAACTTCTCTCTCAGCAGATCCTAAAGAAAGGCAACAGGTTAGAGTAGAATAGCAGAGCCTGGGAGGAGAAAGAGCACCCAGACCCCACTCCTTATGGTGCAGTTCCCATTCACCTCATCTGCACTGTGGCCTTCACTGCTGGCTTAGAAAGGAGTGCAGTGAGAAACGCTGCCCCAAACGTAGGGGCAGGTGCGTGCATTTCCGCAGGCTCCGCTAAGAGCCCTGTGTCATCTGTGCTCACAGCTGGGCTGCAGCTTCAGCAGCCTGATGAGCACCTGGGCCACCCACCGACCGACAACTGTGACAAGGGCTGTCCAAAGAGACTTGATAAGACAGTCTGAAAAAGGCCACACAGGAGTATGGGAACTAGGATTTTCCTAACCAACATACTTGTCAGATGACACACCGGCCTCAAAATTTGCCATCATGGACTGACCCTCTGGCGATTCTTCTCTTCCATGTATCTCAGCAGCTTCTCAGAAGCTATGATACTCCCTTTCTTGCTGGAGATGGTGCTGATGATGTCTTTCTCAAAGTCATTCATGGCTTTCTTAACATCAGTCCACCAAACATCTGCTTCTTCTATGACTGCCTGTAGAAAGAAAGGCACGTAACAGTCAAGAGGTGCTAACTTCCCTTGTCCAAACAGCTTTGGGAACAGAGAACACTGGAAAGTATCAGGCATGCTCTCTGCTGGCATTACTAGCATCTCTCCCGTGAGAGCACTGAGCTTCAGCCTGTGCAGCTCAGGGCACATGATGCAACCTCAGACAGCACTGCTACTTCACTCACTCAAAAAGAACAAGAACAAAAATCTTTCAGTGCCTGAACTTCAACATTTGTCGTTCCATCCTGGCCTACAAACATTGCCAGTCTGACAAAGCCAACACAAGACAAATTACCACCCTTTGTTTACTACACATGCCCTGTGGCCACACAAGAGGGACACGCTGCCTGCTTCACCTCTCCTGGCCACTGCAGGCAGCATCAGTGGTCTGAACCGACTGCAAAGGTCTCTCCTTCCCCAAAAACTCCTGAGCATCTTGGCCAGGAGGAGGTCTTGGCAGCCAGCACAGGGCAGGCAGAGATGGTGATATAGCCACAAAGAGCCTGCAGCAGGAATGCAGTCTCAGAGACTTGGAGCGTGCTCTGAAGAAATCCCAGAGACAGCGGAAAGGCAGACCCCGAAGAGGACTGCATGGAGCCCAGCCAAATAAGGAAGCTTCTGGGAGCTGCTAGAATTAAAAATATGTCTGGCACAAACAGCAGACCTTCAAGAAGCTGTCTAAAAGGAGATTTTTCTTTCAAGCGTTGACTTCTTCATCTCACATAGCAGATTTGAGCTACTCTACCTAAAAATATTCCCCTCGCCTCTATTATTATTAGTTCCTGCTATAATAAGATCCATCTTTAGAGACTGGACACCTCTGATCTCTGCTGGTGTGCTTGCCTTCAAGAAAGGGGACAGTTACAGCTCCCACTCTCAACTCAAGACCACTCACAGCAATGCTCTGCTATGAACAGCCCTACCAAGCAAGTCTGTCTCACTGCCTGAGGCACGGCACGTCGAAAGAGGTGTGAAAAGTAACAAGACTGTTTGACACCTTGGTGATCATGAGGGTCCTGAAGAGCCATACCTCCAGGTTCTGCAAGGTCTGCTCCGAGTCCTCTTTCATCTTCTCAATCTCATCCTTCATCTCAACCAGCTCCCGCTCAGCCAACTCACATTTCTGCTCCACTGTCAGGCCTACAAAGTAGTCCATGGCCCCATGCAACTTGGACTTGTACCTGCCACGTGTCTGCAACAACCAAGGAACAACGCAGATGCCGTTAGAAAGCCAGCACTGGCCAACTGTTGCTGCAAAATGCTGTATTCAAAAAGAAAATAACCTCAGCAGTCACATTAGCAGGATTCCAGCAAGGGCAAGGAGACCTCTCCAGAGCACAGGTAACTCAGGGCCACACCTGGGCTGACCCCATCTGTCCTCTCATCCTCCCTCAAAACCCTCCTATGCAAGCACTTTCAGTTCAATCACAGAATCATAGAATCGCCTAGGTTGGAAGGGACCTTTAAGATCATCTAGTCCAACCATAAAAAAACAAAAACACCAAACAAAACACACACACCAACACTAAACCATATTCCCGAGCACCATGTCAATTCGTCTTTTGAACACCTCCAGGGACGGTGCCTCAACCACTTCCCTGGGCAGCCCATTCCAACGCCTGATAACCCTTTCGGTGAAAAAAAATTTTCTAATATCCAACCTGAACCTCCCCTGGTGCAACTTGAGGCCGTTTCCTCTTGTCCTATTGCCTGTAACTTGGAGAAGAGACCAATCCCCACCTCTCTACAACCTCCTTTCAGAGAGTTGTAGAGCGCGAGAAGGTCTCCCCTCAGCCTCCTTTTCTCCAGGCTGAACACCCCCAGCTCCCTCAGCTGCTCCTCATAAGACTT
>JAOXJK010000062.1:23778226-23806624 GCA_025774025.1 Xenus cinereus
GCCGCCGCTCGCCGCCGCCCTCCTGCGCGCTGCGCCCCGCCTCGCCGGCCTCCCGCACCGGCCCCACGCCCTCCTCCTCCTCCTGCAGCCGCCGCCCGGCGCCGCCATGCCCGGCCCGGCCGCCGGCAGCCGGGCGCGGGTGTACGCCGAGGTGAACAGCCTGAGGAGCCGCGAGTACTGGGACTACGAGGCGCACGTCCCGAGCTGGGGGTAAAGCGCCCCGTGGGGAAACATCACCCACCCACCCCACCGCATTCTCCCCTTCACCGGGCCGGCGGCGGCCCCGCACCCTCCCGTGGGCCTCACGGGGAGGGGTCGCTGCCCCCCCCCCCTCCGTTTTGGGGTGTCCCTGGGGGGTGGGGGGGGTGGGAGAGGGTCCCCCGTCCCCTCCCCCCTTCCGGCCTGCTGCCCTGTCAGTTACCATCATCCTCCTCTCCCCTGGTGCCCGCAGCAATCAGGACGACTACCAGCTGGTTCGCAAGCTCGGGCGGGGGAAGTACAGCGAGGTCTTCGAGGCCATCAACATCACCAACAACGAGAGGGTCGTCGTGAAAATCCTCAAGGTGAGTGTCCCGTTGATGGTGTAGGGGCTTGCGGTGGCTGGAAACGATGAGGAGAGGATCTGGGTTAGGCAGGGCCAAAGGGTTGTTGAAACTTCTCCTTCACCCCGAAACTCCTGTTGTCTCGTTAAGGACATTGGGACGGTGGGTTTGGAAATGCATGTGGCGTCCCACGTGCTGTAGCAATGTTTTGATGTCTCCACCCCTCCTGTCCAGCATAGCTCTGGGCTGAGAGATCCTGTGGAGGAGGAGTGTGGTGAGTCCTGACATTTGAACAGCACTGCATGTGCTGCCTGCATTTGGTAAATCGGATCTGGCAATGCCTGCCTAAAACAGCCCAGGGACTGCCATGTCAACAGGAATGTGAAGCCTGGAGGGGGGAATCCTTCTGTTAACCCCTAGACAGCTGGCATGTGGCCTCTTCAGAGCCAGGCTGTGGGACACTCAGCAGGCAAAAAATTTTATATTTGGTCTTTTAGAGGATCTGCCTTCACCACAGGCAGGCCAAAGCCACCATGAAACTTAAGGAGACTGAAAGAGGCTGGCTGAAGTTTGGCAGTGTCAGTGACCTGTGTTCTGGTATGTTGGCCCTAGTGGAGTCAGGCTGCGGGGACCCTTGTGCAGCAGTAACAGGTTGTTGTTTGGGGTGGCCGAACGCATGGGTTAGACACTGCAGGACGTGCCTTAGCATGTTTGGCGCTGAAGCAGCAGGCTCACAGCAAGCTGTGGTAAGTGTCCTAGCAGCAATCTGCCTTGGTGATCTGGGGGTAGACAGGGGTGTTAAAAAAACAGAAATGAAAAGCTAAGAGTTGAGGTGCTTTTGGGTTTGGCTTGGCTGACACTTGTGGCTGTCACTTGTTGGACTAGCAATATGTGTCACTTGTTCCCCAAGAGCACATGGGAGCTGGTGTCCGACCATGGATGTTCTAAGAATTTGGGCACAAGTTGATCTGCAGTGGGTGGGTGTCTGAGCTTAACCTGCCCTTGCAGCCCCTAAGACTAGCAGCTACTTAGGACATGTGTCTCTCTGCAGGGCTGTAGCCTTAGGGCATTTGTTAGATCCCCTCGGATGGTGTGGCTGTCTCTCCTGATATCCCCACTCACTCACTGTGCCTGCTTCCTTGGGATCTTCCTTGGCTTCCCAGAGAACGTGTCATGGTTTGTCCAAGAGCGCCCCAGGCAAGATGTGATCTCCCTCCTGTCTCTGGGAGGAGGCACACACACCTCTGCTTTGGCTGTGGTCAAGGTGGTGGCCAGGTGAGCCACCCAGGAGAGGCCCGGTGGCTGAGCCTGAGGCTGAGCCACCACATGAGTGGTGAGGCTCATGTGTCCTCACCAAGCTGAGCATCTCTGGTGTACTGTTTGGGCCTCCCCCTCCTTTGGATGCTTTTATGTGGTTTTGGAATTTGTTTGGGTTTTTTTTTTTTTTTTTTGATTGCCTGAATACCCTGAGATCGAGGGACTGGATTGTCTCAGGTTTGAAGAAGACGGTGTTGCCACCAGTTCCCCTAGCTCCCCCTACTTGTATTAACATGCAGATGGCATTCCTGCAAGTGAGCAAGGAAAAGCAGAAAGTCCAAATAAATAAAGATGAACTTTCTTCTCTGTGGAAAGTGGGTCAGTGAAAAGTGAGTTTCAGAGCACCGCCTTGTGTATGTTATGAAAACCTGTGAAGTGTGGCAGGAACATCACTCTCATCTGTGGAAAGTGCCTCTGGTTTCCTGTAGCTAGACTTAAATGCAAATGCAATTACATATATCTACATTGGAGCCTTAGCAAAGAGGCTGGGTCTCTCGGGCTGGATCCTGTGAGGTGGGAAACGCAACTTCAGGTTTTTGTGTTGCTGTAGGGGTGGGGCAATGGATGTGGCTGTTCAGTTGCTCCTTCCTCTTTAAGGGCTTTTTGAGAGGACAATTTATGTGATGTGTTAGAGTGATTTTTTAGCAAGAGTCACTGTTTTAGTATCTGCACCTTATGGGAGGTGACTGGTGTCTCCTCCTAACCTTGCTCTTCGAAGCAGCTTATCCGTACTGAGTTCAAGTTAGCATGTAGCAAGTACTTCCCCTGCCTCTTTTTCTCCCCTTCTTTGATGTTGTACTACCTGAACATCTTGTACCCTCCTCCAGAGAGGTCAGGAAATTTTATCACCCTTTCTCTGATGCAGAACTGAGCCACAGAGATTTCCTGTGTGACTTAGGGCAAGTCCCTTCGCCTCAACAAAGCTGAGACTAGAGCACAGGTCCTAGTCTAGTGCTGCATGAACATAGAACTGCTTTTCCTCTTCTGGCAATCACTTGCCTTGTTTGTTTAAGCACCCTGTGAAGACTTTAGCATTGGACAAGGCCAGGGAGCTAATGGCCCTGGTTGGTATCACAGTGCCCCAGGCCTTTTGGGCTTGCATAAAGCAAGGTGCTCCATTTCCCTGGCCAGTGGCCAGCACACCCAGCATTGCCTTTCTGTTCTGCTACCCCAAGTGCAGGAACAGGCATAATACTGCAGGAAAATGGGATGTGCTCTTGCCACTAGTTGTGGTCATAACATCTGTCAGCAAAGGAGCAGAATTAAGGTCATGCAAATGACCATAGCATTACCATTTCCTGGGTCAAGTGCCTTTCTTTGCAAATATGATGCTATTAATTTCCCTTTTCCCAGGAAAATTCTGCAGTCCTTTTTTTAAAAGGCAAATGAAGCAAGCAGGTTGCTTCTCACTCCGCTGCAGCCAGATACCAGAATGCACCGTGTAGGCCAGTGTGTGCAAAGCAGCAAGGCAGGAACCCTTGTTTGCCACACAAGACACCCCCTGCCAAGTGTCCTCCAAAAGCTTTTATCTTGAGAAGCAAAGCAGAGGACAACTCCCTATCTTTTCAACCTGTTCAGGGAGCAAAGATTCAGCAAAAAAAGCCACGGGGCTGAAGTCATCTTGGTAGGTAGTGGAGGATTCTGCAGTGTGCTGACCTTCCTACCCCTCTGGGGTAGCAGGGCACGGAGTTAGCCAGCAGCTGTGCCCCTGCAGTGCCTAGCTGGTGTAGGAGGCTGCTGTGGGCTATTTGATCTGACTGGCCTCGGTACAGCTGTGGGAATGCTTCCTGCATGCATAAGGGAGGGCCAAGCCAAGAAGAGGGAATGTGTGAATGTGTCCTGTACGTCCTTTTGTGTCTTGCTTAAGTTTGATGCTAAGGTTTGACTCCCAGGATGAGGTCTGACATTCCTTGGCATCTACAAAGGAAGTTTAAGACATCCTTGCTTCCAGTGAGTCATGTGTCATCCACATCCAATGCAGGTATCTAAAGCACAGCTCTGCTCTTTCATATCTAACCACATAGATTTAGATTTTTTGGTGGACTGCTGTGGTCAGTCTGCGACCTTTGGGCTGTCTCTTTGATGAACTTCTCGTTTTGCTTTTCTGCTTAATGCAGCTCCAAAACATCTGCCTCGTGTGCCTTAAAAGGGAATCCTCTGTTCTGGGGTAAGTGTTCCTGGGAGATGTGAACAGCATTGCAAGTTATCACTCTAAAAGCCAAAGAGAAACTTTCCACATTGCTCGTAACTTTTGTGGGTCATTCTTTGTGGCAAGAATGCTGCTGTTAACGTTAGCTACAGTTATGGCTGTTGGTGAGCTTCAGCTGTACCGCAGCGTCCTTCACAGCCCGTTCTCTTGTACCAGCTACTGCCATCTGAGTGTCTGCTCAGTACGGAGAATACAGCGTCCGTATTGTCAGCCCTGCACAGGAGTCGTCCTGCTTTCCTGATGCGCGTGTGTCTGTGCTCTACTTGACTGCAAAGCATTGAACCCATCACATAAAGAGACCGTTTTGTCTCCTTGTATGGTTGTTATCTGCATAGGCAGCACACGCAGGTGGAGGTTAGGGGAAAATATAGTTACAAGGAGAGGGACCAGTGAAATGAAGGCTCTGCAGCAGTGATGAAATAGCCCCTTTCTCCTTTGGTGGCTCTTGTCCTCCTGTGCTGAGTCCATGAACTGGAACTTTCAACCATGTACATGGTTTCACAAGTGCATTCTTGTTTGTTTGGCTTTGTTTTTCCCCTGTCCCCCCTTTTGTGCTGTGTGAACCCTCCAGAGCTGCTGCTCATACCAGGCACTGCTGCGAGATCCTTCCAGTGCTGAACTCAAATTATCACTCCAGTAGCTAGAGAACCATTTGGGGGAGGTAGCCATGGGGGCCTGGTAAATTTTCTTCTGTCCCTAAGAGCTTTAGAAGCCCCCATACGTCAGCGTGTTCTAGATAGGGGGTTAAATTACTCTCATGCTGGTGTGCAGAAGGGATTGCACAGGGAAATAGGACTGGATGATGTTGGCCCCTCAGGCTGGAGCTTTTGACTGCATCAGTGACCTTCCACCAAAGCCGTTCAATGCCAACTCCTGGTGGCTGTCTGTGTCTCTTGCTCCTCCTGCGTTTGCCTGCACTGAATCAGCTCTCCCTGGCCCACTTCCTCCTCTGGCAGTCTTGAAATAAGCCCTTTTGCAAGAACGCTGGGCATACAGCTCTCCTCTCTTCACCACCAGTTGCCCACACTGCGCTTGGCACAGTTGGCTGCTGGAGTCCAGCCTTATTTGGAGCCGAGACCAAGAAGACAGTACTGGGTGTCTCACAGAGGCTGGAGATGCTGCTGATAACTCCTGGGAGGGTGTTCTAGCACCCAGGAACTGGTGAGCTGTTCAGCTGCAGCTCCTGCGAGGAGGAGGGTGAGCGCTGTGAGTGAAAGATTCTCATCTCTTATAGTGGTGGGGGTCAGGGCTTGGTCCTTGTCCATCTATCTCCCTTTTAGTTGACAGCAGAAGTCTTGATGCATTGTGGGCAGTCCTGAAGCCCCAGGAGGGTTGTTTTGGGATGCGCTATGGGGAGAGGAAGGGCTTTCTGAAGGAAAGAATGGCACTGTCCTCAAAACCGTGCTGGTATATTCTACTGAGCTTAAATAAAAAAGCGAAAGCGCTTTAGTAGTTTCAGGGTAGTTTCTTTCCCCCTCTCTTCTAAAATTCAAGAACAGCTTGGGAAAGTTCGAATTCCCAGAATGGAAGTTGTAAGATGCAAACAACTGACAGAATATTAACACAAGTGGGCTCCTTGATTTTGTAAGTCTTTTGAATATGGTTATTTGGTTTCCCAGCTGATGTCTGGCAAAATAAGCACTGCTGCTCTGAAGCCAGTTTTCCTATTGAGCAATTGGCTTGCCACTGTATAGGCCGATTATTGTGATCCTTTCAATAATACTTGCTAGAGACAAATGAGCTTCTAGTGCGAGCTTTTAAATGTTAAAAGCCTGTCATAAGGATGCTGCTCAAGCCTTTTCCTGGTCCTGAACGTTGTCTATTGAGATTTCCCTGCTCATTCACTGGAAGCGACGTGGTGTTTGCAGGCTATTCAGGTTTGATGAGCAAAGAATAGATCTTTTTCTTTAAGGATGGTGGAATAAATGACTTTTAGTTTCTTGCCGATTTGTATCTTTTGACTGCTAAACCTTCTCCCCTGGGGCGCTGACCCCAGTTCTTTCTCAGAGCACCTGCTGGGCAAAACCCAGCACCTTCTGTGACTCCTTCAGAGACACCTGTGCTCCTCAGCTGCTTCTGGCTAATGTCAAATGATCTCTATGCTTTGGATTTAACTTGTATTTCACGTGACTTCCTGGTTGCTACTTTTCTTTCTCAGTCTGGAAATGCGCGGAGAACTTTGGGTAACAAATTTATTTCCTCTCTTTGCTTGAATTCGAGCCATGGGTCCCCAGGTTGTTGGGGACGGCTGGAACTGAAGCGTCTGAGAGAAGAGTGTATTCCCTTTGCTTTATAAACAAAGCAAAAAAGATGATTAACCAGGCAGCCATTTATTTGTTCAAGACAGGAAGTGATGGTTGCAGCCTTGTATTTAAAGGTTTATTTTAGCAAACAATGTTAATTCTCCCAGATGGTGTTTGCTGCAGCTGGACTCCTTCCCTGCTTAAAAGTTTACATGATCTCATGGAAAAGGACCCAGGATCTGATCTCTCGGTCACAAAGAGGTGTTTTTTTTCTGCATCTACCTGACTGTAAAGCGACTACTTATCCCATGCCATCTCTCACCTCTGCCGAGGGATGGCATCACATGATGCTCCCCGATTTGGGACAGCGCAGGTCTCTTCTGCCTGACTTTCAAGTGGATTGAAGCACCCTCGTGGGATCCTTTTGACTGGTAGGGTGGGAAACCTGGAGCAAAGGGTGGCTGGCTGGCGACAGTCAAGGGAGAACTGCCAGGTCCAGCAGAGACCATCTTCATGTGGCTGGAGGTCACCTTGTCCCTCTGCTCTGGGCAAAGTGGACAGCCACGAGCTGCCTGTTTTGTCTCCGCTGTCTACAGCCACCTCGCTTCCAGTTTGCCTGAGGAAGGAAGCAATTTCCTGGGAAACTGGAAGACTGGCTTGTGTGAGACAGTCATGTTGCTCTGAGGGTACTGCTGCAGTTGAAGTAATTAAACCCCTCCCAGTGTAGACACAGTTAAACCGAGACATGTATTTTAGCCTGGTTTCCTATGGAAACAAGCCTTATGCAATCCTGCTGTCTGTCAGCCTTTTCTTCCCCTCCTCCCCCAGCTTAGTTTTTGCACTGGTTGGCCAAATGCGACAGAAGTCTCCAAGCTGTCAGGTTTCTACAGATTTCATGGAAATAGGTGTTTTCATAGAGCAGAGGGACTCTGTTGGAGCCTGTGTTGGAGGGAAAGGCTGCAGTGAGGGTTTGATTGAGGCTGGTCGCTGGAGAATCTCAGCATGGAGGAAAGCTTTGAAATGCCTCTGCTGTGGGAACAGATGGAGTCTGCACCTGTATAAAGCGTTGCCTTGCTAAACGCAAGTGGATCAAACTCTGAAGCAGTTAATCTTGTCTTAGGTGACTGCTCTGTTCCTCTGCTGGAAATCCCCATCTCCAGGGTGGCAGGGGGACTGAGCCGTGTCGGAAACACAACCTGAAATGCTGCTGTTCATACCTGGTTTAATAAAATAGCCTTAAATGAGTACCGTTAAAATACTTTGGCTGCAAGGGCTAGTGTTTTAGAAGCTATCCCTGCTGGGAGAGGCAGATGGTTGGGGGCCATAATAGCTTCAGTTAGTTCACATTTAATCCATGTGTGTTTGGAGTCAACATCCTTGAAGAGACGGATCGGGTGACTGAGAGACAGTTGTAGCAACCCAGACTTAATCCTGGTGCTCGGAGGATATCCTGCTGATTGCCCGTGGTTTCAGCAGCGTTGGGGTCTGGGGACAGGAGGAGAGTCAGCAGTCTCTGAGGCTGTGAGCACTTATTCCAGTGCAGGACGGGCCATGTGCTAGAGTGGTTTGCACTGGGATGTCTGACTTCCCAGATGTAAGAACTTACACTTGGAATTAGTTACTGGGTAAAATCTGAGCCCCGGTGATGGAATTAGTTACTGGGTAAAATCTGAGCCCCGGCAGCTCTCCCCTCTCCCTCGTGCTGAGCCGGTGTTCCCTGGAGTGTCTTCCCTCAGTGATGTTGGACATGCTGCTCTTGGTAATTACCCGAAGGCGTTTCATTAAAAAAGGACCAACTTTCTTGTCTCCTTTTTTCCAAAAGTCGCTGGTTCTATCTGCTAAAAGACTTAGTAAGCGTGTTGTAGGTAGGGGTAGATTCCTGTGGAGATCACGCAGGACATCATTTTCCCATCCTGAAAAAGGCGGAAATGTGGAAGTGACTGGAAGACAAGCTCATCTGCCCCAGTAGGAGTGGTGGTTGCTATGGAAGAAGGAAATCTCAGAGGGATATCCTCCCCTACCCAGCTGATGCAAAAGGCCCTTGAAATAACTACAGTGCAAAGGAAAAGGTATTTCAAAGTGGGCTTTGGATCCTCTTGGCTGTGTTTGGGCACTGCTTTGGCTCCCAATCGAGTGCAGGTGTGGCAGCAGACCAGCTGTGATGCGTGTCTGTCAGTAGCCAGGCCATTCGGCGAGCACCTTCAGGACACCAGTAGCTCAGCTCCCTCTTTGAAGTGCCTCGGAAAACAGCCTGTGTGTGCATCTGCCTCTCTGGACAAGCAGAGTAACTGCATTACATCCTCTAATTCCATCTTAGCCTTCTGGGAAGATCAGTGCATGCAGGCAACACAAGGGTGGTGTCTGTCCCCATGCTGACATACGTAAAATTAGTCCCTAATGAAACATCTTCCTCTCAGGTTCGGAAATGTAGCCCTCACTTCTGCTGTTTTTCATCTCCCTGCTCTGGCTGCTTCTCCCTGTCTGTCACGCCTCCCACTGGCCCCAGCCATGTCTGGCCACTGCCCCAGGGCTGTTGGTGGCCCCTTCCCCAGCGATCCCTGCCCTGTGTCGCTCCAGCCCTGGCTGACAGCTGCGGTGACCTTGCTGCCGTTTTCCATGGTGGCTTTATGAGGTGCTGATGCTCCCTGCGCCGGTATTGTTGTTATTTTTGGCACTTTGCTTGAGACTGAGATTTCATCTTTTGGCTTGAAAGTCTAGCTCCTGCCTTTTAACTTGGAAGAGAAGGGTAGGATTTTAATCTGAAGGTTACAGCCACGTGAAGAGCCTAGAAAGACAGCGTATTTTATCACTTGTATGAACGGCATATTTTCCCACTATATAAAAAGCTTCCTTCTCCCGTCTGCTCATCTGTTCCTGCGAGGGGTCTGAAACCAGGGATTGCCTTGGCTTCACCTGTAACGGGCACGTGAGTTGCCCCATCGGCGCTCTGCAGCCATCATCAAAGCGGGAGGCTGCTGCAGAGGCAAGGCAGCGAGCATGAGCTGTTGAGCTCTTGGGGCTCCATGTCCTTCACGTAGACATCTGATAACATGTGCCACTTTGGGAAGGTGCCTCTTTGCCGTGCCCCATTACTCCCCCTCCTCGCACACCAGACTCTGTGACGGATCGTGAATGTTTTAGCTGAATATCTGAAGGGGAGGAGTCTTTTTCATCAGCAAACCTCACAGACAGGGCAAGGGCTTTACCAGTCCCTGCAGGATGTCCCTGCGATGCTACTGGTGGCACAGGAGGGGACGTTCCAGCTCTGCAGTGAAGGGCTGCTAGACTGAGTGACTTGTAGCCGGTGATGCCCACACTGCTCACTAGCCAAGGCTCATTAAAACAGACTCACCTCTTAGCTGCTCTAAGCTGCCTTTCCCTTCAAGCAGGCCCAGAGCTAGAGTTGTGCTGGGAGTGGATGAGTTACAGAAGTGATCGTTCCTTTGCGTTGAAGCGAACCACGGGATCAGCGGAGTGTAAAAGCGAACCCAGCCTCCGAGCCCCTGCCTTGGGAACAGCTGTTCTTTGTCACTCGCTCCAGGGTGATGTCCAGAGAAAAGCTTACTTTGCAAAGGGAGTTCCTGGGACTACGCAGATGCAAGGAGGAGTCAAAAACTGTTTAAAAGTTTGTAGGCTTTAAAAATAATCATGGTATATTGATGCAATGGCATGCTGTGCAGTTGGGTCTGTGCTCTTGGGGTGGTTGCAAAAGATACATGCGCATAATGAGGCACAGCGGTGCCTGAGCTTACTAAAAATCTTGGTGTTGGAGACTCTCAGGTTGTCATTTCCCTGCATTAAAGTACTCATTGAGAAATGGGTTGGGATAAGGAGTAAAAAATGTACTTGTGCTAGTAAAAAATAGAAAAAGCTGAGATATGAGGTCCACCATGCTTGTCCTGTGGCTATAAAGGCATAACATAGGAGTGTGCTGAGATTTCCATGTAGCAGTCTAAGGCTCTTTTAACCAGTTACTGGAGTCGCAATTATGTTTGTTTCTCTGGAGTAGTTTGGTTTTCCCCTGATGAGTGGAAAGCTTTCAATGATGAGAGGGAAATCCTAGTTCATGTGAGGTGTCTGTCTCCTCTTCGAAGCTAAAAATGTTCCCTTGTGAGGGTGGGAGCATAGAGAAGAGGAGAGATGATATGATCCAATCAAAATTGGTGGCAGAAATCAAAAGTTAATTTCTGAAAGGACTCTCACTTCTAATTTCTTTTGTCTATTTAAGCCAGTGAAGAAAAAGAAGATAAAACGCGAGGTTAAGATTCTGGAGAATTTACGTGGTGGCACCAACATCATTAATCTGATTGACACTGTCAAGGATCCAGTGGTAGGTGGCTGCGTGTCGCGGTGGGGTGGTGGGCAGGCGCTGCCACGTGGCTTCTGCTCTCAGCTTGAGTTTAGGGGCTGTCTGTGCCTTCGTGCCAGCCAGGGGCAAGTGGTGTCCAGCTCATGACGGTCTCCTGAGGTGGGTTGGTTTGGATGGGCTCATGTTCCCCAGACGCTTTTACACCCCTTCTGTGAGTTTCCCATGGCTGAGGGAGGAGAAGTTTTGTAGCCCTACAGATTTTCTGTAAGAAAACAGCCTGTAGCCTTCCAGCTTCTGTCTGGCATCTGGAATATAAGTATCTGCCAGGGCAACGGGGTATTAATCACTTCTCACCTTCTGGTTGCTGTCCTGCCCAGTGATCAGAGGTCATATCCTTTGTCCGCATTGCCAGAGTTACCCTGTTCCCGGGAAGTTTTCTCTGACTAGTAGCTGGCTGGAGTCTGTGACTCCCAGCCTGCTGGCAGCCACCAAGAGAAAATGACACTGCTATAGCATTGGCGGTCCTGGCTGACCTTCCTCCTGTGATGGGCTGCGAGTCCTTACCCCCTGGTGACACCTTTTGCCTTGCCCAGTGCTGTCTCTGCTCTGTGGCCTGGGGAGGAGCAGCACTGGCCAAATTTGGTGCTCGCTGTGTGGGGTGTGAGTCGAGCTGGCCTCTGCCGGAGGAGGGCTGCGTCTCTCTCACTGTCCTGCTCCCGTCCCGCTCTCCTCAGCAAGGGCTGGGCAGGAAGCAAAAGCTTTCTCAGGTCTCTTGGAGCAAATAAAGGTCAAGAGGATGTTTTAAACCATGACTCTCTCTCTCTTGCAGTCAAAGACCCCTGCTCTGGTGTTTGAGTACATCAATAACACAGATTTTAAGGTGAGTCTGCCCAAGGGTGGAAGCGGGAGGCTTCCCATTTCTGTTAAGAGTGCTGTGATCTTGGGTTGTCGGATACTTTGCGAGAGCTATGGGGGGAGTTTGGGGCTTTCACTTATGTCAGCTTCACCTTCATTTCCCCATGTAAATCAGACACCTGTAAATAAGCTCTAGATGAGAAGGAATAAAAAGCTTGTGTGCTGAATTTCCTCCCAGCTTTGAGGAGTAAGTTCAACTGGTTAGATGTTGTTACTCCCCTCTCAATTTAGTAATTACTGCTGTGCTATATATTCAACCCAAGTTAATCCCCGTGCTGCGATGCTCTATTTACAGCAGTGCAGTTGATGGAGCAGGTGGTACCGATTTATGCTGGAATCCTTCAGACCTGGGGACTGTGGAGTGGCAGAGGCTGGAGAGCATGTCTCCCACTGCTGCTGGTAGCAGGGGAGTGAGCGGTCTTGAATACATCTTTAGAGCTTTTCTGCTTGCTGGAGGCTGCAGGGTATTCCCTGGCTCTTCTGATTCCTGTGGAATTCCAGGTGGTTACACTCTTCCCTGACACTGGGGTCCTTCTGTCTGAGTGCAGTTGCAACTGCCTGTGCTGCTGAAATGCTGCTGGCTGGCAGAAGCAACCGATACATAAAAGGGATATATAATTAGCAACCACACCTATTTTAATGGTATCTTTGCTTCCCCCATGTGAATCTTTACCCTAAGTCATTAAGTCAGTGGTGGGGAATTAATTGAGCAGTTGCCACTGGAAGCCAGCAGCCATCCCCTCCTGCGCTGTTTAGAGATCTCTTTCATTCCATGGTATGGGATGGTGCTTTTTTCTTCCTGTCTGTGCCAGAGCATCGTGTAGGTGCATGTCTTGTAGGATGCAGCTTCAACAGATACACCAAGGACCCAGAGAAGGACCCTGGGTTGGGATTGGTGGCAGAAGGCAGCTTGTCAGCTGGCCCAAGACCATCTCGCCTGCAGCCCTGGCACTCTGCATGGCAGCACACGTGTTTTCCATCCCTCTGGGGTTGGTCTGGTGAGCTGAGTCCTGCCGGGTGGGACCCTGTGCGCGGCCAGAGCGTGCTGGCGGTGGTGGTCTTAGTGCCATTTAATCTCATGTAGAGACTTACTGCAGAGGCTAAAATAATAGTAACTTGCAACAGCGTCTGCCCTGGCAGCTCTGGGTGGGGAGATCAAGTGTTGCCTCCATCAAGTAAACAGCCAGGAGTGCTATGTGGTGACCTTTCAGGGCTAATTAAAGCAGGCTTGGTTTGTCTGGGCTTCATTGGCATTAGCTGGGCTATGCCACTGCCTCAGGTATGTTGGGAATGTGCCCCTATGCTTCTCCCGGTGACCCAGGGACTCTTCATAAGGCTAATCCTGGAAGGTTTTAACTATTTAGAAAATTTTTGTTTGTTCATATTTATTTTTAATATATGGCTTGAGATAAATTAGGGTTGCTGGGGCAGCAGCACACCTTGATGAGGATCACTTTGTGTGTCTCCTAGTCAAAATGTGATTACACCACTCTGTCATGTCCTTAGAGGAAAAAATTATCATTGAAGCTATCACTCAGTAACTGAAATACATTAATAAAGTGGAATGTTAAGTAGTAATTTAAGGCTGGTGGCCAGCAGGGACTCTTAACTTAAAAATGCAGGGCTCGGAGCCCATGGCAGGTCAGCAGTCCCAGCCACCGTGAGAGCTGACATGGTCACTGTTGGCAGCCAGTGAGGCAGCATTGGTCTGGCCACAACAGTGCTCAGCTCTGACTGTTGCATTAGAAACAACTATATGAGTTTGCAGCAGATCATTTCTGGAGTCCTAGGAGAAAGCCTGGGTCCTGGAAGAAGTTCAGGTTCACAGCTGTGCAAATCTTAGAAAGTATTGATGCTTTCAATGCTGATTGGACCGAGACAGGAATAACTTGTCTTGGGAATGCAAGCATGTCCCCCAGGGCATGCAGGATGTCTGAATTTCACTAGCTACGTATGGGGCTTGCGGGCTGAGCTACATTCCCATGAGCTCTCCTGCCTGTTTGGGTACGGCTAACCGGCAGATTACAGAGCTGCTGCTACTCGCGAGTGCCCGTGGGTATCTTCTTCTATGCAGAGGCTCCTGAGCTGTCTTCTCTTGCTCTGAAGTGCAGCTGGAGAGCACCCAGTCATTGTCCCCTCTGCTCTACAGTCCTGATCTCCCCAAGCAGCCAAATTCTGCATAAATTCAGTGACGCATCAACTGATCCTGGTGACAGGGACCTCTTCTTGTTTTGAGGGGGCTGCTGCTGATCTGCCCATCTCTGCATTGGCTTGTGGATTCAGCAGTACTGATGAGTCCCATGCACCTCGCTGGCATGTCACCGTCCGTGGGTGTGAGGGGGTTCCCAGGACAGCTCGTGTACAGCAGAGGGTTGCCAACTGCTTTAGAGAATTGTGTTTTTCTCTGGCCTGTTGGCAATAGTTGCTCACGAGCTTGGATGTCTCCTCAGTTGTCTCCTTCCTGGAATTTTCTTTCCTTCGATGTTATTATTTTTTGCATAATGTTAATACTTTCACCCCTTTGCACATTCAAGTGGACACTACGCATCTCCATGCGTCCATGAAAATGGCAGCTGGGTTTCCTCAGCTCTCTGTGATGGGCAGAAGCTGCAGTTCTATGAGGCCTAAGCCATGGCTGAGGACAATTCTGAATCAGAAGTGCAAGCTTATATTCCACACGGTTTGGCTATTTTTATGTGGAGGTATAAACATGAGACTTAGGTGATACCTCCCTAGAGCTAATCACATTGTCTTAAATTACCTGACTGGGTCCCTTCTGGAAGTGCCGGCTCTGTGCTCGCAGGGACGATGAGTTGGAATTAGACTAGATGCGTATTCTGCTATGTGAGGATGGCAGCTCATGTATGGGGCTCGTGTTTCTCTTCAGACCTGCTGTATTGCTTATCATCTGTGAGCACTCAAACTATCCACAGTCATCTTCCTTAAATGATAGCTGCGCTGCAGAGCCACGCGGTCCATTGAGTAACCATCAGTTAAATTAAACGTCTTTTGCTAATTGATTTCAAACTAGAAATGAGATGCCTGTCCTTCAACCACCGTCACCTGTCATATATTTAGTGGTACCGTGCTTTTCATTGCCCCGAAAAGGCAAATCCTTTGGGAAAGAAGGGGGCAGAGCCAGGTCTCCGGGAGCAGTGCTAAGTTGGGTTTGCTGTTGCGTTCTTTAAACGTGCTAGCAGGCTTGCAGCTGAAGAAGAGATGGGCAAGAAAGGTGAGCAGTGAAAAGTTGCTTCAGGATGTTCAGCCTGTTGGAGTTGTGGGGACAGAGGGCTTCTGAGCAAAATCTTCCACTTTGCGTGCACCTCAGTGAATTTTCAGGCCAAGCTACTGTGAGGGAAGCGTGTGCCAGCGTTTAAACTAACCTTGTACATCCCAGGTTAGTTTAAAAAATAGTTGTGGCCCTGAATACGTGATGCAGAAGTCTGAAAGATTCTTTTTCCTTGCATGGCTGCTGAGGCCAGGATGCTTTGGGAGCTGTTTCCTTTTCTTTTGCTGCTCTCTGTCCCGCACTCCAAAGCGGTGTCTCTCCTCCAACAGCTCCTCGCAGCCATCCTGCTGCTTTGCAGATGCTTCCTGCAGGTAGCCAGCTGTGTGGCTCACTCAAGGGAGAAGAATAAGCGTTTTAACTCCTGTCAGCCCCATGGAGAGGGGAAGCATGTCTCTGCCTCCTTGAGCACTAACAGGATTAGTTTACCATTGGTTACATGATATGTGCCAAAATACCACTGAAAGCTGGAGAGGGGTGGAGGGGGCCGATGGGTAAGTTTGACCTTTCCTCATGCCCTGTGTAGAGAAGAGAGACCAGCCCAGGTCTCCAAGGCCTTGTGTCATCCTGAGTGCTGGCTACTGCCCGAGCATACGTTTGAGCTTGGTCTGAGTGATGTTTCTGATGGTTCTACTCCAAAGAGACAGTTGTTAAGAGCAGAGCATGGGACACATCTGCGAAGGAGGGGTCTGCTTTCCCCTGCTAGGCTGGGCAGAGGGGATTCAGAGCTCGCTCTCGAAGCTGCTGTGGGGGAGCCACTTGCAGTGGAAACTTTGGTTCTGTCCTTCAAAGCCACCTGTGTTCACCAGCTGCTTGCAGGGGGACTGAGCGCGCTCCTGCAGGCACTGTTCCCCCGCAAGCGGAGCTGGGGCACTGCTGCCCGTTCTCTTGGCCTTGACACAGCAGGACGGTCAGGGGTGCTGGGTTTCTAGGGAAGTCTGTTGAAAGCTGGTTGCCCGGTGGCTGCCTCTGCTGAAGACTATGAGTTGGAGAAGTGACAGCATTGTGGGCCTGAGAAGAAAGGCATCGGTGACGTCCATTCCATCCCCTTCCTGCTTACGGGCAGTGAGAAGCAGAGGAGTCAGGGAACGGGGAAAATGGGAAAATAGCCCTGTTCTGCCACTGCCTCTCCTGTGCTCCCCCTTTCACAGGTGCATTGATGTTGCCAGGTGAAGTTGAACAGGGTGGTGGTTCCCACAAAGACATGTTTTAAGCAACTCCGTCCCCCTGTAGTGTTTGTTACCTAAGCAAGCCATTTAAACAAACTCCTGGAAGGGCTCAGCTGGCCTCTGCTGGCCCTGGGTCGTGCATCAGAGCCATGCGCAACCCAGTCAGGAGATCTGTCCACGCTGTAGTTTGTGGCTGTCTTTTTAGCACCCTGCTCACTTCTCTGCTTCAGTGGGTTGCTCCAAAGCGTTAGGATCATCCCAGCTCGTGAGAATACAATGCACTTGTGTCCTGGAGGCTATTAGAGCTCTGTGTGCGTAAGTGACACTTGTATGTTGTCAGCTGATTTCCCAGAGCAGTATTGGGGGTGGTGGGGCTGTTTGGATGTGGCCCTAAGTAAGGCAGGATCCTGAGGATCTCAGCATGGGCCTGGACGGGATCCGGGGCTAGAGCTGCTTTCTTGGAATGTGGATTTCAATCCCTTGCTCTGGGATTTTTGCTGAAGCTGCCAAGTGGTGCCCGTGATGGGCAGCTGGCTCCATTGCTGATGCGATCAGTGTTTTGACTGAGCTGTGAGATGATCCTTGTTTGTTGGAAAGGGCAGAGGGGTCTGGTCCTACTGCTGCCCTGCCAGTGTCCTTCCTTGCCCTTGTCCTGGCGTCTCACCTTGCTTTCCCTGGCTGAGAGCACAGCCCAAGGGGGTCGGGCTGGCACCGCTGCCAATGACAGGTATAGAGCTGAAGGCAAATTTGGGGCCATTTGTGACCTGGTGTGGGAGCAGCAGGATGATGAGTTCTTCAGTGATGGTGCTGGTGGCATGGTGCAGGTTAAAGTGCACCCTGGATCTTTGTCGCTTCTGCATGAGTAGTAGCCACAAAAGGACAGAGAGGAGAGGAGGGTGGTGAATGTGTGCTGGCAATAAGCACTTCCCTGAGACTCCAAGCTATGCTCTCCTCGGCCCCACAAGCATTTCCGTGCTGTTGAGTTGCATTAGGCTTTATCTTGGGATAGAGGGGAGCCTCCACTGCTCTGAGACTGTCTCTACCCTTCGTGCTTCCCCACCCCGTGCTTCTTCAGGTTAATGTTTTCCTCTCTCTGCCCCCACCCTGAGCACTTAGAAGCTTTGCGAACGTGTTTCCAGGCTTCCTGCTCTGAATGCTTTTACCCCTGTTGTCAAGTCACTGTGATGACTTTGCAAGTGAGCGGAGTCAAGATCATCTGTACCAACTCCAGCATGCTCTGAAGGGCTTGCTGCCTTCTCTTTGGACAGACAGCCTGCCTGCCTGTCTCCCACTGGAAAGAAGTCGTGACAGGTCTGAAAGATCCCAGCAGCATTTCACAGGAGGTCTTGCATCCTTTCTGGATTTCCTACCATGTAGCCCTGGCAGATCTGAGACGAGGGCAGCCCTTGAGAGTGGCAGCATTCACAGGGGTCTGGAATGGGATCAGTGATTGGAGGCAGGTGGGGTGCAGGAAACAAAACTAATCCATATCTGGAGTATTTATTTTTTCTCTTTTTTTTTTTTTTCCCCTCCCTTTCCAAATCTGTTTCAGCAACTGTACCAGATCCTGACAGACTTTGATATTCGGTTTTATATGTATGAGCTGCTGAAGGTGAGTGGCATTGTATATGGCAGTCTGGATGGGGAGACCAAGAATAAGAGTGGAAGTAGTGGGTCTGTACTACTAAGCAGTTACTTCTCTCGTGTTCAATGCAGAATCCATGTCTCATAACCTGAGAAGGTCTGGGAAGAGATCTGGTTACCTGGCTTGTTGCTACGAGGTATTAGAGCCAAAGTGGGGACCTTTGGCCACCTCCAAAGAGTCTCTGATTCTCTGGGGTCTTTCCCCGTGAAGTGTTTGTGATTGTTAGTTGCCAGGTAGGGCTGTGCTTGTTCTCCCTGAGTCTCTAGCACCGCTGGGCTACTATGAGGACGATTGATTCCCTCCCAGCCAGACCGAGAGGCGTTTGCAGGGCTGGGGAACTGGGGACTCTAGCACTTTAGGACAGTGGAGGACAGGGATTGCTAGCTCCAGGCTTTCTTCTGCTGCAGCATTCAAATACAGCAGTATTCAAATACAGCCCTAGAAGGTGACTTCTGCCCACTTGGTCTTAGGCTCCCTCTGCCTCTGGGCGGGGGATCTAGGATACTTCAAGAACAAGCTGGCCATCTCGGTGGCCTGTGGTCACAGAACTCCACGGATGTGGTTTTATGGAACAAAGCTTTTGATTATGCTGCCTGTTATTTTCCTTTGAGATCTCCCAGCCAAAGCTTTCTCTGCCCCCCTGATGAAGGACAAGGAGTGCCCTAAATACCTCTTCTTAACTAGCCTAGCTTGCACCTCCCCATGGAAATGCTCATGGAGCCATGTGGCAGATCTGTGAGAACTGCTGTGCTGCCTCTCTGGGGTCTCTGGCTGCAGGACATGGAGCCCAGCAGTGCATTAAGGAGACCTTACAGGTTTTGGCTGATTCCAGGGCTGCTCTGTGCTGACCTGCTGGAGCTTGGCTGTGTCAGGCCCTAGCAGCACCTCGGGACTTCTGGGCTGGCACTTAGCAGGTCCCCTACCTCTGGAGTTGAGTGGGACAGGCTAGGGGAAGCCCTTTGCTCTCCAGGACTTAGTGATTACAGGAGACCTCCTGAAATAGATCTAGTGGGCTCAAGGAAGGCTTTCTTCTCTGCACCTGTCTGCAAGGGAAAAACCTTCCTACTGAAGATTGGAAGGAGCCTGAGGCAGCCCAGGATTAGTGTTGATGATCCAGCCTTGAGACAAGCAAGACACTAGAACAGCCTCATCCCTGGAAGCAGTTTGCCCAGCCTGTTGTGGATGTCCTGTACTGGAGATCCCAGGGCTACCAAGGGCTGTGACTTCTGGTGGTTACAAGGCCTCATGTCATTACAGGGATATCCCCTGAGGCCTTGCTGTGATGGAAGCTGTTGCCTCTTCTGCTTCCCACTGTGGCAGGGGCCCAAGGACAGTGCTACCTCCCTGGCACTGGTGTCTTGGGTATTGAATGACTGTAGGCTGTACCCTCCTTCCGTGCTGCTGGAAATCTCGGAGCATCTGATAGATGTTGATGGATGGATCTCCCTCCCCCTTGGAGATGAGAAAACAACATTCTCGCTCCCTTGCTCAAGGGAACAGCTGGGGGGCAGGGGAGAGCACGAGTGGTGCAAGGTCATGGAGCTGGAGAGCTTACGTGTGCTCCTGCCTTCAAGCTTTAAGCAGCATTGCCCTCCCTCGCGTGCCACCAACTGCCTTTTGTAAGTGCACGTTTGGCTTAAATGAACAGGGCAGAGGTGACTTTCTAGCTGAGTGTGTTTTGGGACAGAAGTGGAAAGCTGCACTGGAAAGCCATAAAACTGTAGGCATGTAAGAATCATCCCCTTCTGGGGAAGAGAGTGTGACCTAGGAAGCACAGGACTGCCCAGGTTGGAGCATTGGGCTTGTCATCAGGTGGGCTACCTCTCTGCATTGTGTTCTTCAAAGACTCTGCAGGGAACAGTTCCAGGACTGCAGTAGGACACGAGATCAATACAGTCTAGTTGCCAGCTTGTCACTTCATCACATGCTGAAAATGCCAGTTGCTTGTGCCAGGGTTGCAGCACTTCCTTGTGGATGGGTCACTCGTAGTCCTAGCCAAGAACTGTCTGTTGTATTGTTAATGCTGTGCCTATGGTTACAGACGTGTCTAATGTATGTGCATGTGTCTGCCAGGCCCTGGATTACTGTCACAGCATGGGAATCATGCACAGGGACGTCAAACCCCACAACGTCATGATAGACCACCAACAGAAAAAGGTACTGTGGCACCAGGGCTTACAAGCAGGATTTTTCTAGGGAAACTTGAAACTCTGCTGCCTCTATAACCGTAGCCTGGGCAGCTAGCCTTTACTGGCTCCCCACACTGGGTTTCCTTGCTGAGAGGAGCAGGTCTGGGCTGTTAATCTCCACCTGGGGAGGTGTGGCAGTAGGGTCCAGAGGCCTGGCCAGAAGAAGGGTGGCCTTGTCTGAAACACATGTGGCTATTTTTACCCAGGGAACATAAGCTCTTCCTGTAGTACAGCCTGCTTGTCCTGCAGTGGTTTCCTCACTGCAGGGGCATGCTAGATCACAGGAAACGTTTATTCCCAGCTCACTACCATGGAAATGGGCAGTAGAGGGAGCTTCCCCACCCCATCCTGGTACTTGTACCTCATCGGGTCTTATGTGTCCCTGTCTACTCAGGGACCTGGGATTTGCAGCAGCTGGTCTGCAGGTCCGTCCGTCTCAATCAGCAGTAGCTGTGCAAGCAAGGCAAAGTTTATAAGGTGGGGGAAATCTCTTACTAGACCTGCTGTTCTTCAGTAACACGGCAGGTCATCCATCCCTGCGGCTGTGGAGGAGGTGGTCTGCCTTGCAGGATGTGGTGGGGCCCCCTCCTACCTCGTTTCCTGCTCCCAGTTAAAGTCAATGCTGCCTTCAGCCCAGCCCCTCTAAACAGCAGAATCAGACAGCTGGCTTTTGCCTGTTCCCTAGTATGCAACGACCTGTCTGTGTGGCTACTGGTTCTGGTAAGGTGCCAGTTGCCTAGCATTAACAGTGTGCTTGGACTCAGGAGGCAGAGGAGCTCTCTAGCTGGGCTTTGTCCCACCACCTGGTGATAGGGGAAAGGGAAGAACCTGACCAGAGCACTGCTGAGAGCATCTCCTGTCCTCAGAGCACCTCCCTGCAACCCAGGCTCCGGGCTCCACACTTGCATCACAGGATTGAGAGGTTTGGCCAACGTAGCTTCACCTAAGTGGCTCGTATTGAGGCTCCTGACTCTGTGTCTCTTTATCGCATGTTCAGCTGCGACTCATAGACTGGGGTCTGGCCGAATTCTACCATCCAGCTCAGGAATACAATGTCCGTGTGGCCTCTAGGTACTTCAAAGGACCGGAGCTCCTTGTGGACTACCAAGTAAGAGTCTGCCTCCTCCTTGCTAGCCAGTGATACCACTTGTGGCTTGCACTTTGGCCACCTTTGGGTTGTCTGGTTTTGCCTGCCAGGGCATTGCCTGGGTTGGAAAGAGGCTGGCTGTGAAGTGAAAAGGCTGAGGCTGCCTGTGCAGCTGGGGAACCGGGCTGTGGTGAGCATGCCTTTTCTGACAGCTTCTCCTTTTTCCCCTCAGATGTATGACTACAGCTTAGACATGTGGAGTTTAGGCTGTATGCTGGCAAGCATGATCTTCCGAAAGGAGCCCTTCTTCCATGGCCAGGACAATTATGACCAAGTAAAGATTTTGCTACCTGGCTTGTTTCTTGAGACATTTGTCACTGCCTCATCTCTGTGTATGTAGTGGGGAGGTTCTGGGGATCAGACACCAGGCTGGGAGGATGTTGCTATGTGTTTAGTTAGGCCATCTGGGATTATGCTTTACTGTCTTGTGTAGGAGACTTGTTTTCTGCACGTGTTGCAAAAACAAGTTTCAGGGGAGATGTTCCTTCCATCTGGGGTGTTTCCAGAAGGAGAGCTCTAAGATTTGGGCAGCTCTGCCTCCGCAAGAGCGGTCGTCTGCCCTTCTGCTCTCTCTCAACATGCCTTTTGTTCCAGCTGGTTCGCATCGCAAAGGTCCTGGGCACAGATGAGCTGTATGGGTATCTCAAGAAGTACCACATAGAACTGGACCCGCACTTCAATGATATCCTGGGCCAGTAAGTGGAGAAGTGAAATGCAGGCTTTTTTCACACAGAGAGGGAGATAAACTGATGTCCATCCCCTTGAAAGACTCTCAGCAAAGGCCTGCTTTGATCTTCTGGGTCACAGTGCTGCTTGCAGACTTCCCATCTAGTTGCTCATATCATCTCAGGAGGCCACTGAAAGGCAGGCTGTTTCCTTTTGCCTCTCCCAAGATCCACAAGCCATCCCCTGTTCTTTCCTTCTCCTGCTCGTTGGCATCTTAGAAGTGGAGGTGTAGGCACTGGAGTTGAGTGTGGGCTGAGGGGCTCAAAATTTCCCAGTTGAGATTTCTGAATAGGACAAGAGGTGGATGGGGTAGCGAGGACAGATTCTGTAAGGCTGGCTGGCAAGCCAGAGCACTTCTGGTCCCGAGGGTGTCACCCTGCATGCTGTTGTCTAGTCCCTGTAAGACAAGGGAATGTGCAATATTGTGCCTTTCCCAGGCATAGGACATCCACACAATTGTGTACCTAAAGAAGAGGGTTTTCCACCTTGGGCAAGTGCTTACTGAGCAGTAGCTTGTGCAAGGAGGAGCTGTGGGCAGTGTCTGTCACAGCCATCTCTTCTCAGAACTGGGTAGTGGTAGGTGATTCCTCTGGGACCTCTGGGTGCTGCTGTGCTGGTCAGAGCTGGCCAGTGACAGCTGGTCCCCTTGCAGGCATTCCCGGAAGCGCTGGGAGAACTTTATCCACAGTGAGAACAGACACCTGGTCAGTCCTGAAGTCCTAGACCTCCTGGACAAGCTCCTGCGATATGACCATCAACAGAGGCTGACCGCCAAGGAGGCGATGGAGCACCCCTATTTCTGTGAGTCTGTGGAAAAGCTGGGGCCAGCTGGGATGGAAAGGGATCTTGGGTTGTGGGGGCAAATTTCGGCTCCCTGCTCTGTGAAAGCCTTAGCAGCTGTGTGGGTTCTGAGGGCAGTTTCCCTGGAAGGGTTTGTCAGGGTGGAGCTTCCGCTTTATTAAATGCCGTTTCCCCTTCCTGCCTGGTCTGTGTCTCTTGCAGATCCAGTGGTAAAGGAGCAGTCCCAGCCCAGTTCAGAAAACGCTGTGCTCTCCAGTGGCCTGACAACAGCTCGATGAAGACTGGAAAACGACGGGTAATTCAAGATGTTTACAAATAAAAGCAAAACCTTCAGTCACACAGTGAAGGGCAAAGAACCAAGGACCCCCCCCTTCCTTCCCCTCCCCTTTATACTCGGCAGAAATCTAACCTGGGGGGGGGTCATAAACCTCAGTTCCTCTCTGGTGGTTGTGGTTAATGTTAACTCTAACCCTGTGGTACCAAAGCCCTGGGCAAATGGTCTTGCAAGAGCTAAACATGTAGTGATATCCCCAGGGCTCAACACAACTGATTCTGGTTCACATCTCTATGGATCTTCCTTCTCAGTCCAGCCTTTCCCACCGTGCTGGTGGAGACAAACTGGTCGTTCCACCATCAGCCCTTAGCATGCCTCTTTCTAAACATGCCTTTCTGACTTGCAGACTGGATGAACCAAATTCAGGCTGGGGGTCAGCAGGTGCAACTCTGTTTTGAGGTCCAAGTCCTACTGCTCACTCTGGGCTTGAATTTGGCCCTTGAATTCCAGTTTCAATTGCGAATGCCAGGGGCAGTTGGGGGGAGGTTCAACAAAAAGCAACCCACAAACCCAGCAGCATCTCAGGATAGGTTTGGAGCATTAAAATGAAGGTGCTGATCCGAGTTGCTGTAGAGAGGTGAGATCCTCCCTCCAGATGTGTCTGACAAAGGCTCGCTCTGAGAAGAAACTCAATAGACCTGCTTTGGAAACTGGTGAACGGGGGCCGCTCTTGTGGCAGGAGCGCAAAGGGACTATCTAGACTTTCCCACTGAGCTCAGGAAAGTCAGTGTTGCAAGACTGCTTGTGATAGGTGTGCAACCACGTACCTCATGACGTGGCTCCCATGAGAACTGGTGCCAGAGCACAGCTCTGGAGCAGTTCGGTCCAGCACCGCAGGATGGAAGAGTGAGAGGAGGCCGGGCAGGAGAGCGTGGGGAGGGGGAAGGATCAGCAAACAGCATCGTGGTCTGTCGGGGAGGGGGCTGTGCAGCTACCGATCCAGGACTTGGGATCCCACGTAGAGTGTTTTAACAAAGTCAGTCATTTGTAGAATTCCGGGGTGCCGATCCTGTTGTGGGGGGTGGGGGGTTCATCTTGCGGGTTCTTTCATCAGATCCCTCGATGGCTTTATAGCCCCACGATTCACAGTTGCCTCCTCTACTTGTTCTGTGTGTAACTTCATCAAGTGGTTCTGGTGACACTCAAACCTAGAAGCTGGAGATAGTGTTTTCCCACCAGCACCTAAACACAGAATTTCCTTCTGCGGCATTGTTGAAATAGTTAATTTTTTATAAGGTTGCAATGTTTCTATTTGAAACATCTGTTTACATTCCATATTCCAATAAAGTTCTATTGGCATCGATAGCAGGTCAATCCATTTGTATAATTCACTGAAACCAATAAATATCTATACGTCTGAATGTCTGCCGTCTCAAATTTATGGGATAGCCAGAAAGAGTGAGAGCTGAAGGCATCGCCTCCTCAAGGAGGTTAGGTTAGCTCTTCCAGCCCCTCTTGCCTGAGTATTTTGGGATCTCATAGTCTTTGGTTGCAGGTCTTCCCGCTGTCAGCCCTGAGAGTTTCTCTGTGGCAGGTTGCCTCCGTTTCCACAGGGTTGCAGAGGAGGCACCAGGGTTTGGGGACAGCGGGGGGGTGGGCTGATGTGGAACATGGGACTCAGCCAGTGCCCAAGGTAGCAGTCTCAGTCTGTGGTACATGGCTGATCAGAGGAGAAGTTACCGATGCATGGCTGGAAAGCGGGGGTTCTCCACGTGCTTATCTCCTCTCAGCCTGGGTAGATGACTCTTTCTGAAGACACGCTGAGCCAGGGAGTAGCTCTTCTTTCCTCCCGCCCTGAGATGCGACTGCTGCATGGAGGATGCGGCTAGGCCTGGCTGGGAGCCGGGTGGCAGGGCATGGGGCCGTGGGCCGAGACATCTCCTCGTCACCCCGGGCCGAAGGAGCTCTGCGTCAAGCTGGCAGTGCCCTGTCACGCTCACTTCCCTCCTCCCATCTCTTCTCAGGTCCGATGCTGTTGCTCCCAATTTTCCATAAGCAGAATGAGAAGCAACTCAAACGTCTTATCAGTGCGTGTAGAACGACGGTGGGCAGACTGTGCGGCGTGGACAGGGCTGAGAGCCGGCAGCGTGCCTGGCTGGACCACACTCCTCTCTGTCACCGCAGCCCCTCCTTCCAAGTGTTAAAGGTTCTTCTGCCTTTGGTTCCTTGTTGAGCTCGTCCTGACCCAGAAAGTGTGGAAACATGAAGGGCGTGCAAAGCAGTTGTTGATTAGTTGTTCCTTCCTCTGTTCTGGCTGTTCCCTCCCCAACCTTTGATGGACCACGGTTACCCAGCTTGTGCCTGTCTCTGACAGGGCATGGGGGCGGCAGGGGATGTAGTATCACAATGGACAGTTCTATATTATAATAAAAATAATTCTATATTGTTGAATAAAAGTTTTAAAAGAAGCATATGAGGAGGAGTATTCAGTAGGAGGGGAGCTGTGGAGCAGGACCGGCCACACTGGAGGATACTGGCAGTGTGAGCTGTTCCTGGTGCCCTGCAAGGACGGGCTGGGAGAGGAGAACTAGTTGTACAAAATCACTGCCGGCAGAGGTGTGTACCTTGTGAGGTTAGGTGTACCTTCTTGTGCCCCCACACTCTTCTGGAGGTGCCTGTCTGGGTGGTGGCCTGGGTGCTAATGCTGGTACCTAATGCTGGTACCTGCTTTTCCCCGCCCATGGGACTCGGACAGGGCTCTGTCTCTGCACCCCAGGAGCTCCTATTTCTTCCTCTTTCTTGGGTTGAGACTCTTTTCTCCTCCCCAGCAGCATCACTGCAAAGCCCTCAGCTTGGAGCTCCTGCCCATGGGCCTCTGCATTGCAGGTGTTCCCTGGTGCTTCACCAGGAGAGCCTGGCTGTGACGCTGATGGTTGTCCAAGCTGGGCTGTGGTCTTAGATTTTAATGGACCACTTGAAACTCTGGTTTAAAAACCTCCAGCTGGACTCTGTATGACCGTACACGGTCATTTCTCTTCCATTGTCCCATCCTTTCACTGCCCCGTGTTTTTTGCTGCAGTTTTCCCCTATACTGAAGCTGCCCAGGCTAAGGCTTGACTGGGAAAGATAGACCTGTTGCTGGTTTCCAGGAAGGAGAGCTCTGGTAAGGTGAGCCATGGGCTCCTGCTGGTGCAGAACCACGGAGTCCTGCTCTCACCCAGCCCTGGGCAGTGGCTGAAGTGGAAACGCAGGAGTGATTCCTCACACAAAACCTGTGAGTGGTACAGGTGGAAATCTGCCAACGACTTCCTCGTGCATCACCCTTAGAGCTGTGCCTGTGTGGGGCCGGGTGTGGATGTGTACAGCAGTTAAGTTCAAGCTACTGGTGCTGTAAGGCAGGGCTTGGTCCACTGCCACGGCACGGTGTAATGATAGCCCTGTTGTATCCAGGACTTGGACTCTGGTGATCCCTGATGCCTAAATTCAGCAAGACTCATTTTTTGGCTGGTGTAGATCTGGCCAGTGGTGAGAGCCTGTACCTGCAGGGAAGAGCCCATGGCAGAGTCCACCTGAGGTCCACATGTGCTGGCTAGAAGCAGTGCTGCAAGCATGTGCTGAACTGAGGTCCCTGCAGCGTCGGAGGCATGTCCAAGTGCTATTGCTACCTCATCCATCCCTCTCCTGACACTGTTGGGGCGTGCCCCCCATTCCCACCTCCTGCCTGCTGCAGCCCAGGTCCTGTCCAAGTCGACAGCTCATCTATAAAGGATGCTCTTTTTAACTGTTGCTTGTCAGAAATAAACTCTTCTTTGCCTGCCTGTTATTTGTCTCCAGTTTGTCCAGAGTCAGAAAGGTTTGGTTCATTCTCGTCCCTTGCTCCACCATGACATCCATTGCTCCCACCAAGGCAGTGCGTCCTGCTTCCTTGACTTTCTCTGCCAAAGAGCTCCAGCACACAGTGGCACCGTCTCCTCCTGCACTCACTGATGGGGGAAGAGAACCCCTGTTCTCTTCTGATTCCCTGCTCTGCAGCAGCCCAGCTTCCTCTTCCTCCTCCTGCGCTGCTTGGAGTTCATCCAGCAGGAGGGCCAAAGCCTTTGTCCAGGTTCCCTTGGGTCCCCTCCCAAAGCCAGTTTTGCACCTTGCCTCCTCTTGCCTGGAGGGGCTATGGAACTCCTGCCCAATTCCTTTTTGGTTTCCGGATTACAGCTTCCCGTCATCCAGTCCTGCTCCTGTAGGAAAATCCAGGCTGGGAAAGACAGCTGGAGTCATTTGGACAACCCCCAGGATCTCACACTCCTTGCTTTGTTCTGGTTTTTTTTGCCATGCAGTGAAGGCTTTTGACCCACAAAGGTACTGACTGAACCTGGTTCTGGTTTTACTGGTCCAAGCACTGTCTTTTCAGCTGGCCCACTGGGCCATGCAGCCCACCCCAGGCATCTGTTCTCCAGCGAGGGCATAAGCTGAGAGGTGGACGGCCCGGGTTAGGATTTCCCAGGCCATGAACCTGAAGTGTGTGCTCCAGGGCAAGCACAGACTTGGTGATACCGGAGAGAGCTGCTACGTTTTGCTCTAGTAACTGCACCCAGCAATGTGAAACATCAGAGGAGCAATGTTTCAGCAGCTTCCTGAACATCTCATTCCTCTGAAGGCATCGGATTGCTGGGAACTCTCAAGGGCAGGAAATGCTTTAGTGGACAGTTATTTCTGGAGCAGGCAAACTCTGCTCACGTCTTGGACCAGATTATTCTCTTAGGATGGGCCTTTTCCTCCACCTGCTCCCCAAAATCCAATTGCTCTGTACCCTGGGAACTGGGGTGATGTAACATAGAATCACAGAATGGTTAGAGTTAGAAGGGACCTAAAAGATCATCGAGGTCCAATCCCCCTCCCCTGGGCAGGGACACCTCCCACATCTTCCCAGCGATCTTCAAAGTGGATAACATCAGTGTGTGAGTCTCATTGAGATGCATCTCCCAGAGGCCTCTTTCCAAATGCCAGCCTTTACTATTATTACGTGTTTACATCTCATTAGGCTTCTCGGCTTCTGCCCTCGCCTTTAGCCCACACGTGCCTTGGGGAAGGAGGAGAGGCCAATGGGTATTATTTTTTGTTAAAATTCATTGAGAAATAGGGACAATATGAAACCACAATATATTTCCATGTACATCACTTGCAGCAAAACACGACATTAAAATGGCACTGGTGAGGCCACACCTGGAGTATTGTGTCCAGTTTTGGACACCTCAATACAAGAGAGATATCAAGGTGCTGGAGCGGGTGCAGAGGAGGGCAACAAAGCTGGTGAAGGGCCGGGAGAACAAATTGTACGAAGAGCGATTGAAGGAGCTGGGACTGTTTAGTTTGAGGAAGAGGAGACTGAGGGGAGACCTCATCAATCTCTACAACTCCTTGACATTGTAAAGAGGTTGGTGCTGGTTTCTTCTACCAGGTAATTAGTGATAGAACAAGAGGGAATGGCTTCAAGTTACAACAGGGTAGGTTTAAACTGAACATTAGGAAAGAGTTTTTCACAGAAAGAGTGGTCGAGCATTGGAATAGGCTGCCCAGGGAGGTGGTTGAGTCACCATCCCTGGATGTGTTTAAGAGCCATTTAGATGCGGTA
>JAOXJK010000062.1:23809009-23822183 GCA_025774025.1 Xenus cinereus
TGCCCAGAGAAGCTGTGGCTGCCCCATCCCTGGAGGGGTTCAAGGCCAGGTTGGAGGGGGCTTGGAGCAACCTGATCTGGTGGGAGGTGTCCCTGCCCAGGGCAGGGGGTGTTGGAACTAGATGATCTCTAGGGTCCCTTCCATTCTATGATTCTATGATTCTGTGATCCCTGGTCTGCCATGTCGGCACACAGCAGGAACACACAGCCAGCTCCAGCAGAAATGGCTTGGCAGGGGGTGGGCCTTGCCTGCTGCCATTGTGTGTGACTAAAACATCCTTCCCATCAAACGTGATTGCCTTTCCCTTGGCCACAGAGGTCCAGGAAAGGGTCTGGCCATGTCTTAGAAGACCCGAGTCAGGAAATGGCATGGGAGTGACAGGAGCTGCTTCCCAGAAGTCAGGCTTTGCCGCAGTGCTGCCCGGGAACGCAGCTCCACGGACACGGGCCTGAGCACAGAGCGTTTACCCTGCGTGTCCTAACGGAGCCGCTGGCGTTAACGGTCAGACAGGATTCCAACAGGCATGTGTGCAGGCTGCTCTGAGCAGTGCCGGGACTGGGATGGACAGACAGATGGATGAATGGACAGATGGATGAATGGAAGGACGGAGGAACACAGGGATGGATGGATGGATGGATGGATGGATGGATGGACAGATGGGTGGATGGACAGATGGATGAACAGATGGATGAATGGAGAGATGGATGGACGGATGGAAGGGAGGGATGGATGGATGGATGGACAGATGGATGGATGCACGGGTGGGTGGATGGATGGGCAGACGGATGGACAGATGCACGTCACCCGCTGGGACAAGTGAAGCTTGAGAATTGGGGAGCAGACCGGGACTAGGAATCAGCAAAGGAGAGCAAACGCCACACGGACACTCCGGGCTAGTAAAACCCGCAGGGAGATAAACGGGGGCGCCAAGGAGAGAGCGGCCGAGGCCGGAGGGACCCACACCCCACAGGCGGCCCTGGCACTCGGGCCCCGCCCCGCCCCTCCCCGTTGCCATGGCAGCGCGCGGTCCCACAACACCTCAGCGGCGGGCGGAAGTAGATCCGGCGTCAGGCGAGAGGCGCGGAAAGTAGTTCCCTGGTGACGGCGGTGCCACGACCCGGAAGCGCGGAGGGGTTCGCAGCAGCCGCTGTATCCTTGCGCAGAGCGGCGGAACCGGCCCCGGCGGCGGGAGAGCAGCGCCCGGCCCGGCCCGGCGCGGCCCCCGGCATGTTCAAGAACACATTCCAGAGCGGGTTCCTCTCGGTGCTGTACAGCATCGGCAGCAAGCCGCTCCAGATCTGGGACAAGAAGGTGAGGCGGGGGCGGGACCGGCGGAGCAGCGCGGCCGGTCGCCTCAGCCGCCCGGGGCAGGCCTGGCGAGACGAGGGGCCGTGGTCCACGGCCCCCCCTCCGTGGGGCCGCCCTCGGTAGGCCCCCCGGACCAGGTTACCGCAAAGTCCCCGGGGTTTGGGGATTTTTTTCCAGGAGAATGTATTATAAAAAGTGTCTTTTCTGCCTTTGCTGAGCAGCAGAGACCTCCACAGGGGAGCAGGTCAGCCCCGTGTCAGGATGTGCAGCGCAGCAAGAGGCCGCAAAAAATGCCAAACACGGGAAATAAGGAGCAGACAACAAAATGATGCTTCGCTGCTGTTGCTGGGTGTAACTGAGATGGGGGTCTTCACTCGCATATGACCCATTTTTAAAATGGGTTTGCTAAAGGTACTAGGCCGTGTGGTGGTGGCTTTTAGGGTGTACAAGAAGTGACAAATGTTTGATCTGTTTATTTTTCCTTCCTGCTGTTCTGGAGGTCCCCTGCCTTCTCCTGGGTATCTCGCATCAGGGAGCCTGTATCAGGAAGTTGGAGGTGTTGGTACCTGCTGCTTCCTGCCTGTCACAAACCACCCAAGGTCGTGTCGCTGCCTAAAAGCAAGTCTGCGAAACGCTTGTTATACTCTCTGAGAGCAGGCTCCCCTTTCTGAGGTTGTGACAGGTATTCAGTTACTGGTGCTTGAACTTAACCTGAATTGCTTGTGGTTTTAGCAGGAATGAAATCCTTCAGGGCAGTTCAGCAGACAGCAGTGTTGTTTGACCTCGGTGGGCTCACGTGGGCATTTACAAGCCATGGGATGGTGGACAGGCAGCACAGACCCATCCTGTTTCCCATCGGTGGATTACCTGTGCAGCTCTGAGAAGAAATGGGTTGCCCCACAATAGTCTGGCTGCGTGCATGTGCCTGCGATAGGGATTTTGCACAAATACTCATGACTTAAGAAAAGATCGGCAGCGTATTTGGATGATGTGAGGACAGGACACATTAAAGGCTCTTAGACAAAGGGATGTGGTGTACCTCCACACCGGATGAAGCCGTGAGCAATCTGGGCTGACCCTGCTTGGAGGCGGAGGTTGGACTGGAGATCTCCTGAGGTGCCTTCCAATGTGAATCGTCCTGTGCAGGGTGATTGCAATCGCACAGCTCGTGCGGTAGCCGGCAGGAACTCTGCTTGCAGTACGGATGTAAGCAGCGGTCTGAGTGCAATAGTCCTTGGATTGGCCGGAAAGGACTGATGAAAAATGTTCATGGCAACAGCAGCTGGGTATGCAGGCTGTTTCCATCACCTGCTGTAGGCCTTGCATGTGGCTGGGCTCCTCTGGCACTGCCACAGGGCTGTGTGCGGGTACTCTTCCTCGCTCAGACGTCTGGCTGTGCTAAGAAAGCATGGCCAGCTTGGGTGAGCTTGCTGCGAGGATCACCCTGCTCACAAAGGTGTGGTGTGAAACCAGAGTAGGTTTTCTGCCCGTCGGTATCGGCATTGCTTGTTCTTTCACCTTGCTTTTCCATTTAAAAGAAGTTGGGGTGGGTTTGTCCTGATCCGACACCGTTGGTGTGTTTGCAGCAGCAGGAGGCAAAGGACAGCACTTAGAGCATCTCACTGCCTTGGAGCTGAGAAAGTGGTTCTTTAGGTCTTTGCTCCACAGCGTGTGGGTGTCATCTCCCCTGCTCAGCCCTTTCAGAAAATCCTGCTCCTTCTGCTGACTGGTGTGTTGGTCAGCGCAAAGACTGCGTGAGCTTGTAGCGCGGGGAAGTGCCTCTGATGGTTTTTGGGTGCTGGCACCTGCCGCAAGCGGGGGTCTGGGTGCTCAGTTGCTGGTGAAGCCTCTCTGGCTCGTGGCAAGAACCTGCCAGGCTGGCAGCAGAGGGGCAGGCTGGCGTCTGGCTTGGGCAGCACTTCCATGAAGTGAGTAAATGTCTAGAAACGGTGAGGGATTTTTCCAGTGGGTTTGTTTGTGTATTTATTGGAAAATGCTGATCTGTTCAAACTCAGACATCCCAGAAATGGTCCAGCTCTGGCATCACCACAGGAGAGGGTTAGGGTTTCTGGAAAAATCACTTTGCAGTAAGTGATTGGTACTCTCTTCAAGGGTGCAAAAAATGCACCTGTAGTTTTGGTGAGAATTGGAAGCAAGGGATTTTACGTTCTCCCATGTTCTAGGTGAACGTCCTGATTACTGTATTCATAGCTGCCTAATATGAACTCTCTTATCCTTGCAAAAAGTACCAGCAGACAGTGATTTTTTGTTTGTTTGTTTGTTTGTTTTGGGGTTTTTTTTTTGTTTAAATCTTAGAGAATCTCAAGCTTTTTTGACATAGAGGAAACTATTTCTTGTTTGGCCCTAGTAGGATGTGCGCTGCTTGTGCTGATGGAGACAGTGTTAATTAGAGGCTTCTTCATTTGATACAGGTGTAGAAATGGGACGCTGGAAGCCTTTCCTTGTTGTGAGCATTTGTAACCTCCCTCTAAGTAGCAGGATACAGTCCTTCTCCCTCAAGGGCTGTGGGTAAGCTCTGGGCAGGGCTTGGCAGCAAACCCTGCTGAGCCCGATCTGGCCTGTCCACCAGTGCCCTGTCCCAGGGGACTTTGGCAGGACTGAAATGTCCAGACCTTGGGAAGAGCGTGGTGACTGTCCCACCATCCCTGCAGGCAGAGCTTCCTCCTTCAGCCTCATCCGCTGTGCGTGCCTGGTTTGGAGACCTGTTTGCAACGTGTTTTCTGTTTGCATTCCAGCACTTTGTTGCTCAGTCTTCTGTTTATTCCTGCAGAGTCCTGCCACCGTGGTCCTCCCCACTGACGCGTGGAGACGAGCTAGCCAGTCTCCAGGGGACTGGCTGACAATTTTCTGCACAGCAAATGGGCACAGTTCGATGAAATTTGTCAAACCTATTGATCTTCTTGCTGATTTCTCCGTATTCCTTCTGCTGGCATGTCAACGTGGAATATTGTTAGCAATTTCAAACGCCGTTGGGAGGGCGCAAGGTCAGCTGGTGTTCAATACCTGTCTGAATGTCAAACGTGTGCTCTGCCACCGGGATGCAGATAGCAATTTCCCTGGTAAGCGTGGCCGGGATCAAGTCCCTGCTAACGCCGTGGTGGGGTCCTCTCTTGCAGCCCTTCTCTGACTCGTTAGTTCTCCTTGTCCCGATCATCCCAGATCTCTGCATCTCGAGTGCAGCAGCCCGTGCTGCTCACTCCTCCCCAAACCTACGTGCGCCAAATGGTGCAGCACCGCCAGGCAGCTCCTGCTTTTGCCTCTTCTTTTGCCTTTTCTCCCTGGGGGAAGGAGGTGGCGTAAGGGCCTTGTGCCTCACTGGCTTTGAGGAGTGCCGACCCGTCCCAAGGCAAGGGTGTACCCATGCCTACGGTAGTCTGGGTGCTGGTGCTGGCTGTGTTTCAGTCTGGGTGCTGGTGCTGGCTGTGTTTCAGCTTCTTGTTGCTGGCACAAGTCCATTGCCTAATGACGGGGCAGCCATCAACGATGCGGGAGCGAGCCTCCAGAGGTCGGCCTTGGACCACGGCGTCCTGTCTGCCAGTGGGTGGGCGGCTTGGCCTGGGAAGATTGCCCCTTTCTGCTTTTCCTCCGGTCTTTGTTACGTTTGACTAGTGTTGCTAGCAGCAACAGCAGCCTCAAGACTATATATTGAACATATATATTTCTGTGTGTATATATTCACTGTCTGTGAAGCTGCTGTTCCCTCCAGACCCTGTGAGGTTTGAGGTTTGCATCTGCAAAAAAAAGCATTTCCAGTTTGTCTTTAGGCAGCAGGTAACTTCCCAGTTATCCTGATTCAGAGGATATTAGGCATTTGAAGAACTTTTATTTTCTAAGAGGGTTATTGCTCTTTTTTCCAGCTTCAAAAATCCACCTTCCTAGGCTTAAGATGGCTAGGAAATATTGGCAAAGTAGAAATGTGGAGTGTTTTGTTTAGATTTCTGAAATTTTCTGAAATTTTTTTCTGAGCTTCCATGAGGTAGGGGAAAGCCCCTGGAGACTGGGAGCTCTGGCTGAGTAGTCCCTGCGAGCACAGCAGGACCATCCCTCCTGGGTCCTGACACCGGCTGTGCCTGGTGGAGCCGGAGGCTGCCTCTCGGTCTGCGTGAGCCTGTTTTGCGAAGGGACCTCCGGAGCTGGCAGAGGAAGAGAAGTGCTTCTCTGGCTGTGACCAAGATGTGTGTCCTCTGACAGGGAGGTGGTCCCTAAAGCAGCCTCCGGCAGGGGCCTGGGCTCTGGAGCGAGGCGAGGGGCTGAGCTGGGGTGCTTGGCTCCGCCGAGTCCCGGAGGGCAGCGCTTTGAGCCGCTGTTGGCCGTGAGCACTGCTGATGCCGTTCGGCCTTATCTTACCAAAACAGTGAGGCTGCTTGTAATTCTGATCCAGCTGGCGCTGCGTGTTGTGCTCCAAATGTCTGTGTGTCTGTCCTGCCAGTGCTGGCTGTAGGGACGTACGGACAGGCTGGCTTTTGTGCCGAAGGGCTTCTGTGCGACCTGGCCGCTGTCGCCCTGCAGCCGGGCACTAGTGCAGCTTGCAGAAACTTACACTGAGCTAGGTAGGACCAGGAGGAAGGGCTCTGCCACAGTCTGGCCGGTTTGTGCTTAACTCCTTTCTTTTCTGCTGTCTCTCACCCTGTTTCTGGCAATGCTGAGGAGGAAGAGTGGCTGCTTTTCATTGTCCCTGTAAACTGGGGAAGGAAAACCTTCACAGACTAAGGAAGGGGACCTGGTTACAGATAGAAACACTGCTGACTAATTGGTTTAAAGCATGTTTAGCTGTTTTCTTTCTTACTGTCCTCTGCAGAGAAGCCTAAACCTGAACCTTTTTCCCCTCTGTGGAGCCCATAAGCTATCCATGATGAAAGCTGTTTTACGTGGCGTGGAGGCAGGCTTTGTTGTGCACTGCTGTCACTTGCTTAAGCATGGTTATTTCCCAGTGTTGAGTCTGCACGCTGTATCCTTGTGGTTTCCAGGATTTAATTTTCCATATGCCAGTCACTGCTTCAAATACAGAGGCACATGGGGCTTCTGCGGGCCTGGTGATTTATTAAAAAAAAAAAAAAAGGCAACTCGTCCAGACCTTGGGCGGTTGGTTTCTCCTGAACAGACCTATAAATCCATGGGAGTTGCATTTGATGCAAAGGAGAGATATGGTTATCCTGTAAGGATTCTTTCTCTGAGTTTAATGTTTTCTGGAAGTATCTGTGCAGGCTTGAGGCAGGGTGAGATGCGCTCTCGTGCTTAGCAGCAGCTGGGGATCCAGGCTGAGGTTTCTTGAAACTGCTTAGTGTAGAGATGGGTCAGGGGGTGGGCTGCTCGCAGGGCTTATCTGGCTTTTCTCTTTCTTCCAGCAAATGTATGCAACACCACCGAGGTAGGGCCCTCTGAAGAAATGAACTCTGAAGATGAATTGCTAAACCTGTAAATCATTTTGTAGCTCATGACTGGAACCATCCCATTAGAAGCTTAATGTATCCTTTATATTAGCAGCAGTGATAGGTGCTAAAGAAATTAATTCACGGAGCCGGAAGGAGAATTGCAATTTCCTGATCAAGCACTGAGGAAGAGCAGAGGACTTAATTAGCAAAAGTGCCTTTTAAATGGAGATAAATTTGATGGGAAGTAAGCTGCTTCATCAAAATAAAACTAAATCCTCAGACCCTGGGATTCAGCCATGTGGCTTGTGGAGAAAAATGCATTTGCGTTGGCTCCTGGTTCTGGCCCTGGCCTCCCTGGGATCTGTGAGGGGCCGGCTGCATCTGAGTAGCCAAATCCTTGTGCCCCTCAGCAGAGCAGATGATGGCTCTGTGTTTGCATATGCTGTGATTCTGAAGAATTTCAAGCAAGCTCTCCTCTGGTCCTGCTCTTCCACAGAGGCTGTCAGCCATGCCCAGCAGTAGAGACCTAGAGCCCTTGGTGATGTGGCTGGCTGTTTGCTTGCCCCCGTATTGCTTGTACTTGTTTTTACCCCTTATCCCGCTCTAGTTTGATCTTGCTCTGACACTTACATTTGTCTGTTTGGGCCTCTAAGCTTGAGTCACTCATGTTCACTGTAGTTTTGATAAACTGAAGTCTTGCACTTGGTGTCTGCAGCATGCTGGGCCATAAACTCTTGTTTGGAGTCCTGGCACTCTGGGGCAGTGATCAAAGCCTTGGAAACAGCGATGTCCAGGACGATAAGAGCCCAGTAGATGGGTTCCCCTGAGATCTTTTTCCCCCTCTCAATGGAGCTGTGGGCGCCTCTTGTTTCCCTCTCAAGTAACATCTGTGCTCACTGCCTCACTCTTCTTCCAGGTGCGCAATGGCCACATCAAGCGAATCACCGACAATGACATTCAGTCGCTGGTGCTGGAGATTGAAGGAACTAATGTCAGGTAGGAGAAGGAATCTTCTTCTGCCCTAGTGTGCCCTGTGGGCTTGGCCCTGGAGCAGAGTGAAGGATGTCGGTGCCTGGCAGACGTCTCCTTCAGACTCTGCTCCAACCTCTTTGTCAATAAATTGAAGAATACGATACCCCTCCGTGGCACTGTACTGTGCCTTTCCACGTACGTGCTTGTAGAGCTCTGTCTCATCCTCAGTCAGGCTAAGAGATAAAAAAATAAAGTCCTCTTATTTTTCCATCACTTGGGGAAAAAAGCTACATTTGATACTGGTCCCCAGTCAGTGCTGCCGATTACTGAGAAAGCAGCACTCCGCCTTCTACATCTTTTATTGTCTTGGACCTGCTCTGCTGCTCTCCCCACGTGACAGCTGCTCTCCCGACAGCAGGAAGATCAAAGGGAGATTTATTAGGGGAGTTGCTTATGGTGCTTCACTTAGCAACCTCGTCTCCATCAACCGGGGAGAGAGATGCCAGCTCCATGAGCGGGTTCCGAGTCTCCAAGGCTTCTCCAGGAGTGATTCAGAGCAGGGCACTCCTTATAAGGGCAGTGGAGACTCCTCTCCTGCAGACAGGCTGAGCCAACGGCTTCTCTTCCCAAGATGTGTTGATACAGAACTTGCCAGGCGTGACGTGTACTTCTGGGGCTCGTGACCTCTGTTCTCCCAGCCATATAGAGCACACGGGGCCTCTGCTGTGCTCTGGAGAACTCTGCCTGTTCAGTCAAGGGTAAGAGGAGGTTGTGTTAAGAAACAGTGCTGACATGGCCTTGAAACTGGGGAGGTGTAGCTGTCCAGGAAGGTGTTTCGTGCCCTGTGTGAGAAAACTGGGATTTAAAAATGCATTCTTTGGGCCTTTTATCTTGTTCTCCCTGCAGCCGCCTCTGAAACTCTCCCTCCTGTTACAGGAAGCCTTGGTTGTTGTTGAGAACTTACGATCACAGCTATCTTTTTCTGCCTGTCCTCCAAGATTGCATTAGGTCAAGGGAGAGACTTGGGACTCAGGCTGTGTGCTTTGTGCCGTGTGAGATCCTAAAGTGGTTTTCTGTCCCTCTCAGTACCACGTACATCACATGCCCTGCTGACCCAAAGAAGACCCTGGGCATCAAACTACCGTTCCTAGTGATGATCATCAAGAACCTGAAGAAATACTTCACTTTCGAAGTGCAGGTGAGGAGCGTGCAGTGGGGAGGCCCCTCCAGGAACCAGTGAGGAAGGTGCCAGGGAGCCCGCAGTCTTATGTTGGAACTTGTCTCGGGCAACGTGTCATCCCCAAAACGATTTTGGGTTTTTGACCATGTCATGTGTCAGGTCTTCTGCTATGGGAGCGTCAGTCAACTCACAAGCACAACTCACAAGACCCTAAAAATGGGTCTGGTTTCCTGTGTTAAAAATACTTCTGCTGTGAAACGGAGGGGTGGGAGTAGGAGAGCCTTGTCTCGGAGACGGGTAGAGCCTGAGCTGTCTCGGTGAGGTGGGGGTCCCTGACACCTGCGTCAGCAGCCTGCCTTCCTTGTCCCAGGTGCTGGATGATAAGAACGTACGCCGGCGTTTTCGGGCAAGTAACTACCAGAGCACGACTCGGGTGAAGCCCTTCATCTGCACCATGCCCATGCGGCTGGACGACGGCTGGAACCAAATCCAGTTCAACCTGTCAGACTTCACACGCCGGGCTTATGGGACAAATTACATTGAGACCCTCAGAGTTCAGGTGAGAAGCAGGCACGTCCTGCCCGCAGAAACTGTGGCTGGTAATCTTCCTGCTGGTTGGGATGGTCTTGCTGTATATTGGGAATCTGGGCTTTGCCCTGACTGGTTCTTTTGCCGGTCCTGCTCTTTGCAGAGCACTGCAGGAGGGGAGAAAGGGCCTAACCAAGGCAACAGAGCTCTTGGTGCTGCTTCATGTCACTGGACTAGACTGGGATGAAGGAGCTCATTTCCATCTTGTTTCTCTTGGTGGCTATCAGTTAGGGTAAGAGTTGCAGTCCCCTTAAAGCTCCCTGCAACGTGCCACACGCCCTCCTGGGGGGAGATCTGCTGGAAATGAGCTGTGTGTTGCCTTACTGCCCGATATGCCAGACAGCGACCGGCTGAGTAAAGACCCGGGGTGTTATGGTGTGTACGTAACCCTGGTCAAGCTCGTTTCCTAGTGCGGGTGGAACGACCCTACCTTCACTGAGCCCCTTGGACCAGAGCTGATGCAGCGTTTGTTCCTGCTGAGGATGTGACACTTGTTCCATTTGCCAGGGATTCGTGTTCGCTGTGTCCAGTGGCACGTGTTATTTTGAGGAATGTGCCTTAACGTGATGGAACTGATAAAGTTCCTTGCGGGGCTGCCCTGAGATGAGCAGACAACTGGGAAACGTCTGCCTTCTCACATACCCATGAGGGGGACCGGAGCGACTCCTTCACTGCCAGCTGATAGTGCAGGCAGTGCAGATCGGACAGTCTCATTCTTGACCTCAGGGACGTCCAGAAGAGGGAGTGTTAAAAATGCAGCAAGCTGAGACCGAAAGAGTTCATAGCAAATGCTGATATCAGTGGAAAAGGAGAAGTGGGTTCATAGCAAATAACCCTCTAAGCAACTGAGGCAGATCTCAATTTGCAGAGATGCCAGAGCTTGGCCAACTCTCTTGAGCCAGCTGGAGAGAGCATCTAATGCAAAGCAGAGGGCATGAGCCAATGTTTCTTCTCTGATGCCCTGTCAGATTCAGAGAGACGCAGTGAGGTCTTTTCTCCAGCTGCTGAGCCAAGGAATCCAGGCTGCTGCATGATAGTGAAACTGGATGTGGAAAGAGCTTATGGAAAATGGACTCACTCTGTTTTGACTCTCAGATCCACGCCAACTGTCGCATCCGACGAGTTTACTTCTCTGACCGGCTCTACTCGGAGGATGAGCTCCCAGCTGAGTTCAAGCTATACCTGCCTGTCCAGAACAAGGCCAAGGTGAGCTAGCTGTGGGCAAGGAGGGTGGGAGCAGCAGATGGGCCAGGCTGGCTTTCCTCTTCCCGCTGCCTTCACAATCCAGAGTTTCTTCTAGCCGCAGAGCTCTTCCCAGCTTTGGCCGTCAGGCAGGGAGCACCCTCGCTGTTGCCGGGGTGAGCAGTCTGTGGGGGTGCCTCGCTGAGTGGCTTTCCTGCCGAAACACGTGGAAGTTGTCCTTTCCTTCTAGAAGCAGGGTGAGCTGTGCGGGGAGCCGTGCTGCCCACGTCCTTCCTCTTTGGGTTGAAGGACTCTGGGCACTGTGGCAGCCTCCTGGCATTTCTTGGAGCTTTCACCCATGACTCAGCACAGTGGCTTTGCTCTTCAGAGCTGGCTGCAGCTCCACACTTGCCTTGCTGGAGGGATGCTGTTTGTGTTCCTCTAGCCCAAACTTACTGCCGTCTGCTCTCTTTCCTGCCCAGTGCAGACGGTGGTGCTATAAGTTGGGAAGGGGATAGGCGAGGTTGTGGCTGCCTAGCAGGAGGAGATGCCAAACTCTGCTGTTATGGTGATGGGAGAGGAGTCCCTGGCATATCGGCCGTGAGGAAGCACTTTCTTTGCCAAGGCCAGCCTGTCCCAGTGCAGATGCTTCTTCTAGCAGAGAAGATTCCTGGGCAAAATCTCAAGGAACTGGGGAAGGCTGTTGGTTGCTGACCTTAGTGGGAGGTAGAAGGCAGTGTTAACAGGAGGTAACACCTCTAGGGAACTTGTCCCGTCCTTCTGGGCTGTAGCAACCTCCTGGAGGTGTCTGGGGAATGCTTGGAGCGTTCACAGTACAGTTGTCTTGGTGCTGCTGAGTCTAATAAGTGTCTCCTTTCTTCTCCCTGCTCTGTCCAGCAATAACACTACGTTGGGAAGAGATGTGAGAAGTGTTTGGGGTCAGTAGGAAAACAAAAGCAGGTGGAAGAGAAGACCCTCCTGAGACCAAGTTTTAGATCAGCTCACCTTGGCTGGGGTAACTTTGACTCATCTGGTATCCCTCTTCTGGACAGGACACAATTAACCGTGTAACAGGTCTGGGACTATGTTGTTGGTACGCGAGTTGTACAGAATCAGAGTTTTCCTAGCTGTTCCTAAAGTGCTAAGCCTAAACACTGCAAGTAGCATGATACCTGACCTTCTGTTGCACAGAGGGGTTGCTCCAAGCGGCCACTGTGCCTCCAAAGAGAAGATTCAACAGGAATTACGGGGTTAAGTGTGCCCTCTTGAAGATACCAATTTTATTTTTTCTTTCCTTGTTTTCCATCTCTTATTTTATATATGCTCTAAATATGGACGTAATACTCTTGGAAAGTTATTAAACATTTGACTCTGTAAGTCTACTTCTGGCTTCTTCCTCCTGTGATGGATCCTTTAACTTGCACATGTTAGCACTTCAGAGAGTGCTGAAGAGTTTCTTTAGGAACCCAGATGTTAGAATTTGCCTCTGATACTGACTTTAATTGGCAGCCTTGCTGTTTAAGGGATAGCACAGATGTGAACAACACAAGAGAGGAAAAATGGTAAGGTTTCCATCCGGTTCAGGAGGTTTGTGGTATTCTACCTATGACAAAATCTTACGCTGTTCACTTTCTGTACATGGAAATGGGTTTTTCATTCCCTTCTTACTTGAAGCCATTTTCCCAGCGGTGACAAATTGCTTCTACCTGCCAGTTAGGGCACCACTGTGTTTGCTGTGTAGTTAAACAACTCACTCCATCTCTCAACTAAGCCTTGAGCAGCTACTTATAGCAAGAGGCACACAATAGTCTTCCAGCTGCCAAATTGTCCCTTTCCCCAGGGATCAAAGGGGAGGTTTAGCAAAGCAGCATAACAGGAGCGGAAGTCTTTTCCTGTGCTGAAGCTGCCCTTCCCTGCCTCAAAGCAATCTGCCTTTGTTGTTGACAGGCTTGCACACGGGAGGCTGCAGCCCTCTCCCAGTAAAAGAAAGAGTCTGGG
Organism: Xenus cinereus; assembly: GCA_025774025.1. Classification (NCBI taxonomy): domain Eukaryota; kingdom Metazoa; phylum Chordata; class Aves; order Charadriiformes; family Scolopacidae; genus Xenus; species Xenus cinereus. The sequence continues at coordinate 23,821,631 of JAOXJK010000062.1, forward strand.
AGTAGCTGATGCCTTTCCTCCCTGGAGCCAAGGCTCCCACAGCTGATCCTTTGGTAGGTACCAAAGGCGGGTGCTGATCCTTCCATGGTGTTGGGTTGTGGATTGAATTGGGAAGACTTCCCTCTTGTTATTATCCTGTAAAACAAAGCTGGTCTCTCCCAGGATGAGGAGGGCCTGTTGGGTGACATCTGCCCCAGATTTTGGGTTTAATCCTGCACATTGACTCTCCACCTGGTTTGAAGGTTTGGTATGTCTGTGCATCCTCGTGGGCAGCAGGTCCTCTGTGTGGACTCCGCTTTACCACTGTGGCCAGCTCTTGGGACACCTATAATACAGCTGCCTAATTTGTGCCTTTAAAGCTAGTGGGCTTTGAACTGGAGGTGCTGACCCCATGTTGCCACGGTGATGGATTGCACTTGCAGAAGGTTTTCTGCAAAAGACCTTTCCAATACTGCGTCCAGTTCTGGGCTCCCCACCTCAAGGGGGACAGAGAACTACTGGAAAAAGTCCAGCGTAGGGCAACAAAGATGATTCGTGGGCTGGAGCATCTCCC
>JAOXJK010000062.1:23840969-23872520 GCA_025774025.1 Xenus cinereus
GCGCCGCTCCCTGAGGCGTCCTGGGCCCGGTCGCAGGAGGCCCGGACAGCGGGAGCCCGGGCGGGCAGGAGTCGGGGCCGGCCATGCCGGAGCGGGCCGTGCCGCGGGCCGCTGCTCCGGTTTGAAAGTACCTCGGCTTTCCCGGCTGCTCTCCTTGAATGGTTGTCGCTTCCCACCTCCCACGGAGGGATGAGTTAGGCTCGGAGCCGGCTCGGGTACCCGTGCAGAGCCCTCGGTAAGCCAAGGTTGGTATCTCTTACTCTTCCCAAGCTTCCCCTCCCCGTTAGGCCGGATGATGGGGGATGCTGCAGCCGTTGGGTCTCTCCTGCTGTGGTTCGTGTTGCCTGCGGGGAAGGTGGCGGCTGGGCTGTGCTATACTGAGGTCTGTGTCCCATCGAGCTCGGGTGCTAGGTACCGTAACTGCCAGCCCTCCCTTCGTGTCAACAGCCAAGGTGAGCTATGTAGGAGAAAGAGGTCCTGCCTACCCGCAGGACTGCCACGGGGCCTCTGAACACTTTTTTGCCCAAAATTGTGCTGGCGGACAAAGTAATGCAGCGTACCCATATGCAGAAGCGTGGTCTGGCACTGCCCAAACTCTGAGGCATGATCCCGCTGGGTGCTGGCAGAGATGGGAATGCTGGGCAGCGTGTTTCTCTGATGCTACTTATCACTTAGTTTTAAATACAACAAACCTGGAAGACCAAAGTTTTACTTACTCTGAGCGAGGGCAGGCGGGTCGACGCAGAAACACATGTGCTCTTGCAGGGTTAGGGGCTGGTGGCCCAGGAGCGCTGGCTGCTGCTCACCAAGGCTTGGACTCTTCTCTCTCGAGGTGTGTCGGCACTGCTGCTATCTGCTTCTCACTGGCAGCTTTTACTCTTCTCTAAGTTGATATCAGGTTTTACTGGACATATCTAGAAAGACTGGAACTTTTCAGTGAGCAAAACCCCCGTGATGCTCTATAGTAATGCCAGGCAGCACCTCTGGTGCAGGTTGTTTGACTCCAGGGTGCATCTATTCCATGGTTTGGTAGGAGGTTCAGCTGAACCATTGCTTTTAACGCTTCTTTTGTCTTCACAGAGAGTGCTGTGCGTGATACCTGTGGGTTCTGTGTTTTGTCTGTGGATGGGATAATGTCGAGGGAAAAGTTTCCAGTTGAGCTCTCTGGCTATTCCTAGTCTACAAGTGCTGCCTGTAGAGGGGGAAATCTCTTATATACATCCCTTGGGAAATGCACCCAATACCCAATCTGCAGGAGGAGCAGAACTGCTTCACAGGGGTTTTGCAGCCGGGGTGGGATCAGGTGGGGATTTGCCTTGATATCTGTAAAATCTAACCCAGTAGCTTCTTAACTGAACAGCATTTGGAGTACCTCAGCCCCTGGAGAGGGACTGGTGTTCTCAACCAGTGCCCTCAGTGGGGCTGGGAGATCCAGCAACTGGCAGCGTACCGGGCTGGGCTGAGTGGGACCTGGGCAGCTGTCCTGCCTCTCCTGAGAGCGCTCCGCTCAAACATGTGCCGGGCAGAGCATGCCTTATCCTTTGCACAGCAGGAAGGGGGACTCTGGTTCTGGTTATCTTCCCCCCACTGGCTTCCCAGTAGCTTTGCAGGGACGCAGGAGAGCTTTCAAAGCGAGCCGTGGGGGGAGGTTGATGAGAGAGCTGCCTTGTTTTTCCTCCAAGACCTGACATGAGCTGTCTTCTTTATTACAGAGAGAGCTGCTCCCTGGGCTGCATCCCTCGCCCTTCCCCAATGTGAGCACATCGCAGCCAGCACGGAGAAGGGACTCCTCCTGTCTTCAAGGCACTTGCTTCTGCCTCCTGTTCTTTTGTCCAAAAAAGAAAAAGCCAAACCAAATCAGTCTACAAAGAACTTGTGCTGATCTAAGGAGGAGGCTGTGGAGTCTCAGTCGCCCCTTTGTTTCCCAAGCTCCTGGCTGTGGGCTGGATTTTCTGTCCTCAACTTCAGGGGATCAGCTAGGAGGAATCGAGATCTTGAATATTTTCAGTTTTTGTTTTTACTTGAACCCTTTCAACTGAGAAGCTGAAGCTGTCACTACTAAAACCCCGTTTTTTTTTCCCAAGCATGTCAGAAAGCTGGCAGCAGCCACAGCAGCAACCGCAGCAGCAGCCGCCGCCACCGCAGCAGCACCACGCTGGGGCAGCTGCCCTTCCAGAGCACTCCATCCCGCCCAGCACTGCTGACAACCCCTTGGGCTGCACCGTCTACGGCATCCTGCTCCAGCCGGACCCTGGGCTGCAGCACCACCAGCACGCCCCCGTCCAGGCTGGAGAGCCGTCCCACAAATGCGGTGTGTGTGGCCACGACCTCGCTCACCTCTCCAACCCCCATGAACACCAGTGCTTGCCAGGCCATGACCGCTCTTTCCAGTGTACCCAGTGCCTGAAGGTCTTCCACCAGGCCACTGACCTCCTTGAACACCAGTGCATCCAGGTGGAGCAGAAGCCCTTCGTGTGCGGCGTCTGCAAAATGGGCTTCTCCCTCCTGACCTCGCTGGCGCAGCACCACAACGTCCATAATGGCAACGCCATGAAGTGCTCCATCTGTGAGAAGACCTACAAGCCTCCCGAGGCAGAGCATTCCCAGCCTCTTGACCCCTCGGAGAAGCCCTACAGCTGCTCCATCTGTCAGAAAACCTTCAAGCACCTCTCGGAGCTGTCCCGGCATGAGCGCATCCACACGGGGGAGAAGCCATACAAGTGCACGCTGTGTGACAAGAGCTTCAGCCAGTCGTCCCACCTGGTGCATCACAAACGGACACACAGCTCAGAGCGGCCGTACAAGTGCACGGTGTGCGAGAAGACCTTCAAGCACCGCTCCCATCTGGTGCGCCACATGTATGCACACTCGGGGGAGCACCTCTTCAAGTGCAACATCTGTGAGCTGCACTTCAAGGAGTCGTCAGAGCTGCTGCAGCACCCCTGCACGCCCAGCGGCGAGCGGCCCTTCCGCTGTGGCGAGTGCCAGAAGGCCTTCAAGCGCCCCTCGGACCTGCGGCAGCACGAGCGCACGCACAGTGAAGAGCGGCCCTTCAAGTGTGACCTCTGCCAGATGAGCTTCAAGCAGCAGTATGCGCTCATGCGCCACCGCCGCACGCACAAGGCCGAGGAGCCCTTCAAGTGCAACCTGTGTGAGAAGGGCTTCGTGCAGCCCTCGCACTTGGTCTACCACCAGCACGTGCACGGCATAGAAAACCTCTTCAAGTGCAACGTGTGCCAGAAGGGCTTCAACCAGTCCTCGGAGCTGCTGCGGCACAAGTGTGTGCAGAATGCGGAGCGGCCCTTCAAGTGCGCGGTGTGCAACAAGTCCTACAAGCGAGCCTCGGCTCTGCAGAAGCACCAGCTGGCCCACTGCGCCGAGAAGCCGCTCAAGTGCACGCTCTGCGAGAGACGTTTCTTCTCCTCCTCTGAGTTTGTGCAGCACCGCTGCGACCCAGCCCGTGAGAAGCCCCTCAAGTGCCCCGACTGTGAAAAGCGGTTCAAGTACGCCTCGGACCTGCAACGCCACCGGCGCGTGCACACGGGTGAGAAGCCCTACAAGTGCCCCTCCTGTGAGAAAGCCTTCAAGCAGCGCGAGCACCTCAACAAGCACCACAGCGTGCACGCCCGGGAGCAGCAGTACAAGTGCATGTGGTGTGGGGAGCGGTTCCTGGACTTGGGCCTGCTGCAGGAGCACAGCGTCCAGCACACGGCCGAGGGCGCCTACCAGGTGGCCGCCTGCTTGCCGTGAGCCTCCCGCCCCTTGGCGGCTTTCAGCTTGCATGTGACGCTCCTGAGCCTCGGCCACCCCTTCCCTCTTCTCGGTTGTGGACGGCCTCCAGGGAGTTTGGGGGAAAGGGGAGGTACGGTGGGTGGGTGGGCAGATAAACTTTCCTCTGGCCTCCGTGGTTGACACGCCACCTGTATCGCAGGGGCGACGGACGACAGGAAAAGCTCGAAGGGGTGGAGAGGAAAGGAGGGCGGTGGGGAGAGGAAACGATACCTATAGTTGCTTGGCGTCCCCTGGACTGTAGCTCAGGCCGTACCTGCAGTTCCAGTGCTCAGCTGCCCGCTGCGGGCACCGGCCCTTGGCATCTCCCCTGCCCTGCCCGGCGGGGTGGGAAGGGAGGGCTGGGTAGCTCTCCTTCTGGAGAGGGCTCCGCAGCCAGGCAGAGCCAGCCCTCGCTTTTCCAGGGGCGTGCTGCTCAGCGAGGATGTAGCAGGTTTCCACTGCTGGGATCTCCCAACTTTCTTGCTCCGAGCTCAGTTGAGAGGACCATTTCGGCTCGTTAGCATTGATTGACTGCCCCAACCTCCCCTGCTCTCCCTCTTTCCAGAGCGTAGAAAGGGAAAAGCCATGGGGCCGCACAGCTCCGAAAGCACTTTGGCGTCGCTGCTTTTGCAGTTGCTGGCTGTCGCGCTCTGCAAGGGTTCCGAGTGTGCCTGTCCGCCTCCAGCCCTGCCAGCAGCACGGGGAACAGTAGCAAGCGCTGCGCCGCTACCGGGGAGCATGGCAAGGAGAGCCTCCATGCCCTCCTGGCGTTTAGAAGCTGCTTCCTGAGGGACCTGGCTCTCCTGCCCAGACGCGCCTCCAGCCCCCAGGCCCCTTCCCTCTTTGCACTGCTGGGGCGATTAGCGTACCCCCAGGGGCCTCAGGTAAAGGGCTGTCCCAGCAGGTCAAACACTAAAGGGTGAGGCAAACACTACTAGTAACGTGCAACTTTGGAGACATTTCCATCACTGACGGTAACCCACGCCTGTGCCACAGGCTTGCTGTCTCATTTGCTCGGGGAAACCAGAGCAAGCCAGGAGAATCCTTTCTGGCCTGTGGGCTCAGCTCCACAGGAGGGGAAGGTCAGCAGTGGGTAAAGGAGGAGTGCATTTTTTTTTTTCCCTCTCTTGCAGGAGTCCTGTTTTACCCCTTTACTCTTTCTTTACCTCTTATGTATTTTTCAGGTTTTGCACAGTTCTTGTAAACATCACTTAAAAATAAATTTCCCCTAGCAAGGTCAATGCAGCCTCAGGTGTTTTCCTCTGCAGGATTTTGCTAGTTTCTCATGACTGAGAGACCCATTACAGGCCAGGTAGATGCCTTGGAGGTTGAAGGCACGGTTACTAGGTTGCCCACCAGCCTTCCCCTCTGTCTGTGGAGATACTAAGATGTTAAGTATCCATCCGTGGAGATATTCAAGCCCTGACAGGATGTGGTCCTGAACAACCTGCTGTAGCTGACCCTACTCGAGCAGGGGGTTGGACTTAATGATCTCCAGAGGTCTCTGCCAGCCTCAGCTCTTCTGTGGTCTTGGCTGGCTGAGGTAGAGTGTTGTGACGAGCTGTAATTAGTGAAAAGCAGCCAGCAAGTTTCCCATGCGCTGCGCAGGTGATTAGGATAAGTTTAATAAATACTGTCCATGGCAAGTATAAACAGATGCAGAGAGTTGGGCTGTGCCTGCTTCGCTGGGGGTAGGAGGCGCTCATGTGAAATGTGGAGAAAGGTTTTAATTTCCAGTTCCAGCACAGTGAGGGCGAACGGGACGTTTTGGGGGGCTGGGACAGTCAGTGACAGGTGACCCTGGGGCTGAGTCTTCTTTATGTGCAGCTTTAAGGAGGTTAAAGCAGACTTTGCTCTCTGCTGCCCGAGGAAGAGGGACCGATAGTTATCTTACTTCATGCTGCCTCAAGGATGTGGAACTTCCTACTGAGTTTTTCTGTCTGTTTCTTTTTCCCTTTTTTTCTTTTTTTTTTTTTTTAAAAGCGGTTTGTTAATATTCATTGAAAATACTGTATAGTTTAACTTGATGTCATACTGGATCTTTTAAAAAAGAAGTGATAACTTGGATTTTTAAAAGGCTTTTTGTTTCTAGGTAGCTGGTTTTTGCTGTTTAATATGTAGTAAATTCAGTGTATGCTTTACTGTAGGAGTAAAAATGAGGAGTAAAACCAAGGAAGGCTAATCCTGTCTTTACAGAAGGGCTTGGTGGGGACGGAGGCTGTGAGCATGGGGCTGGGGCCAGATGGGGAGTGTGGCACCCTCTGACCCGTCGCTCTGTTCTACCTTGGGCTGCAGTTAGCTCTGCTCTTGCCCCGGGTGGCCCGGCGCTGCTGCCAGAGGTCCCACAGAGCCGGGGTTCGGTGGTCACCCTGACCGCTTGAGCACAGCACCGGCAGCCAGGATCGGTGCCCAGAGCTGGGAGCTTGCCGAGAGGCTCATCTTTAGTAAGAGGAGGAGTATGGACTGGAGGCTGCTGGAGCCTCGGGGGGCTTTTGTGGCTGTTTTTCTTTCTGAGGCAGCTGCTGGCTAGAAGAGGGGTTTGGAGAAATGGCTAGCGTGGCCCCCGAAGAGCTGTGCCCTGCTCTGTCTCCTCCCTGGGTAGCTGGACATCCTCAGGTGCTTGTGGCAGAGGAGGATGGTGGTGGGCCCCGAACACGGCTCCACACCATGTGCTGGCCACAGAGCTGCCAGGTCCTGTCCCCTTGGTAGCAGCTGGGCACAGAGACTGTTCCGGGGAGCGTTTCCCTCATGCTGGGAAAGCCCTTGGTGTCTGGGAGCCTCTGGCTCTGCTTAGGATGTGACAACAGCCAAGCAGCACCTTGGGCAGAGAAAGCAGCGTGAGGACTGTGTGCTTGGGGGGTCTGTGCCAGGGGAAGAGGGGGTGCCATGGGGAGCTCAGTGGGGACCAGCACAGGTCCAGGTCATCATCATCAGCTGGTGCCTGTGAGTAGGTACCTCCAGGTTGGAAAATGTCTTGATGTGTAATTAGAGAATCGTTAAGTAGGACTGGCCGTGGGCCTGTGGTGACTTGGTCTCTTCATCTCATTTGCTGTCCTGCAACAGCCCAAATCCAGTAGGAGCCTATGGTGGCTTCTGTTGCCAGACCTCGTTGCTGGTGGGTGGAGGACCTGTGCAGAGCAGGTGGCTGAGTGGCCACCGAGAGTGTTGGGTGTGTTTTTATAGGGAGACTGTCTGGTTGGAAGTAGCTGTGTTTTGTACCTGGGGGAGTAGGTCAATCTCCATCACTGTGCCTTTGGGTCACATTTAGTAGCGTGAGGTGAGAGGTGATGGAAGCACCAGGAAGCCCATGGGTGTCAGGAGCGCGGTGCTGGGTGGGGAGGCAGGGGCTGGCCTGAGGGGCCCATGGATGTCCCCTGGGAGTTACACCATGAAGGGCTCTCTGCTAACTGCTGGTTTTTCCTTTGCAAACCAAAGAGCAGTTGTGGCCAAAGCCTCTTGGGAGTAAAACGTGTTTCTACTCTGTCCCTGTGTTGCACTTCCCTTCTGGCATTTCTTTCAAGAGACTTTTGGACGTCTTCATGCTGCCTCCGCTTGGCCTCTCGCCTCACTCACCGCCCCACAGCACCCAAAAGGGTCACCATGTTGGAGATGGTGTTGCATCAGCCCCCGTGGCAAGTGTTCACACGTGTCTTCAAGAACTGCTTGCCAGGTTGCCTGAGGATGCTCTGTAGGCTGGAGCCCTCCAAAGGGCTGTTCTCTTTGGGAGGCAGCTTGAGCATAGGATGCTGCTGGGGAGGCGGCAGGGAAGGTTAGGTTGGCCGGAGGTGGTGGAAATGTTGTCCAGGAGATAAATCCTGCTCTCTAGTAGTGCTGCTGTTCTTCTGGCTTCCTGCATCCAGGAAGAAGGTAGTCTCTTACCTGGGCTTTTTTCCCATCTTCACTTCCCCTTACTCTACCTACAAGATGCCTTTAGCTGTGTCCCAGCCCCTTCCCCTCCATGGCTCTTCTGCTTATACTTTTATAAGACCTTCTACTTCTTTGCCTTTTGTTCAGTTCTCATTTGTAAGCAGCGGTTTGGTTTTCATCCCTTTTTCCATTTTGATTGCGGCATCTCTCCTCTCTCTCCTCCCCCCACACCCCCAGTTTCTCTCCCAGGCTGGATCCAGGCGGTACCGAAACACTCTCCATGAGGTCAGGTGTTTGGCACCTGAATCTTGCTGGAATCCAGCGGGTGCTTCTGGTCCTTCCCCTCATGAGGCTGTCCATCTCGCTGGGCACAGCGTTACCTGTGACCTGGCAGCTTGGCTGGGCCAGGTCGTGTCCATGGTACAGCTGGCTCTGGCAAGGGGGTCTGAGCCAGGACCAGGAGCCAGAGCAGAGCTGTAGCAAACAGACGCTGGGGTGACAGTGGCCATTTCCGTGGTGGGTCCCTTTGGCACATCTCTAAGGCTGGGGGTTAGGTCAGTGAAGGGCTGCCAGATGTTCCTGGGAGAAGTCGTGGCACTGGGCTAGGGTCAGACTGCTCAGTTCCCCGGGAATGCCTGTGGAGCAGCTGTGTGCCAAGTGAGCCGTGGTGTGGACACCCCTGGGACCGTGGGTATGCCCAGGTGGCCCTGCCAGCTCTCAGGGGAGCAGATGCCATCTCCGAATGAATAGCTTGGTGGTAAGACGTGCGTGCTCTGGTCTTGGGGCCCGTGCACTGGAGCAGGCGGCAAGGGGGAAAGTGATTTGGGACCATCTCTGGGTGCTCGAGCCTGGCCTTCCACTGCTCGGAGGGAGGAGAGCGCTTTCTATGCTTCCCTTGGGTATTTACCATCAAGTCCAGGCTGTAGCCGGAGCCTGGCTATTAATAATAAGCAAAAAAACCCCCTTGTTATTCTTCAGAGTTTGACTCTTCCTCTGTCGGGTGGTGAGTTCACGTGCAGGAAGGTTCCTGCAGGCATGACGCTGAGATGCAATAAGAGCAGGCCGGCAAGGTCTGGGGACAGTGGCTCTCCCCCAGGCCCTGGCGAGCCCGGCTTCTCCCCAGCTGCCTCCGCAGCATCTCCTGGCAGCCGCCTCTGCCGCTCGCTGGACGTGAAGATGCTGCTCTTGCAGCACGTCCGGGATGCTCGGCAGGGAGGCAGCTGGACCGTGGGCTTGGCTCCAAATGCCTCCGGGCCTTGGGTCCAAGGGATTTCATGGCTGATGAGGTTCTCAGGCTCCTCCCAACCTGCACTCGTGCCTCTGGCAGAGTTCCCAGGGCCGTGGGAAATTGCAGCCAAGGATGATGAGGTTTGTGTGGCTTGCAGTGCCTTTAACACTGCTCTCCGTGTGTTTCTAAGATGATACTCCATGTATGTGTGTATATATATTGTATTAACACATCCTGCTCTTCTGTGTGAGTGTCAAATGGTTTTGCTTTACTAATAAATTTATAGTTATTTATACCTTCCTGTGGGTGTGTAAGATTTCTGGAGCGGAGGCCGTGTGCCACACGCTGCCTCCCCTGTCTGTCTTTGTGCTCTGTCTGGCTCCGCTTGATTTTTTTAATTTTTGTCATGTTTTCTTTTCCCTGAAATTTTTGGATAGAGAAATGATAGTTCATCTGCCTGATACCCCGTGTCTCGATTTTTGGTTATGGGCAGGCTCCCAGGGCCCAAAAGCAAATGCAAGCCGAGTCTGCAATGTGGTTTTGCCCCTTGCTAGCTGGGGACTGCTCCCTCCTCGGAGCACAGCTTGCTGCTGGGGCTCCACGGCAGAAGCAGGCAGGGTTCTCTGCCTGCCAGAAAGGAGGCAGAAGCTGATTCATTTTGTGCTCTGAGGACCTCAGCCCCACACACGACTGTTTCGTCTTTCCTAATGTTGGTTTTTTTTTTTTTGCATCCCCCATGTCCTGTGATAGGAAGAGAGGAGCCTGCTACGTGCAGGTGACCTGACTTGCTCTATCCCACACCCAAGCCAAGTGGCATGTGCGTTTGTCTCCAAATCACTGAGAAAACACTTCTGGCTGAAGGTTTGGGGATGGAACGCAAAAATGGGAAACTGAGGCAAGAGTGGGGACAGCCATTCATCCAGGATCCTGTGGCTGGGAGACATCTGGGCATTCCTTCTCAGCTAGCTGCTCCATTCAGAGCTCTTTAAATTACAGCGGAGAGCTGTTGGGGAGGAGGAGGAGGGATGACCATGTCAGGCAGGAACCCCTTCCCCTTCGCTGATGCTGATACCAGGTCACCAGCCCCTCTGTGGCGGCTGTGCTGAGCGTGTTGGTGCCACACAGCAGGATCGTGCCCAGTGACAGAAGGACGATACCTTTCACAGCTGCCTTAAGTTCTTATTCCTGGCTGGATGATTTCCATCGGAAGATAAAAAGGTAAACCACAGCCAGTAGTCCTAAACTGTGCCCGTGTTTGAACTTTGGGGTTTGAGGAAATACTCCGTATCCTCAGGGCAGGCAAGCAAACTGCATCGGCACCACTGGTTGCACAGGCTTTTACTTTCTCATCTTTGGTTTCCCTAAATCACAGCAAAGCTGCATAATTTTTGCGTGTGCCAGAACCTCAGGCTCAGGCTGGGGGAGGACCAGGAGCAGCATCCTCTCAGCACCTTATAAAGAGCCCCTTAAGGTCTGGTTGCTTTTCCAGAAGACCGTACCTGCATGGCAGCTATTTTCCATGCAGGTATCGCCACCGATCCCTCCTGCCTAAGGTCAGCAGAAGTAGATGGAAAGTAGTTCTCAAGCAAATGTGCCAGAAGTGCTGGCAACATCGCCCAGGTGAGGACTGGAACCTTCCCCTTCCTCCCCAGGATTCTTCCTGGGCGTTCTCTCGCAGAAATAAGTCAAAGACCTTTGCAGGCGGGTCTGGCTCGAAGACAAAGTGTTTCCAGAGGAGATGCAGGTTTAGTCATCAGCAGATGCTGCTTTTTTTGAAGCCCTCGCTGCAGGATTTCACGAGCCTGAGTGTTCAAAAGTCCACTTGAAACTCTCCCTGCGTTGCTTTGCTCTTTCAGGCAACGTTGTCTTCTCAGGTGGGACTTGGGCAAGGCTGTGCCCCGGGGGACTGCAGGATTCAAGCCTGTGCCACTTCCACCGCTGATACTGCTCTGGGGACAAGTCGATTTAACACCGTGCCTGTCCAGGAGCCACTGCTGCTCCTCAGGAGCTTGCACATGGGGCTGTTGGCCCCACTGCAGCTTCCTCCCGTCACGGGGGTGGTTTTTCCTGCTGACCCAGTGTTTTCTAGGCGTTACGCAGCAGCCCCCATCCCCTGCTTTCAGAACCGAGGCCCCCCTTCCCCCCCAACGCAGGGGTCAGCATCCATCCCACAGCGGGGAGCAGAGGGTTTGCCCCCTGGCAGGAAGGTGCACGTTTGGGGCAGCTGAAGCTCCCAACAGATAAAACTGAGATTATTTTTTTGGGTTGAGCATCTCTTGCCCCAGTACTCAGCACCCCCAGACCCTGCAGCCCGACGATGGAGGCAGCATCCCGGTGGTGGCCATCTTTGGGCTCATCCTGCTTCCCGGGTCAGGCTGGACCAGGGAGAAGCAGCAGTGGCCTGTCCGCTCCGTGTGACGATGGCATATGCGTACAGGGCTTTGGCACATGCAGGGACGCAGCTTGCCTCACTTGCCCCTTAGCGCTGCTGGCCAGGGCTTCCTGGCCTGGGATGGGAGCCCTGAGCTCCTCTCCTGGCCACCATGGAGGGTTTGCTGCTGACCAAGCTCCGCTGGTCAGAGTCATGGGGAGCAAAGTGAGGAGAGCTGAGGCTGGGTAATGGCTTTGGTAGCCACGAGGCCCGGGAGAGTGCGGCAAGCACCTTTGATTCATGTTTCTGCCATTAAAATTAGTGGCTAATGCTGAGGGCTAAGCAGTCATCACTCTGCTTCAGAGTGAACAATATCTTAGAAATACGGGAATGCCTTTTGGTTGCCTTCCCTGGGCCTGGCAGGTGGGGCACAGGGTGTGATATGGGTGACCACTGCCGTGTGCCTCAGTTTCCCTGGCTGGGAACCAAAGCTGCAGAGGCGCTGAGCTGGGGCCAGGCAGGATGGGTACCTGGTGCTCACCAGGCTGGGGACGCCCGTGGGGCCAGGAAAGGAGGAATCAAGCCAGGGGGCTCGGGTGCTGTTCTGGACAGAAACAGAAGCTGGGGCTGGACATGTCGCACAGCGAAGCTGTGCTGATACCAGGGTGTGATCGCAGCCGAGATTAGGGGCGATGGGAAGGGCTGGCAGCCACGCAGGGCCGGAGCTAAACGGCTCAGGCAGTGATTGGCACACTCAGCAAGGGGAGGCTTAGCTCAGCCCGGCACAGATTTGCTGCCCGCTGCCCCAGATCCTCCGGGGTTGGGGCAGAGCTGAAGGTGGAACATCCCTGGACACAGCACCCTCAGCACATCACCCTTCTGTCGCCCTGCGGGGTTTCAGCAGCTCCGCTGCTCTTTGTCTGCAAATCCCTGCGCCCACGTGCGCCTGGGCAAGACATCGACCTTCCCTGCGACTCTGCTGCGCTTGCAGCCGGCCAGTGAGTGCCTGGGGCAGCTCTGGTAGCTGCAGGGATTTTGAGGATGCTCAAACCTGCTTGATTTGGGGGTTTTCTTTGCGCTATCCTGCACCAAAACCAGGCTGGGGGCTGGGGCATTTGGGACAGCTGAGTGCTGGTAATCCCATTTGCGGGCAGCGCTGGGCTAATCCTCGCAGAGCCCTGAGCGGATTGGGATGGGTCTGGGGGGTCAGTGGGAAGCTGCAGTAGCCAAGGGAGCCCGTGCATCCAGGGGGTGGCTTCCCAGGGAGGCGGCAGTGAGCGTGTGGGGGTAAGTGGCAGCGACGGAGGCGAGGGACACGGCCGGGGTTTCTGTGGGACCAACTCTGCACGTGGCGGGGGGGGGTCTGGCGCTCCAAAACCGAGCTGGAGGATGAGCCACAGCGGGGGTGCAGGTCCATGGTGGGGGAGCGATGGAGCGGGTCCATGATGCTGCAAGGCCGACGGAGCTGCATAACGTCGAAGAGTTTGGTCTGGTGCTGGAGGGGAGGGAAAGGCTGTGGTGCTCCATGCTCTGAACAGGGATGGCGGGTCTGTGCTCCGCTTCTTGTTCTCAGAGAGCGGGGCCCTTTGCCCGCTGGTAGGAGTCCCATGGAGCTGCCGCAGTGGGCAGTGGCACCAGCTGGTGCCTGCAACATGGAGGATTGCAATGGGTACCAAATCCTGGCTGCTTATTCCTATTTCTTCCAGCAACTGCTTTTTGGAGGACCCGTAAATGTTGCTGCCCCTCACTTGTTTGGATGTGCCAGAGGAATGCCCCCAGCCCTCCGCTTTCCTTCCTGGGTCAAGGAAAGGCTTAAGCTCCAGGCTTTTACAGCTGTGCAAGCTTATGTTGAGGGAGGAGGAGACCTTGGCTGTCACAGGGGGCTCGCTCCGGCCCCGGGGGTCTTTCTCAGGGCTTCTTTGGGCTCATTGGTCTTATTTGGGACCTCTGAAGGTCCTGAAGCATGGGTGGAAATGTCACTGTGCCACATGGTGCTGCTGGGTTTTCATTGCTGTTCCTGGGTCATTCACAGCTCCTTAATCCCTTGTACCCGGTAGGAGGCAAAAGGCAATTTCTTAATTGGTTTCTGGTCACCAGGCCTCCTGGGAGGTGTTTTACAGCCACCGTGTCCAGCTCTGGGGATGTGGGGTTCTCTGAGAGACCTGAGCCTGCCCATGGTGTGAGGAGGTGCCGCGTGGGGTGATGCTTTGGCTGCACCCAAACCCAGCTCATGGGCTTGCACAAGGGGGCAAGCAAAGAGCTGAGGATGCACGTCACCCCACCTGGGGACCTGGGCTGGTTGAGATTTAAGATGCCAGGTTTTGGGCAAGAGCCCGGCGCTGAGCGGCTTCCAGCCTATAACCTGCTCCTCTATGGGAGTGGGGCCACGTGTTAACCCAGGATCCAAACTTCCCTGCGGTCTCCTGGAGGGGCTGGATGGAACTCGGGGATCTGCTTTCTCTTGCCCTTCACAGACACGTCCTGCAAGCAGCAGCATGGGGGCTGCCCAAGATACTTCTGAGCCCTTCCTTGGGCAGCAGTCTTTGGAAGGGCGTTTTGGGCAGAGCAGGGCTTTTTGGAGGGGCAGCAGCTGAAGACATCCCCAGTTCGAGCTGGGTGAGAGCCCCCAGCCCTTGTTCTGTACCCAAGCTTGGGAACATGCAGCATCACCCAGCTCGCTGGTGCTGCACCCCAGCAGGAGTTGCACTGAGAAAGGGTGGGGGGACCCAAAAAGACCAAGCAAACAGAGCTTGTACAGCTGAATCCCAGCTCTGCAACGTCTTATGTTTACCTACTCCATCACCATCTCGGCAGCCACAGCAAGTCAGTGCTGGCTGCCTTTGTTGCCCTCCCCAGGGCCCCAGGCAGGTGCCTGCCCCAGTGGCCACCATGGCCCTGGGCCGTGGCTGAAAGGTAATGGAGCAGAGTTGTATCCTAGGGGCACAAAGAGTTGATACACGTTGGACATGAACTTGCTCATAAACAAATTCCACACGAATTACTGTTGGTTTTCAGCCCTCAAATGAAAAGAGCATAGAGGACCCTGAGCAGAGCATCACAGTTTCTGTGATCTGTCTGCCATGGCTTCCTGAGCGCTTCTCCTTGCGTGACCGTGGCCATGGAGGGCTGTGCAAAAAAAAACCCCAAATCAGTGGTTGCATTTAGGAAAAGGAAGTTTAACTGAGCCTGCAAGCTTAAAATAAAGGGTGTAGTTTGCTCACAGTAACAGTGATGTGTCAAGGTTTGAGCTGCGTTTGGCCTGGCTGTACTGCAGTGCTGTATTTCCCAAGCAGGACGTGGAAACAGAAGGACACCAAGGACCTTTTTGGGCTTCCCCGGAGACAGCGTGAGCGTGCGGTGCACCTGGTGTTCCCTGGGGAGCGTGCACCACTGCTGCTGGCCTCTCACCAGCTGGAGACCCCTCCTCGCCACCCACAGTTGGAGGGATGCTGGGCTGGATCGAGCGGGTGGTTCCCCAGCCCCCAGTGCCCCATCTGACGGAGGAGACACCCCTGGGCCCAGTGCAGGACCCGGAGCCGGCTAAGGTGAGTGGGGCACTCGTTTGCAGGGTGCTGGGGCCCTGTGAGCTCAGTGGAGAGATGCCAGGTGCCCCTGCGTCCAGCCCCAGCACTGCAGCACCCAGAGATGGAGCACCTCCAGGATGGGAGCATCTCCCAGATGCTCCAGCCCCAGCACTGCAGCACCCAGAGATGGAGCATCTCCCTGGGAGGGATGGGGGATGCATCCCCTCTCTGAGCTGCTGGGAGGCAGCAGGAAGGATGAGTCGTCCCGGGGGGCTGGCAGTTGGCTTTGAACGGGGGACACTGTCCTCTGCACCTCACGCTCTGACACTTTCTGCCTTTTACCCTGAAGGCAACAATGGGAAAGGCCAGTGGCCCCGGGGATGCTGCTGACCACGCACGCACTGAGGGTAAGCCCCCATGGCAGGGGGGACGCACTGGCTCGGGCAGCAGATCAGCGTTCCTTTACCTCCTCCTGCCCAGCGCACTGGGGGCTGGCGGAGCAGTCATGGGAGCTTTCTTATTTTTTTCCTGCTGCCATTGAAGAAATGGAAAAGAAGGTGGGATTTGCGGTCCCCGAGGACCCAGGCTCTGTGTTTGAGAGGTATTGCACTTGCACCCTCCAGTGTGCACCACGGTTTGCTTGGGATTTTGCTTTCAGTTGGGGACTGGATGCCTGGGATGGGGGAGTCCCAGCCTGACTCACTCCCTTTCCTGGCAGCGTGGGGAGCAGTGTGCTCTCCTGGCTCTCTCAGGGTCTGGAGAAGGTGATTCCCCAGCCGGTCCCAGCCCCAGGGACGCTGCAGGCGCTCGGGAAGAGCTTCGAGACAAGCATTGATGTTCCCGATCAGGTAGGTGACAGATCTGAGCAACGGTCTGGTGTATTTGGGCTTTTAACTCTTTTTACCTTTTCTTTTGCTTATCTTTTTCTTCCTATCACTCTTCCAGTGCTAACTGGGAGTGCTAAACCTGCCCTGTGTGGGCTTCTGCCTTCATCCATCCCTGGGGAAAGGGCAGGTTTCCCTCCCTGCCCAGAGGGATGAGCCCCCCCGGGCTGCCAGGCAAGTTACAATCTGTTTTGCTTTTCAGACAGAGGTCCAGGTCCTCAAGGATGAGGAAGAGGATGCTCTGGGTAAGGAGAGCCGGGGGCCTTTCCGGGACTCCTGCATCCCACATCCTACCTACCCCATCATTGATGCTGATGCTATTGGCCCCTTGAGCCAGCTGATGGGGGGACCAGGAGCTCCCAGCAGTGCAGGTCCTGGCTCTCCCCCAAACCCACAGCCCTGCTCTCCTTGCAGAGATAACCCCCTTTGATCCTGAGGAGGATGAGCTGGATGGCTGCGGGTCTGAGGCCGGCTTGGATGTAGCGACAGAGGAGTGGTGGGTCCCTGGGGAGGCTGGCAGGGGGATGCGGGAAGGCAGGAGGGGTGCAGGATGAGCTCCCCAACCATGTTCTCCTCACAGGGCAGGAGCACGGGTGCTCAGCTGGCTGGTGCAGGGCTTCGAGAGGATCGTGCCGCAGCCAGAGGTGCTGAAAAAGCCAGAGGTGAGCACTGCCCAGCTGGGGAAGACAGGGGGCTGCCGGGCAGAGGTGACAGTGGAGTGGGCGGGGGAATTCAGCAGAGTGAAAGAAAGACCTCGGGGTGCTGTCCTGGTGCTCCCTGACCTGTCTCCAGTTGGGACCCACTGGTGCCAGCAACGCCGCTGGGGTCTGGCTTTAATGGTCCTTGTCAATGAAATGGAGGGGAAACCGCAGTGGAAGGTGTACGGGGCTAAGCTTGGGTCCCCTTGGGGTGGGGGACATGCCAGCCCAGGGTGATGTGGGGCTGCAGACCATCCATCCATCCGTCCATCCCTCTGCAGCCGGAGCCGAAGGAGCAGAAACGCGAAGCTGTGGCAGGAGGTGAGCGATCCCCCTTCCCCGGGTGGCCCTTTCAGAGGGGACGCTCTGCTGCCAAGAAGCTGGCTGCCTGCAGCGTTGGGGCTGCCCTCTATCCCTGTGCCCCGGGGTACTGACTGCCCAGAGGGGTGGGCATGCCGGGGCCTGGCATCACAGCGCTGCCCCTACCCCACGTCTGTCCCCAAGCCACCTGTGTCCTCATCCCAGGCTGGGTCCCTGGGGGAGAAGTCACCAGGGAGATCCCCCAAGCCTGTCCCTCTGTGGGAAGTGACTCTTCCTCATTTGCTTCCCTTCCCCAAAAATTTATAAGATGATCAGTGCGTTGCTTATTCCCCTTCTCCTTCCAAATAAACCTGAGCAGGCACAAAAGGGACTAAAACCCAGGCAAAGTCAAAAAGCAGCGTTTCAGCCACTCAGAGCGTCCCAGGAACAGTAGAGCCGGCAGTCGCCGAAGGGCAGCCAGAGCAGGTGGCCACCCTCATCCCTCGGTCCCTGGCTGGGGACGGCAGCAGGTAACTGCGGTGGCAACTTCTGCCTGGATACAGTGGCCAGAGGGACAACTGATGTGGGATCCGAGGCTCTGGCAGCCAGGTCTAACGGTGGTTTCTGGTCTCTAGGATGTTTGCCTGGTTCGTTCAGGGGCTGGAGAAGGTGATGCCACAGCCGGTGACCAGGGAGAAACAGGACACACAGGTATGCTGTCTGCTGGGTAGGCAAAGGCGCGTGAATGTCTTGTCCCTGGTGGGGAGGGCGTCCTCTGCTGTGCAGATGCCACCAGACCAGATCAGTGCTGGGACTTGTGCTGTCACCCAGCTCCTTCCAGAAAGCAAATCCCCATGACCTGCTTAGCTGATGAAAAGTAGGATTTGGCCTCTAAGCGGCAAGAGAGCTCATAGCCTGTGTTTTCTGTGCCGCTTCCTTGCTTTTCTGTGTGGCACCAGGTGGTGTCCAGGCCCTGGCATCTCACCTGGGTGCAGTCCAGCTCTAAGGAGAAGCAGCAACAGCATCCTTCCCTTCCCTTGCACCTAGACAAGCTCACTGGTGTGCTCCTGCCCTTCAGTGGTGTGTGTTGGGATGCTCGTGCCCACAGCCAAACCATCGGACATGCCCTTAGAAATCACATGGGCTATTTAGGGTAAAAGGGACACATTTACTGAAAATGGGGCATTTAGGGTAAAAATTTAGGTTTACTGAAAATGGACAACTTCTCATGTTTCCCTTTTCCTCCTGTCAGGGAGTGGCAGCAGCAACCTGGAGTCCTGTGGAAGAAAGTAAGTGGTTGTTCCATCTCACCATGCCGGTTAGCTTGCCGAAGTCAGAAAGTGGTTATTGGGATGAGGAGTCGCTGGTGGCCTGGTCTGCTGTGGGTGCCAGCTGGGGAGCCCCTGAAATCCCCCGGGAAGCCATGAGAGGCTGTTGCCACTTGGGAAGCAGGAGCAGATCCAGAGTTGTGGCACAGGCTTGGTAAAGCTCAGGCCTTGGAAGTTTCTCTGAGTGCAGCACCCCACATCCTTGGCTCCCAGGTTTTGAGGTTAGAACTGATCAAGGTCTGTCCTCGAGCTGTGCTGGAGTATGTTTGCCAAGCTGGTGGGATTTGATCAAAGGATCACAAGGGAATTCAAACCTGCCACCTTCATCACCCCCCTTGGCATGCTTGCTGCTGAGCTGGAGGTGCTTGCCAAGCCCGGTGTCTAGGGAGGTACCTTGGGAAAACAAAATCCTGGGATTAGATGTGTTAGATGTGAGTCTGCATGGGTGTAGGAAAACATTGTGGGGTTCACACTGCCGCTTGCCTGCCCGTGGAGGGGGACAAGGGACAGCTGGGCTCGGTTCCCCACGCCAGCCATGTTGCAGGATGCTGAGCAAAACAGGGAGCCGACCAGCTGCCTGCCTCCACGGACGGGACTGAGCAGGGGAGATGCCACAGCCCTGTGTAAGTGGGAAGGAGTAGTTGGTTGGGCCGCGGGAGCTGCCAGTGGGAGCGGGGACCCACTGCGGAGGCTGTGCATCCCTCCAGGGACGTGCCAGGAGGCTGCTCCTGCCGAGCCAGCAGCTGCTTGGTGAGATCTCGGGGTGGGAAACCCTGCAGGAAGGCATTTCTCCAGGTGTTTGTACAAACTGGAGATCTGAGTGCTGCCATGGACCTTGGGAAGAGGCAAAACCAGTGGGATGCCACTGCCTGTGCAGGAGACTTACACCCCTTGTGCGTGGCTGGCCTGCCTTACAGCTCACTTTGGTGCCTCGAGGCATCTCAAGGTCACTTAATCTGCCCAAATAAGGGAGAGATTGGGTCGAGCGAGAGATCTGCCCCGGCACCAAACTGCCAGCGTGCTCATTAATGTTTTCCTTCTCCTTTTGTTTCAGGGGGCAAAGGGGCTTAGCGCCTCTGAAACAAATGGAAAACGAAGACGGTGGCAGGCCAGCCCTTCCCACAACCACATGAGACCAACCTGAGGAGAAAGTGCAGCTGGGGAGAAAAAGCAAAGGAGAACCTGCAAATGGTCTCTAGCTCCTTCCCAGCTGGGAAGGCAGGGACCCAAGGCTGGCTGTGGGTCCCTGGTCCTAGGGCTGTCCCTGTCCTGGCTCCCTCTTGGCTTCAGGAACCGGAGCTATTGGTTTTGCAGAATAATATCTGTGAGACTGAAGCTATAATTTATAGGAGGGTAGAAAAGCATCACTCAGGACACCTCAGAGGCAGAAAGCCTCTTGCTACACCATCCCAGCACTCCTGGCCCTCTCAACCCCTCCACCAGCATCCAAACGTTCACCCCTGAGACCTGCAGCTGAAGCCCACAGGTGTCTTTTAGTCAACTTCTGCCCTCCAAGGTGTAATGTTATAAAGCTCTTTAAGCTTCCATCAGCTTCTTACTGTTTTTCTTCCATTAAGCGTTTTGTCTGAGCAAGTGGAAAGGGCTCTGGTTTGCAGCAGCAAATGCAGGCAGCTGAGGTTAATCTCTAGGCGAACAGGTAGGAGCTAACGGTTAAAAGCCTTTGCCCGAACTCTCCTGATGGGACAACTTACCCCAAACTCTCCTTGCTCCCAACTGTGGCTTCTCTCTCCCAAAGCTCACAGCTCCTCAGATGCAGCACTAGTGGTAGCGGCAGGAGAGTCTTGGCAGGGAAGGTGTCCCGAGGACTGCCTCCAGCCCAGAAGTGTGTGTGCAGGAGTAGCCAGAGCTGGCATGCTGGGCTGCATGGGGTGAGAGCACCTACACCCCATGGTTTGGGTTGGGAGGAACTTTCAAAGATGATCCAGTCCACCCCGCTGCTGTGGGCATGGATATCTTCCACGAGATCAGGTTGGTCAAAGGCCCATCCAACCTCACCTTCAACGCTTCCAATGATGGGGCAAGCGCAACTTCTCTGGACAACCTCTTCCATCATCTCACCACCCTCACTGTACAACATTTCTCCCTTATCTCCAATTGAAATCTACCTTCTTTCAGTTTAAAACCACTGCACCTTTTCTTGTCACTGCAGGCCTTGGTAAAAAAATCTTTCTCCATTTTTCATATAAATCCTCTTGATATATTGAAAGGTCTCCCACCACCTCATTGCATCTCTTTAGGATGATCTAGGTAGCCAAGCAACCACCCCGAGCCCCATCCCCTGTGTTCATAGTGAACCCCGCTGGTACCATGCTAGAATTTTAGTATTTGCCCCATTTTCTTGTAATGTATTCAAAAGTTGTGGTGTGTTTTAAAAGTCGTCTCACTGATTGCTGTCCCGCATTCTAATTAACGGAGATCTAGAGGGAACGGGCTAAAGGCAGTGTGGGCACCGTGGGGAGGGTAAATGTGACACAGAGCTGACTGTGGGTGGGTTTCCTGCCTTTCTGTAGTTGAATTTGCATGTTTTCTATTAGCTTGAGCGCAGACATGTAAGCCTTGTTGCCAGGCAGACTTCAGAATAAACTGGTTTCACAATATGCGGATGCGCTTCCTCCTCTGTTTCTCCGGTGTGTGCCTGACGTGGTACGTTGGGTACCCCTGGGACATGGAGAGGGCCGGTCCTGGGTCAGACCCACGCTCTTTGCTCTGCAGCTGATCTGACAACCCCCCATGAACCCACCGTGTGTTTCACCCCAGCGACGCTGAGGAATTGTGGAGCGTGCGGGATGCTTCCTACTCCATGCCCGGGGTGGCGTTCGGAGCAGACATGGAGTGTTGCTCCTGGTGTTGCAACGTGGGCTCTGGGTTGAGTTTTGCTCTGCAAAACCAGGGTCCTCGGGCTGTGCCAGCGCAGTGTTTTGCTCAGGATTGGCAAGGGCTTTGGGCTCTTCCTGCTGCAGCTCCTGTTTGCAGGAAGAGCCAAAACGTGGCCTGGAGATGGGCCAAATTGTCTGCTGGTGGAGGTTGCTACGTGTGTACAGAAGCCAACAGGCATCTGTATGCAAAGGGCTGTAGTTTTCATAGGGCTTTGGATACACTTGACACAAAATGGTGAATTTTATTCTTTCTTCTGGCAAAAGTGCCCAAGGCATCCATCTGGCACAGCTCAAGGAGACCGGGGCTGCACGGGTCTGTTCCTGCTGAAAGTGCTTCAGTCCTGGCACATCGGAGCACCTCTGCGTCGAGCAGCTAAACATGTGGCATCTGCCCTGGCCCTACCTCTGGCCTCTTGAAAATGGGCTACTCTCACTTCATTGCTTCCCTGTCTCCCTTCCCGTTCCAGTTCATATTGTCCCTGGGGAAACTGAGGACACTGACCTCATCCTGGAAGAAGTTAATGATGACTGGATTAATGAAGCCACGTGCGAGATGATGGCCTGGAGTCGCGAGGCTGAGCTGGTAGCAGATGCTCATCCCCTTCCCCCCATACAGGAGGAACCTCAGGAAGAAGAAAACAGGTAGGAGAAGGAAGGTGCTGTTGATGGACAGCTCTACGTGCCCTCTGACCACCAGCGTGGTGGCCATGGAAGGGGATGAGCACATCCCTGGGCATTTCTCCTTGCCAGTGCTGGTGGTGGAGCTGGCACTGGGCAGCCAAGGTGCTCATTTCCAAAGAGAGGGGCACCAAAAGGACCCAAAAGGTGTTTGAGCAAAACCAACCTTTTCTTCTGGTGTTGAGTGGCAGAGCCACGAGTGCAATGCTTCAGGATGCCCTACAGAAGGATGCTCTGCTTAGGCTTCCCCAAAGTAGATTTTGGCCCCAAAAAAGAGTTTGAACCTCGGTACCATCAACTGCACATCCAGCTGTTATGACACTGGGAAGCAGGAGTCTTTATCTAATTCATCCTGCTGCTTCTAAAAGAAAGAAGAACCCCTGCTGATGTCCTCCAAGGGCTGGGAAATGTGTTCAGAGCTGGGAGTGAGCTGTGTTGCAGCAGGGGGATGAGAGGTGTCCATGCACACTCCCAAAGGGTTTGGGAGTCCTGCAAAATGCTCCCTGTGCCCTGCACATGTGCAGGGGGGGGGCGAGCACGGTGCTCCCCAACTCCGACACAGGTGGAGTGCACTCCACTCAAGTGCACTAAGCCACGAGCGATGCCTGGAGCCACGTTTGCTCAGCACAGCTCTCTTATGCTCAGCCAGAAGACACTGGAGAGGTTATAAAAATATTTTTCAGAATTTTTTTTTCCCTTTAGTATATGAGCCTGAGAAGCTGTGGGCGGCAAGCGCATCCTGTCCTGGAGGTTGGATTTCATTTACAAAGAGGTTTTGGTCAAAACCAGCAACAAATGACCCCTAAGCATACCCTCTCCCCGTACTGCAAGGGGAGTTTGAAGGCTGCAGGACTCTGGTTTTGTGTTCCCAAACTTTTTCCCATTCTTCCTCCCACCCGCTTGGGGCCGCAGACACTAATGGGCTGTGAAACCAGATGTTGGCTGGGGGGGCAGAGGGAAAACACCTCCAGCCAAAGGGGCTGTGGAGACAAGCAGTGCTCCTCTTGTGAGGTCAGCCATACTTTCTGGATTTCACCTAATGAGTTTCTCCTCCCAAGGCTGTGGTTGTGCTCCCTGAGTGCTGCTGAGGAGGAGGAGGAGGAGGAGGAGAAGGAGGAGAAGGAAAAGGAGGAGGAGGGGGAGGAAGAGGAAGAGGAGGAGAAGAAGGAGGAGGAGAGTACGGGGTGAGTGGCTGCCGTTGTCTTTATGGCTTTGTTGGAAAGGAGTGTGAACGCAGTTATTTCAGCGGGCAGCCAGGGTGCTCTCGGGCAGGGATGCGCTTGGGGAAGGATGGGCTTGGGGAGGGATGCGCTTGGGAAGGGATGAGCTTGGGGAAGGATGCTTTCAGGGAAGGATGCTTTCAGGGAAGGATGCTTTCGCAAACCAGCTCAGCCCAGGTCTCGCTGCTGACGCGGCACGTGGTGACAGGCGAGTGTCTCCTGGAGACACAGGCTCCATCTCCATCACAGCCGCCCGTGGCAGCCGCAGTCCCTGGCCGTCCCCTCCCGCGGGGTCTGGCGGCTCGGCTGAGCCGTGGCTTCTGCTTTCATCCGGAGCTGGGAGCAGCCAGCCCCTGGGGATGGTCCACGTTATTTAAAACCATAACGAATAACTCAGGGCAGTTGGGATTGTTATGAGTGTCACAGTGCTGAATTTAAAGACAGGATTATGTGTTGTACCTGCAAATGCTACTTAATACAAGTAGGTAGAGTTTTACGTTTTTTTTTTTCCTATTATAGAAAATAGTTGGGTTATTGTCAGCTGTTGTAGATGGTGACTTTGGTCTAGATTGTATTTAGAAAAACCTTTCTGCTCAGCTTAGTGGTTTGCTCTGATTTCACATGAGATAAATGTTTCGGGACTTATTACCTAGTGCTAAAATATTATCTTCTGTTAATTCCTCTGAAGTAGCTAGATTTTCAGGAAGGAGCTGAAAATGTATGATTATTCAGTATTAAAACCGTATCTTTTTATTTTATCAAAATCTGTTCCTGGGGCTCCACTACAGAAACTTGAACTTCAGTTGTAGGGTGAATGAGATGCTGTTTCATCCTTTGATACATTTCTCTGCTTATGGGAAAAGAGAGACAGCAACAGGTTTTCTGTTTAGTTTAGGATGAAAAGACTTCTGATTGTATTTGAAGGGAGCCTAATTTAAAAAAAAAAAAGTGGAAAATTATTAGAAAGAATTTTAAAAATACTTTGGAAAATAACAGTTTTTCAGGGCATGGAGATAAAAGAGAAAAAGTATCCCCTGCTTGTTACATACATCTTCTGACTTAGGACCTGCCAAGAATGCAGAAAGATGTTTTTTCAATTTTCATGCATTTTTCTGCCATAACATTTTTTTATTATCCCCAATCCTCACTTTGTGCCTCTCGCCAGGAAAGAGAAAATCAGGAGATAAGTGCAAAGAATGACATGATGAGGCTTTTGTTTTTCAGTTTAAAGTTATATAAAACCAGTAAAATCTGTTTTGTGAGCCCCATTTGTCAGAATGGTGGAACTGGGATCTGTGCAACTGCTAAAGGAAAATGAGAATTATGTGTCCTGGTGGTGTCTTGCACAGGCAAAGTGGGATTCAGATGGTGCTTGTGGGACAGCCCTGCCTGGAAATCAGGGTCTCAGCTTTTTATTTGGCAAATTTTATATCTATGAGAAAATTTTATGCACAGCAGGAGAAATGTACTGCCTGTACTTTCTGCATATGTAACTTTTGCTTATGCATATACAGTGCCCTGCATTATTTATGCACCTCTCACCTTGTCTCCCATGTAGGATTTTTTCCAACTCCCTTCTAACCCAAGCAGCACCACTACTGTATTTTGGCAGTATTGCTCACCTGCCAATGGCATTTGCGGTGCAGTTGGAGGAGCAGTGCTCCTGAAACTGGGAGAGCTGTGCATCGTCCCTGTTGACCTGTTGCCCCCATGTTGACATGATGCGTCCTCTGTTGATGTGATGCAGTCCCATTGGTGTGATGCCATCCCTGTTGACGTAATGCCCCCTCCATTGACATGATGTTCTCCCTCTTGACTTGCTGCATCCCCCATTGACATGATGCCCATCCCGTTGATGTAATATGTCCCCCATTGATTTGAAGCCATCCCCATTGATGTGACATGCCCCCCATTCACATGATGCCCCCCATCCGCAACATGTTCAACCTCAGAAAGGGCAAAAGTGAGCTCAGGCACTTGTCTCTGCTTGATCTGTACCGTGCAGACTCCTGCTCCATTCGCCTTGTCTCACCACTGATGAGGGTGTGGATGAAGTCTACTTTGCAGAGGAGGCCCTCAGGTTTGAGCAGCTGGAGGAAGCTGAGATAAGTGATCTTGAAGGTGCTTTTGTACAGGTATGTCACCGCTCCCTGCTTGGGTTCAGGTCTGCAATGAGCTCTTGCTGCCCAGTGCATGCTGGGGGCTCAGAGCTTGCCCAGTGGGATGCAGTGCCCTGGCGAGGAACAAGGACTGGGATGAGCTCGGGGAATGTTGCCCACTGAGATGTCCCCGTCTCTGAATGTGAGACAGCAGCAGTAACTCTGCAACACAGGAGAGGTGCTCTCACCCTAGAACACTGTCACTGAACAACAAGCTGAGAGGCTGGGGAATGGTTGGGGGGTACAGGGCACCCGATCAAACTGCAAAGTCTGCTCTTTTACTGACAGAGTGGGTCTTCTTCTCCTTAAAATGTTTTTTTTTATTTTGAAGGTGGAAGAGGCGACAGCTGAAGCTGCTGAAACCGATGCCGAAGGTATAACATATAGCAGCGTAACACTGAATGATGATGAACCAAAGTGGGCAATGCCATGCCCAGCTTCTCCCTCCCTGCTGCTTGCTCTCTGGGGGTGGGCAGTGGCATTTTCTGCAACGCGGGCAGTCGGGGCTTTTCGCTGCTTTAAAGCATCCCATGGGCACAGCCCGATGGCAATATTGTCATCAGCTGGAGCCAGCTTTGAGAGGCTGGTGCTTACGCAGTACTGAGCCTTGTTGATTAAGCAATCTCTGATGTGAAATAAGAGCTCCTCCCTCCGCTGAACAATGTAGGGGGGATAAAAAGGATTTTCTCTACACTTTTCTCAAATTGGGAAATAACCACTGGCATAAAGTGCATTTTAATGTTTAGGAGATAACTGGTTAGTAATAAAACTTAGGTGCTGAGCTCCTATTGCAGACTGATTGAGCAAAGGCAGTTCCTGGCACAAGGGCCTGTTGCGATAGGACAAAGGGTAGTGGCTTTAAACTAAAAGAGGAAAGATTCAGCCTAGATACAAGGAATACATTTTTTATGCCAAGGGTGGTGAGACACTGGCCCAGGTTGCCCAGAGAGGTGGTGGATGCCCCATCCCTGGAAACATTCCAGCCCAGGTTGGACGGGGCTCTGAGCAACCTGGTCTAGTTGAAGATGTCCCTGCCCATGGCGGAGGGTTGGACTAGGTGGCTTTTAAAAGTCCCTTCCCACCCAAACTATTCTATGGTTCAATGATAACTCCACTGATGTTGGGGAAGTTGCACAAGGGATGGCTTGACCTGACCCCTGGTACAGACTGCAGGTTTCTCTGCTCACGCAGCCCTGCAGAGCACCCTGATCTCACAGCGATGCTAGAAAAGTGTGTGGTAGGATGCTCCCCACTGCTGCTACCAACATCTGTGAGCGGCGGGCAGCAACAAAACCCCCAGCAGCCCTGCATTTCTCTGTGCTGACACAGTTGTCCTGTCTCAAACCACTCTGTGTTTTATTGCAGTTTCAGATCCTTGTCCTTTGCTTGAAGCACCTAGGTGCCTAGCATCATGTCCAAGCGTACCCGAGACGTCGAGCTAGATCGGCTGGTGCATGACAAACAGCCCGATGGTGGGGACGCCTCCCCTCCGGGCCGCGGGGCGCTAGAGCAGCTCCCCAATGTCCCCAGCTACCGAGCCACCGCTGCCTCCCGCATCCCTGTCCTTGTCGCCAGCAAGCCAAAGGCTGGAGTTGTCAACCCCAATTTTTGCAATGAGGAGCAATCCCCCCTAGGTATTAGAGATGTTGGCTTTGACCATGGGCTTGCGTAGCTTGAGGGGGACAGGGGGTTATTCCTGGAGTAGTTGCTTTTTGTTGCTTTTTCGGGAAAAAATAAATAAAAGCCTGTTTCATGTTGCAGCACAGAGGCTGGGGAAAAAAAATCATGTTTTTTTCTGCTCTCACCTCATCACTATGTGCCTTTCTAGCTAATGCCTAGAGAGTGTTTGCCAATAGCTGTAAATGACAAGCTATATGTTTTGACTTGCTTGGCCAAAATCTCTCCCAAAGGACCTGCAAGCAGAGGGTTAAATATCCAGCGCACATGCAATTTTCTCCTTAGCATTCATGTAACCCATTCGTACTAAGAGGATGGTAAGATGGAGATTTGCTGTTCACGGTTTTCTGCCTTTTAACCCAGAAGAACAAATTATGTTTCTGTAGCTTTGCTTTGCTGTGTTTTTTTACCAGTGAGACAAATTTTGCTGCTTTCCCTTACACACGATGGGATTTTAACTTTGCAACTCAAACAGGCCTTTTCTCAGCGATTTGATTGAGCCAGACTCCGGGTCCCACATCAGCATGGGACGGGAGGGGACGCAGAGGGTCCTTCAGATCTGTGAAAAACCTCCCTTAGAAGAAATCCTGCAGGAACTCATTGTGGTTTGTTGTATGGCCAAGAAACAGGATGGCACTTCACAGCTCAGCCGGCTGCGGGGTCCAGCCAACCCCCGGTGCCCTTTCTCCCTTGGGCAATGGGCCTCTCTCCTTACCCACTACAAACATCCAGCTTTCCAGCTCCTAAACTTTAGTCTCTGCAAAAGAGAGAGGCTGTTAATCCATACTTAAATAGTGCCTTGTTCTGCCTGAAAAGCAAACGCTCCTGTAATTTGGAGCTTGCACAATCCATATGTTTACGTTCAGAAGACCCAGGAGATTTTCTAGACCCTGTGAGGCAGGTTTGCAGCTGGAAATCCTGGATTCCTGCGTAACACCTGCAACTGGTAATCCCGATTTCCACCATTTTCTGACACTGGCATGGAATAGTTGCAATCACTGCAAGCTGGGAAAGCAGAAGGGAAGCAGGTGGCACTTCTTATCGTGTTAAAAACTGGGCAAAAAAGAAAAAGAAATGATCCAAACTGTTAGGAGAAAGGAGTGTTGGGTGAGAAGGGAATGGAGGGAAAAGGGGAGTCCTTGCAGCACCCTGCAGGGTTTTGGGGGCAGCTCTGCAGAGACGATGGGCGTGGGGGATTCATTCTGGCTGCACCCCTCTCACTGCAATTATTGTCTTCTCCACTGGCCAGGCAACTACCCCACTGTGGCCATCAGGGATGTGGACAGCGGAGGCGATGCTGTGGAGAGCAACGGTACCCACTTACCAGTGCCCACTCCCAGCACTCCCAAAATGCTGGCGGTGCCCGGCACGGTGCTGGCGTCCCCCAGGTACGGCTCTGCCCTGGCGCGGTCCCCGGCTCCTGGGGGTCTCACCCTCCTGGCAGTGTCAGTACAGGAAAATTTATACAACCATATGGAGCAACCTGTTTCTGGCAGGTTCGGACAGTGAGTTGGGATGATGTGTGTGTCACCCCATGCAAGGCAGAGGAGATGGCAAAAGCCTTGCCTCCTGTTTGCATCTTTTAATTAAATGGTTAAATTTTGTTCAAAGCTTTTGGGGGCTGAACACAGTCTTAACTGTGTGTCCTCGTGGAGATGGGCTCAGCACCCAGGCCATAGACAGGTCGCATTTGTCTTCATATGCATCTGTGCTCCCAAATTCCAGAGAGTCTGTGTGCTGGGTACGGGCCTTTAGCATAAAACCCAACAAGTTTCTTCTTCCATTTTTGATGGAAGGGTTTGCAGCATATGCCCCCGGTCTTTGCACCTTCAGATGAAGGATGCTCAGAAAGGGGGAGGATTAAAACTGAGTTTAAACATTGAGGCTAGAGGAAGACAATGGGGGTTTTTTGGTTGTTGTTGGTATTTTTTTGAGGCTCATTCTTGCAGAGGATTAAAAATAAAAATGAAGGTGGGTTGTTTTTTTCTGTACTGAAAATCAGGTGTTATATTCATCCTCACTTAATGGTTTGGATCTTTTGGTAAACAAGCTCCTGAAGGACTTGAAAATAAAATCACAAAAATGTCCATAATCCAGTCTGTTGAACAGCTTTTTAAAATGGGAAAGCACAGCCTAAGGAGTCATATGAAATACCTGCAGTGCAAATATTAACAGCATTAAGAGGCCAGTTATTTAAAGCCTGCTGAATCTCACTGCCTTTTTCTATTAGCCCAGTGATGAAAATTGTCCTGTGGCAACAAGCCCATCACTGGAGAGCACTTGAGGCTCATCCTCAGCTGCACAGCGCTTGGGATCAGTCTGGGAAAACACCTTTGGCAGTTGCTGCTCAGGACATGTTTTCTCTCTCAAGTTAGTGAACAGGACAGGCTATTTTTCTGAGACAGAAATGTCCATGTTTTCCAGTCCCATCGGCAGGTACAGCAGCTCTCATTTTTAATCAGGGTCAAGGTGATGGGCTTTCTCTTATCCCTCCAGGTGGTATAGAAATTGGACAACAATTCAGATTAACACCCACATCATGCATCCCAGCACATCTTGGGCATCTTTGGAGCCCAGAGTCCAGCAACACAGTTTTTACTCTGGACTTCAGTGCAGGTTTGCAAACCAGATTTTGCCGTGACTGACCTCGTCATATGCAGACCTTTTTCTGCTTGCCTTCATGTAAAGAAGGAGTCCCAGAAACCCCCCCAGTGCCGAAGGGAGCCACCAGCTGTGTTAGGACATATTTTCTAGGAAGACATCAGCTGCCACTGGCTCAGCATCATGAGGACAGCCCTTATAGTGTTTCTCTTGAACCTGGAGCCATTCTCAACTGTTGCACTTTGCACTTGGCTTTCCAGGTATCAGCAGCCATTGGAGGGTCCATGTTATGTACCCCCTGCTCTGCCATTCACTCTTTGATTCAGTGATTTAAGGTGCGATGGAGCCAGCTCAGAGCCAGATGGTGTCCCCAGTACCTTCCCATTTTTTCCAGACCTCGCTTTCTTGCGCCACCTTACTGGTATTCCATTTTTCTTGCCTGCCTCTCGAAGTGTGGTGGTGTGATGGTGTGGCACCGGGGATGAGCATGGAGCTGGGCTTACCCTCTGTGCATCTTGCCAGGTGCCCTTTTGGGTTGCAAAATGGGCTGGGTGGCTGCACGGGCGTGAAGCCCATGGCTTGGTGGTGCCCAGGAAGAAATAGGGCTTTAGCAGCAAAGCAGCAGGGTTGTTTGCTCCCATTGACTTCAGACAACACCAAAAATTAGGGGCAAACTGACCGTGGTAGGAGAAGGGGAAGTGAAAACAGATGAGACCTGGAAGGAGGAGGAGAAAAAGGAGGAGGAGGAGGAGAAAGAGGAGCTGGGTGAGGATGGGGGAAAAGTCAAGCCTGATTGCTGTGTTTGCACCCACAGGAGAAAGCTGCTGGCCCCGGAGGATGGTCTGGAGGAGGGACTGGTGAGCCAGTCCCCCACCCGAGCACTGCTGGGCTGGGACGAGCAGCAGAGGGAAAGGTGCGTGGTGCAACCGAGGGGCTCCAGATCAGCCGAGCTCCCAGGGGTTCAGAAACTTGGGTGGAAACAGCAAAGGTCCTAGAAGTGCTCAGATACCAAAGGGAGAGGGGGCCGTGCCCACAGTAAGTCTAGCACTGTGTAACGAGTAACTTACCCCTTCTCCAAAAATAACAATCGTGATGCTTCCTGGGACAGAAACTGCTCTCTTGTTTTTCCTGTATCCAGGTAGAAATATTCCCCTTGGGAGTAGGTTTAACCACAGAGAAGCTGCACCTTTGATCTACATATGTTATAGGAATATGGGGACACCTTTTTTTAACTGATTGCAGAGAAATTAACTTTTTGTTCCACGTAGGAAGCCAGCACAAGCTGTGCATCACGCACCTCTGGTCCTGGCTTCCCTGCAGCCCCAGGAGACAGCCTCAGAAGGACCTGCCCTCCCTGGGAAGCAAAGTATTGCTTTTTTCTGTCCTCCCTTCTAGTGATGCTCTTAGTCATGCTGGGTAAAGCATCCTGGTCTGAATCCAACCTAGTTTTAATGAAGAGGTTGAAAAGAGATGCCATAGTTAACAAATTCAGGGGCTTGGTGCACATCTTCACCCCATAGTTCTTCTAAAATCTTCTTCTCTCAAGCACATAAAATCTAGCCTGGGATCCTGGTGTTTCCCAAGTCCCTCTGAGGGCACCTCGCGCCTCAGGGCAAGGATGAGGCTGAGGCTGGTGCTGCTTGATGGTATTTTACTGAAACCACCTTAATTTGTGTTGTTCTATGATTACACAATAGCCAAATAAATATGGGTAAATCCTAATTCAGGATCCAGTAAGCTAAAAAAAGGGTCATGAAACTGCACTTGGGCTTGCCTACCTGCATGAAAAGCCTGATGGTCTCCTCGCAGCCTGCCCGAGCGCATCGGTTCAGCCACGAGCCTGAGCAGTGCCATCATCAACAACCGGCTCCAGGAGCTGGTGAAGCTCTTCAAAGAGAGGACCGAGAAGGTGAAGGAGAAGCTGACGGACCCTGATGTCACCTCCGATGACGAGAGCCCTACAGCATGTGAGTTCGAGAGGGGCTGGGAATGTTTAACTGATGGGTCCACACACACGCCATGTTTTCAGGGAGCTAGCTGCTTTATTAATAATTTAAAGACCTTAAAACAAATTGCTGCAAGAAGATTTTCAGTCCTTTTAAAATAACTGTGCGGTCTCTCCCAGCCCCTGCTAAGCCGGCACCAGCGGCAGCACCTGTGCCTCCCCCAGGAGGGGAGCCGGAGGGGGACAAGCTGGCAGGGGACGAGCACTACTGTGAGATGCTGTGCTGTGTGTTCAAGTACCGGCCCTGGCTGGACCGTCTGAAAAACTACCGGTTCCCCAGCAGCATCGATCCACTCACCAGTGAGTGATGGAGCACAGCCATGCACCCAGGCTTGGGGCAAGC
>JAOXJK010000062.1:23872620-23885841 GCA_025774025.1 Xenus cinereus
GGAGGAGGGGGTGGGGAGGGGAGGAGGTGTAAAAGATGAGACCTCGTAGAAAAGGGAGGACAATTAAGCAAGGAGCAATTTATCTTACACCTGCCTACTAAACCGCAGAGTTTTAAATTCCCCTGCAAGGCACAGGATTTCCAAAATGCTTCCCTATGGCTGTAGGTATCAGGAGCACAAGAAGTCAGGGAAGGGGCAGCCACCTTCTGCTTTTCAGGCTTTTTAGTGGGTAAATGCTTTCCCTGTGGTGTGAACACTCCAAATAAAAATAAAAATCACAAATTAAATATCCCTTGTCCTGGGGACACCCCATAGGAACGTAGCTCCTTCCTTAGTCTTTGCTGTTTCCCAGCCTTTTCAAAGCCCACCGGCTCAGGCAGCCAGCCCCTGGCTCAGCACAGCCTCAAGGGGAAGATAGCCAAGCAGGAAATTTGGTATTGTGGGAGCCAAGCAAAAGCAAACCTAGTTGAACCAGCAAAGTTAGAAGAGGGTTTCTGATAAAAAGCAATGTGCTCTGCAACCGGTGGTATTCACTTTGCATCTAGAGCCCAGCTCACTTGCAATTAAATGCTGTTGATAAGAGACCTCCTGCAGGCTTCTTCCTTGCATGCAGGGCAGGGCAGGGGATGAAACCCCCTTTGTGTAGTGGATTCATGAGGACAAGGGGCATGTGCCCAGCTAATTGTGATGTGGTTCCCTGTGTGCAGACCTGATGTATGTTCTGTGGCTGTTCTTCGTTGTGATGGCCTGGAACTGGAACTGCTGGTTGATCCCCGTCCGCTGGGCTTTCCCGTACCAGACACCATCAAACATCCACTGCTGGCTGGCTGTGGACTACCTCTGCGACCTCATCTATCTGCTGGACATCCTTGTCTTTCAGACCCGGCTGCAGTTTGTCCGGGGGGGAGACATAATAGTGAGTGGCAGCACGCACATCCCACCACTGGGGATCAGCTGCAGGGACCTCCCATGCCCATCACCCTCAGTGACATGGGTGGTACTGGTCACCAATCTCTGAATCGAGCTCTCCAAGCTCTCCCACCACCACCGTGGCCATCAGGGCTGTGCCCACTTTTGGAGGACTGCAATCATCTCTCCTGCCATGTAGTGGATAAGTCTTTTTGTCCACCAAACACACGTATTTTTCCCCTAAAGTTAATACCAGCCCATCTAGAAAACATGTGGTCCGTGGTGGCCCCATTTCTGGGTAGGAGGGTCCGTGGGGCAGTGCTGCCAGCAGTGCAGTGGGGTGCACAGGGACCATCCCCAGCACAGCCGGACACTGCAAATTGAGAGCAGGTGGCATAATAAACTGGGTTCAATTTTCAGGAGCACAGAATCCATTCACGATGTGACAAAAGCAATTGCAATCTGAGTGCGTAGATCACGTGCCTGAGATAAGTGAAAGCCCTTGGATTTCGTTTCCATATCCAATTAAGTAAGTTGTGAAAAATAAAACCTCAAGGATACAGCCTTCCCATGGCTCATGCAAATGCTCACACAAGGAGGTTTCTCCTGTAAACTCTGACTTTTGCGGTGCTGGCACTGCGATGTGCTTTCTCCAGGATGCAAAATGAGCACAGAACATCCTGAGATAGGATAGAAAGATGGCGTGTGGCCAGGTAGTCTTCTGCCCCTTTTGCTCTGCTCCCCTTCCCAGGCACAAAGGGAGCATCTTCCCTGTTGTGGTGCAGAAGAGGAAAGCCAGGCACGACCACGTTGGCCATGACTTTCCCTTCTGCAAGCAATGATCAGTCTTCATCTCTCCCCCTTGCTCTTCCCAACCAGACTGACAAAAAGGCCATGAAAGAGAACTACCTGCGATCGCAGCGCTTTAAGGTTTGACATAATTTTATTTGTTAATCTGAATCTTTAATCTGAACAGTGGTTTGCAGCTCCACCCCACCATGCCTGCAGGTCCCACAGAGGTTTCTGTCTTTGTGCATATTTATTTCAGATGGATGTGGTGTGCCTCCTGCCCCTGGATTTCTTCTACTTCAAAGTCGGTGTCAACCCGCTCCTGCGCTTTCCTCGCTGTCTGAAGGTGAGTCGGTGCTTAGAAAACCAGGCAGAACACCACTTGTAATGGATATGAAGGAGTCCCACGCTGGCTGGGGTAAGCTACGGCTTGCCAGACTCATCAGTGGTGACGAGAGCTGTAAAATGAATGGGAAGTCTTGTCCTGAAGGCTTTGTGGGGCTGTTGGTCAAAGATTTCATTTAAATCCTAAAACACACTCACATTTGAATAGAAGGGCACTTACAGATGGGGCCAAATCTCTACGTAGCAGTTCACGTTGTGGAGGGGCTGTAGGAGGGGAACGGAAGGGGAGTGGGGTTTTATGGGGACATAACTCTCCTGGTGGGGGCCGCAGGAAGCTGGAGAACGCTGCTTTCCTTCTCCTCCCAGTACATGGCCTTCTTCGAGTTCAACAACCGCCTGGAGGCTATCCTGAGCAAGGCGTACATCTACAGGTGAGGGGGAGGGAGCGAGGGAGGGAGGGGGCGTAGAGTTGATGTTTGCGACAGGGGAAGAAGGTTCGCTTTGGTATGTGCCTGTTCTGGGTTTCTGATCTATTTTCCCCCTGTTCCCAAGCCAGCTGATGTGGGTGTGGGCTGATGCAGGCAGGATGTGGGGATCCTGGAGTCTGCGTGGGTAGGACCACCTCTCCCCAACCCAGCGGGGACACGGGTCCTGGTGATGAAGAGGAGCCACCAGTGGCCAAGCTGATTTTTCTGGCACTTCTGGAGCTGCAGGGCTGCGGGAGGGAGCAGCGGGGATGCACGTTGGGGTGCTCTGTGGTTCCTGCATTGACAGGACCCGCACTGTCAGCACCCAGCTCATCGTTTCAAAGTTCCTTGTGATGCCAATGCAATCAGATGTGATGTAGTCAGATGTGTTACTCTCAGCACACATCATATCATCTCCCCTCCTGCTCTCTCCGTATTTTTTTTTTTTGCAGAGTGATTCGGACTACTGCCTATTTACTGTACAGCTTGCATGTGAACTCCTGCCTCTACTACTGGGCATCAGCCTATGAGGGACTGGGCTCTACCACCTGGGTCTACGATGGCGAAGGAAACAGGTACAATCCAGGGCTTGGGTCCTCACGTAGCACAGCTTGCTGTGACGAGAGGCAGCAAGAAGGGGGGTGTCAGGATGCAGCTGGGTTCATAAAAACCCCTGAAGCAAAGGGTTGGGGGTACCAGGAAAAGATGCAGAGCCAGGGAGAACGGCAGGGACAGAATGGATGGGATGTGCACTATAAACAGTGCCGCAAGGTAAAGAGGCCGTAACTTGGCTGAGGTGGAAGGCAGTGTCAGGTCAAAGAGGCTGAAAAACTGGGAGCCTGGTGCTGGGAAACAAGGAAACACTCCCTGGCTGAGCAGAATGGCAGTGTGAGCCCTGTTTCTGTTGGTGCTGACCCGCTGCCAGGTAAGGATCGAGGCTTGAAGCCGTGTGTGTTCCAGGTGCCACGAGTCTGGCTCCTCCGACCAGCCCAGCACCCTCGTTCCCAGGGTGGGAGACAGGGGCAGTGGCCACCCGGTCTCCTCGTGGTGGCGTTTCCAAGACACGTGTGTTAAATGTTCGTTGTAATGGATGCCGCAGGGGGAGCACTCGGCTCGCAAACCGAAAGCGGCCTCGCGGCGAATGCCCACAACGGCCAGTTGTACGACACGGGCAAAATATAACACTAAGTAATATTCGACTAATTTAGCACCATGCAATAAATGAGTTTCCTGAAAAAAAAAACAAACAAAGAGGGATGGGTAAGGGCATTAAAGAGTTACTGTGGAGACAAGTGACTTGCACCTAGGCAGCCTTAGTGCTGGTCTTGCCT
The DNA here is from genome assembly GCA_025774025.1 of Xenus cinereus. NCBI lineage: Eukaryota > Metazoa > Chordata > Aves > Charadriiformes > Scolopacidae > Xenus > Xenus cinereus. Next base: position 23,876,462 of record JAOXJK010000062.1, read on the forward strand.
TCCCTTTGAGTACTCGGCTCCCCATGTTAATGTTGCTGCTATCTAGTTATTTTGTATGATATACCTATCTGTATCTGTCTGTAGGTGTAACTAGAACATCCAAGGGAGTGCCCAAGAGCAGTGAATCAAGAATTCACTTGACATCTCTTGAGTCTTATGCCACCAATTTGCCTTTTTTCCCCTGATTGTTTCTAAAAGTGTAAATGTGGCCAAAAATACATCTCCAGTTTATAGCAGTGGGGCCGAAAGAAGCAAAAAATGAAAGTAGCCAGAGCAACTGAGCACTGCGGAGGTTTCTAGGGGGTCCCTATGTCCTGCTCCTGTAGCATCTCCAGAAGCACCTGCAGATGTGGTGGGGAGGCTGCATCCCCTTAATTTTCCCATAATTACTCTCAGCAGACTCTGGCTTGCCATGGCCAGAGGATGCGAGCTCGGTACCCAGGGGTGAAACAGTCCTTCATGCCTGAAATGCCTTCAAATCTGCCTCCTCTTTTCCTCCCAGCTACATCCGCTGCTACTACTGGGCAGTCAAAACCCTCATCACCATTGGGGGCCTGCCAGACCCCAAGACACTGTTTGAGATCATCTTCCAGCTGCTGAACTACTTCACGGGTGTCTTCGCTTTCTCCGTCATGATAGGGCAGGTGAGGAGGAGTCGCGTGGGATTCCCAGCCTCAGGTAGGGAAGGTACTGGGGGGGCTTTGTCCACAGGTTTGTATGTCCAGGTTTGTTTTCCCCATGCGAGGACCTTCTCAGCATCAGCAGAAGACAAAAAGCGTTTGGTAGATGCTGTTAGGACTCAGCACACATGCTCTAGACTGCTTAACCTCCACGATGGATAAGTGACAGCGACTAAAACATCTCTTCCACCCCTTCCTCCCATTCAGATGAGAGATGTGGTTGGCGCGGCTACAGCAGGGCAAACTTACTATCGGAGCTGCATGGACAGTACCATTAAATACATGAACTTCTACAAAATTCCCAAAACTGTTCAGAACCGGGTGAAAACGTGGTATGAGTACACGTGGCATTCGCAAGGCATGCTAGGTGAGATCCAACCACTCCAAAGGTCAACATTTGCACCTCGTGTTTTACTGTGGCTGTTTTGCAGAGCAGATAGGTTACTGTCAAATGGGACTACATTTTCTGGGGGGGAGGAGGAGGGAGGGGCAGTGTGGGGTGTGTGTGGCTTATTTTACTCGTCACTATACAGGCTTGTTTGCCCACCTATAGAGTTTATAGGCTTCCACCAGCATCGCTTGCAGCACACTGAGCCCAGCATCCCACCCCCTGGTCCCTGGGGAGAGGGCACTGACTGGCAATAGCTGGCCAGAGCGTCCACCAGCTCACCCTACCAGTAAATCATCAGGCAGGACGTCTGTGCCCGCTCTCCTGGCCAAGAAAAATGCTGGCTTGGGCTCACTTGGTCCATCTCTGAGAGCCGTCAGGGAAAAGGCCGGCTCTCCATCACTCATGGGCTTAGACCTGCAGGTTGCTGGGTGGGCAGAGGCTGGAGGAGACCCTTCTGGGCGAGCTGGCTCCTGCCCTCTGCCACCAGAACGCAGGCTGCCGTCCCACTGACACACCAAGGACACGCTCTTGGATCAAGCGCTGGAAGCAGCCAGTTTTCTGCTTTGTCTCACAGATGAGTCGGAGTTGCTGGTGCAGCTGCCGGACAAGATGAGGCTGGACATTGCCATCGACGTGAACTACAACATCGTGAGCAAAGTGGCCCTCTTCCAGGTACCCTCTGCCAGGTGGGTCCTGGCTGGCGGAGCCTGCTATGCTGTCACAGACTAACGGCCCTGTTGGCTCTTTTTTGGCTCAGGGCTGCGACAGGCAGATGATCTTCGACATGTTGAAGCGGCTCAGATCAGTGGTCTACCTGCCTAATGACTACGTGTGTAAGAAGGTAATGAGACACTCGGGTGCCTTCCCGTCCCCCGTGTCATGGCGGGGCTGTGCAGGGCACTAGAAGCAGCGCGGAGCAGGGAAGCCAGGCCTGGCCCATCACTGCAGCACCCACGCACTTCACAGGGAGGGAATTCAGAGCAAAAACATCCTGGCTTGCTGTGGGTCTTGTGCAGAGACTGACCTCTTCTGCTGCAGCCACGAACCGCAGGAGAGCAGGAGAGGTGTCTGCCCAGCTGGAGGAGACTTTGGGATGCTTAGATGAGAATGCTCGGGAGTGAGAACTGTCAGGACAAAGCGTTTTGAGAGCTTGGAGAGGGCGGTATGGTCGTGAGGGTTTCCAACAAGATGCAGGTTAGGGCATCCATAAGGTCTCCCTATTTCTGGGCACCCCCCACAGCACTCACCTTCACTGCAGGGAGAAATCGGCCGTGAGATGTACATTATCCAAGCGGGACAAGTGCAGGTGCTGGGGGGACCCGACGGCAAAACTGTGCTGGTGACTCTGAAACCCGGATCCGTGTTTGGAGAAATAAGGTGAGGAGCCAGGAAAATAGAGCTGAGGGACTCCGGGTGGGAAGCAGAGAGATCAGCAACACCCTAATTAATCTTTGTGATTGAAAGCCACGAATACTGAGCAGTGTCTGTTACCCAAATTACAGCATTTTCCTTGGAGCTTTCCCACTATTTTTGTCATTGTGCTCTTTTCTGCCTGGGGAGTTAGTGACAGTGAGCAGAGGTCTATTAGTGATGGGAAAATGAATAAGAAATAAAACAGTCCCCCAGTCATTAATCTGCCCATTTCATGGGCACGGAAAGTCCTGTACGGATTCATAACACAGTGCCGGAGTTTGCACCCCTACAGCCTGGCAGACACTAGACTGGTGTAAAACGCAACATTTAAACCTTCAAACAGGCAAATAATTTTTAATATAGCATGCTGTGTCAGCATTTCCCAGCATTCTTTAAAAATTGGGCTTGGAAAATTTAATTGGGAGTGAAAATTAAACGGTGAGTCCTCTGAAAGAGAGAGATGAGGGGACACAATGGGAAAAGGGAGATTTTAAATTACAAGTGTTGTGCTGACTTCATTAATAACAGCATTAACTTCTTGCCGCGTGTCTCTCAGCTTGCTGGCGGCAGGAGGGGGGAATCGCCGAACAGCAAACGTCGTAGCTCACGGCTTCGCTAACCTCTTCATTTTGGATAAGAAGGACTTGAATGAGATTTTGGTGCATTATCCAGAGTCTCAGAAGCTGCTGCGTAAGAAGGCCAAGTGCGTGTTGGGCTGCTGCTTTCTACTAAATTTCTACTAATTTCTACTAAAATACTCGCTTTAGTTTTTAGCATTACTTAGATTTGTTATTCTGTCCTTCCTAAGGCGTAAAAAATCCCTGTCCTTTTAAAGTCTGGCTTTTCTGCATTATAAAATCCATCTAATATAGCATGTCCCCGGACTGTCTCCTTTTCCTTCCTGTAGGAAAATGCTGAAAAACAACAATAAACCCAAAGACGAAAAAGGAGCCCCTGGAGACTCCCTGATCATCCCTCCGAAAGCTGACACCCCAAAGCTCTTCCAGGCTGCCCTGGCCGCCACGGGGAGGCTGGGGGGCAAGGGGCCACTGGCCCAGCTCCGGTGGAGGCTGAAGGAGCTGAAGGCGATGCAGGCGATGCAGGTCAGTGCAGGGAGGATGGCAATTTGGCTTTGCTTCATTAGATGCAGAGTTGCAGGTCTCCCCAACCAGCTCCAAAGGCTGCCATTTAGGTAGCTCAGAGGAGTGAGCTTGGGTCATTGGGGTATGACCTAGCGTGGGCAGATGGGGAGGAGTTGTCCAAGTCCTACACATAGTCTTGAGAGAACATCATTGTCCACAGGGGTTTGCTGTGCAACACAAAAGAGGAATAGATTGATTTTTTTGCCCAGCTATGCTAAACACAAGTCTAGTTTCTAGCTGGGCTATAGCCACAGATGACCATCTCTCATGCTGCAGAGACAGAGCCACTTGTAATTAATCGATGTGCTGGTGGGATGGAGGGGGATGCTGGGATCCAGCAGCCACAGCCCAGTCAGTATTTGCAAAGCTTTCATGGCACGGTTGTGGCAGAGGCCCCCCACAGCAGGCACGCCATCCTGCCAGCTCTGTGTGAGCTCCAATGAAGTAGCCCCTGATTTTTTATCATGAGCAACCGAAAAAGAAAATGGCTGTGCTCTTTTTTTTTTTTTCTTCCTTCCAAGTATCTCTGCTGAGCTGGTAAAAAAGGGTGCAGACCTTGTTGTTACTCTTCGCAGCATGGAGTTATGCAGACTATCACGTCTGGACATGTAACAGGAGGTGAAAGAGCAGCTGATAGGGAGCGTGCGGTGGCCTTGAGGCTGGGTGAATATCCAGGGAGACGCTGAGCATGACTGCATCTCCGCAGTCCTTCACAGAAGCACAATGAGCCTTCCCACCGTACGGGGCTTAACACTAATAACCAGTTAAAGGCAGTGGGGAAGAGTGGTATCGCGTGCTCCATCTGGTAGTGGCAACAAGACCCATCACTGGAGGGTGCATGAATGAGACGCTCACCCCGCTCATGGGGTTAGCAGGACCCCGTTAGAAGGACATCTCTGTCCATGGCATGGCTGTAGGTGAGGTTTCTGAGTCTCCTCTCTAAAGGAGGCTTTGGGTCAGGGCAGTCTGGGGCTGCTCCCTCACAACACCACCTCTGCCAAGCCTTTGCCGAGATCAACCCCTACAGATGCTTCAGGAGCAAAACAGGAGCTAGTGCAGGAGGCGTGAGAAAGCTCCATTGCACTCATCTCTACGCACTTCTCTCAAGATGTGTAAGGTATAATCCAGCTGCCTCCTCACAGGGGTTGTCTTTGGCAGGTAGCTGACATCCTGATGAGGTCCAGTGCGGTGAAACTCCACAAAACACCCACCTGGCTTTGCACACTGCAGACGCTGTGGTTGGGGGTAGTGGACAAAGGTCTCCTAAGGTTGATTTTGCCTTTTTTGTTTTTTGGATTGCAGGATTCCACCTTCAGTCCAATCCCACCGAAATCACCAGTGCACCGGAGATCACCTGTCACCTCCCACAAAGCAAGCACCCACCTGGGAGAAGAAATATTCTCAAAATCTTCTGATAGTTTAGTCACCATTCGTGTGATTCCCACGGCACAAGAGGATGAAGAAATCCTTGCTGCTGAAATTTCAGAGAAAGAAGAAGAAAAAGAAGAGAAATGAAAAACAAGCAGGTCCTGGGGCAGGACTAGGAGTCAGGCAAACACCTAGGGTAGAAGCTTTTTGTCGTTAACAATTTCCATGCAGTGGCTGTAGGCTTCGCTACGTGCTGCGGTTAGGATCGGCCTTTCCTTTCTGCCTAGACCTTCACCCACTCTTCATGAAACCCACTGCCATATGACCCAGAACCATACAAGGTTTCCATGCTCCGGAGATCTCTTTTTATTGAGTGTCTTTATGAATATTCCCACTAAACCACAGGCCAGCCCTCTTGCTTTGAAATCCAGCCTTACAGAGAGGGAGCCCTGAAGAAATGGCTTTTTATGGCTCTGGATGTTTAATGAGTGCTCAGATAAAGTGTGAAGAATTATTCAACTCTGACAGCTGAGTCACCGCTTGGCCAGAAACAACCAGGGGAAAGAGAAAAAAAAGGTTTCTCTGTTGGGCTCAAGATTGTCAGCAGCAGCTGGAGAGTGATTCATCCAAAAAGGATGTGGACTATGCTCACAAGCCGAGCACAGATCGCATCGCACTGTCCCAAGAAGGTCAAGGTCCGTCTCAGTGTGCGTGGACTGCAAGACGCTTCGAGGGTCCCTGCATGGTGCCAAGACCACCTTGGGTTTGCTGCTGGGAAGAGGAGCTCCTGTCAGCCATCCACTCCAGAGAGGTGGTGGGCTGTCCATCGCTGGGGGCTGTTACAGAGAGATTTCATGAGCATCTTTCAGGGATGGAGAAGCACAATCCTGGATGAGGAGATGTTCCTGGAGATCCCTTCCAGCCCTGGGCTTCCATGGGTGCACCAACCTGCCGCTGCCGGAGGGATAAACCGAGCGCAGGAAGGGAGAAGCTGTACTGGTTTCCAGCTGGAATCAAAAAGAGAAATGCAGTAAGGGCTCTCCTCTCCCAGCCAGCATGTCAGTCAGGCCAGAGCCTGTCGTGTGTAAGCAAGCGTGCATGAGTGTGCAGATGGTCACCTGCGCTCATTGCTGGACCTCAGTGATCTGCCACATTTCCAGCAGCCATTTTCCAGCTGCTTCCGGTCACTTGGCTCTTGGACACGTTCCTCACGGAGAAGCCACTCTGGTTTTGCTCATCACTGTAAGACGGGGCACTTGTGAAAGCACACTCCCAGTTGTGCAAGGATGGGAAGGCGAACGCCTGGTCAGCAGCCAGCATGCCCAGCTGATGGCTCGAGGTGTTCAGTCTTCCTCCAGCATCACCAGCTCCTTGCCTTCTTCAAACCCAGTGTCAATGGGAGCGAGCTGCTGGCGAGCTGAGAGGTGGCAAGCAGCAGTGGGTGAGACGGTGCTGGGTGAGACGACGCAGACCCTCCCCAGGAGCTCTGGATGGAGCACCACTCACCCCATCCAGAAGAGCCGGGTTCCATCCTCAGGAGGAAAAGCTGGGGCAGGTTTTGCCAAAGGGAGCAGCCACAGTCAAGGGACTTTTGAGGTGTTCAGCAGATCCTGTGAGCAGAGCTGGGCTCTTCACGGCAGGTGTCAGCACCGGCGTCGCCCCTCTACGTGGGTCATCCCTCTTTCCATCAGGAGCCTGGGGCTCATCTTCACCACCTATGGGGTCTTCTTGTTTTGTTGCGTTTTTTCACTCTCTTGCAAACTAGATGGCTTTCTGTGGCAGAAAACCCCAGAATATATGTTAGTGCTAATTAACCATGCCTTGCTCTCTTTTAAAAAGATTTAATGAGCCACAGGAGGGTCTGAAGCCACCACTGCCCTAAACAGTGCAAGGGAAAACCTGGACTCACCCACACCTCCCTAAATACTTCTCGTCCTTTGCAAGTGGTTTCCTGCTGGCCAGAAGCTTTTGGTGGGGAGTGCGAAGTCTTTCTGGTTTTTTTTTTCCCCAGTATATAAATATTTATATAATCAAACCAGGAAACCTGCAAAAGTCAAACTGGGGTTCGGATTTGCTTCTAGGACTTGATATGGTGTAGAAAAAATGTTTAAATAAACAGTGGGCTGTAATGGCTTTCATAACTCACTATATCTACAATAAATACCATGCAGATTACCATTCATTTACTGCGGAATTATTTCAAAATTCCAGTTGTTTTCCATCTTTTTGCTCACTGATGCACTGACAAAGCCAGGAAAGTCCCCACAGATTTTCCAATAAACTTTTTTAGAGGCTCAGAGGTCACATAATACTACCAGTAGAATTGTAATATATTTTTAATCACCAAAAGGAGGGGTAAACGCTTTATTAAATGGCTAATACTTGCATGAAGATCTTAAGTTTTCAAGATGCAGCATTAGATGGTGATGGACACATAACTGGTAATTCTGGAACCGCATGGAAATTTTAAATTATCCTCCTCTCTGATCTGTTTATGGCTTTAGTTCTTTGGAGAGATTATTCTCCAGGTAATAATTAAGGTCAAAGTAGGGTTGGGCTTTACAGGCTGGGTAGGAGAGTTGAGCTCAGATCTATTTGCTGTGCAGGACTATTTAGAAGCGACAGGTCAGCTCAGAGATGGGCAACTTGTTCAATGCCTCTCGTTTTGAGGGTTGCCATATGTTGGCTTTCTGCGGAATTCTGTAATTCCATTAATTTATCGGCTTTGCTGTATTTGGAATGGGCTCCCTTTGCGTTTGTTCCTATTAAATATCTTGCAGCATGCACTTACCACAGGTCTGTTTCTTCCACTGCCCTTGTAATGTTCCTGATGGATTTGGTAACGCTCCGTGTACCTTTACTGCATTTCTTATTAGCTTTTGCTCGTTCCGCTTTGATGTCCTTAAGCGTTGGATCGATCCAATATGGGATCCTCTAATAATATAATGCAGTATTTGGGGGAATCTTGCTGGGCAGTTGCTTATTGCCAGTCCAGCACCCTGGAAATTCTGCATTGCAGTCTTCCTCCCGACATATTTCTGATTAACGGATTTCTCAGAGGTGCATATCCATAGAAACCAGGTTTTCTTGCAATGGTATTTTAGCTGTTGCTGCTTTTGAGTGAAAGAATTGGAATATATAACTGTTGAAGGAAGCAGCAGAGCTTGCTGTTGTTGGATCTGTATGAATGTGTTTTTTTCATCACTATCACAAGTAGCATCTTTACTGGAGGCTTTATATATAATGTTTTAATATATAATTACATCCTTTTTAATAGAGAGAGATATATATACTTTTTATACTGGAGAGGTGTTCATATTCCTTATTGCCTCTGCTGTTATGTCTTTCAGAAAAGTGATACTGATTTAATGCTTTGTATGAAGTTAGAGAAGACAAACATCTCTCATTAAAAAAATCAACTTACAAAAGGAATAATATAACCCACCACAGTCACCTGACTGTGGAGCAAGTTGTTTTCCACTGGATAGAAACAGGGCAGGTAGCTTCTCTGTATTTATAGTCGGAGCAATCTTTTAAAAAGATTAAGTGCAATTGCAGGTTAATCACTGATAAGGTTATAACGAAAGTAAAAACAATAAGCAGGTTTGGGGATTAGACTCAGGTCTAGAAAGAAATGGCAAGATAAATGGAAAGCCCAGTTAAATGGTGTTTAATTAGAAAGCCTGAAATAAAATTAAACACCTAACCTTGAAACCTGGAGACCTTGACCAGCAGGACTTGGTCCTAATTCTGGGAACAGTCTGTAAACCACTTTTTCTGCCCATATATATTTTTTCTGTTCTGTACATCTGCTTTGAGTCCATGGTTGCAATTAAATCCCCCTGAATCCCTTTTACCTTCCTTTAAAATGGAGCCAATAAAAGCCTGGTTTTCTCTGCCCTGAACACACAGCTCCTTTTAAGTGCAGTAATGGAGTTAGCACCCTGGAAAAAAAGCCAGACCAAACTCTGGGAAGGGGTGGCACAGAAGGACACAAGCCAACGGGTGCCCTCGCCAACATTTATTAACAGCAGCTTAGGCTTAGCTCGGGCTGGATGACATTTTTCCTTTTCTCATTGTTTCCGCATTCTTTCATTTTCTCATTGTTTACTCATTCTTATTTTGGGATGAAACTTTCCAACTTTGGTTCGTGCCCTGGGGTGAACGTCTTAGGGAGAGCTGAGCAATACCCAGCGGGTTGGGTTTGAGTCATCTGAAGAAGGAAAGCCTAGATATATAGGCTTATATATAGGGCCACGAGGATGATCGGAGGGATGGAGCACCTCTCCTATGAAGACAGACTGAGAGCGCTGGGGTTATTCAGCCTGGAGAAGAGAAGACTCCGGGGAGACCTTATAGCAGCCTATCAATACCTGAAGGGAGCCT
>JAOXJK010000062.1:23899622-23936216 GCA_025774025.1 Xenus cinereus
CCTCCTGCGCACCGGGACCGCCCCCCCCCCCCAGCGCCACCGGCTGGGAGGCCGAGGGTCCCCCGGGGCTCCGCGCCCCCCTCCCGCACCGAGGCGGCTCCGGGCAGCGGGCAGGGGCTGCGGGGGCTGCGGGGGCTGCCCGCCCTCCCGGGGTTGATAACTAACCCTGGGCTCGCAGCTGGGAGGAGCCTGGAAAGGCCGGAGGAATGAGTAAATTAATTACAGGCAGGGTTTATGTCACGTCCGCCGGGAGCCCGGTGGGAGCCCGGGGCTTTCGGTGCCCCGGGAGGGAAACGGGGATGGATGCGAGCTCCCCCGGGAGCCGGGGCTGCCGGCCCGGTCCCCCGGGTTTTCCCGGCTGGAAGCGAAGGCGAGCTGAGCTCTCTGTCCTTGCGCTTCCCCGCAGAGGTGTTGCTGCGCTCGGGACCCCCGTGCCATGATCGCATCCCGCAAAACCTGGGATCTGGGATCCGTGCCCTCTGCCAGAGCCACCTGGAAGCCGAAGGGCCCTGGCCTGGACGGTGAGTACGGCCCGGTGGCTTGTCCCTGCCGCGCTCACGCCCTCGCTCACGCTCGGGGAAGGAGAGGCTGGGAACAGGCCAGCCTGCATTTTTCACATTTCTTTCCGGATGAAGCTCGGGATTTGAGAAACGGAGACTCGGAAGCGGGCACCAAGTGGTAGGCAGCCGGGGAGGCGAGCGGAGAGGGCTGCCTCCGCCTCCCTCCTGGCCCTTCCGAGAGGGAAGCGCGGGGAGAAACGTTAAAATTTAACGTGTAAGAAAGAAAACGAAGCGATACGCATGGCAGGGAAGACGCGGGGCCCTTGCTTCTCCCTGGCCTTGGCTCCTTGGAAGGACTCCTTGTCTCTCCCTGGGGCACAGACCCCGTAGGTGAGTTTAGTTGAGGGTTTTTTTGGGTGCTGGCTGGGCGGGCGGGCAGCTGCTTGCCCCAGCCTGCAGCCTCCTGTCGGGAAACAGCCTTCCCACCTCCCTCTCGGTGCTGCCGGATGGGTTTAGGCAAAGCGGGAGGCTGAACACCCCCTGTTTGGGCTTTTTTTTTTTTTTTTTTTTTGCTGTTGGCTTCAGCGTTCCCCATCCCCGAGTGCTGGCGGCTGCTTAGCCGGGAGCTGCTGCTTCTTCCCTGGCGTTCAGGCCAGCCCAGCCGAACGCTGACCGGCATCAAAGCCTCCAAAAATGGGGTTTTCAGCCTTTCCTCTGCCCGGCTGGTGCCGGGACGGGGAACTCAACGTCTTTTATCCGGGTATTCACCAGCGCTTCGGAAATGCTCAATTTTCACAGCACGTGCGTGCACGAAATGTTAGAGCTAATTACAGGCTGGGAAGAAGTCCAGAGCACTGGACTGCGTTGGGGCACATCTCCCTCCAGACGCTGCTTCCACCTCGGGCCCAAGCACTTCCATGTGATTTTAGAGAAGAAAAAAAACCTGCATTAGTGGGGTTTTATTTGTGGGTTGTTGATTTTTTTTTTTCCTGCCTGCCAGAGAAGCCGTTTGGCTGGCTGCGGTGGCGGCAGGGCTTGTGGCAGGCGGATGGGGAGGGGGCAGGGTCCCCAACAGGTCCTGTGGGGACGTAGCCGCTTTTCCCATGGCGGAGGAGGACACAGCCATGGGAAGAAAGCTCCTTGAGATCCTGTTTTCCTTCCGTGCAGCTCAGAAGGGCAGAGAGCTGCTGCCCTGTCTGCTTTTGGGTTTGGCTGCCTGACAAATAAAGGAAATATTTGGGGGCAGCGGAGGGAGGTGACGCTGGTCTGTCCGTCTGGTTTCGGTGATGCAAGCCGGCTTTGGCGGCTTTTCTGAGATAGGATCGCGGGAGCGGAACGGCTTGGCGAGGGGCAGGTGTGGGATGTCCCCGGCGTGGGGACGGATCTGGTCCTGCGGACGGACAGACGAATGCTACACCCTGAGTTCTCATTACTAGTTGTTGGCAACCAGTCTCCACCCCCCGAAGGGCTAATTTTTCTAATTAACATAATGAACATTTTTAATAAAACTCGTGCACTGTCTCAGCTGCACCGGTGCGGTGGCGGCAGCGGGGAGGAGGAGGAGGCGGGTTTGCTGAGCGGGGCCGAAGGCTGTGACCCTCCCGGGCTCTCGGGTTGATCCAGTGATGCTTTTTTTTCTCCGTCTCAGGCCGTGGGCAGGACACGCTGGTCACTGGGAGCGGAGCGGGTGCCTCTCCCCAGGTCCCTCTGCTGCCGGTGTTGGTTCACCGTAAAATCCTTGGCGTGAGCTGGCCGGACACCACGGACACCAGTGGGCTCTGCCGGGCTCTCCAGGTGAGGGGCGCGGAGATGGCCGCAGCTCGGCCGGGGTGGCTGTTTCTGGGGCGGTGGGGAGGACGCCCTGCACCCTGCCGGGACATCCCTCGAGGGTAGCTGGCTGGTCTCCCCCCATCACCGCAGCCAGTTTCCTCTTCAGCGCTGTTTGCCTCGAGCAGAGCTGCTGCCTGCGTGGGGAAGTTGTAAAGCATTGAAAAATGCCGGGGAACAGCCCAGAATAACATTTCTGGGTCATTTCTGGGTCAGGTAGGCAGGAGAGCTTAAGGCAGAAAGGTGATGAAAAAATGCAGTGCCGTGAGCTGGTGTTTGCTAGTGGGATGGAAGAGGAGGAGGAGGAAGGCTTCCCCAGCCAGGGACGGTGTCAGGACAACGTGTGCTGGTGTTGCTGCCACCGGTTCATTCTGGGCTTTGAGCAAATCATTTAAATTCCCCTTCTTTGAAAAGAAGGAAAACTTCTTATCTCTCACCAGCCTCGATGAATTCATCTGGTGAAACCCTCCCAGAGCCTCAAATGTAGAGGCACCGCAGACGTGTGGCTTCTCCAGGAGGATGTTCCCGACGCCTCCTTCCCAATTACTTTCACAAATATTTGGCATTTAGCAAGTATTTGCCCCTCTCCTGGGGTGAGATGGGTTTCCTTGGCATCATTGGCCCATGAGGTGATGTGATGGGCTCTGAGATAAGATATAAGTAAGAAAAGACACTTGTGAGCAGGGCAGGGAGCGATTCTATGAGCTCGGACGGTCTGCAGCTCAGCTTTCCAAAAGCATCCGTGCTGTATTGCTTTTTTAAATGGCGATTAAAAAAAAACAGATTTGTTTTTTTTTTCCGTGCAAGCCAGTGATAGATACGCTAGGTACAGAAATCTGGGACCTTCTCTATAGTCCTTTCCCTCCTTCCAGATTTCTTCTTTGGTTTTTTTTGGAGCTGGGCTCCATCCCACGGGCTGTGCCATTACCTGAGCCATGGCTCACCAGTGAGAAACTTCACATTCAACCCTGCTGGCAAGGCAGGGTCTTTTTTTTTTTTAAGACTAGAGAGAGAAAAATGGGTAATATTCAGTATAACTGCATGGCCAAGCTGGGGGAAGGAGTTGTTTATGGGGAGAACTAAAAGCAACACGAGAAATTCATTGCTGCAGCTTCCCAACACCGAAATCCCTCTGCGACCTCCTCCCCGCTTGCTCCTCCTGGCTGGCGGGGTGAAACGCGACCGCGTGGGCACGGTCGTTGCATCTCAGCTCTCCATCCTGTTTCTTCTCGCGGGCACAGGTCCTGCGGGAGACGGCAGGTGAGCGGTGGGAGGGCAGCGGGCACCAGGCTCTGGCATCAGCCACGGAGGAGCCGCCGGCGTCCCCCCCCGAGGCGGCAGCCGCCACACGGGTGCAGGCAGCATCCACCATGAACCTGGAGAAAGCAGGTGAGGGGGAAGCTGGGATTCGCCGGTGGGTGCCCGGGAGGAAGGGATGCGATGGGACGAGTGCCCAGTACCTGCCAGCGGGCACCGGGGGGGACCTCTCCTCCTTCGGGGTGCACACAGACGTGTGGCTGCGCTTGCTGGGGAGATTGGGTCTTGGCTGAGATGAACCACCAGCCAGCTGTCGGGTGACACCGGGCACCGATGAATTATTGAACGGGGTGAACAGAGCAGGTGAGCGCCAGCAAACCCGCCGCTCTTTCCTCTCTCTTTAAGGAAAATGTAACGTTTGTGGAAACGCTTGCAGGCTGCATGACTGTGCCAGGGCAGGACAATCCGCGTGGTTTCCCGTTGTTCGTCATCAGGCCCAAATTGTCGGGGCTTGTTGGGGCACGACCCAGGAGCTGCTCCTGGCATGGGCCCGGGCTGCGTCCCCAAGCAGATTCCGGGGCAGCTGGTGGGAAGGGACAAGGATGGAGGAGGAAGGGAGTCTGCGTGGCAATGGTAATGGGGCAGAGCCGTGGAAACAGCTGCCTTTCCAACCAGGTTTCAAACCTTTTGGAAAACGGGAGGGTCAGCATGCTGTGCCTGCCGTGCTTGGAGCCCGCTGGTGGATGTAGCGCAGGTGCTGCTGGCAGCTCCTCTCCCAAGGACGCTCTTGCAGGAGGAAGGTGTTGGGATCCATGTGGGATCACCCTTGCCCAGCAGTTTGACTTGCAGCCTGGTGCCAAGGCTTTGAACCCAGTTTAGTCTTCAGTCCCAGCCCAGGATGAGTGTGGATGATGTGTGCAGACACACAACGTGTTCTCAGGAGCCCTGGTGCCTCCCGTAATCTTCTCTTATCCCTGCACGCTCCCCAAGGGGCGAGAGGTGGTGTTCCTGTTAACTTTAGAAGTTTTGGAGTGGGTTTTGTGTGTGTTGGCTTTAAAGGGAAGATCACAGTCCCCTGCCTAAGCCAGGCTGAGCTTTCGGCGTGGAAAGAAAGAAAAGACGGTGCCTGTCGGTGCTCATTCAGGATATCCAGCCCAAGGCAGGAAGACAAAATCCAGCAATCACTTCTGCAAACGTTGCTGGATAATTCCCACGGCACACAGTCGACAGCAGAGCCATGGTTTGGTCCCAGCATTTAGTTTTTTGCCTGCTTTGCTGGCTGTTTAGTTTCTTTTAAAGGTAGGTCTGACTCATAGACAAAAAAAGTCTCGTTTCTTGTACTCAGGTCCTTTCCCATAAACCAGGCAGCATCTGCCTACAGGCAGCAGAGCCATTCCCAGCATCACCTCCTGCCTTTAAAACCTCAGGTTTCTGGTGGCAGCAGATGAAATCCACAGCAGGCAGGGAAGGGCGCCGGGCAGCCGGGATCCTGGCCTCCGTGCCACAGTGCCTCATCCCCACATTGGGAATGACTCAGGCCAGCTCATTTCTTGGGAACTACCAAGTCATTTGGGGGTTCATTTTGTAGGCTCTGATGTATGGCCAGGTTGGCTTCTGTCAGCACTGATGGCTCTATTAACACGCAGAAAACGATGTTTAAAATAATACTAGGAAGGTTAGAAAACCAAACATGCAAGGATTAGGCAATATGGCCATTCAGGGTAGCCATATAATTTTAATTGGGCTTCCATTATATTTGTGTATAATGATGCAGTCTTTAATAACACGCTTGCATACTAGTTTTCCACCAGCACCTGCTCATTCAGAAAAAAGGATGCTGGGATGAATCAGAGCACCGTGGCGAAGGTGGTTGTTATCTGAGTGAGGCAGCAGCATCCCGGTGTGCGATGGGGCTGGGTCACGGCGCGGTGGCGTGGGCAGGCGCTGTGTTATGGCCTGGGATGCTCTGCTGGTATCATCAGCAGATCCCTTCGGCTCCTACCCCAAAAGGGGCTCACCTGGCCGGACCCCCACCGTTTAGACTGGCCGGTACCGTGGTGCTCGGGATACGCCTCCTGGAACGTCGCTGCTCTCTGTGGGACTTCTGCAAATCCTGCTTCCCGCCGTCCCACCTCCACTGCAGCCCCTGGGGACTCTTCCCATCGCTGGCATCCCGTTCCCCAGCGAGGCAGCCGGGTCCTGACCGGCTCCGTCTTTGCTCTTGCTGCAGGAGGGAGGCTCTGCACTGGGAAACGCACCGGCCTGCCGGCGGCACAGCCCTTCCCGGTGATCCAGAAGGTGATGGCCTCCATGGCGCATCTGCAGGAGGAGAAGCTGCGGCTGCAGGAGGAGCTGCTGGGGCTGCAGGTCTGGGAGAACGATGAGCTTTCCCATTCTCTCCAGCTGCAAGGCCAGGTATGGCAGGGACAGGAGGACGGGAGGGGGTCTGTTGGGGTCACCAGGTTCATGCTGTGGCTTGGCCAGAGTGCAGTGGCTTGCAGTTAGCGAGGGGTGTGATTGGAAGGAGCATAGGATGGCCGTCATGGAGCATTTTCTCCATGCTTGTGTGTTGGGATGATCTGGGAGCGAGGCGCTCCTGAGCGCTGCAGCTGTCTCACCGTGGATGGGTTGGATCCCATCCCATCCCCATGGATCCCTCCCTCAGGATGCTCGCGTCCCCCTGATTGACATCCGTAATAACCACATGAGGACGTGTGGCTCCATGGATGTGATGCAGCCAGGAGGGTGTCGGGGTTGCAGCGGCAATTGTCCATCCTCCCAGCACAGGAACACCGCCGCTGCAGGATAAGCTCGCTAGACCGACCCAGCAGATTAATTTTAGTGATTTTCAAGGGTCAGGAGGTGGAAAGCGAATGTGAAGGCACAGAGTTCTTCGCTGAAGGGGAGAACATTTTGCCTGCCGCAACCAGAACCCCCCAAGACCATCTCCTGAGCCGGTGTGGCCGCATCCTCGGCACAAGGACCTGGGTTGTCCCAGGGAGATTGAAATTCTGGCTGCTCATAAAGGGATTTGCATGTGGCTGTTGTGGAAGCTGTTACAGTCAGGTTCTGCTTGTTCCACGGGTGTCAAAAAGGCGGAGGTAATTGTCCTGCAGTTGGTTGGCATAGTCTGCGTGACACAAGTGTGAGCGCTGGCAGGATCCGGCCCTGCGCCGGCCAGTTCGGCAGCGAGCGTGGCCAACGCTGGCCGGAGAGCGGCGCTGACCCGAACTTCCAAAGCTCGGGGATGGCCGGGCCACGGCTCGAGCCGGATCCAGCTGCCAAGGAGTCCCTGTCACCTCTGGAGAGCGGGACGTGGCCAGAGATGCCCGAGCAGGTAGGGGCGGGGGTGCGTCGGCGTTTTCGGGTGCCGCTGGCGTGGGGAGCAGTGACAGGCTCTGGCGCGTGCGTTGGCCGGCTGGGGCGGCAGCTTCCCAGGAACGAGCTGTGACTCTGTCTTCTCAGTCCCTCCCCTCTTTTAAAAATACCTTAATAATCTACTTTACTGAACATGGAAATGGGATTTTCCTACCTGGGCAGCGGGAGGGGTGTTCCTGGCTCCGGCAGGGAGCAGCCGCCCTCCCCAGCGCGCGGAACTCGCGCAGGAGCTGCTCCGCGAGGGCGTGGCTTAATAACTTACCATAATTAATTACAGCACAATGTCAGCACATCTGCATTCGGTATTAATCAGCAGTTCCTAAATTATGGTCCACCGAGGCCCAGTTGCTTAGAAGAAGCTAGTTGTTGGGATGGGGCAATAGCCAGCTGCGTCAGGGTGACGGGTTTGATGGCGCGGTGGCTTCCCAGCGCGGGGAAACCGGGAGCCGGGCCGGGATTCGGGGGAGTGATGGTGAACCACGCGGCTGGGTCCCGCTCTCCCCGGGGTAAGTTTTGGGGAGAGGGCGATGGTTTGAGGGACGGAGCAGGCAGGCAAACCCCATAAAAACACAACCCACGAGACGAATGGCTTTGTGAAGCACTTGCTGCAGCTGTTAATTTGAATAACTGCATGGCTTTTTGGGAGCCTCACTGGTCCCCGCACAAAAGATTGGAGAATTTATGAAATGCAGCTGCAGGGAGGGCAGCCTGGTCCCCACGGGGTGGGCGGCTGCCTGGATGGTGTGGCTGGAGAGCATCTTCCTGATGGACTCATACATATGGACCTCTCCTTTGAGTCCTGACTTCTCCTTGAGGTCCTGCTCCCTTTCTCCCGAGATAACTTTCCTAGAAAGAAAAATAGCAAAGGCAAAGCAAAGCTTGTTTCAAGGGCAGGATGAGGTGCTTCTGGCTCCTGTTGTGGATAGGTTTGTTTTCTTCCTTCTCCAAAGACGATGTGTTTTTTTTTTTAATAATGGTTTCTCCTAATGCTCAACATGGACAAATTATACCCATGGTCGAACAAGGTCGAAGCAAGCCTTTCATTAATGTTTGTTTTAATCAGCTCATGTGAATCAGGTGCTCAGAGCAAGGTGGAAAATTAAGGCGTAATGAAGGTGCAAGCCAGACTGGACGCCGGTGGCTGGGGTGGCACCGCAGGATCTCCTCCGAAAGCTGCTGAGATTCCTCCTCGTTAACCTTGCCTATGTTGACAGGTTGAAACTCTGAAGGCGAAGCTCCTGGAGCAGGCGCAGGAGATCAGCCGGCTGCGCTCAGAGCTGGTGAGCTGCCACGGGGCTCGGGCTGAGCCACCCTTGCCCCGAGGGACACCAGAGCTGTGGGTCCCCGAGGAGGAGGAGGGGGGGGACACATGGGGAGGGCATAGAAGGACTAAAACCTCCCCAGTTTGGACCCTGCGAGCTGACAGAGAGATGTTGAGGGATGAAAGTTTGTGGGATTCTTCTGGCCAATGCAATGGCATGACTGGTGGCCCTGGGGCACAGCCAGCAGAGGCTCCCCGGTGCCGTCACCCTGTGGTGGGAAGAGAAAGCCCCTCTGGCAGCTGGGGCTCCTGAGGGGCAGCAGAGTGGGAGCTCCCTGATACGGTAGGCTGGGGGGTCCCTGGGCACAGTGGGGGCTCCCTGACCCCTGTGGTGGGCTGGGGCTCCTGGCGTGCCGACGCTGTGGACCGGGGGTTCCCAGGTACGGTGGGCTGGCTACGGGCTACCACCCTGGGGTGTAGCAGGCCGGGGCTCCCCATTGTAGCAGAGGGGGGGGCTCCGCTGAGAATAACGGGCAGGGGGTGGCGTGCGGAGGCTCCCCGGGGTGCAGCAGGCATCCATCCCCGTTCCCGGCAGGGTGGCACGGACGTGGAGAAGCACCGGGACCTGCTGGTGGCCGAGAACGAGCGGTTGCGGCAGGAGATGAAGGCGTGTGAGGGGGAGCTGCGGGAGCTGCGGCGGCAGCAGCAGGCACCGTGCCAGGGCTGCGCCCACCGCCAGGTGAGCCGCGGTGGTGGTGGTGGCGGCGGCGGCGGCAGGGTGATGGGCACCCATGGGTGACATGGCCTCGGCTGTGCTGTTTCGGGGCCAGGAGAACGCCGAGCTGCAGGAGCGGCTGTCCCTGCTGCAGCAAGAGGCGGAGGAGACACGGGCCAAGCTGGCGGAGCTGGACCTGGAGGTGCAGCAGAAAACAAACCGCTTGGCTGAGGTGGAGCTGCGGCTCAAGGACTCCCTGGCCGAGAGAGCCGAGGAGGAGGAGCGGCTTAGCCGACGGCTGCGAGACAGCCAGGAGACCATCGCCAGCCTCAAGTCCCAGCCCCAGCAGATAAAGGTGAGCGCCACGGGGCTCTCTATCTCTCCTGGCCAGGCAAAGGGAGCTGGGCTGGGTGCCGAGTGGTGCCCAGTGGGTGGCCTGCAAGTGCCACCCACCCCTCTGCCCTGAGCACATCAGCACGGTACCACAATTTTGTAAATTTGCCCCCTGGGCCAACACCAGCTCCATCCCGTGCCCCTCGGGTGCTGCTTCCTCAGTAGACCCCATCTCTGGGTGCTTTTCTCCCCAGTACATCATCAAGACAGTGGAGGTGGAGTCGGCCAAAGCGAAGCAAGCCCTATGTGAGAGCCAGTCCCGAAACCAGTACCTGCAGGAGCAGGTGGGGATGCAGAGGCAGGTGCTGAAGGAGATGGAGCAGCAGCTGCAGAGCTCCCAAAAGACAGCAGCTCAGCTCCGAGCTCAGGTCTGAGCACAACGGGTATAAATCCGAAATCACCCCCTCCAGCTCCACCGCGGTTCCTGCCTACGTGGATGATGCGGTGTGGCAGTGGGTGGTCACCGGCTCAGTGTTTATCCCCCTTGCTCCCTTCCCAGATCATGATGTACGAGGCAGAGCTGGAGCGAGCCCATGGGCAGATGTTGGAGGAGATGCAGGTGATGGAGGAGGAGAAGAACCGCGCCATTGAAGAGGCGTTTTCCCGTGCCCAAGTGGAGATGAAGGCGGTGCATGAAAACCTGGCGGGTGAGGAGGGGACGGGGGGGCTCGCAGGGTCACCTGGCCGGTGCTGGGGGGTTGTGCTGCCTGCCCCTCACCCCGCCTCGTGCCTGCAGGCGTCCGGACCAACCTGCTGACACTGCAGCCGGCGCTGCGCACGCTTACCCACGACTACAACAGCTTGAAGCGTCAGGTCCGCGACTTCCCCCTGCTCCTCCAGGAGACCTTACGGAGCGCCAGGGCCGAGGTGAGCCCCCTCCGGGACCACCACCCCAGCTCCCCTGCTCCGTCCAGGGTGGGGATGCTGGGGGCTTTGCTGAACCGCTGCTCTCTGTCCCTCCCAGATCGGCCAAGCCATCGAGGAGGTGAACAACACCAATCGGGAGCTGCTGCGCAAGTACCGGCGGGAGCTGCAGCTCCGCAAGAAGTGTCACAACGAGCTGGTGCGGCTGAAAGGTGCGCGGGGGGTGGCAGGTCCCATTGCAGGAGAGCATGTCCTTGAGGAGGGGGCAGGAAGGAGAGGGTGCTCTGTGTCCACATGAGGTGCTCGGGTCAGCGATGGGATGCTTCCATCGGCAGTGGGATGCAGCGTTCAGCCCACTCGGTGTTTGACGGTGACTGGGGGTGGGAGCAGGATGCGCTGGAGCTAACACCATCCGTGCATCCCCCCACCCAAGGAAACATCCGCGTTTTCGGGCGAGTCCGCCCCATCACGAAGGAGGATGGCGAGGGCCCTGAGGCAGCCAACGCGGTGACCTTTGATGATGATGATGACGCCGTTCTGTACCTCCTGCACAAGGGGAAGCGGGTGTCCTTTGAGCTGGATAAGGTCTTCCCCCCACAAGCGTCCCAGGAGGAGGTGGGTGCTGTCATCCGTGCTGTTGGCATGAGCTGGGGATGCAGCCACCTTCTCCTGACGCTTCCTGGTCTCCCTCAGGTATTTCAGGAGGTTCAAGCCCTGGTCACCTCCTGCATTGACGGCTACAACGTCTGCATCTTCGCCTACGGACAGACAGGGGCAGGAAAAACCTACACAATGGAGGTGAATTTGCCTGGCTTTGCTTCCCTGTTCTTCTTCAGCTTCCCATCCCGTGGTGCCCAGTCTCAGCACCTTCCCTAAACCAGGCTGGTGCCCAGCTCAGACCTGGCGTGCACCAGTGATGGTCACTGCTGCTGCCAAGGGGTTTGTACAGCCCTTTGTAGCACCCCCCTGGGCTTTGCTCCTGCTTAGAAAAAAAAAACAAAAAAAACAAACCCAGAATAAAATGCAAGAGAATGTTTTTTTCCTCCCGTTTCTCCCCCCAATCCATCAGGGAACACCAGCAAACCCAGGGATCAACCAGCGGGCCCTGCAGCTCCTATTCTCCGAGGTGCGGGGCAAGGCGGCCGACTGGGACTACGCCATCAGTGTCAGCGCTGCCGAGATTTACAACGAGGCGCTCAGGTATAGGGAGGGGGGAAGGTCTTCTGGGGGGGCGAGTGGAGCTGCTGGGGAGCCGGCATGGGTGGGCATCACCCCACAGTGTTCTCCTCCCCATCCCACCAGCCCTGCCTTGGCTGCACGTCTTGTCCCCAGGGCTTTGGGTGCTGGATTTGGCTGTGCAAAGATCTATTTTTATTTTTCAGTGCACGCCGCCCTTTCAAAGCAGTCGCCCTCGAGCTCTGTCGCTTATACGGGCTTCCAGCTCTGCCACCACTTCTGCTCCCCTGGCCTTGATGCAGCGTTCCCCTCTCCTCCCTGCCCCTGCCTCCCTGGATGTTATATTTAGAAATCACTAACTGGGAGCTGGGAACATGAGAAATATTTTCCTTCCCTGCCCAGCCGCAGGCAGGAGGGGCTGAGAGGAGCCTGGAAGCGCATCCGTGTGGATAATGGGGACCAGGAACGGCAATAAAGAGCAATGGATGGGATGAGAACGTGGTCCAGGTTGGGGGGGGGAGCGGGTACACGGGGAGCTGGAGAGCCAGGGCCTATAAATAGGATGTGCAGCATCCCCGGGAGGAGAGGGCTGCTCTGGCAGCCTTGGCACCAGCAGCGGTAACGCTGTGCCAGAGGGGAGCCGGGTAGGGATGGTGACGGGTACCCCTTTGCCCAGGGACTTGCTGGTGAAGGAGCCACAGGAGAAGCTGGAGATCAAGCTGTGCCCCGACGGCAGTGGGCAGCTCTACGTGCCTGGCCTGACCGAGTTCAGGGTGCAAAGCGTGGAGGACATCAACAAGGTGCAAGGAGACGGGGGAGGGCGGGAGCAGGAGGGTGGCACTGGGGGTGTGATGAACTGGGGGGGTGTCTCTGGTGCGTGACCCCCAGATTCGGGAGTGTTTCTGAGGAGCGATAGACCCCAAAATAGGTCCCTGGGTAGGATGTGACGGTCACTGTCCCATGGGATGAGCCACAGGGGGGTTAAAAATAAAAGCGTGAGGCCTGAGCAGCTCCCGGAGGATTATCAGGACGCCGGCTGTCACTGCAGTGTCCTGTCTGTCACCCTCTGCCTTTGGTGTCTCACCCAGGCTGAGACCTGACAGTGATCATCACCCCGTTGGACCAGGCACCTCGTGGGGTTGTGTTGCTTGGGTTATATCCCCGGGTGACGGGGGTAGCTGTGGTAGGTTTGGGGCAGGCTGCCCTCACCCCCGTGACTCCCCGACCTCTCCTCAGGTCTTTGAGTTTGGCCACGTCAACCGGGCGACGGAGTGCACCAACCTGAACGAGCACAGCTCCCGCTCCCACGCCCTCCTCATCGTCACCATCCGCGGCCTCGACCGCAGCACGGGGCTCCGCACCACAGGTGGGTGCCGCAGGGCCAAGCCCCTCAGTGGGGCGTCTGGGCTGCAACGTCCCCGGGGTGCGTGGGGCCGGGCGCTGACCCAGCCGGGGGGGTGTTTGGCTGTGTGTCCCCAGGGAAGCTGAACCTAGTGGACCTGGCGGGCTCGGAGCGCGTGGGGCGGTCGGGCGCGGAGGGCAGCCGGCTCCGCGAGGCGCAGCACATCAACAAGTCCCTCTCGGCCTTGGGCGACGTCATTTACGCCCTGCGCTCCCGGCAGGGCCACGTGCCCTTCCGCAACTCCAAGCTGACCTACCTGCTGCAGGACTCGCTCAGCGGCGACAGCAAGACCCTCATGATGGTGCAGGTACCCAGCGCCCGTTGGCATCTCTGCAACCCGTTGATGCGGTTTTGGGGACGGATTTGGTCCCTGCTTGCCCTGGCACTGGGGCAGGCGCTGGGCTGGGACCTGGGCACTGGGTGTACACGTCTGGTCTGCAACTGCAGTGCCAGGGGCAGCTCTGTGCCCCAGATGAAAAGGAGGGATGGGGATGAACTCAGAGCTCCACGATCCTGCCCTCCCTGCCTGCACATGGCTGCTGTCCCTAGAGGCACAGTGTCCTTCCGTGTTGGCACCTCTCCATCCCTTCTCTTGCCGGGAGGACTTTATGCTCCTCCATCCCTGCCCTGTGACACCTCCCCCCCCTTCCCCGTGACCACACCAAGCCCCCTCGGGGGTTGTCCGAGCCCCTGCCACCTGCTGCAGCTTTTCCCAGCTGTCCCTTGCGCTGGGGACCCGGCTGGCTCAGACGCTGCCCCGGGGTGGTCTCCTGGAAGCAGCGGGTTAAGAATAGCATCTTGCCAACCCAGCACCAGCGCGTTTGCCGGGGGGAGGGAGCCCTGGGGGGGGGTGCAGGCAGCCGGGAGGGTGACTTTCTGCCTCCTCCTGCCCCCCCGCAGGTCTCCCCCGCTGAGAAAAACACCAGCGAGACACTGTGCTCCCTGAAGTTCGCCGAGAGGGTTCGCTCCGTGGAGCTGGGGCCCGTCTCCCGCAAGGCTGAGCTGGGCTCCTGGCCCAGTCAGGAACAGCTGGAGGTAACCAAGGGGACCGGGCACTGGTGCCCGTCCTCTTCCCTCTCACCCCAGGGGTCCCCCTGTTTTGCCCCCACACGTGGCCCTCAGGGCTGTTTGCTCGTGGTTGTGCCCCTGGAGCCACCCCCATTGGGACCCATTGCCTGGCGGGAACGGGTTGTCCCCACGCAGTAGCACCCAGCTGATGCTGCCACCTTGGCTCTTCCAAGCCAAGATGGACAAGGGGTGCTGGTTTTAAACTAAAAAGAGGGGAGATTCTGACTAGATACAAGGAAGAAAATTTTTACACTGAGGACAGTGAAACACTGGCCCAGGTTGCCCAGAGAGGTGGGAAGTGCCCCATCTCTGGAAACATTCCAGGCCAGGGCGGATGGGGCTCTGAGCAACCAGGTCTGGTTGAAGATGTCCCTGCCCACGGCAGGAGGTTGGACTAGATGGCCTTTAGAGGCCCCTTCCAACCCAAACTGTTCTATGATTTTGTGATTCTGTGATTCCAAGCCCTGTTTTACAGCAGCCCCATGAGTGTATTTTGGCATCGCTACCTCGGCAAGCGCGATCTGCCCGCCAACCCATCCCCATTCCTTCCCTCTGGGGCCTGGCATGGGCTGACCCTGGGGCTCTGCCCCATCTCCCCCCCAGGGTGACTCTCCAGGGACAGCAGCACCCCCTGGCCGGGGCCATGTGTCCCCCAGCCCGGGGCAGCTCTCCAGCCGTGCCGCCTCCATTCGCAGGAAGCTCCAGGCCTCAGGTGGGTGGTGGGGCACCGTGGTCCCGTGGGTCCATCAGGGCAGGCTCCACCAACAGCCTCATCACAGCCAGAGACTGGCAGGCAAAGCCTGACTTGTAATCATCTTGTTAAGTAACGGTTAATTAGCCGTCAGGAGCCCGGTTAGCACTTCCCAAAGAGCACCCTGGTGCGAAGGCATTGGTGGCAGCTCGGGGTGCGCTGCAGAGAGTGGGGGGGAGCGATGCTGCAGGGCACTGCCCGGGGCTGAACCTTTCTCCCCTTCAATTCCAGCCTGACTTAGGGGCAGCCGCGGCTGCCAGGTGAGTGTCCGCGGCCGGGAGCCGGTGGAGGGCTCTGCTTTGGCCCCGCTTCCCAGGCAGGGCAGGGGTGCCGGGCTCTGCCACGCACAGGGATGCCGGTGGGGATGCTTACGGTAGCAGCTCAACGCAGCACCTGCTGAAATGCCGCTGGATGGGGCTGGGGCAGTGACAGCCGTGGCCCCTGCCCGCTGTGACCCACGCATGTCTCCCCCCAGGGAAGCTGAGGCCAGTCCCCGTGTGATGAGTGCCAGCCCCGGCACCGAGGTGCTACAGAGAGCTGGCTGCTGGAGGACACGAAGGCTTTGGTGCCACCCCTTCGCTCACCAGGATGTGCCACCAGAGGGTGACAGCACCTCTCACCATGAGCAGTGCAGAGCCAGGGTCTGGCAGCAGCCAGACCCTCATCTTAGGGTGGGGGGGGGCACTGCAGCCGGGCGGGGATCTGATCCCTTCTGCCCCTCGGCTCTGTGACTTTTTATTTTGTTTTCAGACTGGGGAGCTGCTGGGTGCTCCCTCCCTCGCTCCAGCTTTGTTTTTACAGCAGCGTGGGTGTCTGGCTGGAGGAGGTGGTCAGAGCTAGGCAAGCCCCCCCCCAACATTTATCTGTTGCCCTCACGGGGCCAGCCCAGCCACAGCTCCCCCAAGGCTGTGCCCGCGTGGCTGCCCCCGTCTTCAGAAGCAGCATCTCCTCCATTTAAGCCAGAAAAAAAAAAAAAAAAAATCCCAGTAGCTCCTGTCCCTGTAGGTTTCTTAAGCCCTGTCATTGCATGAAGGGGCCCTGGTGCCGTGCATGAGTTGAGCTGCCCTTTCCCCCTGGTGCCAGGGCTGCCAGGCCCCACGCTGGACCCCCGGCACAGAGGGAGGGCAACGGTGGGGCTGCCGCGTTACACGGCACCAGGGTAGATTTAGCGGTCTCGGAATGAAGCTATTGTAGAGTTATTTACCTGTTGTCTTGTCAAGAGAGATCACAGTGTGGTCAGAATGAAAGCATTTGAAATATTTATACCCTGTTTACATGGTCTTGGAATGAAAAACAAGTGGAAAACAAACAAAAAAACAAACCACAACCACCTAAACCTCCAGCCCAAAAGCCTGTTGGCTTATGTGTGGTGATGGTGGCTGTTGGGGGGGTCGGAGGAGATGGCACTGCCCCCTGCACCTCTGAGCACTCACCCATGAGCGCGCCGCCTCCTGCTGCAAATAACCAACTGGATGCACTGATGGCTCCTTCCCACTGCAGCCCCTCTCCCCTCACTCCTCCGCAGCACATTCTATTTAAGAAAAAAAAATAAAAAAGGGAAAAATAAATTTAGCCTTTTGTAAGATTAGATGTTTCTATGTATTTTAATAATTAAAAATAATCCTGTTTTGTAACAAAACTTATTTTAAATAAACTGTTAAAGCCAGTCCTCCTGTGCTGCTATTTCCCTGCAGCGGGTTTGAGCCTTGCTTGGGGTGGGTGCTCCCTCCCCCTTGCACAGCGTCTCCCCCCCCCCGGCTCCTTCACTGCTTGGCCAGAAAAGCCCATTAAATGCCTCCTCCTGCAGCTGTCACCAGAGGATCCTGCCAGCGCAGCCCCCCCAGATCACAGCTATTACACTCCCTTAATTAGCAGGAGATGGAGTTGTTAAATCCTAAGTAAGCCCCGGTGTTGCAGCATCTTCGAGCTGCTGCCAGCTCTGGGGACTGGTGGAGACTTGTCACAGGCACAGGATTATCCCCAAAAGCTCCAGCTGGGGCAGCAGGACACGCGGCACCAGTTCCCTGGTCCTCAAAGCACTTTCAGCCGTGGTGGGGCTGTCCTGCAATGGAACAACGCCATGGTCTCTCGCTGCATGAGCTGCTGTCAGAGCCACCTCCTCCAGAGCCCAGAGGTTCCTCCTGCTCCAGAGCAGGACACTGCAGCCACAGGCAGAGTGAAACCTCCCCCAGGGTTTCCTAAAGCCACCAGCTGAGCGCTGTCTCTCCCACTCGCTCACCGCCTGCACTTACTCACCGCAGCCTCCCAGCAGGACGGGTGAGAACGGCTGGCTGTCCCATGGGACATGCTACTGGGACTCCTGCTTTCCCTGGACACTCCCAGCCAGGAGCTGTGCCAAGGTGAACCCTACTTCAAGAGAGTCAGGCATTTAACACAACTGTTTTTTAAAAAAAGAAGTTACAAATCTTTTAATAAAATTCATTATAAGTTACAGTTTCCTGGAGAACAGGCTCCAGTGTATAAAATGGGAGACAGGCTGGGAGGAGCAGGGGAAGCAACAACAGGAACCTCTTTCCCCACAGGAAAGAAGAAAGAGGGACAGAAAGGTTCTGACAGACATTTATTGCGGGGGAAGAAAAAAAAACCTCTAAGAATGGTCCAGTGGCCATAGAAAGACATTAGTCCATGTCCCTCTCTTCCTCCACCCTCCCAAATCCTCATCCACAAAGGCAAACACATACAACAAGTCCTGTTTCAGTCACATCCATTAACAGATCCAAGCAGAGCTCAGGCCCCAGCAACAGTCTGAAGAAATTCATCTTCTGTGGTCCAGGTGCCAGCAGGGGTTTCTGAGAAACCAAGAGAAGCTTCCTCTCCCTAGGGGTTCTCGAGACTTGCACCAGCCAGGGTGGCACGGTGTCCTGGCCCACATTTGATGAAGCCAAAGGGGTTGGTCCCACATGGGCAGTTGAAAATGTCCTTTCTGCAGGAAATGGACACTCCACCCCGCAGGCTTTTGCGGGGCACAAAAAGAGAGCAGGGCCAGGCGGCCCCAGACCACAGAGCCGAGCGACAAGAACCAACAACGCACACGGGTGAAGGACGGGTGACAGCAGGCTTGGAGCCCTCCTGCCAGGGAAAGGCCAGCACAGAAACAGAGCAGCCAAGAGCCTGGTGCCGAGATGGAAAGCTGAAATGAAGCTGCTTCCCTACAGGGCCTTTGCAGGGCCTCTGCCAGCCAGGTCCCCTCAACGGCACCGGCATGTTCCCACTCAGGTCCTCCATCCGGCCCATAAGGCACCGGCGCTGGGCAGGTGACCGGCCAGCGAGATTCCACTTCCCTGCCGTGCTGTAAGGGGAAGATGGACACACGGAAAGAGGTAAAATCCAGCCAGACCAAGAGCAGAGGGGAGCTTGGCCACCTGTGTTTGCACATGAGGAGAGGCAGCCGTCACTCCAGGACAGCCATGAGAAGATGCAGTTCCCGAAAGGCACTACCATGGCGGCCGCTGAGCCCAGACTTGTTCTTGACAATGTTGCTGATGTTTTTCAGCTGCTTGTAGCACAGCTTGCATTTATGAAGCCTGCAAAAAGAAAAAGAGCAGACACAGCATGAATCCTCAGATGCTTGAGAGAGGTGCTTGTTCCTGTAGTGCCAAAAGTGCAAATCAAGCAGGAGAAAAAAACACTGCAAATGGCCTGGAAGAGGCTGAAATGTGAGCATGGTTCTGCAGAACCACACATTCAGCCCACATCCTGATGACACAGGAGAGTGGCATCCACAGAAGGGCTCTTTTGCTCCTCTCTTCCCCTTTGGCAGTAAAATCCAGGGAGGAAGGAGGTGCTGGTTTTGGAGGGCCAGTTCTCAGAGCAGAGCTAGCCTCTGAATGAACTGGAAATCCAGGGCCCGCCTGACAACTCACACGTCTTGTGAGGTAGAGGGTGAAGCCACAGGGTGGTTTTACTCCTGACACTCTCACACTTTGTTTAGTTATGACTAAATACAGAGTGACAGAGGGGAAAAGCAGTCCATGCTCTTTTTCTCAGAGTGGGAGGGTTTGGTGTTTGCAGACAAAAGGGAAGGCATGCCCAGTCTGGTATCAAAGCCTCTAAAGCGAGGAGCAAAGCTCACCCAAGAGAAAGGCTGGTTCAGAAAGAGAAGAAGCGGAGGTAAGCGCCTCACCTTTCCTCTCTGGTGATGTCCACTCCGACAGAAGGTGGTGCGGCGAGGATGTCTGTGATCAGTGGCAGAAACCTCTGGAGAATGAGTTTCAGGGAGGTGCAGCCAGTCTGCACGTAACTGAAAAGACAAACAGAGAATCAGGTCCCTCTTGAGTGTCCTTCCTGTCCTCCCAGCACAGCCCTCACTCACATCCACTCACTGGGGATGATCTACTCAAATGACCCCCCTCCACCCACCACCTGTAACCTGGTGAGGAGAGCAACAGCCAAGTTGATGTCCTGCTGAGGGGACTTGTCCAAAGCCTCCACACCACATTCTTGGGGCCTCACCTTTCATATTTACTTTGGAGTAGTTTCTCTATCTGTGGCAGGACTATAGTACACAAATCCAGCTTCCAGAGAGACCTGAAAAGAGAAGGACACATTCTGAGACCAGAGAGTGAGGCGACATAAACAATACTTTCTGGCAAAAAAGTCCAGGCAGCAGCACCCAAGTTTACTGAACGAGTTCACCGTCTCCCCCTTGTGATAGAAAGTGGGAGGTTCTGACTTACTGACTCAGCAGAACCACTTTATGAAGCCTTAAGATTTCCATTTTTCTTGCAAGACATCGTTAGCCTACAGGAAAGCCCCACACAACTCCAGCAATTACTGGCGCCGCAGATGTGAAGATCTGACTCATGCATTCCCCACTGTCAGGGCGCACTGAACACGTGGCAGGTACAACGCAAGCGCCCCGAGCACAGCCAGATGGCTCTCAGGTACCCCAGGGGCTGTCCCCACCCAGGACTCACGCTTTTTGGTTGACAATATTCAAGAGGTCCACGACAACAGACAGGTCATTGATCGCCACTGCAGAGTCCACAGAGTTCTGAGAAAGAAAGGAAGTCATCTATCACAAAGCTCAAACTGGCTACGCTAATGCAATAGTATCAAGTGCCGCTTTTCAAAAACAAGGTATAGGAAACATGGAGTAGGCCAGGGAAGAGAAGATAGCTCTCGCATGAAAAAGTCTTCTCCATGTTTCTTTGTGACAATCCAACCGCAGGTGGGACACAGCGGCACTCTGCGGTGTACCCCTGGGGACAAAAAGCTGTGAGACCTTGCATTTTGTGCGAGAGGCAGAATCGACCCCAGACAAGCCAAAAATGCGGCCCAGCTGCTCCCCTCACGAGCCTCAGGTATCTCCACATCCTTGCCTTGATGTCACCGGTGCTCCATACAGCCCGCACAGTGTCCAGATTCTTGTGGCGGCTGGTGAGTACCACACACATCGTCTCATGGCCTTTCCTGATCTGGGACATGGCTTCCTCGTCCACGAGCTCATTCTGGCTTTGGTTTTTCACAGCCTGAAAGTACAGACACCAATGGAGGAGCGTAACGGAGCCATCTCTGGCACAAAAGACCTGATTTTGGGGTAGAGGGACAGGAAACACTGACTTCCTTGCAGATTGTTTTATGAACATTTTGAAACAGAAATGCTCAATGTGTTCCAATTTCAGCTACTTGTCTTTTGCCTCTTCTACTGGGTCAATCACAAACACATTTGAAGCTTTGGAAAAAGTCTCAAAATTTAAAAAAGTTAAAGTAAGCTACTTTCAAAACCAGTAAGTTTTGATGAACAATCTTCTTTCATGCAAACCCTGGGTTTTTTTTTTTTTTATGTGAAATGCTCATCTGAAATAAAAAAAATAATTATTACAAAGCAGAGATCTTGCAAAATTTATTAGACTCCCAATTTGATTCCCATCCACACCATGCTGGAATCTCTCTTCCTCTGCTCACATCTAGTGAAAGACTCTTGAAATAGTTACGTATGTGTAATGGCAGACACCAATTTTCTAAATGAATCACTGTCTAGATTGCTCAGTGTCCTTGTCTCGTCTCTTACTCTCCGTTTCAACACCACATTCGTCGTGAGCACGGACCAGCACTGCTGTCAATCCCAACGGGGGTGATTGCCAGTCACTCCAGCAACCCAGGGGTGCTAATTCCACAGGAACTGCAAGTCAAAGCAGTTAGGAGACAGGAGAGTGAGCCGGCAGGGGAAGCACCAAGTGAGCAGAGGGAGAGCAGGAGGTCGCACGTTCTCATTCAGTACTGAGGACTGCAGGCTGCAGTCCTGCATCTCAGAGAACCCCCTTTCTGATGCCACCCAACACGGACACCGGCTGGAAACTTTTGTCCAGAGACACTTACTGGTAGAAAGTCAGAGACCTTCAGGCCAATGGGCTCATTCCTGGCTGCAGGAATCACCGATGGCTCTGTTCCGGGCAAAGGAGTTGAGGAGGCAATCGGTGGCTTCTGAACTGATTCAGGCTGCAGGAGAAATTGGGATAAAAGCTCTATCAGCAACGATCTGGTCCTAGTCTGATGTTCCTTTTTCCTGACCCGCTTTCAGCTAATGCGGAAGCGGTCTCCAATTTGCTAGCATAGTTTAAAGAGGCAATAAAGTATCTCTCAGGTACATACCAAGATGTAATTAAGGTTTGCAAAGAACATAGAGATGCCCCAGCAGAAATGCCAAGTGCTGCCGTTGTTATGGGCATCTAAAATTAGGGAAATGGGCCGTGGCCAGCCTGAAGGCAAAGAGGGAATTCTAAAGAAGACAGCATAATGTATCCTGGCCCACCAGCTGCTTGTGATTTTGGCTATAGAACAGCCTCAAGTTCAAGCACTTGCAGGAATTTGGCCCTTGGTTCTCTTCAGAGTGCCTCAATTTTGAGATGCTAGGAGAAACATCACTGCAAGTGCAAGAAGTAAACAAAAGCAATAGAACCATCAGCTGCTGGAGTCTTGGCCTTTGATTCTACTGCTTAGGCGAGACACATGGCAGAACAAAGACTGGAGCTGCACATTTACTGCTCTTCAGCAAAGGAATCAGCTTGATTAGAAATCATGAAGTCTCCAGCACTCACATTATCTTTCAGAGTGAAAGCATAAGCAGTTCTTAACAGATCATACAGTACGTACAGGTTCTTGCTTTGGCAACGGGGTCTGGACATCTGCAGCTTGGCTGGGCTTCACTGCTTCCTTTGCAGTTACAGGCTCTACCAACATGAAAAGAAGTGGGGAAGCAGAAACTGATTGCTCCTTTCAAGAGAATTTGAAAAGGTTCTCTACAGCTAGACTGCAAGCAGTTGTTTATGCAGATGTGCATCTCTCCCTCTTTTGAGGGCCATTAACCCCATTCCCACCAAGGGGTCATTTTCATACTCACCATCCTCAGGAGGGGCAGGAAAGGGCTCATTGTTTCGAGGAGGAGTTCGACCTACAGAAAGAGGGGGAAAAAAACAACACCACCAAAACACATGAAGGAGTGTCCGAGGCTACAGATGACCAATAAATCAACCATGGAGCTGGGGGATCTCCAACAACTCCACAGATGAAGGCAGTCAGTGATACAGCAACAGCGTTCGCTTCCTCGGGCCTTGACACTATTGTTGAGTTTAACCAAAGGCTTTCAGCCTTCATGGATGGGAGGGACAAAACTGACCCGTGGAATTCACTGCTGCTGTAGAAGTGTGAAGCACAATAAAAGGCACTGTCACAAGTTCACCTCCCGCTAAATTGATTTACATAAGTAAATCAAAATAACTACTATTAATTCCTTAAAAATGAGATACAGGCATTGCACTATGCCTCCCAAACAACAACCTCTGCTTTAATAAAACGTTTTGCCTTTCCTTCTTTAATGGAGGCTGCTGATTTTATACATATCAAAATTCTAAGGTAATAAAGATCCTGTAACACAGCAGTCATTCCTAACCAGGACAGGAAGGCAGCATGCTTACAGCAGAGCTCTGGATTCTGAGCCAGGCTTTGACCAGCCATCACTGCACCGTAGTAAAGGTACCACCTTCCAGCAGTTCATCAACATGATTCATGGTTCAACATCCAAGCACAGAATACTAAATAAGTTTTCTATACTCTCCCAGTTGCAGGCAAATCCTCTATTATAGTAAGCCAAGGCTCACTTCTACCAAAACAGTTTAGCACATACAGCTCTAATCCGAACACCACTCAAAAGCACAATAAAGCCTGGTACTGACAGATAGCATTCTTGGGCTGGAAGATCTCTTTGTAATCCTCTGGGTTCTGGATCTCAGCCTTTGATTCCTTCTCATCCCGGTCATCTTCACTGCTGGGACTGCGCCTCTCACTCTCCGAGTTGTGCTTCACTCTGCTGTGGAAAAAGAGATCTCTCTTTTGAGATGCCTCTGCTGTCAGGGCAAGATCATGGGCTCTGTCAGAGAGAGCAAGAGCATTAAGCTTCTTGTACATTTCCTTAAAATCTTGAAATTCAACAAGCAGATCCCCTCACCTTTGTGGCTTGCTGCAGCTAGTTGAGGGCCTGTCATAGATGCGGCGAAGGGAGGACCCCATGGGGGTAGGCAGCACAAGAGGTTCGTCGTCCCTCATCAACCCATGAGGAACAGAACCCGACTTTGTGACTCTGCTGAGATCCACAACGAAGGAGGAGACTGTGCTTTGCGCAAAAGAAACTCCTATCTGCAGAGGCAAAAGATGAAGGTAATTCACCAGGGAGACCGGGTACACGCCAGCCGTTTTGAGAGCAGGCATGATGGAGTGGCCCCGAGCAATTGTGCTTGAGAATTTCTCAGTTCAGTACTTTGGCTTTTTCAATTTGGAGCTGCCAACATTTTATGACAGGCTATGGTAAAACTTTTGCCAACCGTAGTTTCTAAATACCGGTCAAAACAAGCACCAGTTCTTTCCTTTAGAAGCCACAGAAATATGAAGCAGAGCACGAGGCTGCTGAAAACAAACGCACACAAGCTCTGTTTAAGTGCTGGGCCCATTGTGAGCCCTGGCCACTTGCAGTCTGACACAAGCTCAAAGGTCAGAAGGCCTGGAAGGAGGCAGGAGGATTTTATCTCGTGTTTCGCAGCAGCCTGCCCCACTCCTTGGGAGCAGTGGCTTACCAGTTGGTTGTTGCAGATAGACAAGTCGGCTACTTTTCCCCAGTTCACCAAGACCACATCAAAACAGCGTTCTGGCTCCCAGCCGTACACACGCAGTGAATCCTGGAAGCCACTATACAAGCAGCAGCCATCTGGGTTGAAGAGTACACATCTGGGAGGAAGGCAGGTGGGGAATTAGGCACAGCTTTCTAACATTGCATAGTCCCACGAGGACCCCAGGGTTGTATCCCTGACTTCAGTGAACACCTCTGGCCCCATTTCTAACAATGAACGTCCCGATTTGCTGTTCATCTCTGCAACATCTCCAGCAGCCCAAACTTCACCCCAGTGAAGTCACTCTTTCAGGAAATCCTCCCTTTTCCTCCTTTTTAGTCTCTGCCTAGTATACTGCAGTGAGAATTTAACATACCTGACAGGAGTAGCCTCCTCTTCAATACAGCTCACAACCTGAAACTTCTCCAAGTCCCAGAACCGAACAGTCCTGTACACAAAACATAACAAGATAATCATCATTCATCCCTCTAGAAACACACTGTAGAATCCAGTATTGAAATAACACGCTAACAGCTGGAATGACTTGAGCTGTTGTGCACAAATGATGAACCTACGCAGAAGGCTAGTCTGGCCAAGATCTGTGAATCCAGCCACAGATACTTAGAGGCTCCAGATAGGTATTCAGACCTGACCCAGAGCTAGAAGGACACCCTGCCAGCTGAGCAGGGCAGCCTGCTGTGCAGATAGAATGTCAGCTGGATCAGTTTGATGCTCAAGGCTATCGTGTTGTTTTCTAGTGAGGCAGAAGGCATCATCAATTTTGGATGAGAAGGCAAGATCTCCACGTTCTGTGCATCACAGATGTGACGTGCTGCTGGCAAGACGTCAGGCTCTTGCAGTGGCAGGTTTGAGTAGCGTGACATTCCTATTTTCTACATTCCTTAAAAGAAAGGGCATTGGGAAAGGGAACCAACATATACAATCCCCTTCTTTCTCTCTCCCCTTACGTACCTGTCAAAACTGCCAGAAGCCAAAAGGTATTCATTGGGGTGGAATTCAACAATGTTTACTGGGCCGGTATGTCCTGTGAACTCAAACATTATCTTCCCAGCAGCCAGATCCCACAGCTGAAGAAGGAAAGAACAGAGAGACTCTTTAAAAAGATTTAATGTTAGAGAATTCCAATACACTTCCAATTTCCTTGTTCTGGCAACGTCCTCATGCTGCACCTCAAAGAACAGACTCAAGTTTGTCAAAGTAAGCAATGATCAGGGAAGGAGTACCATCCCAGTCATTTAAAGCTGCATTATTTTTGGTTTTGTGGGTTTTGGTTTTTTTAGCATTCTCTTTTAAATTTTCCATTTAATTTGTTCCCTATAAGTTTCTGGTTTATATTTAGAGACTAGGATAAAATACAGCAGTTGCACCTGGCCTTGCACATTATATGTCAAAAGTAAACAAACTAAGATCTGAAAGTTCTGAATCCCTTCACAACTCATTCTTCCAGCGCTCTGGTTTCCACCGAAAAATCCAGAGTGAAATGACTGATTGGTTTATTTCACGCGAAACTGAAAACAAAAAGCAGTCCTTTGCTCATATTCCTCCTTACCACATCTGAAAAAGGCAATGTCACTGCTTCGGTCCATACTTTTCTGAATTCCTTCTCTTGCTTTGCTCAGTCTTGACAGCAATTTTCAGACTGATCATTACATGCAATGCGCGTGATAACACACTCCAACTGAATTCACTGAGCAGAGCCAGAAACCGGTACAGTGAAACAATGTGCAGCAGACAATTCATTCCGTAACATTTACTGAGAGGACCGAGGCCAACGTTCAGGTATCACAACTCTACCACCATCATAACGTGAACCTTCACGTGCAAAGCACCGACGTGTCTGTTGGGTAAGTGCATTTCAACACATGCAGCTCTTTGCTGGATGCTGTGGGCCACTGGACATAATACTCATAAACAGACTGGTCCCTGCAAAGCCCCAGTGCTCAGACAGGTGCCTAATGAACTAAATGTGTTTATAAATGAGTGCTGGTAACGAGACAATCCCAGCATTCCTACGTCCCAGGAGCACATAAGGAGGGTGTCACAATAAATTACCTTTACAGTGTGATCATCAGCAGCAGAGGCCAGCCATTTCCCATCAGGACTAAAGCGGAGACATCGGACTGCTTCTGTGTGACCCTGAAGTGAAAAAAAACACATAGGATTTTCTTTCTTTTCTGGGGGAGTTTGTTTGGGTTTTTTTGTTGTTGTTGTTTTTTTTAAGAGGGAATTCTGGCTTTTGTCTTTCAATCCTGTACAATATAACAACATAAAACCAAGTCACTTTCACAAACTCCACAGTTCACAGAACACCAAGCACTACACTCAAGTCCATCCACACTAAATGGGTATAATCTCTTATCTAGACATTTCTGACATCAGTTTAAGCATGGTAAATACAGATCCGGCTCAATTAGTAAGAATCAATTTTAAATTACACAGATTTATGGGTGGTCAGATAGAAGGGCTGCGCTATTAAGTCGGCTTCTAAATGAAATTAATATACAGAAAGTTCTTTTGGTAGAGGAAGACACCAAGAACAGAAGCATCTCGGTGCAGTGGGGATATCAGTACATGGTAATATCAGTCAGCGTGTAAAGAAACACTCATGGATGCTCTCCATGCGCCCAACCAGACCACCGAACACTAACTCCTATGACATCCATTTCATATTCCCCCACAGTTCACAGAGGCCTACAGAGGTCTGCCAGTCCACTCCACAAATCGTACAGAGCTTATATTTATAGTGGAAAATGAGGAAGTTAATCGTACATAATCGCTTTTAGGTTTGCTCATAAGTCCTCAACAGAAATCTTTCGCCCCTCTTTGCCTGAAGATGAATAAAGCATTTTACCTTGTACCTGAAGACGCAGCCTTTTCTTCTTACATCCCAGAGCTACAGGGAAGAAAATCAAAGACAAGATACGCTTAGAGCAGCACGTGGGGAGCCCCAGAGTCCCACCAGAACAAGAGCTCTGCCTGTCACTACATTGATGAACACCACCGAACGAGAAAACTGAAGGGGCTGTTAAACCCCTGTTTGTTTCAGGGGTATTTCCTAACCTAATTCCCCAAGTGAAAATTGCTTCTGTAAGGTATTTCTTCCTACAGAAGCTCAGTTCCTACAGTGAAACACCAGCCCAATGAAGCAGATGCAATCCACAGCAATCAGGACATCTGCTCTTGCTGACACCGGGTCTCGGCTGACACCTAACTTGGAGCCACATTCCACAACAGAGGAGTCATCCTCATGAACTGCCGCTGAAAATACATGCCCGAGTTTCACAAGCACTCACAAATACACCTGCCCACACACATGGAAATGATGATGTACAGCATCTACCAACAGCTTGGCACAAAACACGTTCTGGCACTCTGCAAGTAAAGTGGGTAATCTCTAGGGGAAGCTGAGCTTTACCTTAATGTTTGTGTCCAAAGAGCCGGATGCCACAAAGCTTCCAAAAGGGTGGAAATCAAGGCTGCAGATATTCGCTTTGTGACCGAGTAAGGTACGAAGAACTGGGAAAAGGAGAGGCAGAGCAGGGAGAAGGAATAGGGAACAAATATATAGCAGTTCATTTCCCCCAAACAGCATGCAGAAGTTCAGCCATACTACTTCCACCTCTTACGTTCCAATATTTGTCTCAACTCCTTCAACTGCCCCTTGCAAGAAGCTTCTCAAAGACCGGGAAGGGACACTCAAGGAGCATGAGACAACAAAATGATCACAGCGTTTCAGCAAGTCATCAACCAAGTGACAACCCTTGTAATTCTAGAAACCAGAAAGGACCAGTAGAACTGGTACACTACATCTCTGAAAGAAGAGATGAATGCAGAACTCAACTTTGAGGAAGAAAAACAGCTCAGATGATACCAGGGGCAATCTCTCTCTGTCATCCATCATCCAGGATGGTCTGATGATTCCCATGACAGAAATTAGCTCTTAAACCAGAGCTGGAGGGGTCATTTGCACAGACACTGGCTCACAGGTCTCCTAATAAATTCAGGCAGATCAGTTACTCTCCACTGGTAGAGCCAAACTATTTTATAACTGAACTGATGCTAACTGTCTGAATAACAAAAGTGCTTTTAATTATTTATGCCACCTGCTGTTTGCCTTCTTAGCTCAGCCAATGTAAGTATTTTCAATACACATTCTTTCTGTAGTGACCTATAAGAAATATTCAGTCATTTCATGGTATTCCTGCTGGAATTCACTCAAGTGATTCACGACACCTTTGCAAACTTGTTCTAGGATTTGAGAAAAATGCAATAAATAAGACATGACTCAACAGTTGACTTTTAAAGGATCAGAGCTCAATGAGTTCACAGCTTTAATGATTTACTAAAAATTAGGTCTTTGCCTATTTATATGGTCGTGCAAGAGCAAAAAGAGGAGAAAAATCACTTGAGGAACAAAATAACAGTTAGAACCTAAGAACGAGAACAAGAGATCAGCAAATGGGGGATTCCTGGACTCGTGCAGAAGCTAATATACTTAAAGCTTCCAATCTAATTTTGGATTCTTTTATTAAGATTGAAAATTTTAAGCTGAGACTCCGAATACAAATTCTATATGCCTGGTTACTCTACATATGCATGGAAACTGATCTGGAATATGGATTTCAACACACTCGGGTCAAAATCCTAGAAACTAGTTCCTCAGACCAGTCTCCATCATAAACATACAAATTTCTGCTCAAGCACGGACACACATTTCAACAGTCACAGCAGAAGGTGCACAAAAGCTCTCTAGGAGTTGGAAATTAAGATGCCAGGCTCCTCACCTGGAACCTGCCAGAAACATTCTGGATCAGCATAGATACTAAGCATAAGGATATTCCAAAAAGCATGCATTCTCAGAAGGGAAAACTCATGGAAACATACTTTTGGCAGCTTCCAGGTCCCAAACTCGAATGGATCCTGACTGGGACCCTGCAACAATGAGTTCCTCATTCGTATTGATCTGCAGGCTCTCGATGGGCGTCGTATGGCCTGTCAAGCTCTGCAAAGAAAACCACCAGTCACAATTAACAGCTACTGACACAGCCCTGTCCACAACGACACTGCTCACACTCGATCGGCGACTAAAGCATTTAGCCAGGGACCACCTGGTTTTGCCACTGGCCTTTCTTCCTCATCAGCTACCAGTATGGTAGAGCATCCTACAGACCATCACTGCATACAGCACCGGGCACATATGTTCCATGTTGTCCCACTTTCTGGGGTACGCTGACTAATTTTTAAAGGATGCATCAACAGAGACACGGGCAGTTAAACATTAGGTGTGGACGCCCAGACAAGGTTGATACATGCTTACATTATAAAAATTATGCTGCGCAAACGCAATGGCACGGTGTTTGCTCTAAATGGGTCACGTAAGTGTCATGAACTGGTTACAAAATCAAAGCAAAAGCAGGGCTACTTCGAAACCATCACATAAGCAAGGAGCCGTATGTTGCTGCCAGCAATGGGTGTCACAGTGATAACGTGGCGCTATTACTGAAGTATTAACTCGAGGCATAAGGTAGTAATTCACATGCACACGGTTCCTTTCATCCTTGAGCATCTAAAAACCTTACAAATTGTGTAAGTATTTTGAAAATGAAGGTATTTAATTAAGACACAAGGATATTTAAAACTAGCTCTAGAAAAACAATACTACTACTGCAGATTTTTGGCTTGTCGATTAATGCTTTACCCCATCCTTAAATAGGTCTTTTTAAATAGGTAAGCGAGCTCCGTGCCTCCCGCACAGCTACAGAGCTGGGAACTCCAGCTGAAAGCTGCCTGTTCTGCTGGGGCTTTCTTCAGATTTCACACACAACTGAAATCCTCCACATACTCTACAGCTGCAACTGTCACTGCTCAGAGAGAGAGCTCACACTTGCAGCAAGTCACAATGCTACTTAAAAAGCCCCTCTTCCCCAACACACACACACATCTGGAATCCTAACAATCTCAACCCCAAAGATGAACATACAGCACAAACACCAAAAATCAAGATTCTTTTGATATGCAAGAACGGCACAAGCCCTCAGCAGCTCCAGTCAGTCCCTGCCTCTCAGAAACACCAGCTTCTACCATCTGTGGTTTGCGGGCAGCGCACGAGCTACAGCTCTCTGCTCCCACGGAAAGGGTACAGAGATATTTAGTCCTTTAACCTTCCTTCTCAGGGTAGGCAATACTCTGGTTTCAAACTGCTGTCCTGCCACCACCAAGGGCCTGCAAAGACACAGCTTAGCTATGCCAGGCAAGAAGCACAGCACTTCCAAAGGTGAGCAACTCCTTTTGCGCCCATTTCAACCTCCTTACACTTGACCTCAGTAAATGAATGCAAAAATAAAGTAGATGCATATTCCTTTTAGCCTTTTTGACCCCACCTGCCTGATTTCTTCCTCACGAGGTTCACACTGGCTAGAGAAATACCTTCCATAACACAACATTATTGCATTGTTAATTAAACAAGTGACAAGGGACACTTGCTAAAGATGGTTTCCCACAACACCCACTCAAAGCAAAATCAATACAGGACAGAAATCTGTTGATATATTTATGGTGCTCTTTAGTGATCACTACTGGGGCAACCCCACTCTTTCTAACACGCTGCACCCAGCATTACTCTTCCTCGGGCAAATTAGCAAACTATTGTCACAAACTTTGTGCTGACAGTGAGAGACTGTGGGACAGGTGGGAATGCATCCTGCTGGGGATGCTTCCAGCGACGAGGGCAAACTCAGGGTATAAAACTGGCCCCTGTAGCTTGCACTATACAACTAACTAACCTTGCACAAAACTGCCTTTAATTATCTGTAGCCTGGTAATGGAAGGACAATATTCACTACCTGAGCAAGCACTGCTGAAGCAGCCAGCCAGCCCAGATTCTCCCTGGGGCAATGGTCTCACCAGTTACCAAATTCCATCCCTATCTTTAGCTAGAATATAGTCATCCAGCTTTGCGCTGGCAAACTCTATTCACAGGTACTACAGGATACAACTCAACATTTTTTCCCCCTCATTCGCACCCTCCATACTTCAGAATTAATATTCCCATCCCCCAAAAGTGGAGAACAGGCCTGTTCTTACCATGATGCAGCTGGGCTTGTTAACTGACCATACGTTGACCCGACAGTCATCTCCTCCAGTTGCGAGCAGCCGGCCTGAACTTTTTCCCAGGACTAGTGAGGACACATTGCTGCTGTGAGCCGTGATCTCTTCTGCACAAAACAAAGAGTTACTACAGACTAGTATAACAATTTTCACCCCATCCTTCCCAAAGGACTAAAAAAAAAAGTCTTCTTCCTAGAAAAATTTTCCAGTTTCCACCGGACAAGCTGCAGCAGCCCACAGTTCAGATAAGAAGACACGCTATTATCATGCTTGAAACAGTCCTTGGCTCTGCCTGCTGCACTTCAGACATTTGCTGACCAAGCTTCACGACTCCGGTGCTGATGTGGCTTTCAAAAAACCCCTTCTCTCACTAGCAGAAGCTCCATAGTTTTTAAAAGACTTGCTCAACTGTGGAAACCTGCTCACAGAAGCTGCTTTACCCAGTTGGGTCTCAGTAAGCCGAGCTGTCTCTGAAGCTGCGATAATACGCAGCAGCCAGAGTCATCTAGTGAAATGCCCTGTAATCCTGTTCTAGAAAGCAGCAGCAGAGCATCCAACCCAAGGAGAACTGGCAGATTAGCAGCAGTACAGTTTGTTACCTTACACAACAACAAAAAAAAAAAAGTCAGACTTGGCAGCTGGGATAGGTGGAGTTCCCTTCTCTGAGCTTTGGCAGAGGCTTTGCTACATTCCCACTATGCAACACAGGTGAAACTTAGCAACACACAGCGTGAAACTGTGACAAAGGAAGGAAAGTGCCCAAAACAGCACAAAAGAACAAATGTGACTGATACTAAAAGACTGTTAAAAAACTGAGGGCTGAGGGGAAGCTCTGACAGAGAGGGCTTCGCAACAACAGAACTCCAAGGAACCCTCATCAGAAAGAAACAAGTTTGGAGCCAAACAGAAGCCAAATGAGTATCTTGGCTTAAACACCTTATTTTCACAGCAAATTTTTAAATCCATTCAAATTTTTGGCGAGGTCTTTTGGCAGATGTATTTACCAATTTCTTCATTTTATAGTTCTCTCCTGTGAAAGTTCATGAGATTTGCACACCAATAGCTATGAAACTTGCTTGTAAAAAGGCTAGGTAGCAATCAACTCAGCTTTTGTTTGGATTGTTTCGGTGTGAGGAGCAATTTGATCATTTTACATGCAACACTAATCCGAAAGGATATTAGGCGGTTGCAATAATTACAGGTACTTTGATCTCAAACTCTCAGAGTACTTTTTTTGAAAGCAAAACTGCGCAACTTTCACTTTAGCTGGAGAAACACCTTTCAAGTTACAAAGGTAACTGGACTGTAAATTACACGAGAAAGGCAAATCTGAAAATATGCTTGTATTGTGTTGAAAGATCAAAGTAAAGTATTTCTGTATACACAGACTTGAAAGTAACAAACAGTTCAATTAGTATTAACAGACCAACTCACTAAAATTGAAAGGATGCTCAGCATTGCTGCTGAAATCAGCGCGTCAGCAGCTCCACTTTCTCCCCTCCTCTTGTTTTCATTCTTAACAATATATTGTAAGTTTAAAAGTCATTGCTGAAGTACTCAAACTGCTGTTCAGAAAAGCCAGGTTATAACCTGATGCCAGCCTTGGCCAGAAAGCTTCATCCTCTCACTGGGTGAAGTGCCAATTCCTTTAAACCCACAAACTTTTTTAATGAAGTATTTGTCATCAGGTATCACCCACCAGCTCAATAATACTAAGCTTCTAATTAGCATCACCAAGGCATGTCTAATATTCAGAACGCTTCTTGCTCTGAAGAGGATGCTAAGGCAGGGCAGAGCCTAGCAAAAACAAAGATCAAGAACTTCTGCCCACTTACAAGAGAACAAAGATTGATCAACTTCCAGCTTTTCCTATAACTGGAGTTGCAGGAATGGCAAGAAAACATAGCAAACTGGCCTTCTGCTCAAAAAGATATGAAATTACTAAGTTGATTATCTCAGCTCCCTGAATGTGTTAGCAGTCACGGATGTCATATTTCTGCTAGACAATTTCTAGACCAAGTCACTAGTCTAAAGCTGGCAGTTCTGAACAACCCATCACTTCGCATTGCTTCTATGTGTTCCCCAACAGCTCCTACAAAACAACTCATCAGTGACCAGTGAAGCAGCCAGAAATTATAGTCAGCAACTGTTTACTGCTCCACCCGAAGAAAAATAACAAATGTAAAAGCAGCAGATTCTTACTGTCTCATGCAAAGCAATTTCAAAAGCATGAGACCTACAGGTCCTGCAAAGATCATCTCACCCCTCCCGCAGCAGGGCTCTGTGCACCTTCTGTAACAAGTGACCTGCAATGAAGGACACCCCAAAGGGGCTAAACCTACCCCGAAGGACCTCCTGCCACAGCCCAGGCTCTGGAGCTGGGATTCCATCACTCCCTTGGTTGTTCCTGTGCTACAGGAGAGTCACGTAGGGTTAGTTAGAAATTTAGGATGGCGTTACAGCAAAAAATACAGGCCGTGACCTTTTGAAAATAGCAATATAAAGCCCTACGCTATTCCACTACGCAGATATGTTTCCAAAAAGGATTTCTAGGCGTTAACAATTCCAGTCAGCAACCTGGGAAAAGGGCCGGGGCATTTACACCCAAGACAGGGATTAGCTGGTTCCTCTCACAAACCGCCCCTTCCACCCCCCTCCCCCAGGGGGAACTGCTCTGCCCTCCCTCAGCCCAGCCGCACTCACGGAGCTTCCACGCCGTCTTAGTGGTGACGGCCACGGCCATGGCTCTCCGACGGGCAGGGCAGAAGCGCCTTCCTCCTCCCGGAGAGGCCTCTCCGTCTCCTACCGCCGCCGAGACATCCACCCGAGCTTCCCCGGCCACCCTGCAGGCAAAAAAACACCGGCCGGTGTTACGGTGAAGC
Source organism: Xenus cinereus (assembly GCA_025774025.1). NCBI lineage: Eukaryota > Metazoa > Chordata > Aves > Charadriiformes > Scolopacidae > Xenus > Xenus cinereus. The sequence continues at coordinate 23,933,347 of JAOXJK010000062.1, forward strand.
CCCGCCGCGCCGGACCAGGGCGCGGAAAGGCCGCGCCGAGGCGGTGGGCAGGGTGTGCGGGGCGGGGGCCCAGCCCGGCGCGGGGTGAGGCCTTACCGCTGAGGACCATCACGGGAGCGACAGGCCAGCGGGGAGCCCGGCGGGCAGTGCCGTGCGGGGGGGGGGAGCGCTGCCGGGGCCGCCGCAGCCTCACCGGGCGGTGAGGAGCAGCGGGCGGCGCCCGGAGCCACCCAGGGGACGCCTGAACGGTGGTGGCGGTGTTCGGCGAGGCCCGGCCGCCCCAGCTGTACCGGCGGCAACTCCGGTGGTACCGGACTCCCCTCCCCCCCCTCCCCCGCCCCCAGCGACACCGCCGCCACCTGACAACCGGCCCCTCACAACGAACCTCGGCCGCGCCCCGCCCCCGCCCGGCGCCGCCAATCAGAGCCGCCGGCGCCCCTGAACCTCGCCGCGCCGAGCCCCGCAATTGCCCGGTTTCCGTACGCCGCTCGGCCAATAGGAGCTGAGGGAAGGGCGGTCGCCTTAGCGACCGCAGAGCGGTCGGCCACTCACCACGCAGCTTCTTGGCGGAGCCTTTCAAGCACGGCCAATAGGAAGGGCGGTGAGCAGGAGCCGCCATTTTGAGGCGCGGTGGGGCGGAGCAGCGCCGCCTCTCGGCTTGCGGGGAGGCTGCCGCAGCCTCAGCCAGGAGGTGCGGTGGAGGGGGCCCAGGTGCCCTTCTGCGGCTTTCTGTCTCAGGGCCCGGCGGCGGCTGCGGCGGTTGTGCTGCTGTGACCCCGGAAACGATTCCCCTCGCCAGGGAATAGTGTTAGGAGCGCAGCCCTGGCGGGAGTGGGGCCCTCGCTATCTCCCTTTCTGTGCCTTTTTGCCGGGCACAGAGCCCCCGGCTCCCGCTCCCCCCGGGCCGCCGGGCCCTCACTTTTCCCCCCGGCGCTCCCAGCCTGGATGAGATGGAGTTGTACCACTTCAACCCTCCCTCCCTGCCTCTGAAGCCAATTACTCCATCAAAAGAGGAAATCAAATTAGTTTAATGCTAGTCCTTGATAATATGTATTAGCTGATTATTAATTTTTTTTTTGGCAGTTGCTAATGTCCCTAGTGCCTGTACAAAGGATTTTAAATTAATTTGTTCTGTTGTCTTTCCTGGTATTGAACTAACACTGATGAGTTTGTAACCACAGGCTCCTGTTTTTGTTTCTGTTTAGACACCTTAGGGTTTTCTTTCTCACTTTCCTGCCTCAATCCTTCAGCAATTCATGGTCCTTGTGATGCGGAAATTATTTTGGCTGGTTCCTGAAGTTCCTTTTCAGTAGTGTGTTCTTACTGGAATACCTCTCTCTCTCAGAGGGAGCCATTGCTGAGCTTTCTCCTTCCCTGGGCTGTTTCTGTCCGTGCCAGGTTGCCAAGTTAGTCAAGCATTGATGGAAGGCCATAGAGCTGTCAGAAACAGTGTGTTGGTGTGGAATAGGCTGCTGCTGCTGCTGTCGAATGGCTTGGAACCTGATGCGTTGTCATGAAACATCTCAGAGCTCCAAAACTGGGAGCTGGGAGGCCTGGCCAGACCCGGGGATTTGCTGTGGTGGGTGTCAAACACCGCAACCCTCTCCTGCAGGAGATACTGAACTCTCTTGTCCCTTTCTGAGCCCAAAATGCAGTGCATCCTTCAAGTGGCACCTAAATTAATGGGCTGTCTATGCGGATAATTTGGAATGTTTTAATCACTCAAGATATTCAGATTAGGCCTAATGAGCTAATGGTGGCTTTTGGTTTTAACGTTGTGTTCACCTTAAAATGTGACAGAAACAACACAAGAGAAAATGACTCTGTTGCAATAAAATAGGCAGTTGGGGGGTGTTTATCTGTAAAAGCATTTTAGTGTATCTATTACACTTAAAATGGACAGCTACCATAAACCAAGAAGTTTAATCGGATCTGGTTTGTGCTGTATTTCTGATGTAACGTTCCTTATTCTGCCGTATTCTGCAAAATACTTTCCTGCCTTCCCCCTGCTGCAATCAATATAGTCCTCACTGAAGGTGATCATTAGAAGGTGTTCCTTGAAGACTGTAGCTGTTGGGAACTGTAGGCAGAACCACCACAGGTGTCCATGGTGCCTAATGCACTAGAGGTGACATCAGAAATTATTTCCTAGCACGCTCAGGGACTTATATAAATACCAATACATGGCGCACACATACTCACTTCCATTTTGGGATTTCAGGGAATGCTTATTAATCGAAACACTTGATTGCCTACAACTTTTTAGATTTGGAATGCTTTTTGGATTCTTCTTGACACTTTACCGTGTCTGCCAATATTTGTAAATGGTGAGTGGAGATACTCAAAGAGAAAAATAAAGACATTAAAATCCAAAGTTTGCCAATGTATTAGTTTTTGCTGAGTTTTGTAGTTAATAGCTCTAAATGAGGTCAAAGAATTTTTATATTTGTTGTGAACTCATAAGTTCAAAACATTTGCTTGTGCTACTTATAAAACTAAATTATAAATTTGCTCAAATATTATTATGTTGGAAAAGAGCCAGTATTCTCAAATAATCCTGCTCCTGATGTCAGTAGGTTTGGGGAAGAAAAGCTCTGCAATAGAGAGTGTGTAATTTGTAGCAACTTCTGAAACAGACCTTAAACCTAAGGTCTCATTCAGGCTTCAGTGTCAACCATGATGGAATTGCATGAGAAGGCAATTGATGTAATTGTAGATGGGCCTTAAAACAAAAGAGGGAAAAGAAAAAAAGACAGTGGAATGCTACAAGTCCATTACAATCTCCATGAATCTGATGATAATGAAAGATTTACTGCAATCAAGTAGGAAAACTTCCCATTTGGTTTTGGTTGTTTTTTTTTTTTTTTTTT
>JAOXJK010000062.1:23936316-23950003 GCA_025774025.1 Xenus cinereus
CAATCAAGTAGGAAAACTTCCCATTTGTTTTTGGTTGTTTTTTTTTTTTTTTTTTTTCAGGCTGCTTCTAACAGGCTTCAGCACAGATTTCCAGCGTCTCCTGCGAAGGAGTAAAGAAATTAGGTGTGACCAAGGTGCTCTGCCAGGCGAGGATCCTTGCGCAGCTTCTCTTCAAGAGCAAGGTATTTCTGTGGTGCTGCCTGCTTTTCCCTAGAACAAGAAGGAGTACATCGGAGGTGAACTGCAGTGGGACGGGGAGCAGAATGCTTTACAGAACAGCCTCAGTGCTGGCAGCTGACCGCTAGACCTCCCCTGGTCTCAAGCAGCCATTCCCAGTACCTCTTGAGCCTCAGCGCTAGAATCTGGATGTGGAACGTGGTTTCAGAGCGACGGGTGAGGAAGTCACCCTCCTCCTCTGCACTGAGTCGATTCTGGTTTTTCTGAAACCACTGGTCCTTCTTCTGCAGCTCTTCCACCGCCTGTTGGGGGAGCAAGCAACCAGAGGTCGGAGTGATGGAGAGGACAGCGAGGAACAAAGGGGCACAAAAATGCAACTTAAAGTTCAGGCAGCTGAGATGAAGGAAACAGCAAATCAGAGCTGGTTTATTTTCACGGGAGGCAGTAAGTCTGAGATGAGGTCTCATAGAACAAGAAAACAAGGGGAATCAAAACATGGAACAGCGAGAGGCAGCGAAACCTGAATGTGTTGCTTCACTGTAGTTAAGAAGCGCTGGAGAACCAAATCGGCTCCAATTGAGATAGGGATTCAATTTCACCCTGGAGCTATTTTCTTCTTTGATCTCACATGTTAATGACACACAAAAAAGAAAAATACAGGCATGTTTATGGCTCTCTTGAAGTAATCAAAGGAGGTTTGTTTCTTGCCTGCTGTCAGAGATGTGTGTTACCCTCCTGCCAGTACAGAGGAGACTCCAGAAACATGCACATCCTGGAGTGTGGCTGGGAATACCTTTTCCAAGCGAGCCTGGATGATGTTAGCTTTATTAATGAGACGGTGCTTAAAATCAGTCAGGCAGTCATCTCTGACACGCAGGGCCTGCTCCTTGGTCATTTTCTCTCTGTGGCCGATTTGAATAAGAAAAGGCGCCAGGTAATCAAGATCCTGTTCCCCTGGACCCCGGAGGTCATCCTCCCTTGTCTTCTTCTGGAGGGAAAAGGACAGAAAGAGTCATGGTCCCATTTACCTGTTCCCCAAACATCCTGTGATAAGGCAAAATAAAAGCAAAGACCAAAGCTCCTCCTTGCCCCCAGGGAGGAAATAATGTTTCTTTTTCCTATAGTTTGATCAAAACTACTGCTTTGCACTAGCTTTGCATACCAGCCCTTTCCCAATGCGGGTTTTATTCCGTAGTTTATTTTCTATTGTCCTTTTTAACATTTCTCCTAATTTCCTTGATTGTAGAGATGCCTCTCACGTGTTATCCAGTGAGGTGCAAGAAGGGTTTTACAAAATGCATTTGTATTTGGACAGAAATGGATGAGGACAGGGTATTGTGAGTGATACCAGCTTGCAGCTGGCAAATAGCTGGTGCTTGGATCTTTGCCCCTGCCTGTGTTTCGTGCCAGAAGTTTGGTATGAAACCTAGTATCACCTTTTATAACCTCTCTATTCAGGAAAGCTCAGTCTAAAAATCATTCACAAGAATCGTCTTGGAGATCTAAAAAAATTGCAAGTAATTATTCTTGAATCTTTTTGTATTTGTCCACAACAGTCATAAGGTATTAATTCCTCAACAGACATCCTGGAACAAAATTGGCTTTGCAAGTAGTAATGAAAACTAAGAAAATCGATTTATATCCCACAAAGAAGTGCATATTTGCCTAATAAAATGAGCCCTGGCTAAAAAGATGCAGCTTGGAATCCATTATCATACTCCCTCCATAATCCCTATTATAAACTAATCCTTATTAATTGTTTTCTTTATTAACTAAACACAATAAAACAGTAACCCTTCTCGGTAATGCGAGTTTTTGCAGAAAGTCAGAAGGTCACAGCATGATCATGTTATGTTTTCATGGGAAGTCAACTGAAGCTGTGCTGACTTACACCTGCTAGGGATTTGACCTAGTATATTTTAATGATACAAAAAGCTCTTCAGAGAGAATTCCTCAGACAGAAAAGGCTTACTCTGCGTTTCTTTATGTACATGTAATAAATACTGGGATTAATGCAGTCTACCTACCATGGCTTCATACTGTTGTCTTCTCTTTTCATTCTTCTCTGTATCATAAATTGAAACTGACAATTTAACGTTAGTTTCTTCATTCTCACGGACCTTCAAAATATTTAACACCTTCCAAAAAATCAGAAAAAAGACCCTCAGCTTTTCCACAAAATGACAGTACTTTTACATGCTTGACCTGCCAACAGAGTAGATGCTGCGTACAAGAACTGTAGCATAAGCTTAAATGTAGAAGATCTGTACAAATATGTTCATATCCTGCTGAGAGATTCCCTCTCCAGCTCCTTGAGGGGTTCCTCTTCCTTACCAAAACATTTTTTTAAAAAATAAAATCCAACAGCTTTGCCTTCTTCAGAATGGTTGTATTTATCATGAAGTAATTACAAAGACTTCTAATAACATGGATTTGTTACACCAGTTACAGTGTGGTTAGCAATACAAGTAATCTATTTTATGAAGTATTTCTCTACAGTCGCTCCCACAAAAAGTCACTTCAATATTTTGGATAGGCCTTCCTGGAAATGACTAGCAACTAGGTATGACATTACATACGATATCTTTTCTTTTTGGTCTTGTTCCCAGGCAAAAGGCAGATATGTTTCTAGACGCTGTCATTTGCTCTCTGAAACTGTCTTCTTCCCGGAGAATAAAGAGTAAGAGCAGGAGCTGGAAAGCGTGTGACTCGCCATAAATACATTGAAGCTACATCTTTGCTGAACAAGGTTGCAGGCTTGATAATTCAGCATGGAAAACAGCTTTATGACACCAGAGTATTATTTTTATCACAGTTTACGCTGAGGATGCTTTGGCAACCATCCAGCTGAAACCGTTGCCATGCCTGACCAGCTCTGACAACAGTGTGACACCTCCCTCTTACCTCTGCTTCAGATTGCTGGACTTGTAGCTTCAGCTGCTTCTCTTCCACTGTTAGCTTCTGCAACAGTTTGTACAGGTGGAGCAGCTTCTCCTCTTTCTCAGAAGACCCTGCCTGGAATCAGATAAGCTTGTGAAAGAGAGTAGCACTCTCTGAGCGTGGACCAGGTACTCTGCTACCAGAAACCGGCACAATTCTGCTACAGTCAATGCGGTGACACCGATTCCCACCATTGAAACATCTAGCCCATGGTCAACAGTTTATTAGACTTCATTTCAATTTTGAATCCATCAGTAGTGTGAGCCAGATGGCACGTCTTGCCCTTTGCTGATGCTGCTGTTACTTGGTTGGAAGCAGTTTGGCAGGGTTAGAGATGAAAGGATGGCAACCTTTCATCCAGCAATTGCGTTCTGTGTATTCACCCCAATGGAAAATAGAAACTTTAAAAAAAAACGTGCATAACATTAAAAAATCCTGTATTTGCAATCTCACTTTGATTTTCCTAATTGTGCAGCATCACTGCAAAATTTACTGGCAGACTTCTGTCCCTGGTTATAGCCTCACATCAGTGATGTTAGTGAGTGACTCCCCCCACCCCTGAATGAGAGAATTTGCCTTAATGACAGCACTCCACTTTTTTTGGGAATCTCTTTCATTTAAGGCTATCATATCTACCAGCACTGCATTATGCCTCAGCATCTTCCTCTGCACCTGCAGGTAAACTCTGGGACATTTAAGCAATGATGTGACCCAATAAGTCCATGGCAGAATTGGAGCTAGAACCCAGGATGTCTGTCTCTGCTTCTCTGCTGTGGTCTCTTCTTCAAGAGAGAACGGCAGAGGAAATTTCAGCTTCCCTGCTATGAATCCACAGGACTGAGCCCAACGGCTGCTGAACCAGCATCTTGCAAGATCCCAGTGGCTGTGTCTATGCTGCCTGATGACCAAGTCTGGGAAGATGATCTTTCACCCTACCCTACGCCCTGCGCGCCCCATCACTTCCAGCATGGTGTTCATGGTGTCAGCCTGGAGGCTGTCTGTGACGGAGGGGGGCAGATGGAGCAGGGGGACACCATGGGGTCTGTCATGCTTGTAGTTCTTCTACTGACATTTCACCTTCCCTTTGTGTTTTGTGAATGTAGAAAAAGTTCAAAATATAAGTACTTCTTCTCCATACCTGGTACGTGATGCACATTTCTGGGCTCATGACCATTTCATTTCCTTTCCTATCCCCCTCTGCCGCTTTGAAGAAGTCCTTCTTTGAGGCAGTAATGTATTTATCCTTGAGGTGATACGTCAGTTGGATCATATCCTCTGTGATCAGAAAGATACGTTCTGCTACATCTTCATCAGCAGGCTTTTCTGGGTTTCTGTGGAAACACTCCTTGATTTGCTAATGAGAGGTGAAGACAAAGAGATGGAAGCAGGTTAGCCAACACAGAAAACTGGCAAGATTTGCAGAGTTGGGTAAAAACCCAAGGTAAAAATTGGGCTTTTCTGCCTGGACTATGATGGCATCTCTTGGCCCATGGTCCTACTGTTATTTCCTGTGCCTGAGAAAAAAAGCACAAAGCTGCCTAAAGCAATGCAGAAGTCTCCTATTTGTGGAGCCAAGTATGCTCTCCAAGCTCACAGTTAGCTTGGGATGCATCCTTGCCTGAGGGTACTGCAGGAAGGAAGGTATTTTGGAGCACAACAAAGTTTCCCACATTCCCCAAAATAGGGAAGGAAAAAGGAGCATGCTGGGCGCTGGTCCAAAGGCCGGCCACTGAATGGCTCTGTCTTGGCAGGTGAAGTGTTTGAACCGTACTGGCAGATGTCAGATTTCCTCCCTCTTCTGTTCTCAAAATCAGACCTGATGAGAGGAAGATTACCTGCTTGTAACTAATCAGAGTGATGGGATACTTCATCAGAAGCCTAAAATGTTAACTAGCTTGGAGTCAGAACATGAAATCACTTGACTAGCTTTGAGTCCTGTAAAAATTTCATTCCAAAATCCTAGTCAAGTTTTTTTTTTTCTTTCCTCTGACACACTCTTTCCAAGCCTTAGTTTCCTGGTATCATTCTAGCTGCTCAATTTAGTTCGTGACAACTGCTCACACTGTAGCTCTCTGTTAGACAAGCAACTGCGAGACACAGCAGCTGAACAAGGCTTGGACATCCCATCTGGACTTTTGCCTTGGCCGTCCCCACTGAAAATGAACCTAAAGCCCTAGGCACTATGTTTTGCATAGTATAAATATATCACAGTGACAGATATTTTTCTGTTTCTGCCTTGGCCGTACCACTATAGGCCGGGAGTTAATGTCAGTTCTGGTGCCAGCCAAGTGTATTTTCTTTCGTCTTTTGCCAAACTCCATGTACCGGACGTGCAGGAAGTCATCCCGCCCCACGAAGTACTCTGTCATCTCATTTGGAGTTTCAACACGTTTCTGGAGGCCATCGACTCGTGCCTCATTGTAAAACTCCATCGTATATTCAGTCTCAGGTTGCAGCGACGTATAGGTGTGAGCTAAGGACATAACAGAGATTGCACGTTTTCAGAGTTAGCAACCGTAGTATGGTGAACACAAGTGTGTCCAGAGGACATCTCTTTTTCTTCAGCACCAATAAATCAAATGCACATAAGAGCATAAGAAGGAAATGTTCTCACTGGTCTGTACCAATATTCCATAGCCTAAGGGCAGGAGGACGGCTTTGCAGGGCTACTGCCTTCCTTACACAGTAAGGCAGTAGTGAGGGAGTGGAGCCTGGATCCTGCTCTTCCCAGACCAGGAATGGGCACAGCCTCTTGGCGTGAAATGCTGCTTTAGCAAAAGACTTGATGCAGGACTTTCTCTTCCCCAGCTGCACAACAGTGAGAGACCAAATATACTCCTAAGGATAAAGTTTCTACTTCTATCCCTTCTAGTAAGTAATTATATCACCTTATATATGTGATAGGTATGTGTTTTTCTTCTGGTTTGCTCTGGGAAGGAAGCACTGTCCAGGACTGGAAGCCAACAAGCCAATTGTCTACTCTCCACTGGAGACCATATTATTTATCTGGGTGACACATCCCACAAGTTTGCAGCCCCCCCAACTTTGGGCTTTTGCCGCTGCTAGAAGGGATTCCCATGAAGTCCCATCAGCTGCAGTGGCTGCCCAGCTGAGCTGGAATACCTTTAAGACAAAGGAGGTGTCCTGGGCTGAAGTAATCTGTGGTCAGCTGTGTTTGCTTATTCACTTCTCTCATATCCAACCTGTCTTCTCGGTTTTTGAACCACTCCCTCACCTCCGCTACTTCAGTACCTGGCAGGAGACAAACCATTTCACAAGCTTATGTCACTCCGTTGGAGGCGGTAAGACTCATCCGATGAATTCTCAGTGTCTGCACAAGCACCCTGTGTCCAGATACAGCCAAAGCACACGTCAGACAGCCACTGGAACTGGCCCTGTGCCCAAGGGCATTTTGTAGATGAATCCTAATCTACATTTGAGTAGATGAATTATACCTTAATGGGATTTATTCCTCTCCATCAACAAGAAATAATCAGATGAGGGGGAGAAGGTGCCACACCAGATGACTACAGTTAGGGGAGAGAAATTCTATCCCAAATATTTAATGAAGAGAAAAGAGATGGGGACAGTACACTGTCCAAGAGGGCTGAGGGCAGGACATTGTATGTCCTTTCAGGAATCTGCACAGTTTCTTGGACCAGCTGGTGAAGAATAATGCTTTGGAGTACAGAAATATCACAGTCCATAGCTACCCTTTTCTATGGCTCCTGCCAATACCAGTGGGAATAGTGATGCTATTGGATCAAATCAAACCAGCCTTCCATTTCTCTGAAGACTGGAAATCCAAGCAGTTGACCCGCAACACAAACAGCCTCACCATTGGGGTGCAGAACAGATTCAAACTCTGTCAGGAACCCCTATCAATGCTGGAAAGTTCTGGGGCTTGACAGCCAGTGAGCATAATGAAGCGTTTGAAGATACAGTAGATAAGTCCCCCACAAAGGTGAAAGGAGGATGAGAAAGCACAAGAGAGATTGGCAGAAAGTGACTGCCCCCCCTTCCCATCAGCACACCCCAGGCTCAGTGCAGCCAGTGCGTTCCCTCATCCCTCTTACAGCCTAAGTCTGCGTAGATGGTGAGGCGTTTCACCAGCCCATTTCCATTCAGGTATGGTGCCCATTTCTCCAGTTTTGCTTTCTTGTACAGGAGCACCTTCCTCCCCTCGGAACAGCGGGTCTCAAACTCTGCAGTGGACAAGAGAGGTGTCAGAAAAACGGACCCCCTTGTACTCAGCCCCAGGAAAAAAAAATTCAAGAGGGAGAAAAACGTGGTCTAAGAGAGACCACGCATTTATTGATTGCATTCAGCTGCCAGTAAAGCTGTTCAGAGCCTGCCTGTTGTGCTATAATGTTATAACAGTATAATAACGCTTTTCTCTCCCAAAGCAAATATTTGATAGTGCAGGGGCAGTCCCATGTGCACAGCAGTAACAGAAAGTCTGTCCCTGGTAAAATCGTTCAGCTAGCAGGAAAACACAGTGTGTGTGTCTGTCTGCAGGTGGACGAGATAGTGCAGTGAGGGCAGGTGTTCAAACCAATAGCTGTTGCTGCCTTCATCTTCTGCACTTCACTGCTGTACCCTCATCCTGAGGGGAGAACTCTTGAGCGAGATAAACAAATGCCCTAGATCCACTAAAACGTTAGCTGGGGGCAAGCAAAAGGCAAAGGAAGAATACATACCTCTGGGAGATATCTGAATTGGGGCTACCCACGAAGGTGGCATGTCAAAACTCGTGTCTCCCTCCTCCTTTTCCTGCTGAAACAGAAGCAAAGATTTGCATTTTTGGCAGCTTCCCTCACTGTGCCAGGAGGCATTTTGGTTCTAAAGAATGCAGTGCAGCGATCAGAGCCCAGTTAGCGCAAAACCGGTCCTGGGGAACACAGTGGCACAGTTAGGGGAGCTGTGTCGGTCACACACACAGCCCGAGGACAGAGGCAAGCAGCACACCGCAGGTTACACGGAAGGAGAGCTTTATTGCATTCCCATGCTCTCAATAGCACAGCCCTAATAATTTCAATGAAATTACCTTCCAGCTAACGGTCATACTGGATAGGGTGACAATCATCATGCAAATGAATGACCAGCTTGTTTGACGTAGACTACGGAAGGCACTTTGCTCCCCAGTTAGGAGTGCAGGCTGAGAAGTACAGATAACGGGAGGGAATGTACTGTTCCTTTGTCCCACTGTGCTGGTGCGATGCCTGCTTTATCATGCTGTGTGCTCCCACCAGGAAAACATAACATTTTTTCTCCCAGTATACAGCATTTTTTAATTTATTAGAGTACATACATTATTTCTACACCTTGCTGGCAACTCCATCTAGCAGTCAGGAGACGAGGGTGCTGAGCAGCAGAGAAAGCGTGTCCAGAAAAATTTCAGTTTGGATTTTTTTTTTTTTAATTATTTCATCCCAAAGATCAATGCACTGGAGGCCTAGCCACTTAGGACACCAGAAGTACCACCTGGGGTCCTGCTTCAAAAAACATCAGAACTATTCAAGATAGAGAAGGAATCTAAAGAGCCAACCAAAGCCTAACTAGAGCAGTAGTGATCCCACCTGGAGAGGGCAGCAGGCAGGCCTGCAAACACACCAGTTCCATACAGCATTCCCACTGCATCATTTGGGTCACTCACCATATCATCCGAGTCCCTGTCGGATAACTCCTTTTCCTCCTCAGCATCTGAGAGCAGCTGAAGAGGCTTGTTGCTCCCTGAAAGCATAACTTCCCAGTGGATAGTGTCACCCAAGTCAAAGATGAGATCCTAGGCCATAAAGAAGAAACCCACTTAACTACAGGGCAGTCTCAAGGGCCTCACATGAAATGCTGCTCCTGCACGTCTGTGATGCTCTGGACCTGGCTGGGTGTCAGAGAGGTAAAAGAGCCTAAACAGGCCCTGGATCTCAGTGGGGTTGGCTCATCAGTGCTTGGCTGGCTGGTGGGACCCCAAAGACCGCACCTGTGCCTAGATGCCTGCAGACCCCTTTCCTCATGGTGCCTCTGCCACAGATGAGAGGAAGTTGTTGGAAATGCTTCTGCCTCCTTCCTCGGGGCATACATGGCCCCAAGGTCAAGTTGCTCTAACCCATTCCCTCACCTCCCAGAGCCAACCCAGGGAATGGTAAGTGGAAACTAGGATCACCACTGATCTTGGAGTTCCCCAGGATTCAGGTTAGCCCAACTGTCCCTCCCAGGCACAGGGTGCTTAAGGGCTCGTTACCTTGCAGCCGTTCCAGCAGTCCTGCATGTTCACCCAGTAGTTCCTGTGGTTCCAGACACTCTCGATCCCAAGGAAGTGCTCATCCATGGTGCTGTGGCTGGTTCCCGTGAAAGGGTTGATGAAGAAGGTCTCAGGAACCTCCTTCTTCCCAGACAGAACCAAAACCCACGCGTGCACCCGTAAGCCGTGCAAAGGGTCCCGCTCAGGCTTTTCCACTTCCTGTAGCGCAGAGGACAGAATAGTAATTATTGCCATTTTATTGTCACTTTAGTCCAACCCAACAGCAATCTTAATCTCTCCTCTGCCTGTTTCTAATGATCTCCAGGCCCTAAACGCTCTTCAGAAGAGTGACGTAGCACATACCCAGCACATATTCCTGTGCCAGCACACATTGTGTTCCCAAAGGCCAAATGCTCATGGCCACGATCAGGGTTGTGTCATACTTTGTGGCAGAGGGTGGTGACCTCCTTTCTTTGGTCAGCCATTACCTGTGTCTCAGCTCTTGCTCCTGGAGTTCACAGTGAGGTGGACCTCACTAACTCACCATGACCTTCTCCACTTCTTTTTCCTTGTTCTTTTCAGCAGCTTCAGTTTCTGCCTTCTTGGCCTCCTGCTGAAGCTCAAACTTGCTCTGCAGGTCTGGTGGGGGCTTAACTCTATACTTGTTGGACTTCCTCATCCTCTCTTTTGGTTCCTGCCTCCACAAAAGCAGGGTATTGCTGTGAAACCCAGCAGAGATCAAGAGAAGGGAGAAAACGTATGGCTTACAGGTACCTCCCAGTTCCCAGCCCTTGGCAGTTTGCAGTATTGGACCTGGTGAGCAGGAATTCAGTGAAGCCAAAGAGGCCTCTTAAGGAACTGTGGAAAATCACTCAAAAGATCCCTTTAGTGAGGTCCCTACGTGGTACAGACTGAAACCCAGTGTGGAGCTGAAGATGTTCCCCCTAGCTCAACCCTGGAGCTCCCTGGAAACAAACAGGCCACACATACGATGCTGGGCTCCTCCCTGCCCGCTCGCCGCAGGTCTCACCTCCTGTGGCTTCCTGAGCAGCGGGCACACTTTTAGAGTCTCGTCCAGGGTGCACATCTCACGGGTGGCATATCCATGCACGCAGTAGGCATCATACCCAGCCCCGATCAGCATGGAGCACAGCAGCACGCTGAAGTCAAAGCAGTTCCCTCGCTGGTATTTCAGGATGGTGGTTGGGGAATAGAGCGAACTGGGCTTGAAAGAGAGAGATGCACGTTCTCAGTGCTTGTCTCGTGAAGCTGAAACACACACCAGGGAGAAAGCAGGAGAGAGAGAGAGAGAGAGGGCATTGCCCACATCCCTGGGCTCTGCACCCATAGGGAATCTGTTATATGAAATTCCTATATATGCCACAGACCCCAAAATTCCCCCCCACTAAAGCGATCTGTAGAAATTCTGACCCCAAGTCTGGCGACAAATTTAACCACGGGGAGAGATGGGCAGGACAGGCTTGTCGAATTGCTGAAAATCTAATGCTAGCCTCAACTCTGGCGTGGGGCTTTCCTCCACGTCTAGCTGATCTGTCTGCAGCATTTCAAAGCAGAAGACCCATAAGCTAAGTTATAATTCAAAGGAGGGAACATATTCCCTTCTGGCCCTCACCAGTGACCAAGCAAAGGGATCAATATGCACATACTGCATATAGAGAGGTTCTACATAGACAGTCTACTCCCAGAGCTCGGACATCAGCTTAGGTGATCAAGGCAGTCTCCATCTGCTAAATGGAGATACACTCTGTGTGGCTGCAAAGTGCCAGAGCTCCTCTTGAGACCCTGGGACTCTTGGGACACACTCGGCCAGCACAGAACTGGTGTAGATCGTTTGGGGCACTCTGCAGGGCATCAGCAGTCCTTATTAGCAAAGAGCGTGCTCCCTTGGCCCTAGCTGATTCCCACCAGCCAAGAACTTGCCCTAACTGATATCACCTCTTCTTGCCAGTGTAGGAATCTCCTTTCAGCCACCCCAAAATATCCCCAAAATTGGGATAGAAATGTCTAAAGCTCCTAAGAACTGGTCACTGAAGTCAAGCATCATCCCCTGGGCTTTGTACTCTCCTTTGTTCCAAGGCCTTTGGAGGGGAAGCTTGTCTGCCATTGCAACCCACAGCAGACCAGATCTGGGGTGACCGAGAGCAAGGTCAGGCCCAGTCTTGTAGAAATGGTGCTCAATTACTTGACAGGTACTACACTGCACCGTACTGGGATTACGCACAGGCCCTGGGAAAACTAGGGGGTTGCCTAAGTAATGAGGGGATGATGGAGGGGTCAAAGACCTTTGTAATCCCAGCCACTACGGTTTCCACATTGTGTCCTGCTGTCACCTCCGTCATGGGGTTGTTTCTGATGCGACTGTAGCCCCGTTCTTACCGGTGTGATAGGGGACTTGAGGGGCTCCATGGTGAGGTAATCAGAGACGAAGCTGGCACAGCCATCCCAGTGGTACAGTTCTGCATAAGGCAGGAGGGTTGGCCTCACCGTTGTGCTCACAAACTTCTGTAGGGCAACAGGAGGACTCTGGTTAGCCAACAGATGCCTGACAGAGTCTCCTGTCCAAAGCCATCCTTCGGCCACCCCTGGATGTCACAGCTCACGTTCAGGACCTCCCTAGAGCATATCAACAGTGTCAGTAACCCTCCTCGCCTGTTCTGAGATGGAAACTGCATGGGGTTGAGAGGCTGTCTGCTTGTCTGTGGCTAAAACTTCATCTCAGACACGTTACAGATACAAGCCAGTTCTTCTCTAAGGTTTCAAGTAAGACAAATAGCTACCACCCTTTCCAGCTTTTACATCCTCCAGCATTTTTTGCTTTGCATGTTAATGATACAATAAATTTGGGGGAAAGATGGCCCAAAGCAGCAATCCCATATGCCCAGGGGAGCATCAGGTCCAGAACTAGACAAGAGTTGTGCAGCTTAACCAGACCACTAACCTCCAGATTTACTTCCTTCCCTGTAACTTCTAAGAAGTTCAGATTAAGACCTAACTCTGGATCGAGATTCTGTATGTGATTAAGCCTAAGATTTAATGATTTCATGTGTTTCTTTTACTTTCCTTTATGTTTCTGTGGACTCTCCTGTTTCCTAAGTATCACTGCAAGGCTGCAAGCTGCCTGCAGCCTACATAGCACCACCACCATGTGCGTGGTACAACGTGCTTGTGGATTTGGACGGCCGGGGTGTTCCCAGGGTGCTGTGTGCCTGCTCAGGGTGCTGTGGGCATGGCAAGCGGCCTCCCATTCCCTTTAGCCAGGAGGGAGGGCAGGAAGCGCTGCTGCCCTTCCCCGGTATTCCGCACTATGGAAACCGAGTGCTCCCTGCACTGTAGCCCAGCCCCACACCACCCCATACCTCCACGCCACACTCGTTGACCGGGTGGAGGAAGAGCGGCTTGCGGTCAGGACAGAGGTGAGTGTACTGCTGGAGGAAATGGTTGGCGATGTGCAGCAGCTTCTCTTCATTCAGGGAATTTGTCTTGTACGAGGATGGTAATTGGGATGTGTCAATGGAGCTAAATTAAAAATCAGTTCCAGTTAAAATCACTTCCAGGGCAGGAGGAGGCAGAGACACGGGTAATAAGCCGGAAGCAATTCCAGCAAGATGAGCTGCTGTCAAAACATGGCAGGGGTTCCCTGTTTCCCAGGGAAAAAAAATGGGGATCATATCCAAGGATATGATTTTGTCATAGCCAAGCTTCTCTGGAGTGATGCCAAGCTGAAACATACCCAGAGACTCAGGCATCTTTATATAGCATCATGATACAGCAGCAAATGAATGTACAATGAAGTGAGTTGTTTTACTCACACGTGCCCACTCTTGGACAACATGCAACACTTGCTCACAACATGCAACCCTGTGCCAGGGGACCAGATGTGCCACCCACACCTGTGCGATCTCCCCATGGGCCCCACAGGGACCGTCTCTGCTCATCCCCGTGACTTACGGTACATCACTTGGGACGCAGACTTGCTCCACAGACACCTTCATCTCCATGTCCTGGAGGTTATCACTGATCTCCAAAGCCTTCAGCTCTTCTTCTTCTCTTTGCTCCTCTTCCTCCTTCTCCTCCAGGACATCCATTCTGCCTCCTCCTGGGCACAGCAGAAATGCACACACCAGGGTGAATTAAGGCATATACACCAGATATACAGCAACACAGAAACACTTGCACTCTGTCTGTAGTGTTTTAGAATCATAGAATCACAGAATGGTTACAGTTAGAAGGGACCTTAAAGATCACCTTGTCCCAACCCCCCTGCCCTGGGCAGGGACACCTCCCACCACACCAGGTTGCTCAAAGCCC
>JAOXJK010000062.1:23955395-23978872 GCA_025774025.1 Xenus cinereus
AAGAGGGGAGATTTAGATGAGATATTAGGAAGAAATTCTTTGCTGTGAGGGTGGTGAGACACTGGCCCAGGTTGCCCAGGGAAGCTGCTGATGCCCCATCACTGGATATGTTCAAGGCCAAGCTGGACGGGGCTTTGAGCAACCTGGTGTGGTGGGAGGTGTCCCTGCCCAGGGCAGGGGGGTTGGGACAAGGTGATCTTTAAGGTTCCTTCCAACCCGAACCATTCTACAATGCTATGATTCTATGACCTAGGGCTCCTTCGGGCCTCTTCCTTATTGCTATTGCAGATTGCTTTTTCCCCCAGATGTGGTACTGAAGTTGGCCTGTGAGGAAGAGCACATGAAGATGATGGTGAGGAAGGAAGTGTTTGAACTCTTGAAAATCCCCCGGGAACTTGTCCACTTGAAGAACCAGGAATGCAAGGTCTCAGAAAGGGAAGAAGAGGACGAGCTTTTTTTTGCAGCCACTCTCACAGGTGAAAACCACACTGCCTGCGGATCAATAATTCAGGTGAGGATCCAGCAGAGCCTCTCTGCTTAGCTCTGAAGCTGTGAGAGGAGCAGACGTGCTAAGTGGGGACAGCAAGGGGAAGCCCCGAAGTCTTTTCCTTTTATATCTGGGTGCTATAAAGTTCTCATTCCCCTTGGAAGGCTTCCCCGGGGGCTGTCAGAAAGCTATTCTGCCTCCAGCAAACCCCTGCTGGCAGCACATCTTGTCTTATTCAGCAGAGCACAGAAGTCTCACTGTGCTCTTTACCAGCTGATAACAGCCCTCGGCTTTCTGGCAGCATCCTCTGAGCTCTGCAGCCCTGGCTATAGTCCCTTGGTCCCTCACTTGATTCATGGATCAGGGAGGGTGCAGAGGAACTGGTGCAGAGAAATCAGGCACAGAAGGGCCCTCACCTGTGGTCACTATGCTGACTCCTGCCTATTCTGGTGATGGTTGCCCCTGGACATGGAACTTGAGCAAAAACCCCAGCAAACATCTAGGAGGCCTGGAACAGCTACAGCTGAGTTGCACCATCTGAACCAGAGCTTATTGCTCTGTGTATGAACTTAGACATGGTCTGGAGACTTGGTTTCTGTGTCATTCCAGCGCAATAGCTCCCATGTGTCATACTCCAACGTCATTGAGTCAGAGCAGGAAGCACGCGGAGACGTGATCTCCCGGAGGTTTCAGCTGGAGGTGCATTTCTCCTGCATCTATGCCTACGAGCAAGTGGTGAAACTGCCCTTCACTCTCACTGCTGTTGACAAGTGAGTGGTCCCTCTTCACCTTGCTGCTGACATGATAGCTCTGAACTTGCAGAAAAGTAGATGCCTTCAATGAGGTGATCTGCAAAGGCCCTGGGGAGCCACTAGAGAGCTCTGAGAGCAATGCCACATCAGAGTGTCTCCCTTTCTCTTCCCAACATAGTTTTTCAACACAAGGTTTGGGCCTGGGACAAAGCCAGAGGGGCACACACAATCTACCTTTCTCCTATCCTCACTGCTTGAAACCAGATAGATAGCCAAAAAATAAAGGATGGGAACAAGAAGATGCCCCAGCAGGCCCCAGTGGAGGTGCAGGTTAGGACCCCCTGGGTTGCCTTTCTCATAGACGTCACTGGCCAGCAGGTCAGTGGAACCCCTGGAGCACCTTGCCTCTGTTTGCACATGTTACGGGACAACCAGGAGGCAACTCGGGGCCTGGCACTCACAAGGCTCCGCCTGGGAGCAGAGGCATATCCAGAGCCAGTGTACCTGTGCCAATGACCTGACTTGTGCTACATCCTTCCTGCCGTCTTGTTCTGCTCGTGACCTCTCCTCCTCTCCTCTCAGGCTGGTGCAGTTCGTGGTCAGAGAAGGACACTTCAACGTCAGCATGAGACTGTACAAGACTCCCTCCTACCTCCAGCCCTATCACCTGCCAACCACAGCCATCCCCATCACGGACACACTCTATGTCCTGCTGAAGATAGAGGGACAGCACCAGCTCAAATACTACCTGCTGAGTGTTGAGGACTGCTGGGCTACACCAAGCACCGATCCCTACCAGGACACGCGGCATGAGCTCATTGAGAAGGGGTGAGTGGGGTGCCCCTGGTACATCTGGTCTCCTTGCACCATGAGCACAATCACGTCCCTTTGCTGGGTGCTAAGGACAGGTTGCTGTGCGGGAGCAATGACACCATCATAGGTGGAACCTATGGTGGACACCATCACTGAATAGGTGGACCAGCCCCATAGATGAGCCCCTTAACTGCTCTGAACTGTGCTCCCTCTCCCGATCCAGCTCTGCTGCCAATAGTGCTGCCTTCCCTCTAGCATCACTCCTGGCCAGCTGGGGAGGCAAAGGGCAAGGAAGAGAGAGGGGAAACCTTGCTGGGATGCGCATAGAGGTATCTGCTGAAGAGCTTGCACTAGAGCTGGCTGCAGCCAAGTTAAGCCAGTAACGCAGATATCCGTGAAGTTGGAGCCACAGCCAGGCTCACTCCACCGCTGCAGAGCAGCTGAGGCCCCACAGAGCAAGACACGAGCCAGGCCCTGTGCTGGTGGCAGCTCGTCCCACAACACAGAGTGCCAAGGAATGGCATCCCCACTGGCACCGACAGAAATAGTCCTGTTCAGCAAAGCTTGGGGGCTGTGCCCAGTCCCTGTGTGCTCTGGTGTCCCAGATGCTGGGATGCTCCCACTCATTTGCCACCTGCTGATTCAGCCATCGTGTCCCAGGTGTCCCCATGATGAGACAGTGACATACCTGAATGCTATTGGAGAGAGCACAACCGCCAAGTTCAGCTTCCAGATGTTTCGGTTTGTGGGTTACCCCGAGGTGTTCCTGCACTGCAGTGTCCGGCTCTGTGTCCCCGACAGCCTGGAGCCCTGTTCCAAGGTGAGCTCTCCTGGTGGTCTGCTTGGGTAGGGGTACCTCCCTTCCCTTGGCCTGCTGTTTGGAGAAGGGGCTCTGCTCTGGTTTCGGGTGCCTCAGCACAATAAACACCTCCCAGCAGCAGGAGCTCACCTCGGCACCCTGAACTAAAGGTACGAGGGCTTGAACCCACCAGAGACCTCCTTTCCCTCTTCCCTCTGTCTGTTGGATACTTGCAGGAGAAGAGGTATATGCTAGGACTTGGGGAGGAGCAGGCTCAGGTCCTTCAGGAATTGGCTTCTGTCATGCTCTGGGGTCTGGACTGCCCTCAGGCTGCAGCCCCAACTGTGCTTCTGCTGGGGGAGACCACCAGGACAGCTCTTGCCCCCAGAGCAGTCTTCTCCCCTGCCCTCTGGTCCCATCACCCTTCCCTTGGTTTTGTTGACAGCAATGCCCCAGGCACCGGAGGAGTAAGCGGGCACTGGAGGATGATTACAGTAAGATTGTCTCCTACGGGCCCATCCACCTGCTGGCTGCCCCTTCCTTGGGCGGAGAGGTCCACCATTCCAGGACTGACCAACAGGACCTGGGGGGTACGTATGCGTGGAGTCTTTCAGGTGTCGTGGCCGTGCACAGCATGCTCCAGAAGCCAGACCGACACAGAGAGGTTGGCCCTGCGTGAGCGGCTCCCTGCCAGGCACAGGTCGGGCTGAGCCAGGGAGCTGGGCGGGAAGGGACCAGGAGCCAGAAGGCTGTCGGTGCAGCTCCCCAGGCCAGGAAGGCTGGGTTTTCACGCTGGACCTCCCCATCAACCCAGCAAGGCAGGCTTCTTCTGAGTGCTGAGATCAATCCAGAAGATCCAAACAGCATCTCAGGACCAGGGCTGGGGGCGAGCCCACCTCAACATAGCTCAGACCAGGCGTGAATGCCGAGCTAAATGGAGCCCCTGGGCAGCGGGTGTGGGTGGAGGCCTCAGGTGAGGCCAGTTGGGGTGACCGAGTCCTGTTAGTGCCCTCAGGAACCCAAAGCACCCACAGCTCCAGTGGCTCTTAGCCTTCGCAGGAGATGACCTCCCCCGAATCTGCTCCCAGCCAGGGCTCAGCACTGTCTCGGGGGACCCAGACGTGTAACCAGCCTTTCTCCCCTTTGGCAGGACCCAACCCGTGGCTCCCTGCGGCCCTCATCCTGCTGTGCGCGCTTGGTGTGCTCACTGTGGCGGCTGCGGCCACCGGCGCCAGGCAGCGAACGGCGCAGAGAACGGCTGTTCCCTAATAAATGTGACAGTAGCAGAGAAGCTCGTGCCTGTTTCTTTACAGGGTTTTTTTGGGAAGGAAGTGATGGTTGGATGCCAACGGTGCTTGAAGGATGAGTCACATCAGAGTGTTTCTGTTACCTGTAGAATCCCTAGGACCTTCTCATCCCCTCCTGGCCCAGGCTCTCTAGACTTGAACTGAGTAGCCAGGGATGGGAGGTTCCTTCCTCCTGCTGTCCTCCTCCTTAGAGAGTCACCCAGGTGCCTGGGGAGGTGGAGATACTCACACTAGATGCTTGCCCACCACAGCTGGACTTTGCGTGGTTCTGTGTGACACAGATGCAGCATGAGCAGAGAAAGGGCTGCAGTGTGCGTGCACACACATGTGTATGTATGTCTATCCCGTGCAGAGTTCTTCCTTCATGACACTTTTCTCCTTTCATTCATGACAAATTGCCAGCAAGACTTTTCCCATCAATACATCCCTAATATAAAGCAAATAACAGACAACATTGTAGGTGTCAAAGACTAAATCCACCGTGTTCAGACAGCTGGCAGAGATTTAATATTAAAATACAGATAAGGAGAAGACAAGAGGATTTGCAGGAGGGACGTCAAGCAGATCCCTGCCCGAAGGGCTCGGCTCTTGGCCATTTGGAGAGGATGTATCGTAAAGAAGCTTGTGGGGAGTTCTCTTTTTTTGCCAATTCCCAGATTTGAGCCTCCTGGGTCAATCCTCCCACGTCCAACAACAGGAAAACCCACTGCCGGGCTGGTCTAGCACCAGGTGCCACCTCTAGGAAAGAGGGGGCTGGCTCCATCCTGGCTGAAGGCAGGTGGGTCGTGCGCTCCCTCCTCGCCCCTGTGAGATCCTCTCAGGAACGAGCTCGGGGGCACATCGAGACCATGAGGGAGCTGCAGCAGAAGGGACTTTGGCAGAAGGGACATCTCCGGTGCCCAAGGTAGGCCACAGGGAATGAGAGAGACAAAGCCAAGAGCCCTGCTAGGGTGGATCGTACCCACTGAAGGGTAAACGCAGCCCTTGTCCTCCATGGAAAGCTGCATCCATCAGGATCGAAGCTTGCTCTCAGCAGGTGCACACACAGGCGGGGTGGGAGGTCTAGCCAGCAGCTAGTCCTGGGAGGCTGCAGTGGTTTTGTCATGTCTGATGATGTGGGAGAGGGAGCCAGTGGTCTCCTTTGTCTTTGGGTAGTAGAGGACAACCAGCCAGATGAATATGAAGACTCCTGCAGGGAAAGGAAGGCAGACATTCAGCAGCAGCAGCAGGAGATGGTGGGAAGCATCCTGCTGGGATACTGCTGACACTTCCCTGATGCTTCCAGGGGGTTCCCCCAGCTCACTCCTGCTCCTGCAGGAGGGTCTCCTCATGCTTCAGGTGAGCCATTTGGCTGGGACATGCTCTGGGTGGATAATGTCCCTGTTCCTACACTAAGGAATTGCTCTCTTGGGGGAAAACCACCCCCAGTGGAGGGGACGTGGTTGGGAGCCATGAGCAACTCCACGCCGGTGGCAGGGACCTGCTGCTTGACATGCCCTGCTAAAGGAAGGGCATGACAGTGCTGGGAAGGTGCTGGTGCCTTGGCACTCCTGGTCAACTCATTGTCAGGCTGTCTCCTGCCTCCTCCATCTTCCCCACCCACACCCTAAGAACCTGTCTCAGAGCCAGCCCTGACCTTGG
The DNA here is from genome assembly GCA_025774025.1 of Xenus cinereus. Classification (NCBI taxonomy): domain Eukaryota; kingdom Metazoa; phylum Chordata; class Aves; order Charadriiformes; family Scolopacidae; genus Xenus; species Xenus cinereus. Next base: position 23,961,195 of record JAOXJK010000062.1, read on the forward strand.
AGAGAGTTGAGGATGGTGAATAGGTAGAGCATGGGCGCAGAGGAGGTGCTGTGGGTGAGGAACACTGGGGCCCAGGTGGCTCCCAGCAGGCAGAAGAGCCCCACTGCCACCAGGGCCACCTTCCAGGCCTTACGGTCCCCCTGCACAGCCCCTGTGGCCTGCAGGCAGCAGCTCTTCTTGGTCACCACCCCGAAGACAGCCATGTTGAAGAGGAAGATGAGGCCAAAGTAGCCGCAGTTGGTGATGTAGTGCACCAGGAAACGTTTGGAAGTGATCCAGCACCTGAAAAGAGACAACTGTGGTGCCTCCAGCATCTCTGCTAGCTCTGGCAGCACCCATGGGAGCCTCCCCAGGGGGATGTGTTTGGGGATGCAGTGACACCCTCGTGCTGGTGGGGTTTGCCAAGGCCAGGGTGAAGCAGCAGGGGCAGTGGTGAGGATCTGCTGCCCTCATGTTGCTCAGCTGGGAAGGAGCCTGGGGAAGCTCCACGTGGACCTTGGTTGTCTCTCCATGACCTGGAGGCTGGTGGGCATGACTAGGGAGGCCCGGAACAAGAGGTGGTGGTAGTGGGTAGCGGTTACCACAGCTGTAGAAAGCTGCTGTGTTGTAATCATAATTAGGGAAGTGAAAGCGCAGCATAAATACGAGCAGGATGGGCACAACCCCCATCTGCTGTGCTCCCAGCAGGACCTGGTTAACAATTCCCATGCCAAAGGGCCACCTAAGCCCTGTGGGCAGTGATGCACGCACAGGTGGGCTATGACCTGGTCGTCCGTGGTCTGGATGCGGTATTCTCCATAGCTGCTGATGACTCCTGCCACCAACACGACGAGAGCAGGAAAGCCTGGAAGAACAAAGCACACGTGGAGAATGCCCGAAAGGCAAGCTGTGGGTGAGGTGATAGCTTAGGCTCTCTTCATGGCCCTGGATGTGCTGACTTCAGGGAAGATGGGGTTTAGGGTCCAGCTGAGGTTGCACATGTGCTGGGGGCACAAGCCGTTGCTGGGACATGGTGTGGAGAGCAAAGGACAGTGCTGGGTGGCAGAGCTTGAGGTGTCCCCTAATCTCTCTTCAGGATCATCTGCTCCAGTGCCCCCCAGGGTGCCCAGGGAGGACTGGTAATGGGGAGTAAAGACCCCTGAGGACATTACCTGCTTGATGAGCAGGAGGCTGGTCCCCAGCGGGATGCAGGGTGCCCGCAGGTGCTGCCCTGAATTTGGGCACCGAACCCATATAAGACACTTCCCAGCCCTGATCATGGCATTTGGAAGAGCTGTGGGCAGGATGGGACTTGCTCGCTCTCTGCCCATCACTGCACCGCACTGTTCTCCCTCCGGTCGTAACCCACCGCCCTCCTCTCCCTCCAGCTCCCGCTGGGCTGGTGGTGCTCACCCCAGCCGACCAGGCACAGCTTCACCAGGTAATGGTGGATGTAGGTGCCGAGGACCTTGATGAAGAGGAGGTAGAAGTGAAAGCCCTCCAGCGCTGTCCAGGTGAAGCAGCAGAGCAGGCAGTAGTGGGTGAGCCCTCCTAGGACCTTGCAGACCCATGTCTGGGTCCCATTGGAGAGCCTGCTGTTGAGCAGGAAGGCCAGGTTGAGGAGGACCAGGCTGCCAACGAGGTTCATGTGTAGCCCCAGGTTGATGGAGAGGGTCTCCTCGAACCTGAACCTGCACCTGAGTGTCCCCAGAGAGAGCAGACAAGGTGGGGGTCACAGCTGAGCGGGGCACCATGCCATATTGCAGCAGGTTCATGAAGAGGCACCAGAATTGCCCCACATCTCTTCCCCAGGGAGCCCCCAGGGAGCTCCGGGCACATTCTACCTTAAGAAGATGCAGAAGGCAATGGTGAAGATGGAGAAAGCCATGGCTACCCCACAGCCAACAGTGGCAACAGCCATCAGGCCTTGTGCTGTGGACCTGTCCAGAGCTGGGTTCTGCCAAACACACACATGTTGGGTTAGACAGGCCCTGGCCCAACCTAGAAAACCCAGCTGCAGCTACCAGAGCCATGGGGCTGAAAACCCTGGTGGTCTCTGCAGGGACCCCACGCAAGTCCCCAGTCTGTCCTGCCAGAAGGTCTTTGGGGAGGAAGGGGTGATGCTGGCTCGGAGGAGATGCTCCTTGGAGTGGGGTGAGGGATCGCTGAAGGCTATGGTGGACCACCATGAGCACTCTTCTGCTGCTCCAAAGCCTGCATTACACTGGGGGACATTTCCCGCTCTGCTGAGCTGCTTCTGCCCTCCTGAGCTGGGTCTGGGCTTGATTTTGGGACCTGGGCTTGCCCGGGAGCAGCTATAACTCTCTCTGTGCAGCTACTAGTGACACCTGAAGGGCCACCAACATGAGTTGGGCAGCACAGTTGGGGTATGAGCAGGAGCTGTGGGGAGTGGGATTGTCACCAGGAGGAGGGTGAAGAAGGTGAGATGGTTGCAGGAGCAGACTGTCTCCTTGTCCCCAGGTCGTGTGACACATCCGCTGCTGTTCCAGCCTCCTGCGTGCCCTGCGACAGGGACGGGTGATGGCCATGAGCGCCAGGCGAAAAACCCACCTCCCGGCCCAGCCCCACCAAAGACCATACCTTTGCTGAGATCCCAGAATACACATTGCTGGGTGACAGCCTGCAAGGGGGAAGAGTGTCATCAGCTGATGCCACAGTGAGGGGCACCAGAGGAGAGGTGGAGGGAGGGCACAGCTGGCTTACACGGGGCAGCTGCCCGTGGGCGAAGGTGAGCTGCACAGGGTCCTGCAGCCCGGAGATGCTTGTCTTTCCCACCGTGATGCCCACCACAGTGTTGTCCAGGACCTGCCCCGTCTGGTTGACCTCCTGCGTGGGGACAATGCTGCCTGAGCCGAGCCGGCAGGTAGCAGGCGGCCGGAGGGACGCCAGCAGTACTTGTTCATACCTCAAACATGCCGATCTGCTGGATGTTGAGGACCGTCACCACCACACTCACTGTCTGGCTGCTCAGGGACCGGAATATCTCCCTGGGGAGCTGGATTTTGCCTGCGTTCCCCTTCTCCGTTGTGTTCAGCATCCTAGGGCCCTGCAGCAGAGAGCAGTGGTGGAGGGTTGCTTGTTGGCAGCGTTACCTCTCTGCTCAGGACCGACCAAACTTGCTCAGGGCACAAATTCAGCCCTTCCTGGTGGGTTTTTCTCAGCAACATCAGCAGGAGCACCAAGGGCAGAAGGGAAGAACTTCATCCCCAGCACCCAGCAGCAAAGGGGCAGAGCTGGGAGCAGCTTCCAGAAGAGTTTCAACCCACCATCACCCCATGGGACGTGGTTCTCTGGGACATCCAGAGAGCGGAAGAGCCTGGGGGTGGGCAAGAGGCACAAGGTCCCACACATTCCTCCTCCTCCTCCTCTTCCTCCCCCTGCCCACCCACCAGCTGCTGGGATGGCTCCTTAGGGAGGGCTTTTCCCTCCCAAGCACTATTTCACGTGGCTCCTTGACAAGGGATGCTAAAGCTGATGTGGGTCCATGATGCAACCATGGAGCAGGGTGGAGGAAGAGCACGCCATGGTACGCTAAGCAGGGGTTGAGGGGTGCTTGGGAAAGTGCGGGGGCTTCTGAGTGAGGGAGAGGGGTGCATCTCACCTCCGTGGGGGAAAAGGTGATGAGGACATCGCCGGTGACAGCCCTGCTGGTGTTCAGGAGCAGCACCTTCAGCCCAGCCAGCCTGTCATGCAGCACTGACCCCGCCGACTCCAGCAGCCTGTGGGGCAGGAGGGCTGTGAGACTGGGGGACATGGCAGGGCTGAGCCCCCAGAGCCCACCATGGCCACCACTGCCCACTACCTGAGCCAGTGTTCCCGCAGGCAGGCACAAGAGGGGCTGCTGGAGTGCCCCAGCTCCGGGCAGCGCTGGGGTAAGTCGGGGCTGTGGATCCAGTCGTCCTGCTCTTCCGACTCCACCATTGTCTTGCAGCACTGGTGGTGGCTGTCACCGCGCCTCAGGGCTGGGGAGCGAGGTGACAACTGGGTCCCACAGCACCGGCTGGGCACTGGGGGTAAGGGCAGGGAGGAGGGGGGACCACTTACCAGCACAGCTCTCCTGTCCTCTAGAAGCGTCTGGAAGAAGAGCATGTGGGAAAATGGGGGAAAACCCCCAAAATCTAGGGTCAGTCCTCCCCCTGCCCCCAGGGGAAGGGGGAGGCAGGAGAGTCTGGCAGCTGTCAGGGTCGAAAAGCGCAGCTCTACAGTTACACAGGCTTCAAAAGGCAACAGGACAGCCGCCAGGGCTGGTGGAGGGAAAGCCACCGTGCCTGCGTTAACGTGTCACCGCATCCAGCCCCCCAGGGTGGCTCGCAGAAGTGAGCCTGGGCTGCTGGTCCAGGGTGTTAAAATAGCCCCCAGCAGCAAAGTCCCCTGCTCCGCTGGCCCCTGCACATCCCAGGGCACCCTCCCATGTGGCCTGGCCACATTCCGGGGTGAAACCCTGCCATGGTCTTTGGGTCAACGTTTTCCCGTGGAAAACCTACCCCTGAGCCCAGACCCCTTCACGCAGGCATACTGGGGGTGCCCATGTCCCCCTCACCCGCCGCTCACCGGCCTGTACCAGGAGGAGCAGGATGGTGCTCAGGAGCAGGTTCATGGCGCTTTGTGGGGTCTCCTGGCTGCCCCCGGTCCTCCACAACTCTCTGCTCCCCTCGTCCCAGTGGCTCTGCTCCTCCCTGGGGCTCCCCCAGGGCTTGCAGCTCCTCCTGAGGCAACAGCTGTGTCCTCATTTCCCTTTCTGCAAGCCCTCACACCTTCCTGTGGGTTGGCAAGTGACCTCCTGCCCCACCTCGAAGCAACAGCAATAACCATCAGAGCCACGTCATTTCCCCCTTAGCCACTTCCCCAATTGACTCAGGGCTTTTTTCCTTCCCCTTCTCCTCCCCATCCTGCCAAATCCTTGGATGATGTCTCCCACCAGCCCAGCGACGTGTTGGGACATCCCTCTCCCAAAAGGAGCACACCGCTGGGGGGGAAACATCCCCTTCCCAGGATGTTCCCGTGCCCTGGCCAGCAGCCAGGCAGAGGGGGATGAGCTGCAAGCGGAGCAGCATCTGGAAGGGGAACTGGTGGGGTGGAGACACGATTCCCATTCTGTGAAGCCTCCCTCTTCAGATTCCCATCCTCCCTCTTTGGTGGGTCCCCAGAGATTGCAGCAGCTTCCTGAGCTGCAGCATCCCCCTCCATCACCCTAACCCCTACGGTGCTGGAGTACCAGTGCTCTGCTGGGAGCACTGTTACTGGTCCCAGCTCAGCAGAATCCTACAGGTTGAAACACCAGGTCCTGCCCCAAGGATGGGACAACCCCAGCTAAGGGACAGATCCCATCAGAGAACCCACCAACATGCCCAGCAGAGAGACCCCAGCGAGCCACGCTCCGAGCAGTAGCAACTTTAATGGGCACAAGTCTGGTGTGTGGGTGCGCTCGTTAAACTTCTGCACCATTCAAAAATAGATATTCAACAAAATAACAAAAATAGATCATTTCAGCTGCTAGGGGACGTTGTGGGGGCAGAATTAGTCTGTCTTCACTGGGGACTTCTGTCTTCACTTCTCGGTGACCACCAGCAAGGGCTGAAGATGGGGTCTCTCCCACCCATCATCCCTGCCCTCAGGGCGCAGGAAGGGACGTCCGGAGGCACCGGGGACCCTCTGCCCTGCCCCTTCCACTTGCTGCAGCCCCCGCTGCCCAGGTGAGCATCCCTCCCTCCTGCCCTAAGGATGCTAAGCCGAGGGATGCGCTGCTGCCCGGCGAGATGCGGTGGCTAGGAAAATTGGTGAGGGGGCCGGCAGAGGCGAGGGGGGGCCGGCCCCACTGCAGGTCCCTGGGCTCCTAGCAGCCCTACAAGGTGGGTGCAGTAGCAAAGCAGAAGGCGTTGGTCCTTCCCATGGCTGTCGTCCGTGTGGGGAGCCCCAGCACGGCGTGTCACAGCCATCGCGGGGCTCAGCCGAGGTGGCTCTGGCTGCTGTTGGGCTGCAGTTTGACGCTGTCAGAGCTGCTCTGTGAGTCAGGGGACTTTCTTGCCTGCAGCACCATGGTCCAGTACCAGAGGAAGATGAGAAAACCTGAGAGAGGGGAGAAGAAGGGTGGGTGAAGGGACACACAGCACCCAAGAGCAAGCCAGCCAGGCTGCCAGGGATGGCTCCTCTCATACCCCATCCCCACCTCACCAATACCCTGTGAAAGCCCCAGTGCCCGGCCTCCCAGGCTCACCTTGGAGGGAATTGATGATGGTGAAGATGTAGAGGGAGACGAGGCGGAAGACGCCAGATGTGAAAGAGAAGAAGACCACTGCCCAGGGGATGCCCAGCAGGATGCTCAGCCCAAAGAGGGCGAGGACATGCTTGAGCTTGTGGCCTTTCTTGTTCTGCCGGAGGATCTCCCGGACCATGGCCCCCAGCATGACTGAGTTGAAGAGGAACACCAGGCTGAAGAAACCCAGGTTCACGACGTTATGGATCAAGGGGCTTGTGATCCAGCATCTGGAGGGAGGAGAAAGGGCAGGGGGTTTATGCTGTGTCATCCCACAGGGGCATGAGTTGGAGGGGATGGGGGAAGCAGGCGGCATGGTGCAAACCCAACACCCAGCTTAGTTAAAAAGGGAGGGGGGATCCCCCACCACCACCCTGCACAAAGCCCCAGAAAAGCTAAGGAAAAGGTGGGCTAAGGAAAGCCTGTAGGACAGGTGAAGGTTTAGCCATTTGACTTTATCTAAGACCAGGGGCCAGGCAATCCGTTTCCCATTACTTACATGGTTGCGTTGGTGGATTTGCCACCAATGGATTCATAGATGGGAATGGAGAAGGGGCCATAGTTTGTCCAGCTGGCCAGGAAGATCAATGTCACACAGAAGAACGGGAGCCCTGGGTGGCAAGAACAGAGTGAAACAGCCACCCTAGTCCCTGGCCCTCGGTCCTTCTGGAAAGATTTGTTGCCTCTTTCTCCCCATGTATAGTACAAACCAATGCCCTCCCTCCCAAGGGGGAACTGAAGATGGAGCACGCAACAAGGATGCCTGGTGTAAGCTCCAGCCTGGGAGTGAGCTGTGCTGCACCGACCCCAGCCGGGGGTCTCCCAGGGTCATGGAATTTTAGGCCACAAAAGATCATGAGATCTTCCTACTGCAGCCTCCTGCCCAAAGCACAGCAGAGATGCATGGGTGCTTAGTGCGTCAAGCCCAGCCCTCTGGGCTGTCCTGGATGTTTCTTTCAGAAAGAGAGCATCCCATTACTATTTACAGACCCCAAGCAGTGGCTCTCACATGCCTCTTTTGCTGGGTGACCCCCAGGGTGACCCACCCTTGCTCTAGCACCAGCTTCTGCTCTCAGCCACTGAGTCTCCTTCTCCGCTGAGTCTCTTGACAGAGAGACCCCTCTGCTCTCAGACATCTGCTGCCCCACAGCTATGTCTCCATCCCCATCCAAGCACCATATGGTGAGAAAGACCTCCCCAGGTGCCCCTCCATCCTGTTATCCCTGCATACAGGGCATCTCTGCCTCCCCCATGCTCACCCCAGCCCACCAGGCACAGCTTGAGGAGGAAGTGGTCATGGTAGGCGTTGAAGACTTCAATCACAAGCCGGTAGAGGTTGTAGCCCTCGATGCCCATCCAGGTGAGGCAGCTCAGGAGGGAGAAGTGCAAGAACAGCCCCCCAGCCCTGCAGAATGCCTCGCTACTGCTGGAAGCCAAGTGCTCAGAGATGAGGAAGGCGATGTCCAGGAGGAAGATGGCGCCCAGCAGGTTCATGTGGATGTGCATGCTTGTGATCTGGTCTCGCTGCTTGCTTCTGGAGAAGTGAGGGGGAGGAGACCTCACCACTGTGCTTGTCCAGCATCCTCAGTGTCCCACAACACCCAACAGCTCCACATAGCGTAACTCATCCCTGCCAGAAGAGCCAGGAGACCCTCTGGTGGTGTCAGGGCCTGAGAGCCTAACCTCACAGGTGGGACCACCAATTACACATGCAAATTCGGGTCCCTGCAGCTGACCCCGCATTTCAGGTCTAGGCCATTTCAGGGTATGGAGCAACATCATTTCAGCTCTGAATCATCCACGTAGGATCAGTAACATGACTCAGGAGAAGAGCTCTCCACTGAGCTGTTGAAAAGATCTTTGCAGGCTTCTGCTTGCCAGATCAATAACAACTAAGCTGATTTTCTGAAATCACTGAAAACAGTGTTTTCGAGCGCCCTGTGGGTGACCTGACCAAGGGGGTGGTTTCTGGAGAGGAGAATTCCTCTTTCTTGAAGCATGGCTCCTTCATCATACTTCTAGCCAGGCCACAAACTGCATTGTGCCCACCCAGGTGTAGTGGCAAGGGACAGGACACAAACAGGGAGGATGGGGTGACCTGTCAGACCTGAAGTAGAGGAAGACGATGGTGCAAATGGATGCCAAAGCTGAGATCAGGCAGCCGATGTAGGTTATGATACTCAGGTAATCCCTGTGTATGTAGGTGATCTCTGGAGAGGATACCTGAGGAGGAGGAATGAAACATGGTGAGGAACAACAGCCAGTGGGAACGATGTAGGGAGCTGCAGGAAGGCACTACCCACCATCAGCACAGCAAAGTAGGTGAGGTGGTTGCATCTGCAGTCTGTCTGGCTGCTCCCCGTCACTGTTGTACAACCATAGCTGTCCCAGCTCCCAGTGCTACCTGCACAAGAGAGAGGGAGAGCATCCAGTGAGCAGCAGAACGTCTTCTTCAGGTTTGTGGACCTTCAGGGCCAGGTGTCCAAGGTGTCCATGTCAGGGGGGAGGACAAAAGTCGGAATCCCAGCTTGTCCCACGCCAAGCACACACACTCAGACAGCACCCTCACCATCAGGACCCATCCCTAAGGAGGCAGACAGCTCTTGGGTTAGCTATGGAGGATTAAACCTGACATCAGCCAAGTGAAAAAGGTTTATGGAGCTGGAGTGAGGAAGGGAGGTGCAGAGTGCCTTTTACCCCTAGCAGCAGGTCTGTGGTACCCTACGAAAGGAGCAAAGGCAGTGCCTGGATTCACACCCAGGTGCAGGAGCACTCACCAGTGGTGTCCTCCTGCCAGAAGACGCACAGCGGGGTCACGTTCCTCTGCAATGAGAAAACCACGGGCCTCGATCAGGATGCAGCTGGGGGTTTGTTCACTGGCAAGCACATTCGATAGGGGAGAACATGGGGCAGGAGGCAAGATGGCTCCTGGAGACAAACGGGATCCTCCCGTATCATGGGAGCAGGCTCCAGGCAGAGACTGTTCTCTTGGCAGCTCACAGAGAAGATACTTCCTCCCAGGTCCCCTTTTCCAAAGGGTTCAGCTTTGAGCAGGCACCTGACAGGGCCACGAATGGGCCAAGGGACTGTTAACTCAAAGTGTCCCCCCACCAGTTCAGGAACACTGGGCTGGAGGCAACACATCTGCAAAGCAGCATCTCCTGTAGAGGAGCAGGCAGTGCCACCACCAGTGCACGTGGCGAAGCCACAATCGTGATAGAGCCCCAGAAGGCACAGCAGACCCCGTACAGGCAGGCCAAAGGCACGGACCTGCTGGATGGTTACCGCTCTCTAAGCTGGCAGGGCCCGAGTCCTTCCTACCCCTCCATTCCTGGTGGGACCAGGTTCAATGAGACTGTTTCCCCACCTACCGGCAGCAGGTTGTGGAATAAAGTGAGGACCACTGGGTGGGAGAGATTGGCCACCACCATGTCCACCAGGGAGATGCCGACCACCTTGTCACCCAAGACGCGGCTGCTGTTTTCATCCTGTGGGAGAAGAGGAAGCAATGGCAGCATGGGAAGGGATTGCTGCTGGACATGAAGCGGGTGAGAATCCCCAAGAAGGAGATCCATGTCTCTTTCCCCATCAAGCTTCTAGCTCATCTTTGAAGCATCTTCTCTGAGTGAGCATCGGCACCCTGCTCTGGGCAGCATCCCTGTGCCCTGAATCACTGGAGCCCCCAGCATGGCAAGGACACCCCACCACGCCATGCACATGGGCATTACCTGGAACATGGTCTGGCTGTTGATGTCCATGAGAAGCACCCTGTGCTCTACCACATCCTCCCTCTCCTTCGCCACCATGAACAAGCTGCCTGGCAAGTCCACCGCAAATCCATGGACCTCTCCACCCTCCTGCAAGGAGAAATTTGTCAAGAGAGAGTTTGGGAAAGGATGCTGGTAGACCAAGACTACCAGGGCAAGCTGCCCAGAACCCACCTCTCTTTGAGAAGCAAAGGCCAGGTGCTGAGGAGCCTGAGTGGGCTGGACCCTCAGGACAGTCGCGTGCACAGTGGCCTTCCCGAAGGTCTGGTTCTGCCCTTCGAGCTCCACCTTGGCCAGCGTCTTCTCCAGCTCCCCGAGTTTGCTGTCGGGGAAGGGGTGCAGTGAGCAAGGTGCGGCAGGCACCGCACCGGCGGGAACAGCACAAGTTGGGAACTCACCGCCGAAGCATCTGCTGCTCCGTGGCTCCCGCTGCCGGCAGCGGGGGCTGGGCGAGGAGGCTGTCCAAGGCGGTGAGCTGCTTCTCCACGTCTTCCTCACAGATGGGCATGCTCTCTGGAGAGGCTGATGGGCACATGAAAGGAAACGCTGTGAGATGCATGAGCAGAGCCAGATTCCCCATGCCCCGAACCAGCCAGGCACAGCCCTGGTGGGAGCAGAAAGCAGAGGGCTGCAAGGTAACCCCAAGCCCAGGGAGCTGATGGAGACCCCCAACCCAGAGGGCTTCTCCTGCTGCCTGGAGCGTGGCTCCCCCCAAGGCCATCGGGACTAGGCTGGCTGAGGCTAGCTAGGTGACTAGCAGCGCAGACAGGACCCTTGAAGATCTCTGGAAAGCCCATGATTTCAAGGGGTGAAACACTTGAAAATCTCCATCTTTATCTTTAGGGAGCCTGGGTACCAGGTCTGCGTCTAGGCTTCTTGAAGCAAACCTACGTCCCCTTCCATCACCCTTCAGCTGTGTCTTTCCATCATTATGCTGTACCATATACTGGGAAACCACCACCAATGCTTTGCTGATGGCTAGAACAAGCTGGGGATGAAACGAACCCTTCACTTCATTAAAATAATTGCCTCCACAAGGGAAGAAGTATTCAGATGCACTCTCAAGGGAGGTGTTCTTGCCGCCCTTTGAGATGTAGGACACGTTAAAGATGGAGGTGCTGGTTCTTTCAGTCTTCTGACTCTCCTTCCCCCGGGTGATGCTGCTGGACGGGTCCCCACCCAGGATGAAGCTCCGTTTCCCATACGCCAGCCTCAGGGTTCTGTTGGCCTTGAACCAGTAGACGCAGAAGCGGTACCTGCCCAAAGCAGGGGGCAAACTGTACGTGTAGTAAGAGTTTGTCTCGTTGGGCAAAAAGGGCCTTTTTATTATCAGCGCCTGGGCTGTGTTCTTGATGGAGATGGTGGCAGGGCCGTGCTCGTAGATGACAGAGCTGTTCTGGGTCTGGTTTCGGTCACCGCAGAAGCGGAAGTCCTCTACCCGGTGGCTGCTGGCTCCCACCCCTGCAGTGCACAAGCACACGGAGGTGCCGGTTCAGCCAGAGGGACGGCCACCCCTGGCAAACACTGCACCCCCGTGGCAAGCCATCGTGTGTGGCACAGCAGGCTCTCTGCCTGGCGTCCTGGCATCCCAAGCCCATCCTGGATGGGCTGCATGATGTCGGCCACCTCCCTGATGTCCCCAGGGCCGTGCTGTGTGGCTTTGCTGGGGAGCCGAGGCTCCCGGGGCAGCAGGACTTCCCATCTCTTGGTGCCACCACCCGCATCAGCAGAGACCGACAGAGGAGCTCTCCATCTCCAGAAGGGATGGATGGAGATCATCTCCTCACTCTGGAAAAGACCCATCCTGCCCCAGAGACCCCACCAGAGGCACGTCAGCCCATGAGATGTTTCATGTCTGTGGAAGCCACAGCTGCAAACACCCCTTGGTTCCTCCCAGCCAATTTTTTGCGGCTGCCAATTATGTCCAGCAGCCCAAAGTTGGTCCACCAGCCCAGGGCGGGATGTGGCTGGGGACAGCCTACCTTGGAGGGGGGAGAGAAGCAGCAGAAGGAGGACCTTCATCCTGGGCAGCTCTCTACTTTGGCTTGGCCTCCGAGGACAAAGCAGAGCCTGGGAGGGTACAAAGGAAAGGGGCCGGGTGAGTATTTATGTATCACCCATACCATGGGGTCAGGGGATGGAGAACAAAGGCTGTGCCAGGAGGACACAGGCCAGTGTCACGGCCGGCTCCCCGGTGCCTCTGCCACCAGGAGGAGCCACGAGCAGCGGGCACCCGCCTGGCCACCGGCTGGGAGGAGGAGGGAGGCCGGCAGCTGGGTCCCCAGGCTCTCAGCACAGGGAGGGTGCCCCACTGCCCCGGCACCGGTGCCAACCGCCAACCGCTGAGCACAGGAGGGGTCTCCCCTCTTCCACTCCCTGCTTTGCATCTCAGTTTGGGCCTTGGCTTCTTATCAAGAACGGTGGAAACAGAAGGAAACGGCGGTTTCCTAATTCGCCAGCCCTGAAATTATTTTCTCCTGTGCTTTCAGCTCCCACAGATCAGCCAAGGAGCCAGGCACGTTGCAAACTGCTCCGTCATTTCAGCCCAGCAGAAACAGGCTCTCCCAGGTTTGACCCGGGTGATGCCAACGCAGTAACCGTGGCTGCCAAAACGCCTTCTGCCCCTCGCAACCAGCCAGGCAGCAGCCTCCACATCCCCTGCTCCCGTCCATTCATCCTGCACTCTGCTCCACCACCCTTTTGTCTTTATATGCAGCAGCAGCTCCTGTCACCCACACCCACGCCAGCACTGAGCACCCCAGGGTGCTGCTGCACCCACACGCTCCACCCGGCCACAGCCCTCGCACCCGCAGCCCTTCCCATCGCGCCTTCTGCCGTCCCCACACCGCGAACCGCACCTCCGGTGCTGCTGGGGTGCACCGAGCTTCGCCTCCTCCTCGCCCTGCTCTCACCCCGGCGATGGGTTGAGGCTGGTGGGACTCATCCTGCCAGGGTCCAGCAATCAGCAGGAGCCCCCCCAGGGTGGGACAACGTCAGTGGGGGCTGCTGGACCAGCTGGCAGTGCCAAACACTTGCCAATGCCCAAAGCCAAGCCGGCACATGGTTTGCCACTGCTGCATCCCACTTCCGTGCCGGTCTCAAAGTGTCCTTCTTGAAACCCCCCAAGTGGCCAAACCCTGTCTCGGTCGCTGCAAGCGGGTGCTAGGGGACACACCAGCATCACCTGCAAAGGCTCGTGAGCTCTCCCAGGCACCCCAGGGTCGTCAGATGGGAAGGTCGGGGGAAAACCGCTTGCTTGGAAACTCAGCATCGCTTTTAGGTTTGTCCCACCGGCACAGATTTCTCCTGGAGGTTTCTCCCACCAGCAAGGATCCAGGTCACATCCTGCACTGGTGTATCACCGTGGGCACAGCCCACTCACTGTCCCTTCTGGTTATTAGTTAACTTGCTGCTATGGGTATAACTGAATACGAGATGTTTGGTTATTAATTAACCTGCTGCCATGGGTATAATTGAGTGTGGCGTTAACGAGGTTCCCCAGTGTTGGGTGAGAAGGTGGAGCACAGGCACAACTTGGCAGCAGTAGCTGGACGTGGACAGGGCTGTCATCCCTGGCATGGCCCTGCCGCACGCTTGGGAATCACACACGTGTATCCGAAAAGCACAGATCCGGGGTGGCAAGATGCCGGTAGCAATGGGAAACACATGGATCACTCAAAAGCAACGGACCGGCACATGGATGCCAACTGTGGCGTGATGGCACAGAGCCGGCATGCCAGGAAAGCATCCCTTCCGGATGGGGAATGCTGATTTCCAACGAGGCTTTAGCCCATCCCACTGCACTGGCTCCGCTGGGATTTTGTTGGGGTGGTCGGAGGACAGGATCAGCCCCTTTCGGCCGTTACTCAACCGGGACCGGCAATCCCTGCGAGGCTGTGGGTGGGGGAGCTGGTATTTCCCCTCCAAGCCCTATATGGTCCCGCTCGCCCCGACACCGATTGCTGTTTCCTGAGCCGAACAATAGTGAGAGAAAATTCCCCGAAAATGGTTTCACAGCGGGAAAACGGGGTTCCCGTCCGTGCCAGCGATAATCAGCGCTGGAGGGAGCAGGATGCACCAAGCCCACACCGGGGGCTGGGTCCTGCCTCGTCATCCCCCCATCCCCGGGTGGCAGTGGAGACACGTGGCATCTCCACCCCCAGGTGCTATGCCGCATGTCCCCACTGCCACCGGGGCATCTCCCCAGCGACACCCATCTTCAAAAGCCCCGCGCTATGGCAGTGACCAAGCAGAGACCCCCTTTGGCACCAACCCTACCTCCTCTCCATGGGCAGGAGGGCTTTATCTCCTGCCCCAGCTGGAGCCTGGGGGCTGAGCTCCTCCGAGAACACATAGAAAAACTCCCGGTTTGGCCCCCAAACCAGCCAGATAATGTAAAAAAGGGTGGCGGGCACACCACTGAGGCTCTGCAGTCTGGAGCAGGCTCCCTCACCTCTGGCACAGAGGAAGACTCAGCCCCGGGCATCACGTTGTATGCGCCCATCACCGTTAAAATGCTGGTCTTGGAAAAGAAAGCTGGAAAAAGTCTTGGAAAGCAAAGCCAAGGAATAACATTGCGGCCTCTAAACCTGGAGGCAAAGGGAAAACAACAAAAAAACCAACCTAAAAAAACCCCCACACAACACACACAAAAAAAGCCTGGTGTTTACTACGACCTTACTGCTCTCTGGGTGACTTGGCAGCAGGTATTTAAGCTTTTGGAGGTGGCGTGTGGCTTTTGCATGTGATGTTTTTCCCAGGGAGAAGGGAAGATGCTCTGGTACCTCAAACAAACACTGGAAACAGGGAGATCCAGGGGCTTTTACCTCTGTTTTCCTTCCAGGACCGTTAGAAAAATATGCTGACCCTCCGTTCCTCGAGAGGCCAACAAGTGTGCAGCTCGTCACCCGCAGCCTGTTACCCAGGCAAGGACTCAGGAACCAGATGGGGAAACTGAGGCACAGAGAGGCAATCCAGGATGGGCTCCCCAAGACGCGAAACAGCTCTGCATGACCGGCCTCCACTGTAGGGATGGCAGACGACGTGCCCTGGGGATGGAGCTGCCTGAGGTGGTGGGGACCCCAGGGGAGACCCTCCCTGCAGAGGGGATGCCCCAGCGTCAGTCACCCGGGTGCTTCACAAAGTGTCCTTGTCCTTGGCTAGTGGCCCGTGTGTGCAGGGGCCAGCCTGCTTATTATTCATGGCATCGGCATGCGGGCCTTTCCCGTCACCGGTGGGCGGCAGGGTCCGACCCGGCGCGACTGTTCACGGCCGAGGAGCTGAGCGGCAGCTGCACTGCACCGGCAGCCCGGCCGTGCCAAAGCCTGGGCTGCGGCGTCGGCTTCTCCCGGGCCGTGGGGCTGCACACAACACCCGGCACCCGTGAGCTGAGCTTTGCCAATGGGCCAAAACCAGAGCTGATAAAGATTCCCACAGGAGCGGCACAGCTCCCTGCTGGATTCGTCCTTCACCAGCCGCTGGCAACTATCCCTTCCCGAGCAGGCGTGGGGAAAGCCGAGGGGAGGCTGGCACAGGCAGACCGCCGGAGTCCGAGGCTCTTGAGATATGCTTAAAGCTGGGTCTTAACGTTCAAAATTAAAGAAACTGTCCGTTTTCTAAGAAACACCGCGGGCAGAAACGTCACAGCCAACTAAATCACCGCTTCCTCCGGCGCCCGGGCCACACGGCCGTGTGGCTTCGGCAGGGCTGCCAGCGGCCTGTGAAGGACCAGGTACACCAGCAGCAAATTGTGGGCTGCCACGAAAGGGGAACGAAGCAGTGCAGGTTGTCCTCCCCCGGACACCCCACGCCACGTCACCGGCCTCGGGGGGTACAGGCAGCCATCTTTATGGCGCTCTCCCACCACTCAGCCTTCTTCAGGGGCAACCTCTCGGCCTCCTCCTGCGGGTCGGTTCGTACCTTCCCTCCACCCAAACCACCACCCTGGGTTTTAAACGGCTTCCAAAGCACCTCGTCCCCTCACAGGTCTCATCCCCCTCCACACGAGCAAGGTCCCCATTGCCTGCCCGTGCCGTGGGTGCCAGGGAAGGGAGGTGCAGGGCAGTCCGGGACCACCCCAAATCAGAATCCCAGGCGTTTGGCATGGGAAGCAGCCAACCTGGAGCCCAGCGAGGGTGAGCCCGGTCCCGGAGGGCTTTTCCAGCTACAGAAAAACCAAGCGCAGCCAGGACAAAGGCTGCGGCACCCGAGGAGCCAGGTAAGAGGCCAGAGGCGTCCCCCCCCCCCGCCCCGGATCCCTGCCAAACCCCAGCTGTCAGCGAGCTGATGGGAAAGGAGTTGGTGGTCAAGTCCTCCTGAAAAACAGGCGCTGGCAGAGTGCTGCCCAGCTGGTACCAGCGGGCGCTAGCACACTGGGAGCCACCCAGCCTGCTGCCTGCAACCCCCCGCAGGGCTGCGACCCTCCGACACCCACAGGTGCTACCACAAGGTGCGGGGACGGCCAGCCCCGAGAGTCCCCATCCCGGCGACACGCAGTTGCTTGCGAACCTGTTGCTCTGTGAATAGCAGCCCCCAGGCTGCGGGATTAGGAGCTGGACTGCAACCAAGTATGCAGCAATTTTAGGCCTTGGCTCAATTCACGTGGGAGCTCCAAACCCAGCAAGGGGCACAGCAAAACCCACCGTGGCTGCAGTCCCAGGCTTAAAGGATTTGCCTCCCACGACATCTCCAAAGCGCTCCTGTCTCCCCACTGGCGGTGGAGCTTGGAGGGGGGTTACTGCAGCCCTCAGACCGTGAAACGAGCTTTGGCTGCCTTCCCTCCTCACCAGCCATTCGGACTTCTTGCCAGGAGGTTATTCCAGGAGACTTCATTTCAATTCTCCAGCTGGTTTCACTGGGTTTTGCTGGTCCCCTCTGGAGGGACAGCTTGCGGGCAGGGAGCACCCGGAGCATCCCGCATCCCGCAGCAGCGTGCCAGGACCAGCAGCAGCAAGCTGAGATGTTGCAGGAGGAATCCCCCCAACAGGCATTTTAGGGGAGGGAGATCACCCTGTCGAGACACGCCGGCGGTCCCACGGGGATGCTGGGAGGAGGAGGAGGAGGAATGGGGCGCGCCGGTGGGTCCCGCGGGGTGGGAAGCGGTGGCGGCACACAGAGCCCGGCAGCAGGGACTCCGTGGGGCTCGGCTGTGCCCTTGGCAGCAGCCGGGAGCAGCTGGTCCCGGTTGGCTCCGGGGGCTTTGTGGCCCCGCGGCCCAGAAATTCAGCCCGGCTCTGGGGCAGGGGCAAGGGGTGGTGGGGCAGGTAAGGATGAACCCCCATTTAGCAGGGATGGAGGTTCCACCAGCCAACTCGTGCCTTGGCCATGAGCAGAGACCCCCAGCCCTGCCCGGACGGAGGTGTTGCACCCACCACTCAGGCGGTGAGGGACAAGATGTCCCCGTGCCTATCGGAGCAGGGGACATCCCAAATCCCCCCACGGAGACCCCCTTAGCTCCATCCAGACGGCTTGCCCCACCAACCAGCTGAGGACCCCAGGGTGCTGCCCAGTGGCACCAGCCCCGGCCACGCAGAGCCCCAGCGCTCTCCCAGTCCTGCTGGGCTGGCCCCACGGGGAGAGGCGCAGATGCCCACCCCGCTCGTCCTCTCACCCAGCGGGTGCCCCCCCCGCCGCGCCGAGGACCCCCCAGCATCCCCCCC
>JAOXJK010000062.1:24025664-24039203 GCA_025774025.1 Xenus cinereus
GCCGCCAGCCCGCCCGCCGCAGGCCGCCCGCTGCCGCCGCCGCCGCCGCCATCTTGGACGCGGGCAGAGCTCGATGACGCGGCGGTGACGGCGTCAGCGCGAGACGGGGCGAGCTGAGGCGAGGAGGCCTGAGGTGAGCGGGGCCGCGGGGCGGGGGGCGCCTTGGCCGATATTCCCCTTTTTCCTCCCCTTAAAAAGGCTCTCCCGGGGCCTCGTCTGTGGCGGGGGGTGAGGGTTCCTGTGTGAAATTCCTTTATGTAACTCGTTCCTCGCCCCTGTAAACTGTTGCCGGCTCGGTGGCTTAAGAGGTTTATTCTGCGCTTTCTATACGTATATAAAATATTTGTCTGCTGTCGGAGCAGCACAGGCGGTGGCTGCAGCCTAGGGTCGCACCCTGACCCCTTGTGCATCGCAAGGTATGCTCAGAAGGCTTTAATTTCAAGTTTTGACATGCTATATGCGGTAGATTTTTAATTTATTGAAGCTGGAGACCTCCAATATTGTTTAAAGAGCCTTTCTTGCCCAGTTTTGGGTACTCCCGCTCTCAAGGGCTGTTAAATGTGTGTGAAATTAAGATAAGGCCCCCTCTGCACACCCAGCCCAACGTCTGCTCCGATCCAGGCCTTGGGCCTGATCCCATCCCGTGGGAATCCTCCTCCGCAGGACAGAATGGAAATTCCACCTTCTGCTGGAAAATAGGAAGAAAAATACTGCCGCCCCCACGGGCCGCTGTCATCCCATCAGGAACATGACTGTGCATGCTTTGGGGGTAACTCCTAGCCTTTACTCTGACTGCAGGCAGACATTATGTCGTGTCTTTGAGGTGACTTTGAGGTACCTTCCTACTTTCTTTAGACTCCATTTCCAGGGATTGATGCGGGCTGGTGTTGCTCTTGATGTAGTTTGGGCTCAGACTCATCTTGAAAGGTGGCAACCTGCTGTTCTGAGAAGAAGGTGTAACTTTGGATTTATTTTTTCTCCACATTAGCCCAGCAGCTTATGTATATCTTTTGAGGGTTTCAGCCTTCTTCCTGGGAAAGACGACTTTTTAATGAGATTAATATGTGTGTTACTATCTGTTGTAGTTGCTTAGCTTGTGTTGCATATGCATACAAGACCAACTGTGAGGTGCTATAAGCTTTAGCATACATCCAAGACCTTCTGCTCCTTACGTGGTCGGCACTGTGGGCTGCATTCGTGCCAGTTCCTACCAGTGGAACTCAAACGAGGTGCAGGGTTATCCCATCCTGAACTTATTTGCAGTTTCCAGGAGAGAACGGTTCGTGACACTTAGAGCCAGAGGAACAGGGGATCAAAATCCGCTCCACACCTCGCTGCAGGCAGCTGAGTTAAATTTGGTACAACGTATCTGTAAGCTATGCTTTCATGGCAATCTGGTGGCAATAACGCATTTCCCAGCATGCGTAATGCAATGATTTCTGGTAAAGACCTTGCTCATAACAGGCTGTCCCAAAACAAGTGTGTGGCTTGCAGCTCATTGAAGATACAGTGGGCAACTAGTGTGCTCTCTGTTCTCAGTGGTCATGTTAAATTATACAGAAAAGAGATTTGCATTGGATGAGCAGAGTAAAAGAGGCTAGGTAATTTGCTTCAGTAGCTGATGCTGCAATGGATACATCTGATATTGTACTGTTGTGACACTTCTTTAATGCGGATTTTATTTGGATGCTGTCAGGAATACAGTCTTTCATAAATACTAGTGTAGACAGGTTTCTCAAAACTGTCACATCACTTCTGTTCCCCTTCTCCCTCCGTGTAATCACTCACCCAGCACCACTAATGACAAGAGTTGAGGGAGTCTCAATCTGGAAAGCTGGGAATGCCAAAAGTTAAATTTTTTGTTCTCCTGCACTGCAGAAGCAAACTCTGCTAGGTCATGTCTTGAGTAGGAGAGACAAGGCAGTGTTTAATGTCAGATAGTTGTCACTAGTCTGGAAATTCAGAAATTCTGTGTATGCCTCTATTCAAATCTTTAGGGAAAGCAGGTAAGTTTTTTGGTTTGGTTTGTTTTTTTTTTTTCCTTTTTAAGCATGGCTTGCAGTCTACCTGCAGAACTTGTCTCTGAAAACTGGAGAGAAACCGAATTATGTCTTTAAGTGTAGCTATTTCTTAATGTCGTGTTAATGCTCAGCTTGTGAGAACTCTGTACTGCCTGTCTGCAGAAAATACTCCCCATTTATTAAAACAAATCGATGCTCTGTGATTAAGTCACAGTCCACAGGGGTCCATGCTGTGCTTGGCGCTTACCCTTTCTCTCTGTCCCCCCCGTGACCCGTTCCTCTCTCTGCCACTGTCAGGTTTGCTGCTGCTGCTGCGGAAATGGGGGAGTACGGAGTCGCACCAGGCCAGCGCGTGGCCATCATCTGGGACAGCTCCTCACCAGTTGAAGCCCTGAAGGATTTGGTGGATAAAATTCAAGCACTGGTGGGAGCTGATAGTCGTGTCTCTGTGGAAAACGTTAACCAGCTGTTTCAGTGTAAGAATGAGCTTAATTTGTCACTGTTTTGTTTAGAGGGAGAGTGTGCTTCTGCTGCGTGAGCTGACACCTTCCCTGGTTTGTAAGCCAGCGTTACAACAGTAGCACCTACTGCTAAGTCTTACCACTGGCAGTAGGGCAAAGAAATGATATACTCTGGGCGTGCTTCCTGTGACTGGTGTCTTTAACCAGTTATTGCTGTTGTACGCAAGCATGAGAGATGAGGAGGGAGGTGGAACAGGTGTATTAAGCGAAGCTCTGCGTGTGTATGTCTAGAGCTGTAACATCTTGCTCGCTCTTTCTTTTCAGCTGCTCACAGGGAGTCCAGTTTTGATGTCATTCTCTCTGGTGTGGTACCAGGCAGTACTGCACAGCACAGTGCAGAGGTACTGGCAGAAATAGCTCGGATACTTAAGCCAGGAGGCCGTGTTCTCCTGAAAGAACCAGTGGTTACAGAATCAGGTGAGAGAATCCTCATCAGCCTTGCTTTCGTGGCAACGTAGCAATTCTTGTGAGGATTAGGCTGAAATGGGAAGGAGAGGAACCCTGGCTGACGTTCAGAGATTTTTCATTCTACTGACACACTAACCTGAATAGCGAGATTTTTATCCTGCGTTTTAGCTGGTAGCTGTCAGAGATGTTTGCAGTCACTCTCCTCCTATAAAAAGTGCTGGATATGCTTGTTCCTAAGCTACATCGAAAAGCTGAGTGGACACTGGTCTTCTCCTAGGGTGTCTAATGTTAAATAGTTGCAGATGTTGTACTTCTGAAGTGATTTTAAAAACAAATGGCAAAAGGCGAGAGAAGCTGTCCCAGCAGCCAGGTGAGAAATAGTTATCCAGAAAAGGTAGAAGTGTTTGGACTAAGTTTTAAAGTAAAGCCAGAGCACCTGCTATGAGACAGCCGGAGGAGCACACAAGGTGGTGAACACGAGATTACTGCCCTGTCTTATACATGACCTGCATTCAAACCTTGCTGGTGTAGGGATCTGGTTCAGTCTGGAAGTGGGAGATAATATGCCACCTGTGCTGACGGTGTTTCTGTTGGCACAACCTACAGCAGTGAAAATGGTGGTGTAAGTGGCAGCAAAAACGCCTTCTTCAGCTTGGGAAGATTTGCCAACGTTTTGGAGCTGGCAGTCTCTCCGTGTTGCAAGTGGTACCTTATGGGCAGGGGGAACGTTTCTGGGACGGAACAAAGAACATGCAAAGTCTGGAGTAGATGAGGTTTCTTTTTTCCAAAGTCACATCTGGCGGGCTGGCATTAGGTGAACTTGGAATAAAGTGCAGTTGGGACTAGCAAGAGATGGCAAATGGATTCTGTTCAGCACAATCCTGTGCCCAAGAGAACAAGCCTGTAATGAATTTTTGATTAACAGTGATTGTAACAGCTTTTGCCTACGAGAACAAGGCTCTCGAGTGTTATGTTTCTGAATGTAATGTTCATTTGGGAGCCCATGTTTTGAAAACTTCATGAGTTGTTCACCTTAATATGTGAAAATATTTTGGGGGATTTTGTTGTTTGGGTTTTGGGGTGAGTTTTTGCTTCCTTTTTTTGGTGATTGTAAATTGGGTCGAGGAATGTTTTGGGGTATATAGGGCAGATCTAGAGCTGGAACAGCTTTGTGACCCCGGGCTGTCATTTTCATAAACAAGCTGCTTGTGCTCTTTCTGGTTTGTTCCTGCTGTCAACTGGAAAGGGCTCCATTTTAAAGCAGGGGTTTGGGTTGAGCACTTTCTTCTAAAGCTCTTACTCTTCCATGTTTCTTGGTGACCTCTATTCTTGTTCTTCCTTCCTCCTACTTCCTGCTTTCATGTTTTCCAGGAAACAACAGCAGGATCAAGACAGCAGCCAAACTCCCCACAGCTCTGACTCTCTCTGGGTTGGTGGAAGTGAAGGAGGTATGTACGCACTAACTGCTCCCAGAAGCTCCCTCCTGCAGTCGCCTAGAAATGTAGATGGCAATTCCTGGGGACTTGCTGGGTGACAAGGTATTTAGCTACCCTGATTTACTGTAAATGTGCACGGACACTGCCTGCCTCAAACTTTAGTTACTGCATAGGCAGTGGTTTTCTTTAGGATTGAAAATAGTGGCTGGCTGTGTTCACTGGAACATTGCACTGGGTGCTGAAATAAGAGAGTTTGCATGAGATTAACCTAAAAATCTTACATTGCAGCTGCAAAAGGAAGTATTGACCCCGGAGGAGGCCCAGTCGGTCCGAGAGCATCTGGGTTACCAAGGCAATGACCTTCTCATTGTCCAGGTAGAAGGCAAGAAGCCCAATTTCGAAGTGGGGTCCTCAAGTCAGCTCAAACTTTCCTTTGCCAAGCAGCCTGGTCCTTCAGGTAGGAAGTGTGTGTGCTAAATGTCTGGATTGCCTGCCTCTCGGGGGACAAGCATCTGAATAGGGAAACAGCTCTGGGGTAGGGAGTCCTACAGTAAAAACCTGTGAAGTGGGGCTTTCCAAGGTTGTTTGAACTCTGTTGGGAGTAGATGGAGTAAAGGCTGGAGTAACTACTATTTCTTCCTTTGTTTTGGCTCCAGGAAAACCCTCGGTGGACCCAGCCACTGCCAAGCTGTGGACGCTCTCTGCCAATGACATGAATGATGAAGAGATGGTATCTGGTCTTGTTTGTGAGGCTTTGCTGTTGTTCCTTCTCTCTCCTCTTCTTTCCTACTCTAAATAGCTTCAGTCCTGCCTCTTGGGAAGCTTTTCAACTTAAGAGGTAGAAAAGAATCCACAGGGCAAAATATCTCATCTACTGTGTGAGGTCTTGAGAGCGCAGGGCTGTGGTGAGGGGGCAGAGGGGACATGGATAAGGTGGCCCAGCTGCAGCACTTTCATGCTGGTGCTACAGATAGCACCATTTCTTCAAACATAACGCAGCAATGTCATTCCCTACTGACAAATCAGTTTCCTGCATGTTATTTTCCATGTTTCCTGTATATTTTCAGGATCTTTTGGACTCTGATGAGCTGTTGGATTCGGAGGATTTGAAAAAGCCAGATCCATCATCCCTCAAAGCTCTGTCCTGCAAAGAAATGGGCAAAAAGAAAGCCTGCAAGAATTGGTCAGTGCTGGGATTAGCATTGGTGAACCTTTTAACTGTAACATTAAACGGATGGATTTTAAAAAGATTGTAGACCCTTTGCTGCTCTTCAGAGCATTATTCTCTTAGTTCATGTCCTTTCTTATCTTAACTATTTGAATATAAATCCAAATACAATGAAAATTAACTAACCACACCAAAGCTGCTACAAATTACCACACACTGGTATGATGAAGATGAAGACACATTTTGTGCAGCCTTGGCTAAAGCCCTGGTTTCTCAGATTTCAAGGAGAAATAGCACACATGACAAGTGCTGTAGAGTCATTTCTTACTCAGTTTTAACTTGAGAAGTGTGTTTCAACACTTTTTGTACCAACCATGGTGTTGAGGAACAAAGTGAAGAGCATGAGAGTCCTGCTGGGTCAGCAGGGAAGTGTGACAGAGTGAGGGCTGTTGCGTGTGAGCAGAGCTCAAACAAGTGTTGGTGACCCACAACCTTTAAGCAGAAAGATGCAGGTGACTTATTTATTTTTCTACAGCACGTGTGGCCTGGCTGAAGAGCTGGAACAGGAGAAGAAGAACTCGCAGCCCAAATCTGCCTGTGGAAATGTAAATAGTCATTTTTGTTTCTATACTGTGGTTTGCAGTAGATGATTTGTGTCTAAGAACTGTGTTCTCTAGTGACTGCTCCCTAACCTGGCTTTCTGCTTCCAAACACTGCTTGTGCAGCTTCTGCAGAGCTCCAGCCTGCTGTCCTGTGCCCACGCGCTCTGTACCAGTGCGTGCTGTCTGTTCCAGTGTGAGTAGGAGCGAGCAGCAAACCTTTACCTCCACACACACGTGCTAACCGGTGATCTGCTCCAGGAAGATCACCTTATGGGAACACAAGGAGACCTTGTGGTGGTCACGGGGCTGCTCTGCAAACCGTGCTAACCAGACATGGGTTGAGAGGGGGTAGAAGCGAAGCGGTTTCTGTGCTGATACAGGTTGAGGAGCGTGTCACCTCTTAAGCTAGAAAAACTGTATCCCAGGGGGAGAGAACTGAACGTTGCCCCTGATGACCAAAGGTGCTTGTCTTCCTCTTGTCAGTGCTACCTGGGGGATGCGTTCCGCTGTGCCAGCTGCCCTTACCTGGGGATGCCAGCCTTCAAGCCCGGAGAGAAGATTCTCCTGAAAGAGAACCAGCTGCATGATGCCTAATGAAGATGCCTCTGGATGTCCCGTGAAGGACTCCTCTGCTTTTCCATCAGTCTGAGGTTCTTCCTGAAGTCCTCCTCATCCTCTCAAACTCATTCTCTCCAGCCAATAGTCCTTATGGAGAGGGACATTGTGGGCACTGACACTGCTGTGAGCTCATCGCTTGTAATCAACCTTGGGCTACTTGATAATCTTTGGTGACAAGTGGTCTCCTATGTATTAGACTTCATGGTATGCCTTGTTTTAGCTGGCTTGACTTGATACTGGAACGCTGGCCATCACAGCATGTCCCACCAGCAGAGGGAAGTAGAATCAAGTGTCAGGTTGACCTCATGTGCTTGTGGCAGGACTGGTGCTTCCCCATGCCCATGTCCTACACCTCTAATTTGCCCTGATTTTCTCTGATGAATGGGCAGCTCTGGCTCCGCTTTCAAGGTGACACTGGGCTCTTTCTCTCTCTGAAATCTGAACCTGTAGTTCCTTACCACGTGAAGGTGGCTCAGCAGCTCCCCTTGCAAGTCGGGAGCAGTGAGTACACTTGTTTTCTTAGCGTCAGTGAAGTCTGGCAGGAGTGATGA
Organism: Xenus cinereus; assembly: GCA_025774025.1. Classification (NCBI taxonomy): domain Eukaryota; kingdom Metazoa; phylum Chordata; class Aves; order Charadriiformes; family Scolopacidae; genus Xenus; species Xenus cinereus. The sequence goes on from JAOXJK010000062.1 coordinate 24,032,990, forward strand.
ATTTCCAAGTGTTTTGGGAGCCAGCCCGTGGTATCCCCTGCCCCCACCTATTTCCATGAAAATGACAAAGATTCCATCCTACTGAGAAAGCGAGAAAGCTCCTGCCCTTAAGGCAGGGAGCAAATTAAACAAGGTCTGTCCTGTCCTCCCACACCTTTCCGTCCAACAGGAGCTGATAACACAAGGGCAATCTGAGACTCTCACTTCTTGGTGATTACCAAGTGAGTTACCTGCAGTGTCCAATAAGTAAGAACATAGCAATAACTTAATTTCTAGATAATCTGTGGTCACCATCTGTTCCCACTCCATGAGATACTTTATTTATTTGCGTAATTAGTGCTAGTGAGGCATCTGCGCGGATGCAGGATGAAGGAGCTGTTTGCATTCTGTGCCAGACTTGCTTCTCACCCCAGGAGGGAGAGGAGGAAAACCCAAAGCCCGTGTCTTTGGCAGGGATTGCTTTGTTTGGAGCTCTTGCTCTGTGGGATGTGACTGCTTCTTGTTGTGCTACCGGAGTTAACGCACTGAACTCGCAGGGGGAGCTGGGATAAAAGGCTGTTCTGTTCTTGAAATAAAAGTGACCAACAGCAAAGCATTTAAGACTGGTATTAGTGGCATTCTAAGCACATCTCTCCTTTTTCTCAGCCTCTCAGTGATTTCTGGAACCACTTCAATCTTGGGTTGCATCTTGGAGTTCTCCATAAATTGTTCCACTGAAAACACGACTCAAATGCGTGGTGCCCACTGGAAAGAACAGACTCAAGCTGCCTAAATTAACTTTTTTATTTGGTCTAGATTTCAGAAAGAGGCCTTCTCCTGGTTGAGTGGGGAGAAGGTGGCCTGCAGGGAGAGAGGGGAGGGAGTCCCTGAGGTGTGCAAAGCACGCTGTGTGGTACTTCGTGGGAGCCAGAGGGGAATATGGGGGACTGGTGGCAATGGAGACCTCCGAGAACTTGTACGGAGAGGGACAGCAGCCCTCCAGCAAGAGCATGGCTTTCCCAGACCCCTTCCTCACCCAAGTCCCTGCCTCTGTCATCAGCAAGAACTCCAAAGGAGATGTGAATCTTGTGATAAACCTCCTGTCCAACAAACCTGTGAGCGCTCCCGTCTTAGGAAATGCACACCTATGACTTTTTGGGGATTTTACTGCCTGTTTTCAGCCTCACTGATGGCGGAAGATTGGATCTCTGCATGTCTCCATGCGAAGGGTCCCTGATGAAGACGGCCCTTAACCTGAACTCTGCTTTCCTTTCAGGAGTAAATAAGATAAGAGAGGGAGGAGGAAGCAGCAGAAGCTTTTGTTTTACAGTGATTCACTCAACTGGAATTTAAACAAGCTGGAAGCCCTTTCAGATACTGCTAAGTTCAGTTAATGATGGTTGAAGCTGTATAATCTTGTTCTCTTTAAACTGTGTAACTCGCTCTTGCTGTGGGAGAGGCCCTCAAAGGGTGAGAGTTTGGCAGTGGAGCATCAGCTGGGTGGGAATATGCTCCTGCCAGGCTGAGTTTGAGGAGCATTTGTCCCTTAAGTCCCCTTCCCTTGTCTGCTACAGCCTCCAGCCACCCTGCCTGCCCCCTCTTCCTCCTCCCAGCCCCGCTTCTTGTGTCTGACCGCCCACCCTGCACCTGGAAGGTGGCGCTTGTCCCTGTGGCGGGAGCAGGCTGAGGCTGTGCCTAGAATAGAACAGAATATTTCAGTCGGAAGGTACTTAAAATATCTGCCTGACCAATTCAGGGCTGACCAAGATAAAGCCTGTTGTTAAGGGTATTGTCCAGATGCCTTTTAAACCCTGCCAGGCTTGAGATATCCACTGCCTCTCTGGAAGCCTCTTCCAGGGTTTCACCACCTTCTCAGTAAAGAAATGCTTCTTCATGTCCAGTCTGAACCTCTCCCGGCGCAGCTTTGAACCGTTCCCGCTCATCCTGTCACCGGATTCCAGGGAGAAGAGTTGGGCACCTCCCTCCCTTGCTGCTGGGATGGTGGGAAGGGGCTGAAAGGACTCGCTGAAGAAGGATTAACTGAATCAGCAGACGCGGTTCGGGTCCCGATGTGCTGTTGAACCAGCTCTGCAATGGCGATTCTAGGGGGGTCCCAGCGGGCAGACATGCCTTGCAGCAGAGTCACGTCACCGTGACTTCATTTTCAGCGAAGCTTCTCTGATTTTTTCTCCCGGTAGCTGACCTGTTCCCACGTCCCTCCCAACTCCTTGCTGCAGAGAGATGCAGCCGCCCTCTCTCCGAATGACCTGGGTTGGAAACACAGCGCCGGGTGGGGGCTGCGGGACTGCCCTGCGTGCTCGCGTCTTACACACGGCTGCTGAGAGCAGAAAGGGATAAAAATCACACTGCCCTGTGGCAGGGAGCGAGCCGTGCACCCCTGTGCGTGCTGAACCCGGGCCTCCCAGTGCCTGCTGCCTTCCCTGAGACCTTGCTGGATCTGCCATCTTCCATCATTCCACTTGTGGACTTCCTCCTTTGTCGGCTCCTATTTCTTTTGGGGTCTGCGTCATCCATCGCCCCCTGAAAGCGTCACTACAGCACCGCAGGCAAACAGGGGCTGGGCACTGCAGAGGGGAGTGTTTGATCATCCCCTTCTTGGTGGCTCTAAGTCCATCCCTGTTCCCCTGCTGGCTCCTTTGCAGCCTCACCCTCTCCGTTGTTCCTCCTCCAAGCCAGGGGCCGGGGCAGCCTGGGGGATCCCACCTGCATCGGGATGGGATTTGGGGCTGAGACGTCTAGACAAGAGCGGCCAAAGGGTGCAGGATTCAGTCCAGGACTCTCACCATCGGAATTCCCTCGCCTCGGCTCTTCCTATTTCCACTTCTGCAGCACACAGATGATGGGTGTGGGTATTTTTCTAGCTGCAGAAGCGCAGAAAGCCATCCAACGTGGTGAATGAGGGTCCTGAGTGCAGCTGGGTTGTGTGCGGGAGGAGCTACAGGGGAGGGGAAGAGACCCCGGCGCACAGGAATGGATGTTCCAGCCAGTTTGCTCTGGACAGGCTGTTTCCCATCTCCTGACAGATCCAAGGATTTTTTTTGCCAGCTTTTCTGCCCCACTGCCTCCCTCCAGCGGTTGCGCCAGCTCAGAATGGCCTGGTCCTGGTCCTGCCAGCTCTGCGGACCCCCGCGCGCAGCACAGCCCAGTGCTGGCGGCTTCTCCTCCCAGCACCACTGGAACCGGTCCTGGTGAGCGTCGTCTTGGGGACACAGAAATGGTCTAATTTACAAAAAAGGGGGATTGAAACAATCAGGGAAGCTCCTCCAACCCTTCACAGCAGTAAAACTGAAACAGGATGAACTACCTCTTTTCAGGGGGCTGCGAGATGCAGCCTTTGTGCCATGGGCCTGGCCGAGCGCTGCCTCGTGGAGCTGAGTGTCCTTCCTCTTGTTCCTCTTGACGGATGAGACCAGCAGCGTTTTTCACCCTTCTCCTCCTGCCTCTCCTAGCATCCTCTGAATGCCCCGTTTTACCCTGGGGCCTGCTCGGGAGATTCCTTATGGAACCGTTCACGGAGAAACACCCCAGTGCATCTACCCCTGCTCTGTACTCGCACGCCAGTGTTAGAGGAGCTGCTGCCTGAGCCTTCACACACCGTTCACAGTGTGAAACACACACACACACACACACACTCACTCCTGGATGCGCTCCCTCCTACTTCAGGCTCCGCCCTCGGTTTCCCACAGCAGTCTCAGGCACTGGATTTTATAAAATAATTAATTTAATTAGAAGGTCCAGCAGCAAGGACAGCCCCAAAGAGAGGGACCCTCAGCAAAGAAATCACCCTTGTGATCCACACACCTGCCCTTCACGTGCCCTTCACACGCTGTCCATGCGTCTTCTAGTCCAATGGTGATTTTTGGTCTGGGGCCCTCTAACTCACTGGATTCTTCTAACATCTCCTTGGATTCTTTTCCTCTCTCCAGGCAAGCCAGCTCTTCTCTGGTTGATTTGCAGTCTCAGCTGAGGGTCGGAGCTTCCATATATTCTGGTTCACATTCCTTGTGCACCGGTACTCGCTGGCAGAACATGGAGAGCTGAAGAGTCTCTGGCTTGGGAGAAACACAGCCAAAACACCAGTGTGACGTGAGCATCTTCCTCACGCTAAAAGACTAAATCCAGCACTCCACCAGCTGCTGGGAAAATTACTAAGAAAAATAACTCCGTTGTGACCTACAGGCTTCGGCAAATCCAGCTACTCCTGCTCAGTAAAGCTAAGCAAACAGCACAAGTCACACCGCATTATAATCCTAAGAAATTTATTCTAATTCAAGCTTACTTATTTATGCTAAACAAACATCCCTCAACGCTGGGATGTTCTCTTGCACGGCTTCAACTGGGAGCTGTGGAGCTCAGCACTGGCGTGCTCACCTGCTTTCCTCCCCGTGAATTTGAGCCGCTGCTTTTCTTCCTGCTGGGAAAAGCACGGCCACCTTGGTGGCCTTCAGAGGGCCATGGGTACAAAGACCAGGAAGCTCTTCGCTGCATCTTTGCAGCTTGCTTTACATGCCCTACTTTGCTCTTAATTAAACACGATGTCTGCTTGTAACCTTCCTTTCTGGAGAAATCGGGTCTCCTGGATGAGGAGGAGATGCTCTGCGAGACAGGGAGGGAGGTGTGCCCTCCCCGGTGCAGGAAATAAACCTCTCCCCGGGCCTGGCCCTGACGTCTCCAAGAGCTTTGGAGGTGTCGAAGTCCAACGAACTTGCCAGCAGAAATTTGATTAATCACCCAACGAATTACCTGCTCTTTTTCCCACAGCACAGTGAGGTTGGTGCTTCCTCAGCCCAAGCCGTTTTCCTCCCTCAGTGTCTTCCCTTCTGACTCTTCTGGTCTCTCCTTCTCTTTCTCCACTCCGTTTCCTTCCACCTCTCTCCTTCTGTTCTTCTTTCCCTAATTCTCTTCTGTTTTCTCTCTTCTCTTTGCTGGCGGTGACCACAGCACTGAGGAGTCGTCCACCAGCGCCCAACATCACCGTGACATCGGGTGTGAAGCTTAGGGACCACATGGGGTGGCAGCGTGTATGCATTTGGGGCAAGGAGGGCGTTGCGTTTATTATCATTTTATCTTCACACATTTCCTTAACCACTTGTGATAGGATCTTTCTGAGAACTGAAGCTCAGAGGCTCAGCTCTGGCCGAACTGCTTCACGTTTTTAAAAATAGTCAATGGACAAAAATGCCGTCCCCACCCTTCCTGCTCGTGTTTGCAAAAGCCACCGAGATCTTGAGAGATTGTCCCAGCTAGTTCCTCAAGCAACCCTGCCTGCGTTTCCTCACCTCCTGCTCGCTCGTGTAACTGCTCCGAGGTGACTCCACGGCTTCTTTCCTGGTACCTTGTGTTAGGTCCCTTGTTAAAAACGTTATCCCACATCTGCCCCCCACTAACCTGGGGCGTAAGGGAGAATGCAAAAGCTGCACTACGAACATCCCAGCTTTCTCCACCTCACGAGTTAATGACTCTTTTGCGGTCAATAGGCCAAACTTTGACTTTCCTTCCTCTTCTTTTTAAGGCAGTTGAGCAAATGCAGAGCCTTTCACAGCCCTTGTTATTCTTAACTCATATTGTACTTTAGTTTTCTGATTTTGCATCTGCAATTTAGTGATCATGTCATTGTATGCATGTCCTTTGGGTTTTTCCTTTCCTCGTGGCCTTCTCTTGTGGCCAGTGGGATGCTGAAGAACTTATCTGCAGCTGTATTTGCCTCCTCTGAAGCTTTTTCTGTTGCCTGTGTAAGGGATAACTGGCTGCCAAGGGTCTTAATACAAGTCCAGGTGTCCTGCTCAGCTTTCTTGGAGTTATGAGCAGCCCCTCTTAGTTGAGGTTGGATTTTTTTAACCTTTTTCTCCTTAAAATAACAACATTGGTCATTTCATGCTGTAGGAACATGAGAAGGGCTGTGCCCAAGGGCCACCCAGCTTGGCTAAATAGAATCATAGAATCATTCCAGTTGGAAAATATCCTTACGATCATTGAATCCAACTGATGCACTTGGCACTGCCAAGTTACCACTAACCCATGTCCCTCAGCACCACGTCTGCCTGGCTTTTAAATACCCCCAGGGATGGTGACTCCACTGTTTTCCTGGGCAGCCTCTTCCAGTGTTTGACAACCCTTTCTGTGGAGAAATTTTTCCTAATATCCATCCTAAACCTCCCCTGGTGCAACTTGAGGCCATTTCCTCTTGTCCCATGGCCTGTTCCTTGGGAGAAGA
>JAOXJK010000062.1:24039999-24052938 GCA_025774025.1 Xenus cinereus
CTTTTCTCCAGGCTGAACACCCCCAGCTCCCTCAGCTTCTCCTCACAAGACTTGTGCTCCAGACCCCTCACCAGCTCCGTTGCCCTTCTCTGGACACGCTCCAGCACCTCAGAGTCTTCCCTGTCATGAGAGGCCCAGAACTAGACCCAGCACTTAAGGGGTCTGCTTGCTCCCCCCAGATGTTGGGTTTTTTTCCCCCAATTTTTCCCTGTCTTTAGCCTTTTCCTGTGTCTTCCCGGCCATGTGTGACCCTCGCTCTGCCCCCAGGACACCTGGAGCTCCACCACCACCACCACCACGGGGATGTCTCCTACTGTCAGCTGCTCTGAAACTGCGAGGAGATCAGAAAGACTCCAGGGCTTGCTGGCTATTCCTGACGGACTTCACCGAGTCTGCATCAGCAGTACAGCAGTGGAAACACTGAGGGAGAAAACATCGCATTTTCTTTTTTTCTTTTTTTTTTTTTTAAAAAAAAAAAAACAAATTACAGGAAAGCTCTACATGCATGAAGACACCTGTCCACTCCCGGTACGAAGCAGATGCACGTGATCACTGCAGCAGCACCCACATCACATCTCTGCGAAGCAAATTATGCTGTTCCATCCTTGCTTCTTGTGTTTTGAGCGAGTGAAACCAGAGCAAGGTCAACTCATGTCACAACAGGTGCCTGCTCTGGAGAAAATCCAGACAACTGCTCCAGGGCTTTTGCAGCACCCAGAGGACCTTTTCATGGCCACCCCACCCAGCATGTCCAACACCAAGGGGACACCAAGTGCTTCCTAAACCATGGTGGCCACGCGGTGCATGGTGACACCACTGAAACATGGAACAAGTTGCTAGAAGAGCCTGTTGGTGAGCAGAGACCACAAAAGGAGTTGCTGAAGCTTGGTGGTGCCTGGGGCTGCGGGAAGGCAAGGGCAAGAATGGCTGGAAGAGCACTGTCCTTACCACAGGAGATGGCTTCTTCCGGGGGACTGTAAAGCACAGTGGTGCAGCCATTTGGGGATAAAGAGGTGGCTTTAGTTGCCAAGATTGCACTTCCATACGAACTAACACCTATTTTTGGGGGATGATGACCCTGACAAGGGTACACCAAGCTGCTCATCCCTCTCTTCTCCTTCATTGGCCCTCTCCCTCTGGGAACACATCCACCTCTGTGTTGGCAGCACCGGCATCCCCACCACCCTGCTTTTGTTGCAGTGGTTTGATCTTGGTGTAAATGACATCGGAGGAGGTGGGTTTTGTCTCCTTCTCAAACTTCAGGTTAGCGTAGGTCAGCTCTTCACTCCCCGTCACTGGGGCTGCCTGCAAGGGAGACAGCAATGAGGAGCCCTGGCTTTACCTTCTCCATCTCCCCTGCTATTTTTTTGCCACTGGCACAACTATTTGCACTGCCCAAGCATTATCCAGCTTGCTCAGAGGTGCCACCTATTCAGAAGGTTGTAAGCTCCTATTTAGTAGGAATTAATAAGTGTTCGGGACCACGTTCTCAGAAAGCAAAGCTGATTTTACTCTGAAATCCCTTAAATGGGTTTTCAACAGCCAGTGGGGTTTTGGTGTTTTTTTTTTTTACAGAGAGAAGGAAACAATACATGCAAAGTGCTCCCTGGCTTACCGTGCTGAGCTGATCCCCCTCCACCACTTGCATGGCTATAAGCTTTCCTGAAAAAGGACACGTAGTTTAAATAGTAGTTAAAATAATGATAATGACCATTAATTTAAGAAGACATCTGCATTGGTCCTGCTTTTGTTGCAGGAGAGGATGGGGCTCTGTGGCTGGCTGGCTCTGAAAATGGCCAAGGGGCAGGAGGGGTTAACAAGGATTTAAAAGCCCTTGGAGGGGCAGGAGGGGTTAACAAGGATTTAAAAGCCCTTGGAGGGGCTGGAGAAGAGCTCTGAGCTGGACACTTCTGGAACTGTGGAGATGTGCAGGACCTGTTTCACTTGCACCATGGCTTCTGCCATAACTGGGCTCTCACCAGCAAATGGCCAGAGGGAAGTGAGATGGTGAACCTTCTCCCCACCCCAGGACAGCTTGTCCAGAAGGACAGTCACGCAGCAAACACCGAGTGAGCAGGAGCAGTAGGATACTGAAGATGGACATCTTTGAAGCCTGGGCTTGTCCAGATCAGCAGGTGAGAAGGAGATGCCAAACGGCTCCCACAGGAGACAGAGACTCAGCGTGGGTTTAGCCTTACCTTTTCTGTTCTTTTGGCACTGCCACAGCAGAATGCCAATTATCGGCATGTAAAGAAGCGTCCCAACTGCTAAGCCGAAGAGGACACACAGCAGAAAGTTGAGTCCTGCGCACACAAACATCACAGAGGCACTCGTGAGCCATCATCCCACCGTGCAGAGACACCTGCTGCCATTGCCTCTTTTGGGAGGGAAGGTTCTTTTTCCAAGCTTGGGCTTCCAGACCGCAAACCACCTGCAGCCCCTACAGCCCCAAGCTGATGACAAAATCCCACAGGGAACGGTCTCCAAAAACTCATGTGAACTCATCCAAATTCAGACAGCAATCTGCTTGGAGCATCAGAGCGCCTTCCCAGCATCACAGCCTTGATCCGTGCCTACCCCAGTTTGCCAGCAGCTCCCACCTACTCACCGGAAAACATCAGGATCTGTTTTCCCCCTTGCTGCTCATCTTTCTCTCCTTTCGGACAGGTGTCCTTCTTCGTGACACTGTTCTGAGGTGCCCCAGTGCCATAGCCTGGAAAACAGAAACCCAAATGAGAGGCTGCCCAGAGCCAGAGGACAACCTGTTCCCCCCTCCATTTTGGGGCAAGGGTCTGGAATCCACAGGCCTGGCTGTCCCGCTCCTACCACCCCAGCTCCAGCCACCTCAGCTGATGTGCCACAGCTGGAGTGTGGGACAGGCCCTATTTCAAGGACCCGATGGCCAAACAGCTCCATGGTGGGGTAGAACCTGCCAAAAAAGCCATGCTGGGGCAGCCCCTCCAGTGCCCGGGATGCTTTCAGGGGACATGGCAGGCAGTACTGCAGGGAGCATTCATTGTAGCATCCTCCTCTGCCCACTCATCGCCCCCAGGGAAATGGAAGCGGTGCCACTTACTGGGAACTGTCCCTTGCACGCCATTTCCAGTGTCTGTCAAGTTTAATCTTGTGATGGACACTCTACACTCGCAGATTCCCACGTTGGCTGCACACACGCTGGGACTGGTACAGTTTTTTCCTAGAGCCACGGTGTTGGTTTGGTTCTCCACATCTAGATATGCAGGTTTGTACCACTTCACCGTGAGATTCTCCAACCAAATCTCGAACGTGCATTCCATGGTGGTGTCTGACTCTCCTGCCTGCTTGGCTGTCCCTAGAAGAAACAAAAATATAATTGGTAAGTGAAATGTAGGTCATATCTATGACCTTGCACGGGTCATATCCCCCTGGCACATGTTGCTCATGAAAGACACAGTGAAATAACTGTCTCCTCCTCCAGCAGCTGATGCTGGTGCTCTCTTCCAAATCCAGCTGCTAAATGTTCCTCAACATTGATTAGTGCCACCCAACGCTGTGCAGTACACAAGCATTGCTCTGTCTCAGAAGGGATTGAAAACATGGGAGGATCAGGAGGAAGACACCTCCTCCTCCTGCAACCTAGGCAGAAGGGTCTTCTGCCATCCAAGCAGGACGTGCCACCATCTGGCTTCATCTCATCCCCTAATACTCACTCTGGAGTACTTCAGAATTGCTTCTGAACCTCTGAGTCACTTCACACCTGCTCAGCAGAATTCCTCCTCTCTTCCCTCTCTCCTCTTCCTTCCTCAGTTCTTTCTCTCCACTCTTGTGGGTGCTCCAATCACCTGTGGGTGTTCCAATCACCTGTGGGTGTTGGTGGAATTGTGTCTCTTACCATTGTTCCCTTTGGAATGTCCGTTCTCAGACACGTTCCTTGTGTTCTCCATCCTGCATGTGTACGTTCCTGTATGTGCTTTGTTCACACTGGTGAAGACAAGCTGGAAGGAACTACTTTGCATCGCCACACCACCTTTCTTCTGCTTTTCTCCATTGTTTTGGGTGGAATTAAAACACTTCACCTCCCCAGTGGTGATGTTTGAGCCTGTCTGGAGCAGGCACTGCAAGGTGAAATCTAACCCTACTGACACATTGATGGTGGCTGAAACCTGGTGAGCGAGTCCTGCAGAAAAAAACAACCGTGGAAGGTTGGGTTAGTATTAAGGAATATCCGCATCCTCCACATAAAGCTGACCCCCTTCGCAGTCGTCAGGCTTACAAACATCTGTTTTCTTCCCCTGCCCTGACTGTTTTCTCTCCCTGCTGCTGAAGTGATGCTGGTTCAAAGCCTCAGCACCTGAAATCGGGTGCCCACAGGCAGAGCCACAGCCTGGGCACGGGCAATTGCAGGAGGGGAACCCTCTGCGAGGCACAGGGCAGAGGTGCCGGCGCAGAAAGTGGGGTGAAATGCTGCAAGAGAGGCAAAAGAAGCAGCAGCCACCTCCCAAACCTCCTGCAGGCAAAGCGGGAACGGTTCAGAACAGAGACGAGGGGAGACTCACCAGCGGGCAGCCAGGCGAGGAGCAGCAGGGGCAGAAGGCCGCCAGCCAGCCAGAGCTCCATGCCCTCTGCCCGACGGCGGCGCGGCGGTGACGCTGGGTGCCCGGCGGGATCGGCTGGCACGTCCCCGTCTCTCCCCGCGGAGCGAGGGTCGCTGCCCAGCCGGGGCCGGCTGCAGCCCTGCCAGGAGTTCACCTCCTCGCTGCTGTGCCAGGCACTTCCCTCTGCACTCACGGGCTTGGTCTCTCTTCCTTCCCCTTCTCTTGCTTCAACTTGATTTTTATTTTCTCTCTTCGCTGCTTGATTCCTCCTGCGGTTTCATCCTGGACACGTGTCCTTGGCCCTGAGACAGACCCAAATAACACAGCCGAGCTCCACTGCTGGCCGTTTCCCCGTATTTTAGGTCACAGCCCAGTAGCTCCCCGTCGCCGGCACGGGGAAAGGGCTTCTCCGGTGCACTACAGCACTGCCTCCCCGTGCCACCCACGGCCTTTTTGTTTTACACCAGGAAACGGACCCCCCGAAAAAAGCGATGCTGCCATCATGGCGGGGTGACGGGGTGATGTCCATCCTGCCCTCTGTGCTAGCTGAGGCTGGGTTGGGATCCGCACACCCTGCCAGCCCCCAAACCCTGAGGACTGCTGCCGTTTGACACAGCGATGGGCTTGGTCGGAGCTTTCTGGTTGCTCACAGGTGGGATGTAGAAGCCCCAGCCAGGCAGGGACCACTGCAGGGACACCTCCGGCTGGAGAGACACCAGGACAGGAATGTCCACCGGGCCAGCCATGGCTTGTGTCACCCATGCCACCAAAGGGACACAGCCAGCACAGGCAGGGGGCACAGGCCCCTCTGCATCCCCAACCTTGTAGGTGCAATCTCCGCTGCTCGCCGTGGGCTCTCTGCTGCCCGCCACTGCTCTTCCAACGTCATGCCCAGAGCAAAACCTGCTCCCACCCGCCATTTCCTCCCCTCTAGTTTCCTGGCAGCTTTTCCAGTAATCACTCCCCAGCCCCATTTTGAAGCCAGACCAAACATCCTCCCTTCTCCAAAGGAAGTAACTCCATGCCCCCACATTAGACAACCCACTTCCTCCCATTTTCTATGCCCCTTTCCTCCCATCCTTGTTTTCTCCCTGTTTCCCAAGACTATGGAGCCCAAACCGAGCATGTGGGCCCTCCCTGAAACAGTCTGGGGAGCAGTATCCTACCGAGACCATCTTCTATCATCAGTGAGCACAGTCCCAACACGACCTTCCCTGCAGCATGGGGAACAGAAGAGAATGGCAGAGCCAGTCCCACAGGGATGCTCCTGGTTTAAAGACCAATGGAGGGTTGCAGAAAGCAAGCGATGCTGAGAATTTGGGAATGGTGGCACGTCCTCGGGCTGATCCTGCACCTCTCCACATGGTGGTGTGCTCCCAAAGCCCCATGGGCATCTCTGCCAGGGAGAGGACAGAGTCCTAGACACTTGGCTTTGGCTGCACCTCTCTGCACGCCAGGTCTCCCTCGGACCCCCAGGCTGGGCACGCTCAGCCCAGCCATACGCATATCCTGGGGTGTTCACTGGAGCTCTTCACCAGCCAGTGGAACCTCCTGGCTGAAGCACAGCTGAGGTCTCATCTGGGAACTAACCCAAATGGAGAAACAGCAGGATATTTGCTGACAAGAGTCATAAAACGAAATTCACGTGGTACAATATCCACAAGAATGACAAGCAAGAGGCTCTGTGTCTCTCTTGCTCTCCCCTCGGGACTTCTTCATCTCTTCCCATGCTCTTTCTGATGCTCAGTTCCTCTCTGCACTCAAGTCTTCTCCTCTTGCCTCATCATTTGACACATACTTGTTGCTTCCTTCCCTTTCATTTCTATTCTAGTTCTCACGCTTGCCTGCACCAATGAAGTTCATCAGACACAAAGTGAATTCCTTCACACTCTCCTCCCATCTTGGAGATGCTGGCACCAAGAATCCTGGAGTGGGAAACACCGGAGGTCATTTTCCAAAGTCTCTGGTGCAGAAGATGGACAGGAGCCATCTTGCTCCATGAGTACTGCACATTAGCGCAAGCCTTACTGAGACTGCCCATAGCAAGTTGGATTCTCCACTCCATTAGGGTAATTTTCTACATTCTGCCTATGAGAGGGGGGAAATGGGAAGACTGTTAACAGAGCTCAGTAAGAACAAGCCAATGACAGCAAAAACCGTGAGCCTTTCCCTTTCCACGCACAATCTCCTCCTCCTTCATGGACCTGCAGGCATCTCGCCGGCAACCGGGGCTCAGCAAGACCTTCTCCGATGGGCAGTGCCTTCCCAGTCTTCCCAGCTGTGGTGCCAACGGGACTGAAGGTTAATGTCTTGCCTGCTACTGAGTCCACAGAGCTCTCCTTCCAGAGTCCCTTCCAGCTCCACGGCAACATTTCATGACAGTCTCTGCAAAGGGGAAAGGAGAGCAGGAAATTACGCCACTGCTAATAACACAGGGGGTTATCGTCAAGCAGCTGCACCATGCTCTATACAACACATAAAGCAAGACGGAGGCTGCAGAGTTTCTCAGCAGCTCCCTGCTCCCTTGCCATGAGCCAGCGAAAAATCAAAGGTGCTCAGGAGCTCCTGCCTGATGTCCTGCCACTGAGACCTTCCTCTCCCAACTTCTGCAGCACCGTGCAGCCTGCCGGGAGCTGGAAAGGAGCCTCTGGGGCAACACTGGGAAAGGATGAGGAGCAGTGTGAGGAGGTCAGGGTTGGAAGGGACCTCTGGAGATCATCTAGTCCAACCCCCTGCCAGAGCAGGGTCACCCAGAGCAGGCTGGACAGGATCGCGTCCCAGCGGGTTTTGAATATCTCCAGAGAAGGAGACTCTACCACCTTCCTGGGCAGCCTGTTCCCGGGCGCTGGCACCACGACAGTCAAGAAGCTCCTCCTCCCATTGAGACGGAATTTCCCGTTTTCCATCTTGTGTCCGTTGCCCCTTGTCCTGTCACCGGGCACCGGTGAAAAGAGTCCGGCCCCATCCTCCTGACACTCGCCCTTTAGACATCGACCAGCATCGATGAGCTCGATGGAGCACGGCGGCTGCAGAGGGGCTGCTCTGGGCCGGGCAGGCACCGGCCCGCGGCGCCCCCGGGCGAGGCCGTCCGCAGGAGCACTCCCTGGAAAGGCCCCGGTGGACACGGGGCTGAGCGGGAGCCCATGGAGGATTCACGCTGTCCCGGGCAGAGCAGAGCCAGGGGGTGTCGGCGGGTCCCCAGGCACCGGGCCCAGCGCTGGGACCCCGGTACGAGGGGGACGCCGCGAGAAGGATCGCAGCATCCCTGCCGGCAGCGCATCGGTGAGATGACGACACGCCGCGCCCATCTCCTACTGGCCGTTGGAGCTGTCCGTCGGCTGAAGGCCCGCCTCCGCGGCCCTGTCCGGCGGAATGATAGGCCGCCCTCCACGCGGCGGGGGAAGTCGCCCCGGGCGCCGCCATTTTGGAAGCCGCTGCCCGGCGAAGGGGCGGAGCCGCCGCGATTGCGCGGGCCGGGCAGGGCGTCGCTCGACGGCCGCGCAGATTCCTGGGCGCCCCAGTACTCACAGCCATAGTGGGGCCGGGACATGGCCAGCCCGTCCACCTCCTCCGCCGCCATGGCGCTGCGCTGGACCAGGGCCGGCCGGGAGCTGGGCGCGGCTGTTCCTCTTCCTGCCGCACCGGGTGCGGCGGGGGAGGAGCCGCCGCTCCGCGCTCGCAACCGCTCCCCGCCCCGGCCGCACCCTGGCCGCCTCCGCCACCTTCGCCCGCTGCCGGAGCGGGACGACAACTTTTCTCGCCCGGCCCGGCCCGGCCCGGCCCGGCCCGCAGCCCTTTGCCCCGACGGGCACCGGCCCGACGCAGGTCGCTGTGTCCCGCCCGGGACCCCCTCAGAGAGCCCTCGCCCCGGCCCTGCACTTTGCTGTCAGCCCCGCTCGGTAACACCCAGCTCAGCTCTGGCCTGAGCCCTGCCAGACCCGTTACACGGGACGCAGCCCAGCCCCTCCGGCCCTCTCGCAGCCCCCCCAGGCCAGGCGCGGCCCGGCCTCGCCTACAGCGAGGCCCAGCACGGCCCCCCCACGCCCGGCCGGGGCCGCTCTTCTGGCCAGGCCTCCCGTGCAGCGACGCCTGGCCGCGCCGGAGGCGGTTGCGCCCTTCCGTCCGAAGAGCTCTGCTGACCGCGGAAACTCGCCTGAGCGCGGCCACCTTGAAGTCGGGTGGCCCAAGGCAACGGTCGGCAGCACCTCCACGGCTTGAGGTGAACGTTCCCTTCACCCCGAACGTTCCCTTCGGTACCTGTTAAGCTCGTCTGTTACTGTTGCTTTGCCCGGCTCTTGTTCAAAAGTCAGAGCACTGAAGATGCCACTGTCTGTCCATTTTAATTAGTCCCATGAATTTCACTGCCAGGGCATAAGTTTACTACTTCAGCAGAAATGAAGTAATTTGGTAGGCCAACGGCCTCATCTCCACTACTGGGCCCAGTTCCAGCTTCCACAGTACGGGGAAGACACGGATACAATAGAACAAGTTCAGTGAAACACCGAGAAAATTATTAAGGGCTTGGAGTGTCAGACATGGGAGGAAAGGCGAGAGAGGCCTTCGAGAGGAAACAGACTGAAATTCATGAAAGTCCACTTAAACATTGGAAGAAACATTTTTGCTCTGAGCATGGTCAAAGCCTGGAGGGGGTTACCCAGGGAAGTTGTGCAGTCTCCATCCTTGGAGATGCTTCAACCCTCGCTAAATCGAGTCCTGCACAACCCTCTCCAGGTGACCCTGTGCTGAGGAAGTGAGGTTGGACTAGAGAGTCCAACCTCAGTCATTCTGCAAGTCCCTGAGAAAGTATGTTTGCATACATTTTTAAAGGCTCTGTATGAAAAGGAGACTAAGTGGAGGCTGGTTTTGTTGATTATAAGGGTTACAGGTCACATTTCAACAATAACAAGTGTACCACATAGGTGAATACTAGACATAAATTACAAAACAAAAGATTTTATGACAAACAGTTATAGTTCTAATTATTAACATTTATTTGCATTACTTCACATGTGGCTATTTTCAGTTATACAATGAGAAGATATTTAAAATAATGTTTATATGTACATTGTGGAATGCAGAACTGGTTTTGTTCCCCCTAAAAATCCTGTAATTTTTTTTGCACAGTCCCATGATCTTTCCTCAAAAAAATCTCATAAACTTACTCTTTCCTATAAGGCCCATTCTGATAAGAAAAAGAAAATGCGATTATCACACATCACCAAAGAATCTGGCTGAACCTCTTCAAGGTTGTATTTCAGTGGTTCCTGTAATAGCTCCCTTGATTTAAGATTTCTGGTCTTTGTCACTGTCTCTGCTAACTGTTGCTTGTTAGGGTTTGTGTATCTTTGTATTTAATTTAATTGCCTCTCCTATTTATTGTTTTGGGTTTTTTTAAGTGTTGAACAGGCACTAGTCAGAGAGCCCTGCAAATAGCATTACAGAGGCACCTATTTTTCCCTAGTTTCAAAATCTGAGCCATCAATTCTGTAAAAAAAACAAAACTATTTAGAGTACTTGGCTTTAATACCTCATCACTAGGCTTCCCAGGGGAAACAAGAGCTCCAACACCCAATCCTTTATCTAAACCACTGTTACCTGTTCTTTTGCAAGTATTTATTGGCCACTTCCTTTATGAGAAAGATTATTTCTGTGAACGGTGCTGAAAAAAACACACGTTTAGGACTGAGGCTGTGATTCTATAGTCACTTAATACATAGCCGCAGGCTACAACTGAAACACACAGAATCTATAACCTCTGAATCCTCCTCCAAACAGCAACATATATACAATTATCACACCTGCCTTTCCAAAGTATTACAACCTTGCAGTGCAAAAGAGTTTGGGAAATCAAAACATATTCAAACCACCTTCCACTGAACCGTTGCTTACATGTATCCTCATTTCTGGCAAAACAAAGCCCAAAGATGAAGTAGGATCTGCTCTAGGTCCCATTTAGCATTCAGAATTCCAAGCCATCACTTACTCGCTTCATACCACACCTGAAATGGTCAGACACCTGGAATATTGTTCATCTATTGCCACTCTACATCTTAGCATCCTTCATTCTGATGATCCATCTCATCCATATTGTTATAATCTTAATACTACTTTTTGTACTTCAGTCATGTACAGCAATCCATGACCTTTCCCTTTAGACCCCATTTATCCTGGATAAGTTTAACTCTTATTTTCTGTCTGTAATAAGGTTCAGATCTCTATTCATTTTCATTATCTTCTCTAATTACCTAGTTTAGCTACATGTTCTGTGCCTACAGGTTCAGAATGCCCTGTAGGAATCCAGGTGGAGCTGTCTCAACTGAGTAAGTAGATAGATTTTACATAGGTATATTTAAAAATATGTGTATGTGTGTCTATATGTATACATAAAAGAGTCCTATCCCTCATTTACTTGATGATACCCAGTATATGGGTGCATGTTAGGCTATGGACTGCCAATAGCAAAAGTTGCCTTTTGACTGCCAGCATCAGATCAAAATCATAGTGGTCAAATGAGACAAGCTGCTGGTCTGGTCTGAAAAGCAGCAAACGCACAGACCTACACATACATGCCCACAGCCCCCTCCCAGTGCCAGCCCAGATCCCTCCCGCAGCCCTCCTCCGCCCTGGCCTGCAGCAGGGAACTCTGCACGAAGCTCTGGGGAAGCTGCCACGGACGCAGTCGCACCTGAGGCAGGAGAACGTGTCCCACGTGCTCCCACTGCACCAGACAAGCCAGGCAGGAAAGGGGACATCTGGCTTCAAAATGGGTCTCCTCACTCCCCTTTGCTCCCCGACTCTCTGCCTTTGCATCCTACCCTGCTCCCCATGGCCCAGCAGCTGCTGGGACACAGCCCTGCACAGACACCCTCTGCAGGGCTTCCCACGGGAGACACAGACCAAGGGACAGAAAAGCTTGGAGCCCACATCCTGCCCAGTCCTGCTGATAGTCACGACACAGTACGAGGGCACAGCGACAGGCTGCTAGAAGAGCAGAGGAGCCCTTTCTCTGGAGGCAGGCCAGCCATCTCCCTGTTCCAAGGGCCCCTGACAAATCCTGCTCCTTTCCCCTTTCTGACTGGAAAAGGAGACCAGTTTCACAAAGGGAAACCCCCATTTTCACAAAGGGAAAAAATGAAGACCTGGGAACTACAGGCCAGTCAGTCTCACCTCTGTGCCCGGCAAGATCATGGAGCAGTTCCTCCTGGAATCTCTGCCAAGGCACATGGAAAATAAGGAGATGATTGCTGACAGCCAACATGGCTTCACCAAGGGCAGATCATGCCTGACAAACTTGGTGGTCTTTTACAATATTGCCACAGCATTAGTAGACAAGGGCAGAGCAACAGACGTCATCTACCTGGACTTATGCAAAGCATTTGACGCTGTCCCGCACGACATCCTGGTCTCAAAATTGGAAAGCCATGGATTTGACAGATGGACCACTCGGTGGATAAGGAACTGGCTGGATGGCTGCACTCAAAGGGTTGCGGTCAACAGCTCAGTGTCCAAGTGGTGGCCAGTGTCAAGTGGTGTTCCTCAGGGGTTGGTACTGGGACCAGTGCTGTTCAACATCTTTGTTGGAGACATGGGCAGTGGGATTGAGTGCACCCTCAGCAAGCTTGCCAACAACACCAAACTTGGTGGCGCGGTCGACACGCTGGAGGGAAGGGATGCCATCCAGAGGGACCTGGACAGGCTGGAGAGGTGGACTCGTGCAAAACTCATGAAGTTCAACCAAGCCAAGTGCAGGGTCTGCACCTGGGACATAGCAATCCCAAGCACAAATACAGGTTGGGTGGAGATGGCTGGAGAGCAGCCCTGAGGAGAAGGACTTGGGAGTGCTCGTGGATGAGAAGCTCAACATGAGCCAGCAGTGCACGCTGGCAGCCCAGAAAGCCACCCACATCCTGGGCTCCATCAAAAGAAGTGTGGCCAGCAGGTTGAGGGAGGTGATTCTGCCCCTCTGCTCTCGTGAGACCCCACCTGAAGCACTGTGTCCAGCTTTAGAGTCCTCAGCAGAGGAAGAACATGGACCTGTTGGAACGGGTCCAGAGGAGGGCCATGAAAACGTTCGGAGGGCTGGAGCACCTCTCCTATGAGGACAGGCTGAGAGAGCTGGGGGGGTTCAGCCTGGAGAAGAAAAGGCTCCAGGGAGACCTTATAGTGGCCTTCCATTACCTGAAGGGGGCCACAGGAGAGATGGGGAGGGATTCTTGATCAGGGAGGGGAGTCATAGGACATGGGGTAATGGTTTTAAACTGAAAGAGGGAAGATTTAGATTAGATACTAGAAAGAAATTCTTTGCTGTGAGGGTGGTGAGACCCTGGCCCAGGTTGCCCAGAGAAGCTGTGGCTGCCCCATCCCT
>JAOXJK010000062.1:24053038-24074413 GCA_025774025.1 Xenus cinereus
GGCTCGGGGCCACTCCCGCACCCCCTCCCGGCCCGGGGCCGCTTGGCGGCCAGGGGGGAGGAGGCCCTGTGTGAGGGCGCCGCGCCGGGCGCGGCCGGGGAGGGGCCCCGGGGGAGGACTTCCTCCGTTTGGGCCGGCGTTCTGAGGTGAGGTGAGGTGAGGTGAGGTGAGGTGAGGGGTGGGCGCCTGCCCGTCCCGCCTCCCTGAGGTGAGGGGGTGGCCTGCCCCGTCCGGTGAGGCGAGGTGGGGGCCTGCCCGGTGAGGCGAGGGGGGCGCCTGCCCCGTCCGGCTCTCTGAGGTGAGGTGGGGCGAGGCAGGAGGCCCTGCCCGTCCGGTCCCGTGAGGTGAGGGCCCGCCTCGTCCAGTCCCACACAAAGAGCAGCCGCCCAAGCCCTGCATCCCTGGTCAGCAGAGAGCACCGTGGGCCATGACAGAGCCATCCCCAGGGCTGCCATGTACCTGCCTGGAGCTTTGCAGCACAGTGATAATGTGAGGACAGTTTTGGTTTCCGTGATTTTCCAGCCACTGCTGTTCCAGGCACCCCTTGCTGCCGCCTGTGACCTCAGGCGATACCTGTGGGAAGCTCTGTGCCAGGAATCGGCCTTTGCCGTTGCTCGTCCGGACCAGGAAGGACCGGGCACTGCGCCGGCCTTGTCTTGAGGTGTGGTGGGAGTTGTTCGGGGCTTTGGACTTGTGGGTTATCACACAACCTGCCCGCACAGAGTTAAAAGCAAGTTTAGTAAAAAAAGCATGTCTGTCTCTTTGAGATGGACCATGTGCACGTGAACCATTACGTACAGAGCTTCAGGTATGCGTGTGCCAGAAGGCTGGGTGAACAGTTAGACAGAAAAAAATGATTTCACTTATGAGGTGACCTCCAGTTTCTCAGGGTGGACCAGTGAAGTTCCCCAGCTCTACTCCTGCAGAGACCTTGCTGGCTTCCAGTGTGACGTCTCCAGTCTGTACCAGCATTTTGGTCACCTCTGCTGGAGTCCTTGCAGAACTGACAGTTCTGGGGTAGCATCTGTTTTCAGAGGAGTGCATTAACGTCACTGGTGCAAAACCCCTAATACAGAGTGAGAATCTGACTAGTTCCCGTGTAGATTTTATCAAAGATTCTCATGCACCCTTAATATCCTTGAGGATGTAACAACTTTGTTACTTGTACAGCCCTTGTTACTTGTCTTTCCTTTCTTTGCAAACTCAACAGCAATAACCAGTGCGATGAAAATAGTGCCCTGTTGCTGGTGTGCTCCTCCACCATGTGCCTCACCTTCTTTGGAACCAGAGTGGAATTTTTTAGGATGAGTTGGAGAAGCATGAATTGCTTTCTCCTTCTGCAGAGGCAGAGTTAACGCTGACCAGCTCCCCGAATGCTTCAATGTGGAATCGAGTTGAATCCTGTAGGAATCATAAGGTTTTTCATGGCATTGGGTCACATAAATGCTTGTTGCTCTCTATCCCAAAAGAGTCAAACAGCTCCTTTCTGTGACTGTAGGATGGGACTTCTAGCTCGTCATGAAATTCAGCAAGAATGGAAATGTTTTGGCACCACAAAAAAGAATAGCAGCTAGCAACAAGATTAAGAAGCTTTAAGTGCCTCTATTTGAAAATTGAAGTTCAGAATGATGTTGCAGGCATTGATGATTTCATCTCTCTAGAAGGGAAATTGATTTGTATCTCCTGACGTGTGAGATACCTCTTTCAGTCTGGTTTTCACTTCCAGATAAAAGCCTTTTGGTGTTTCCATGAGAGGGTCTTCAAAAAAGTGTTCACTCCAGTGTTTGATCACCAGAAACATCGATGCCTGAGGATTTTAATTTCTGAAAGATTGTCTTATAAAAGGCTTTTCATGATTTATGTAACTAATTTGGTGAGGCTTCTTTGAAGGTTTGAGACTTGCTTGCTGCTAGAGTAAATACATAGACATTGTACCTAATTCTAAACTGGTGGTGGTCACAGTTTCGGGTGTTTCTTTCTCAGAGCCATTTCCATGTTCGGCTGAATCTAATTTTCAGTAGTTTTTGGCTCAGCTACTTGTTTTGTGAGATGTGACTTCTGCATGTTTAGTGAGCCTCAGTGGAGTCCTTGAAATCGTCTAGTTTTCCCTTTGACCGCATGGAAATGGCTAATGCACACAGTGTCCCGTAGCAAGGCATTTCACAGCTTACCAAAGCTTGGTGCAAGGAACCACCTCCTTTAGATTGTTTTGATCCTGCCACCTTTGAGCTCCTTTTGATTTGTTCTTGCATTGGGAGAAACAATGAAAAATTGGTCTTTCTCCATCCTTAGCCGCTCATTACTTTATTACCTTCTGTGATATCCTTCTTTTCCAGACTGGGGAATCTTTGCTTGCTTAGGTCATGCTTCCGTAGAAGATGTTGTATGCCTTTGATCACCTTTGTCTGCATCGTTTCCAGTCTGCTTCCCGCCCAGCCCTTAGAAGAGAAGTATCAGAACTGCACATAGAGCTGCAGAGAACGGAGCTCTCGGGACTTTTGCGGTGGCAGGGTGCTGTTCTTTTGGGATCTCTGTTCAATCTTAGTAGATTGTTAATTACAGCTGCCTCCCTCCTCAGCTGTGGCCACATTCTCATACAGTGGATGGAATGTGGGATCTACCAGTGCCTGAGTGTGTCTGTGAGGTGCGTGTGGTGGGTACCGATATCTACCCCTGTTCAAAACCTCTTGTTGAACCTCCTGTCACAGCTCTTTCCCCATTTACTCTAGTCCTGCCTGCGCCATGTGCGCTCTGTGACCTGCTCTGTGCAGGGACTGTGTTTTCGCTGCCGTCCAGCGTCCACATCCATCCCAGTGTGACTGTCCTCGCAAACTGGGACTTCCCAGGTGGTGAAAAGCTGGAGAGGGAATAAGTGGCTACAGGTGGCTCTCAGGTGAGGAAGGAGAAGAGTGGCCTCTGGTCAGTGCCACTCCGCGGAGCCCACTGGCTGCAGGATTGGGGGATCTCAAGCCCCACTGGGCCCCGTAACTGTTCAAGCCGTGTCTTCGTACCCCGAGAGCGTGGCTACCTTGCTACGAGTCACTGCTGAGGCTGGGTTGGCCAATTGCTTTGTTGTGGTACCACTGGTGAGCTGGTGTCCTAAGTTCTTGTATCCTCAGGAGTTGGGTCTCCGTGGTAGTAAATCACTAGCTTTTGTGGGTTTGTGCCGATAGCTGCTAGAGATACAGACACAGCAGCACATTACATTTGGGGAATAAATGAGTTTAAAATGAATTCTGCCTGACTGAGATTTTTAAGAGGCAGTTGCATGGGAAACAGAAAAAACGTAAAACTTAAAATGAGTGAGTATTACAGAAATCAGCTTATCTGAGTGGCAGTGTGCTCTTCATAGCATTTGCAAAGAATTCAACTTTTTCTGAACTTTTTGTCACGTTGTGTAATTTTGATGGCATTGAGCACGTCTGTGCAATACGGTGGAAGCAGGCCCACACCCACCTTGTCTCTGTTCCCCCTCGCTTAGCTTGTGTCTGTTCAAAAGAAGATGATGCTCTTTACTGCCAGCGGTTTTTCTTCTTCCAGCCTCTAAACTGCCAAATATAGACCTGTGGGGACTTCACCGATTTTACTTATTGCCCATCCAGCTGCAAGACTTTATTTTTGTTTGGGTCATTTATAGAGAACAAGCCTGAATACAAGCCATCTTTCCTGCCGGTAAATTACCCTTTTATGTAGAATAGCAAATATTTTCAAGATCCTTTTGGTACCATCATTATCTGGGTGTTTTGCTAAGTGTCGGATAAAAAGGAGTTAATTGAATTGCAAATGAACTTTGTTCTTGTTTATAGAGACAGACTATGCTTGTGTCACTGCAAATTTAACATCACACAGAACAAGCAATAAACATACTGAATTAATTCAGTAAATAATTCATAAGTTGTTTTATAGCATCTGTAAACACTTGTGTGTGTTTTGTGAAATATTCAGAAGAAGTGCTGCTGTTTCTGTTTCCTAGTTAGTTTTTTTTACCACAAAAATACCTAGAAATTCAGCTGGGGTTGCAGTTTTGTTACGCTGGTGGGTGTAGGTACCCCCCAGCTGAAGAAAATGCTGGTGGTGTGCACAGCATTTGCACTGCGCGTAGTTTGATTTACACGCCAGGCCTTCCTGCTGCTGTGTCGGGGTTTGCTTTCATGTGTTACAACTTAGCGTGAGTATTTTAGGATGGGGAGATGTGTGACTGTCTCTTTCCAAAACAGATCACGATCCTTGTTGCTTGTGGGGATTTTTTGCAAAGGTGTTGATCTGGTGTTGGTACCAATTCTTTTTGTAACACGGTCTTTGCTTTTTCGTAATAAGCTTCTAAAGAAAATTGAATTTGTCACGTTTATAAAATGAAGAAAACTTTTTCTTTCTAAAAAAAAAAAAATTGTTCAAAAAAGGTCAACAGTGGGTGTAGTATATAAGAATTCAAAAAGGTACAGAACAAAAGCCGGCTCGTAGGTTGCTGCAGTGTCGCAGATTGAGGAGACTTCTGACATCTCTCCTCGAAGTTAGTCCTCAAGTGAATGCTAAAGGCAGTTCAGCCAGTTGTGGCCAGAAACAGTTTTAAGACAAACTGGCAAGTAGGGACCCAAAGGCATTAATTTACCAGGAATTACTTAAAAGAACAAGAGAAGTGTGACTTAACCAAATGTGCGTGTGTGGGGAATATGATAATTCTGTGCAAGACACTGCATCCCTGGAGATTAAATGGCATGGGGCAGAAGGAGATATTTTTAACTGTCCCGAGTTAAGTAAAACTTCTAAGTCCACTGTGGGTAGTTAGAGGAGCGCCCTTTTCCTTTCTGAGAGCTGTTTTCTATGTATTTATACACTGACATTGCCTCTCCTTGTAGCCTTCTCCTCCCCTGGCTGAGCAAGCTCAGTGAATCCAGGGATTCCCCACAGGACATATTTTCTAAATATTCTCTGCAGTGGCTCAACTATTTGCCATAAAATTGTTAAGCCTCAAGTAGTTGTTTTCAGTTCATGTCTTTAATTTGGAAGAAAGATTTATGTGTCCAAAAGCTTGCCTATTGTTTCCAGCTATCTCAGTTGGTCTAATAAAAGGTATTACCTCATCTCAAAACCCTTTATCTCACTTAGAGACTTACATCATCAGAACTACAGCAGCACTGCTTTTACTGCTGGTGCCATAGATTCCATGTCCTGTCCCCGTGACGCTTCCTGTCACTCCCAGTTTGTGCCTGGCTGTCTCTGGTTTGTCCCACCATCCTTGTGTGTGTTTCCCTACGTGCGGCCTGAGTTTTGAAGCTTGGGAGATGCTGATGACTTTGTCAAGCTGCTCTCTCTCTATTTTTCTGCCATAGAATGTTTGATTTGTCCCTTAATACTATTTCTCTCAGGATTGCCATTTTTGGGTTGTTTTTTTTTATTGTTTGGGTTTTTTCTTTTTTTTTTTTTTTTTTTTTTTTCCCCAAGAGGCTCTTTGAAAATTTTGCCTGCTATATGAAGGAGAGAAGCTAGGGTTTGGGCTAGATGCATTTGATGTCAAAATATGCCTTTTGCTGGTGTTGACTTGTGGCTTTTCACGTTTTAGGAACTGTGGATGGAACGGAAAGCTGAGGAGCTGAACATTTTATCAAAGGCCTACGTGTAAACCCTGGTGCTCGAATGAACGCAGAATGAAAATGCTTCCTGGAGTGGGTGTGTTTGGAACTGGCAGCACTGCCCGGGTCCTGGTGCCCCTGCTGAGAGCAGAGGGATTCTCCATCGAAGCACTTTGGGGGAAGACAGAGGAGGAAGCCAAACAGCTGGCAGAGGAAATGAACATCTCCTTCTGTACGAGTCGGACTGACGATGTCTTGCTGCACCAGGACGTAGATTTGGTTTGCATCAATATCCCTCCACCACTAACGCGGCAAATTGCTGTGAAGGCTCTAGGTACCTTTTTGTCTTTGGAGTTGGACCAAAACCCCATAGCTTGTTGGCACGGTGAAATTTGAAGCCGCTGCCCCAGCGCGACGCTGATTGCACCAATGTGCAAATGCGGCGCTAAAGGTTTGGTACGGAATCGGTAGTGCCACCTGTGAGAAAGGTTACCTAGAATTTTTTGTAAAAATACTATTTATAATTGCTTATAGCTTTCCAAATCTTGAACTAATTGGGCTAAAATATCCCATGGCTTCTTCAGGCTGAACTTATGGTAGGGAGATCTTAATAAAAATGAGCTGTTTCAGAGATGACGATGAGGGGACAAAATGCTTTATGCCCATTTAAAAAACAAACAAACAAAAAAAAAACCCAAACAAACAAAACCTCAAACAACTTAAGTTACCTGATACATTTCAAATCTTCCCATGTACTGCAGCAGGGAACCGAGATTTGCTTGGGGTGGGGGGGTTGTTCAGCTCTGCTTTCTGTTTTCCCCACAAATAAAACCAAACTTGAAAGTTAAAAACCTTTGAAAAAAAAATGTTTGCGCGCACTCAGTAGAATCTTTTGAGTTAAGACCTAAATTCTCTGCAGGTGCTGCTTTCAGCCAGCTTGCCGTGACCCTGGCCACCCCCTGAAGCTCTCTGTGGTCACCCGTGTCGGTAGCAGGCTGGCAGGGTCCTGGGTGCAGATTTCCTGGAGGAATCCTTCCACCAGACGCAGGAGGACAGATGCTGGGGGGGGAAGGAGGAGATATTTGGGGACAGCAGAAGAAATCCAGGAAGATGGGCTGGGTTAAAGGTGTCTGGGAGAGAAGGGACAACCCGAACTGGTTGGGCAGGGAGGTGGGAGCCAACTGCCCGGGCATCCTGGCATTTCTTCCTTCTCCAGCGTGTGACTTTGTAGTGTTAACGTCCTCTCGTATAGCGCGGCGTGGGCGTGAGTTTGCCTGTAATTCTCTAAATAACAAGCGTGATATTTTTACTGTGTTTACAGGAGATCCACATGAGTTAATTTTAGGATGGATAATATCTCAGACCATGTGAGCCAGGGTGGTTTGTTGTTTTTAGCCTCTTTGCTCTACAGTAATTTGTTTTGGAAGTAAACAACTCCCTGCACAAACATTTGCAGTGCCACTAAAATAGGCAGAGAGAGATTTCAGGCTTCTTTTCCCCCTCTTTTTCTTTTTTATGTTGTTAGATTTGTTTGTTTACCTTATTAGAGTATTGTCCTTTGAATTTAAGGTGTTCTGTTTTATTTTAATATTTGAACTGTAAGTTAGAATTTATCTCTAAAGATGCTAGAAGTTCTTTTACACCCTTGTTAGGTAGTAATTGTTTCACTAGTTCTCATGGCTCTTAATGATCAAGTGGGCTAAAAGGAGAAGATTGAACCTTCTCTGGTGAATTATTAACTAAAATGGATTGAGATTCTTTCTTCAAAGGCTGGGAAGCTGTAAGATGGCATTATCTAGAGGAGGAAAGGGAGATAAAGCTGGTGGAGAGGTACAGAGGTGCTATGTGTGCCTGACTGCAAGTGTAGATAAGTGGAAAGCTGAAAAGGCTGGGGAAATGGATGGATGAAGTAGTGAAGGGTAGTTTATTCTTCGCTTCTGTCTGTCCTGAAATCTTCTGATCTGCAAACCAACGCAGGCACCTCAGACCTAATACCATGGTGACCTTGTCTTTCAGCTTTCTAGGTTTATCGTGATGGTATTTATAGATCTGCCACCGAGCGTGTCGTGACATATTTTAAACCAGTGTTGGATGGCTTGCTATGACTGAGCATTCTGAAGGAACACAGATCTGGTCAGGGCTAAAGATGGAAAGTATGCTTTCTCGGAAAGTTCACGTTGATATAGTGATGCTTATAATTGGAGAATTGTAGGTTGTGAATTGTAGATAATAGACTGGTGTGTAGTAGCCCAGAGACTGGGTTTTAGGAAAGATCAGATGTGAGGTAGTGATAACAGTCTTGTGTGTTTTGTTTCGTTGGCGGTTTTTTGTTTGTTGGGGTTTTTTTAAGTGCTTACACTTTTATTACTTATTTGTATACGTTTTTATACTTTGGGTTTTTTTTTAAATTTCATTTTAAAATAGGTTTATATTTTTATTGCTGGCAGAGAGGAGAGAGAGACCCAGTTTTTCCAGGCAGTGCAATTTGCTTGCCTAAGTTTCTTGCTAACAGGCATCCCTAAACAAGCCGAGATATAACTCCGGCATGGCAGGGACAGAGCAGGAACGCTGGATTGAGTTCATGAACTAGACAGAAGAGATCAAAGCCCAGAGGATAATTCAAATTAAGATGAGTGTAATCTTATGGTTTATCTCCACAACAGGCAAAGCAAGAAGCCATCCTAAAATTTGTGCTTCTTTTGATCTCGGGGGGAACTAAATTAATTGCACAAAATGTCTGTGTTGTGGTTCATGTCCCACAGTTAAAATGCGTCCACCTTTGCATTAGGTGAGCCCCGAGCGGAGTTACTGGCTGGAGTGGAATGTAAAACACGGGATGTTTGTGCATGAGGCAGTGTTCAGGGAGGCAAAACCTGCCAAGTCCTCAGAGTAAAACTTCTTTGGGATGCAAGATAATGGTGCTGTGCGTACTGAGCCCTGCCGTCAAACGGAAGGTTTGGGGAGCAGCTACAAAGAAACCTCTTACTTGTCTCTCTTGGTTTATGCTGCTTGACTACGTTGTTTAAGACATCTGTGCGAGCTAGATTGTTTGACCCCCTGATTTTGTGGAGTCCCTACAAATTGCAGCGTGTATATGTTAATTATGAAGGAAGGAGTCAGAAAGGGTGCTGTCGCTGCTCTGCGTTGTGACAGATCCAGGTTTCCTGTTCTTGAAACAGGATGAACAAGCATGCTATGAGTGCTCTTTGCGTATCGTGCTTCCCGTCTCTGTCACCAGTAGCACAGAGGTCTTTTCAGAGTGTACGCAAACTAGAAATGAAACGAAGGAGTGCGTTTAGAGATGAGCGTTCATTCTTTGGGAGGCTCCCAAAGCAAGTGTGTCTGAAACAGCTGGGAAGACTGGGATTTGGGAAGACTCCTCAGACACTCCCAACTTCTTTCGGTGGACGAAGCAATGGTCTGGTGTGCTTCAACAGCAGCCAGCTGTGTGTCTTCCTAGGTGCATCTGATGTTATTCAGGGGCGTCAAGGACTGGAGCTTCAGTTCAATGGACATACTTACATGGGAGAAATACATTTAGTAGTTGGAGTCAACATTATAACTCTTACAGAGAGGGGCAAGGCTTTAAATAAGAGTAGTTTCTCCTGTGTGCAAAGCTAGTAATGACTGTCATGAAGTGTGCACCTGCCTGGTGAGAGGTGGTTTGGTGTTGCGGGAGCAGAATTTGTTCAGGGTCAGGTCCGGTCGCTTCCCAGGTGCTTTGGCTGGGGCTCTGTAGCCAGGTCCTCGCTCTCTGGTTTCGTCAGCCTGTGCATTTCAGCCTGAGCACTGCCTTTCTCAGCGATGTTGAGAGCTGTAGTTAACGTTTAGCATTAACTACGGCCACGAGCAGTGTTGGAGTTGGAACAGAGCAACATGGCCTCACGCTGCTTGGCTGGTTGCATTAGGTATGTTCATTTCGCACTCAGCAATAACGAACGCAGCACTGAGAGCAAGATGCACTTCCCAAGGAACAGAGCTTGCAGGTCTCGAAGCTGGTAACCGCGGTTACTGTGTAACTGCTGGCAGAGAAACGTCCATCTTCCAGGATGTGAAGCAGCACTGGGATGGCATGAGGCAGGGCGGACAGCCTAGTTCCTGGCTAAGGACAAAACAAGATAAGTCTAAGAAGATTGACTCTTTCTCTCTGGCATCCTAGGAGGATTTCAGTGGAGCGATGGTCTGCAGAAGCCAATGTGTTCCCTGCAAACAGAGTTTGCTATGAGGTGTGCACAGAGGAGATCCTGAGGCATATTGTTAGGACAGCTTGTGATGAGCTTCGTCGCAGGCAGCGGAGCTGCTGCTGTCCTCACTTGCTGCCTTGGAGGTGGGGAAACCTAACTCCATGGTTCCATCTCCTTCCTCCCAGGTGTGTGGCCCCTTCTGTGGGCTTAGGTCCACCTGTGAGCTGATCTAACCCACCTGCTCAGGAAGAGGAAGCTTCCCTTTCTAAACTGGGCTCAGTTGGTGAGCTGAACTGGCTCACAGAACTGTCTGAGGAGCATCAGAGCTCCGTGGGGGCTTTCATGTTGATGGTTGGACTTGATGATCTTAAAGGTCTTTTCCAACCTAAATGATTCCATGATTCATGTCTCCTAGCTGGTGGGACCTCAACAGAAAATTTTACAGTGGTGATTTAAGAAAACAGTATGGTACAAAGTTCAGGTTATTCATTACCAAAATAATAGTAAGAAAAACAGGGTTGTAAGTTGCTCTCTTGGAAAGCAGAAGGTATGGCCATTATGTTGGTAGGGGACCTTGTAGCCATCTCTGGCTCAGCCCTTGTCCTTGCTTCACGGCCATCTGTGTGAGCTTAGGGACAGCTGGGGGCACGTCCCGCTGAGGGCAACTGCCGGACTATCTCAAGAGGCGCTCGGCTAGCCCTGCGGAACACTGCACAGAGCCTTGTGCCTCCTCTCGGCAGCAGAACTGGGGGCGGGAGAGTTGGAAACGGTCCCTGACACGGGGACTTAGCTGGGGGCAGCCAGGGTGTCCCCGGGGAGTTTGACCTTACCCTGTGTTCATTAGAGCTTCTGTTGTCTCACATCTCTTTAGGAGATTTATTGGAAGAGACCGCTAAAAATTGTAGTAGTATTGTCTTCTGGCCAGATTTTGCATGTGTCTATTAGAAATACAGGTTCTGAGTTTTCTTCAGCTGTAGTTCCCTGGCCGAGGAGCTGGCTGGCCCCTGGGCTGCTCAGAGGGTTCCTGAAAGGCTTGTTCCTCACAGCCAGGAGGTGGAGCGCTGAGAGCAGGAGCTGCAGCGTGGGATCTGGCTTCTGCTCTTGTGCGAGAGACCGATTTAAGCACGTGTGCTGGTGTCTTCTCATCGGGGAGTTGATTAAAAGCCGTTCTGAGCCAGGGAGCGGTCTGCTCCTGGGTAAGAAGCAGCTTTTAGAGAAGTGCCTACTAGCACCTGGGGTGGGTGATTCCTGCAATGCTTAGGCAGAAACTGCAGGATGGCATTGCCAGCCTTCACCAGTTAACGTCTGGAGGCTTCTAGGTATAGCCCTGGTTGTTACACTGAAAAATGTTTAGATAAGTATTTTATCAGAACAGCTGTATATGGGAAAGGTAAATCCATGTCACAAGAAAAGAGTGAAGATGAGGGAGGAAGAGGGCAGAGCGCCCAATATAGGAATTTGGTTGGAGTTTGTGCTGGGATGCTCTTTTGTATGACTTTATTTCTGCTTTAAAGTTAAAAAAAAATGAATTATTGCCTGCCCAGGCTGAGCACAAGATGAAGTGCATCAGTGGGAATAAAAAGGCAGCGGGTCAGCTTGTGAGTGCAGCTCTCATCTGTGTCACTGTCACCTTTGCAGGGGAATTGTATGAGTAGGCTGTACGTGCAGACTGAACTGGTTTGCTTTCCAATTAACTATGCTTAATTCAGAAACTACCCACCTACCAAAACATTATTTCTAATTTTTGTCTTCTGTACACAGGCCAATAAGTATCTTGTATATCCCATTTCTACTAATCTATTTAAAATGATAAGTTCATAGTGATGGTGAAATACAAAGCGCAAATCAAATCTCTACTCGCCTCTTCCCTGCAGGGTACGTGACTGGTTTTTTCCTTCTGGGTGTACAGGCATTCAAATAATTTTATAGCTACAACATGCAAATTGCATCTTGTTTTGATGCCATGTGACGCCATTTGGCCATTTATCTTTCATGCTGTAAAAACTCTCTCTTTATTTGGAGCTCCTCTCCGTGGGAGTTTGTCAGCTCTGGATTCAGAGCATCTTGGAAGAAGCTCTGAGTCCTCCTTCCCTTGGCATTCCCATTTTAGTTCCTAGACCTTTGCCTTTGAAATTGCAGCAGGAAAGCCTGAGTCTTAAAACCCCCACTTCTTGAAAACCTTTGGGGCGTCTGAGCACGTTTTGCTCATGTGTGCTATATATATGTTTTTGGTTTGTTTGTTTTGTTTTGTTTTTTTTTTTCACTTGTGCTGCAGGAATAGGGAAGAATGTGATCTGTGAGAAAGCTGCTACCTCTGTGGATGCCTTCAGGATGGTCACAGCTGCCAGGTATTACCCCAAGCTGATGAGCATTGTTGGCAACGTTCTCCGTTTCTTGCCCGCCTTTGTGAAGATGAAGCAGTTGATAGAAGAACGCTACGTGGGCAACGTGATGATCTGCGACGTACGCGTTTACGGGGGGAGCCTGCTCAGCCACAAGTACAACTGGATCTGTGATGAGCTGATGGGAGGGGGTGGTCTCCATACGATGGGCACCTACATTATCGACCTCCTCACTCACCTCATCAGCAGGAGAGCAGAGAAGGTCCATGGCTTGCTCAAGACTTTTGTGAAGCAGAACACGGCTATAAGCGGGATTCGCCACGTCACTAGCGATGACTTCTGCTTTTTCCAGATGCTAATGAGCGAGGGTGTCTGTTGCACTGTGACTCTCAACTTCAACATGCCTGGATCATTCATCCATGAAGTCATGATTGTGGGGTCCACCGGTCGCCTCATCGCTCGCGGGACGGACTTGTACGGACAGAAAAACACCGCTCTCCAAGAAGAACTACTGTTTACAGACTCTTTACCTGTCAACAAGGGCCTTTTGGATACGGGATTTAAAGACATCCCGCTGCTTTACTTAAAAGGCATGGTGTACATGGTGCAAGCGCTGCGGCAGTCTTTCCAAGAGCAGGATGACCGTCGGACATGGGATCATAAACCCGTCTCCATGGCAGCCTCTTTTGAAGATGGTCTGTACATGCAGAGCGTAGTAGAGGCCATCAAGAAATCCAGCAGGTCAGGGGAGTGGGAGGCTGTGGAGGTGATGACCGAGGAACCAGATGCCAATCAAAACCTCTGCGAGGCGCTGCAAAGAAATAACTTATGAACTTTTCTGCTTTGGAGGATAGGACAATTAACACTTCTGGCTATAACGTAAAAGCCTCTCCATTTTTAAGATATGTAGATCCTTATTTAATAACCTGCATTTCTTGGGTGTTTTTTTTTTTTTTTTAATGTGTAAAATATGTCATGTTCTGATTTAAATTGTTTAAAGAGTTTTAAATGTTTCTGGTTTTGCAAACATTTAATTTTTGTCTTGGAGACTGGTAGGAAAACTTGAATTGCCCTTTGCACTTGCAGTAGCTGAAGTGAAGCGTGGGATCTCTGCCACGGCACGGCTCGGAAATGGGACACAGCCCCTGTTGCTTAGGTTGCTTATTTTAACAATTTTAACAGGAGAGCATGTACAGCAGGATCAGGGAGTATCTTGTTCAGATGCCTTTTCCTTCTCTTTTGGAGGCTGATTAAGTTTTACTCCTCAGTTTGTAAAATTTTATGAAAGAATTTAGTGATGTAAGAGGTCTCTAAGCTCCTATAGGACAAAGGATTAAAGTTTGTAACATAAGGATCAGCCTTTTGGTTTCCTGCACGTGGCATATGTCTTTCAGACTCATTTCAACTGGTATTTTATTTAAATGATGCTACAAAATCTGTGTTGACAGTGTCTTGGCAGGAAAATCTTCAGGAAGTCTGTGATGATTTATGCAATTCTTCCACACCTGTCGACATCATTCCTTCTATCCAAGAGGCTGCCGGCATCCAGCAGCTTTTTTTCCGTAAGTTCTGTGTCCGTCGGTTGTGTTTACAGCCCGGCAGCACTGGGGCCGTGACTGCGGGGCCACCGTCTCATTTCTGTGACTCTTAATAAATGCCTCCCGGGGTCACGGGATTTCCACGGCGCGGTGGGTGATGAAGTTGTACAGCATGAACCTTCCGGGGATCTGAAGATGGAAGTTGGAAGGTATTTCCTGCCTCTTGCAGCTCTCGTACCGTGCTGCGGGGTCGTTGTCACACTACACACACCCTCATAGTTGAGAGAATGGGGACTGAGCTGCCATGGGTGAGTCTGCTCTTAATTTCAAACACTGGATATTAATTAACCCTCTGGCCCTGCCCATCCTCGCCCCCTCCTGCGGCTTGTCCAGTGGAGAAGTCTGTTGGCAGATCCTGGGTGGAAGCTCATTCTGTTTGAGAAACGTTTCTCTCTGAGGCGGGTGTGCGGGAGGGATAGTCCAATTTTACTACACTTATTTTGTGTACTTGAAAGCTTTTTTAAAATGTGTTTCCCACTAAATTGTAATCTTGTGTATTTATGTATATTAACATGCAAACTGCTGTTTCATAAGCTGGTCCTTCCTGAAAAGCGTCTTGTTTTCTACAGAAATAAAAAGTTGTGTTTGTTGAGGGCATTCTTTATGCAGCCGTGTGCTCGTGTTTGATTGGGTCAAGCTGAAAGCATCCTAATAAATGTGAACAGGAGACTTAGAGCTGGGGCTGGGGACCTCTTGAGCCTTTCCCTCCTTCTGTCCTCTTTCGCTGCCAGCTGGGTAGCTCAGGTGTGGAAAAAGCAGGAGGCAGCTCTGTGCTGTCCTAGCAAGTGTCACCCGTTTGTCACCAAGGGAAAGCAAGTTCCACCAGAAGATCTATTTCCTACCTCTTTGCTGTTGTCCTCAGACTGCGTCTGTGTGTAGCTGGTTTGGGAGATCCTCTTGCCTGTCTTGGACTTACCATGTCAACTTTTGTGATTAACGGCATCTCTATTTCTCTGTCTGCCTCGTTGTGCAAATTGCTGGTAAGAAGCAAAATCCCCACAGCATTGATGGGACCCCTTTCTTTGCTCGGTGTGTAAATCAGGTATTTACTTCCAACACGTTAAACTCTGATGGAAACAAGTCTGCTGACGTGCTGATTTAAAGGGTAAGAGCTGCTCCTGTGCTCTGCCCGCTCTCAGCTCTCCTGTCAGCTGGATGGAGAAAGCAAATGGTTGCAACTTGTTCCCAGCTCTGGCAGGTGGAGCAGCGAGAGCTGCGTCTCTGCCAGCCGTCCTTGGCAGGCAGAGGGCTGGAGCTCTGGACATCTGTTGTCTCTGTGCTATGTAAAGCAGGTGAGATCATGTCTCCTGAGCTCACCTGGAAGCCACTGCCTTCATTCGGACAGAACAGCTCTAGCTTACTTCACGCCGGTTTTGGGTCTGCTTTGAAGCTCTCCTTGAACCGAGAACTTGCCTTTGTCAGCTACGTTTGTACTGGGCAGAAAATCCCAAAGCACAGCTCCTTCTAGAGGAGAAGGAAACACAAAACATCTCCAGATAGACCCAAATGGGGAGGAAGGAGGGTGCCAAGGCTCCTGGGTGAGCAGAAGACCTTACCCTAGAAGTGTGCGGAGAGGTGAAACGGGCTTCTCGTAGGCTGCAGCCTCTCGCTGCCCCACAGGGGCAGAGCAGGGCAGTGGCCAAAGGAGCACTCCTGGGGGTGAGGCGGGTCCCTGTCGTGAAGTCTGGATCCCCCCGTGCCATCCCTCTCTGTCCTACGTGGATGTGGTGGGAACACCCCCTGGCTAGTGCTGCTCATCCGTGTCCCCTGCACAGGGTGATCTCCAGGCTGCTCCCCAGCCTCCTGTCCTTCACACATGAGGAAGGAATGACAGCTCCTGCAACCCAAGGCCAAGTGACATGCAGCTACATTTCATAATGAAAAAAATGCTTTATTTTTTTTTTTTCAGGCAAATCAGGTTCTCTGCAACCAGCATAAAAACCCAATAAGCCCCCAGCTGGGCCAGGTGCTGATGGCCACCCAGCAGGTCAGGCTGCAGTGGCCAAACAGGCAGCAGGAAGCCTCGTGACTATTTATACTGGGGGAAGAGCGGTGGCACCAGGTGAGCCGCGTATCTGAGCATCCTGTCAATGTCGACCTGCATGGACTTGTCATCTGCTCCCGGGGCCGGCGTCTCCACAGCGCTGCTGGTCCAGGTACCTGCGAGAGGAGGGAGTGCATCAACGGCCGGGCCGCTTCCTCGGAGACAGGCTGAGTGTTTGCACCAGGAGGATGCCGGGTCCCAGCAGCGTAGGTGGGATGATTGCTCTGGGTCCAGCCTGACCTCCTGCTTGGAGCAGGCCTGTCACCAGCAATAGCTTTGTCCCACCAGGTCTTGGAAGACAGCTCTGGGCCCTGGAGACTGTGGAGTCAACTGAAGGGTGCTGTCATAACAGGAAAGGTCCTGCTCAGTTTGGCTGGGCCACCAAAGAGCTTCAAGAGAAAACCAAAGAGCAGAACTGCTGCAAATGGTGACCCAGAGACGTCTAAGCTGCTTCTCTAAAAGTGGGGGCAAGGGCAGAAGAAACAGCATAAGGTGACAGCCTGCACAGGCAAGGGCAAAACCTCCATTTTTGGGAGGATGAGCTATGGGGACCAGCAGGCAGGACAGGGCCAGCTCCCTGGGGAATACAGGGGCTGGGTGGACCCTGTTGGAGCTCACCCTCCAGCTGTGGGGCAGTTGCTGTCCTGGGGGCTGCAGGGACCCGGCTTTGCTGTGCCAGCTCTGGGGCCTCATCTTCCTCTGCTGCTGGGTGCATCAGCTCTGGCATGTCGAAGTTGATGTACTGGTAGAGGGGTCGCAGGGGTGGCAGTCGTCCTGGAGAGGTACAAGAAGAGCCCGACGCTGACAGTCCCTTCCCTGACAGGGCTTTGCTCACGGGCTGGAGCAGCCCTGGAGCAGAGAAGGAATGTCACCCTTGCCAGGAGGAGAGCTGTGCCCTTGAGCTGAGGCTGCCTGGTGGGCTAAAAGCCAGGGATGATCCATGGCCACATCCTAGGGACAGAACAGCTGCTGGAGGGAAGAGCCATGGAGAGCCTGCCTGGGCATCATGGTGCCCAGCTGAATACTCACCAGTGGCAGAGCCTCTGACATCACCCAACCCACAGGGATGTCTGGGAGAAGCAGAAGGGTTGGGGACCACCCTGCTGTACCACGGACCCAGCCTTAGACCAGCATCGTTCCCGAAATAAGTCCGACAAAGCCTGGGCCGTGCCAGCCCGGCTGGTGTGGCTGCAGCCACCAGCTTTGCTCACCCAGTGTGTCCTGGGACGTGGCCCCTCGGGGAGGGCACAGCCTCCTCGTGTATCTCTTTTTCTTCCTTTTCTTCTGCTGCTTGGTGGAGAGGCCAGCATCGCCTCCGAGGGCACCTGGCTCCTTGGCAGTGGGCTGCGCTCTCTGGAAAGTGGGGTGCTGCAACAGGAGCGTTTGCGCGTTGGCCCTGCAGGACAGAAACCAGCTGCAGGACACAGCCAGCTTGGGGTCTGGCTGTGGTGGGAGATGGAGCCCCGCGGCACCTCGGGGGTCTACGTGTCCTGGAGCAGAAGCCGCGTCCAGGCACAGCCCTCCCCCTCGGTCTGTGCCTGAATGTCATGGTTTGACCGACACAGGACTAATTTATCCTCTAGTGCTTGGGAAAACTGCACTTTTAGAAGACTCTGGTGTCTGAATTGGTGAATATATTTCCTTTACAGCCAGCTCTGGGGTGCAGGTTTCAAGGTCTCAGTGTTTTCGAGCTCCCCAAGTGCAGGGGCGAGGAGGAGCGAGACCCGGGCACTTGACTGAAGCTGCCAACAGGGTTATTTCATACCATGAACATCACATTCAGTATAAATTAGGAGTTTGCTGAGGAGTTCTCTCTTTCTCTCTCTCTCTCCCTCGATGGCTGCCCCCCTGAGAACTCCTTGCCCCGGTGCCGGAGCCCTGAGCCCTTCCCTTCCTCCCGAAGCCGCAGCGCTGGCAGTGTCCCACATGGGCTGTCCCTGCGGGGAGTGCACGGCTCCCTGGGATGGAACGGGCTGGGGACAGTCCTGTGTTTTATGTCGGTATCGGGATCAATGCTGGTTCTTTAGTGTTATTAATGATAATTATTTAGCCTTATCCTATTAAATCTGTTTATGTTTCAACCCTTGGGTTTCCTTGTTTTCCCCGATTCCCCTTCCTGGGTGGGGAGGGATCATCAGGTGAGAGAATAATTGTCTAAATGATAATAAGTTGTGTGTTTCTCAAGCCGTAACACTGGGCTACAGCGTGGCCGTGCCGGGGGCTGGCTGGCACCTCACTGCTCCCGCCCTGGCCATGCTGGCCCAGCTCCCTGGCTGGACTTGACATGGCTGGTGGCCACTGACTGTGGCTGATGGATGGCCCTGGGCTACTGCATTGCCATAGGTGCTGTGCCCCTGTCCACCATGAGCCCTGTGACTCTTCAGGTTTCTCCCTGTCCACACTTTTTCTGGTTTATCTGCTCTTCTAAACTCGAAGCAGCTCTCAAAATTACTACAAGCTGAGCTCCTTGATTCTCAACAAAATAAAACCAGAACATCGTCCAGCCACAAATTCTGGATACTACTATCTCCCATCCCATGCTCATCCCTTCCTCCCAACCCTGTTTCACCCTCCTGCACACAGCCCCAGGCCTCGCTGGTGGCTGCTCCTCGCACGGGGATCCCGGCTGCGCTGCAGCACGATGTTGGTCATGAGAACGTGGCGACTTACTTTGCCCCGCTAAGTGTGAAACCGCAGCCGAGCAGCCAGGCCTGCAGTGCCGCGACGCAGCCGAGAGCCGCCAGCTCTGGGAAGAGCTCTTTGTTCCTCCCCATCTCCTCCTCGTACAGCTCGGTGTGGACAAGGACACCTCGCCCGTCCTCAGACCACTGCGGCAGACACAAGGAACGGCAGTGATCAGCAACACCCCCGTCTTGCCTGTCCTGCACCCGCTTTCCTTGGGCCATGGCGTGGCTGCCACCGTGGCTTCGAGCCTTTGCTGGCCATTAGGAACCACCTGGATTCAGAGGTTTACACCCAACGCAGCCCCAAGGTCTTGGAGATGAGGCCACCTTGCTGGTGAGTAGGAGCAACCCGTGTTGCTGCAGTGGCCATCTATGGTGTCTGGGATGGGTGGCCCCATGAGTCCTGCTGGCCCTCCCCAGGCTCTGGTTGCCACCTTGCCCCCCCATGGCAACCACCCCTGGTGGCACCACCAGGCCCCAAGCAGCAGCTGGGGACACCCTCGAGTGTCGCCACCAGGACAGAAAACTGCTCTACAAGGAGGTGGCTGGAAATTATTCAGCTGTCGTTTCACGCAGCTCAACTAGAAGCTCATTTTACTCTCCGCTTCAGAAAGACTTCAGAGTAACGTCACGCCTTTCGTTTCTGGGGAGCAGCCCCAGCCCCAGGGACACCCACCATCTGCAGAAAGAAGCTTTTCCCATTCCTTCCCTCTCCCCAAATTTTGGCACACATTGGGACGCCCTGTTCTCATAGAGGGGACAGTCCCGTGCTCATGGCACCCGGGAATGAATCCTCTGCTCATCACAACTCCCATGTCCCATGTGGCCTTGCTCCTCACCTCCAAAACCTTGATGTCTGGGTTCTCCAGGGCTGCAGACAGCTGAGCGAGGACAGGCCCAGGCTCGTGGCTGCTCTGCTGCCCCTTCTCGGGGCTCCTCCCTGGAGCAGGAGGCTCCTGCACTGGGGCTGACATGGCAGATGCTCTAGGCCACCAGCAGGGTCTGTGTGCAGACAACATCTCCGTGAGGGTTTGGTTTGGCACAGGGGCTTCCCGCAACGTGCAGTGCTCAGCCTGGCAAGGCTACGGCCATGCTGCAGGGACACGGGCTGAGCTGTGGGGGTCGTGGTTCCCCCTCCCAGCCCCGGGTTCAGGTGGCAGCTTTGAAGGGGCTGTGCTCTGCCCAGCACAAGACCCACCATGAGACGCTGCACAGCAGCCAGCCCTAAGAGCTCTCCTGATACACCTGGGGATGCCAGGAGGCAAAAACCTCCCAACATATCAGGTGCTGGAGCTCCCACCCCACCCTAAACTTCCAGAAGACCCCCAACCGCCCCAGCACATCTTGCACCCCCTTCAAGCCAACCATCGGCACCCAGGCCCTGGCTGGAGCCTTGGCATTGCCTCCCCTCCCGCTGGGAATGAGAGTGGACAGTTTGCCTGTTAAATGGACATCTAAACAGGGTTTCAGCATTTCCACTGACTGACCACAACCATGAGAGGCTGCAGGCACCGATTACCCACCCTGAGCATCTCACCACTGGTCCCCGCACGCGCTGGCTTCCCTGTCCGGCCACAAAACCTTCCAGAAGGCAGCGCAGGGAGGACTGACACAGGCCGCTGAAAGGCACAAAAGCCAACCACAAGTGTTTTAAGCCACAGGAACAAGATGAGTGGTATTGCTTTGAGCCTGTCCTCCCCACCTCTCCTCTTTGAGCCTCCCCCAACCTCAGCTCTGGGGATGGTTTGAAGGTGCCAGTTGGGCAGAAGATTCCACAAGACCGTTAACCCCCGCAGGGGATGTGCTCTCAACAGCTCCCCCAGATCTGGGCTCCTGGGTGAGAAAGGAGGTGGAGAAACTGGAGAGAGCCCAGGGGATGTTCCCTGGTACGTGGGAGACACAGCAGAGCTGTGCTGATGGGGCTGGCTGTGGTGGTGACAGGTTCAGGGGTCCTGGGGAGGCTGTAGCTCTGGAAGGGGACACCAGGATGGGGGGATTCTCCATCCTCAGGGACAGCAGGGCTCCATAGGACATGGCTGCGACCATCCCGATCTGGCGCTGGTGACAGCCCTGCTACGACGGGGACGAGGGACTCCGGTGGCCCCCTCCCTACGAATGCTGCCACGGAGTCTACAAAGACAAGCACCAAGTCCCATCCGTGAAGCTGGAAGCTGGGAAAA
This sequence comes from Xenus cinereus, assembly GCA_025774025.1. Classification (NCBI taxonomy): domain Eukaryota; kingdom Metazoa; phylum Chordata; class Aves; order Charadriiformes; family Scolopacidae; genus Xenus; species Xenus cinereus. The sequence goes on from JAOXJK010000062.1 coordinate 24,073,641, forward strand.
TGCCGGGATTTTCTTTGCCTTTTGCACCCTGGAGCGCTCAGAAGAGGCTGTGAGCGGAGAAGTGGTCTCTGTCCTCATTGCACCATGGCAGGAGGCTCTTGTGCAGCTCCTTTATAAACACGGTGGCATTTGACAGCCCGCAGAGAGTGATGTGGCAATCAGAGGGGTGCTTCAGCAGGCGGAGGCTGACCCCAGCACCCGTGTCTCCTCCACTGAGTGACAAATGCTCTGAGATTTGTTTAACCACGGCACTGAGATGTACCGTTACAAGGAAAAAGCGTGGTTATGGGCAAACGCCCCCAGGCACACTGTGGTCTCCTGGTGCAGCAAACCTGGCTCGTGCGGTCATTCTGCTGCTTTAGGTTCCACCAAGCCAAGGGAGTCTTCTGTGCCTACTTCAGCTTGATGGCAAGCGCTCTCCAAGTCAGATTTACCATGGAAAATGAAAGTTCGGTTGCTTGACTTGGAAAGAAAATCACAGAAAGGCGAAATAAGGAAATATTTCAGCAAAATACACCTCAAGACTCGTTCTCTAAACAACCCTTTCAGGGTTTTCTTCCAGGCCATACACCAAGTCACGCACCGAGTTTGGACAGTGATGCCCACGTTTCTGGCTCGGCGTGGGTGCTGGGCCCCGCTGCACCGGCACCGCCGGCCGCTGCGGCCTGAGCGCACCCACACCGACGGGAGGCTCGGGGCAGCCGCGGGAGCCCACTGGCCCCAGCCCGCTCCTTCCCCAGCCCCCGCAGCCGGGCAGGGTCCGGGGGATACCA
>JAOXJK010000062.1:24079823-24092111 GCA_025774025.1 Xenus cinereus
AGGCCAGGTTGGAGGGGGCTTGGAGCAACCTGGTGTGGTGGGAGGTGTCCCTGCCCAGGGCAGGGGGTGGCACTGAGTGGGCTTTAAGGTCCCTTCCAACTTAGACCATTCTATGATTCTGTGATCATGGTGAGCACAAGAGGAAATAGATGCTGAGTGTTCCTGTGCTGGAAGGATCTGTGCTCCTCCTGTCATGGGAAGGAGAGAGGCAGCAGCAGCCAGTGTGGGCCAGGGGTCTGTGTGATTTGTGGACCTGTGCTTGTGCACGTTGATCTGCATTGAAAAGTTACTTAGAAATGAAATAAATGTTTTTCTAAACAGGTAACTCCACATTGTCCCAGAGAGCCGAGAGGCAGCTGGGCTGGTTTTGTCTCGGGGCTCTTCCACAGAAATTCAGCGTCTGCCCCTGCAAGATCCTGGAGTGAAGTGTTTTTTCTCGGGTCCTTTTGAGGTTCAGCCCCAGCCTGCTCAAGGCTGGCGATGGCACTGGCGTGTCTCTCATGGAGGATACAGCAGGGGGTTTATCTGTGTGGGGCTGGGGCTTCAGCTTGCTTTGGGTAGGTTGTGTTTGAACCCCAGGAGCTATTTAGAAAGAGTCAAAGGTGCAAGATAATTGAAATCTAAGGCTAAAATGTGTCAGATGATGTCCAGCTACCTTGTGTTCCCCGTTCACTCAAGACATACGGGGCGGTTACAGCAGCTCAGCTCCTGCTTGCACGCCTGCAGTAAATGTTCCCGTATGGGAGAGCGAAGCGGGGAAGGATTTTCTCTACAGAAGATACTGGTATTACAGCAACCGCAGACCTTTCAGGTTCAACGCTGGTAAAAACGCTGATTAGCCCCACAATAGGGACAGTGCTGCTGGATCCTCACCTGCCTGGAGCCCAATTTGGGGTGATTTCCTACCTGCAGGTCATCTGTATAGCTGGGTGTGAGCTCTCTAATGAAGGTCAGCGGTTCGTGTGTATATATATATATATATGAAATGTAGCTTTTCAGTGGCTCAGTGAGCTCTGTTCATGTCTCTTCTCAGTGGTGGCTGGTTTCCGTGCCAGAGGCAGAGCAACGGCAGGATGTGTGAAGGGCCATCCAGGATTTCTGGACCCATTCCTCCAGACCCTACACTCTTTCCAAACTATTACAAACGCCCCTTCTCAGGTGAGTCCTCAGTGCTTGTCGCAGATGGGTGGTTTTGTACTTTGGCATGACACAGCTTGCTCATTTGATGTCCTTGTTCTTTGGCGTCCTTAACAGTCTCCACTCACACCGGTGCAGGTGCTTCTGCTGCCTCACAGATGGTGATCCTAAAGGTGTACAGCTGGTTGAAAGATAGGAAAGTGTAAGGTAGAGGTGGAGAGGGTTTTTCTAGGCTGTGGGTGAAGGAAACCACAAGGTGAGATTGTTCCATGATAATCTCCTTCTCTGTCTTTCGCTGTAGCTCGAGGGAGGCTGGAAGGGAACGCTGGGAAGCTGGATTTTACCTCTGGCTCCCTGGACCCAGTTCCCAACCCATACCCTGCTTTGGGCAGTGCTCGCCAGGCCCAGCCAGCCCCTCGCATTCGCCCCAGTGGAAAGGACTTCTTGGAGAAGGGACAGAAGGGGACGCTCGGTCTCTTACTGCAGCTCGAAGGGCTCTCCCTTGGTGAGGGGCTGCCAGTCAAGAGTAAGTACGGCTGGGTCACTGCTGGCCTGAGTTGTGTTCTGGGCCAGGGATGAAGTAAGAGGGATTTGGGTGGATTCCTCAGCTCTGCTGCCTGAGGAGAGCTTGAGCTTTGCAGGGCCGGTCGCCCCATCTCCTGCGTTTGGTCTGGTCGTGGTGTCCCTGGGACGTCGCCCATGGTGGAGCAGGTGATGCTGTGGCCTCCATGAGTCCAGTCTGGCCCAGGTCTGCAGCAGGAAGAGGGACTGTAAAAAAGATGCTGTTTAATTTAGACTTGAGGAACGAGTCTTAGATGAGAGACTACTGAGAGATGCTGGAAATAAATAAAGCCCTTCTAGCTTACTGCCTCTGAATATAACCAGTATCTTTATAGTCAGTACTTGCAGATGGATCAAGTGAAATCTTAATTTATAGAAGATGTTTAACCTGGGGAATTCCTTATTACTGAAGCCAGGCAGGGTTTGGGAAGACTCTGTGTATATGTGGGTGCCAAGGACATCTTTGCAAAAGATGGTCCCTTCTTCAGGTAGTTCACAGAGAACATTCAGAGGTCCAGAAAGGATAAAAGGCTGAGCACGGGCTGTCACTTTGATTGGCTTCACGTGCTGGCACTGTCCTTTCTGGTGCCAGCGTGGTAGATGCCAGCTAGTGGCCACCACAGCTGCTGTGCCGAAGCAGGAGGGGAATGGAGGAGAGTCCAGTTGTGTCAGCTGAGATCTGCCCTGGCTTGAGGAGCCCAAGGTGCTGATGGTCATCTGGACATGGTGGGATCGTCTGGCATATTAGGCTCAGTCCGGGAGCGTGGATCTAACATGGGGGACTGTCCAGTCTGCAGGAGTGGGGAGGGCTTGCTCTTTCTTTGGGCAGTTGGACCAGCTTTGGAGGTGGAGCTGTGGTCTCTGGTGCCAGTGCTCCAAGAGCCTGCATCCCTTGGCAGTGTCTGAGAAGTGAGGGCTGTGTCTCCCCTTGCTGTGCAGGGAAAGAGTCCAAGGACCACGAGAAGGAAAATGTGAGGCGAATAAAGGAGATTCAGAAGAGGTGCAAAGAGAAGGAGCGAGCCCAAGAGCACAGCCAGCCCAAGCCTGTGAAAGCTCTTTGGAAATCGCAGAAATACGAAAATGTGGAGTCAAAGGTGAAAGCCAAACTGCAGGTCAGTGCCCACTGCGCTCTTGAACTCTCCTGGCCTGGGGTGCAGTTCAGCCATGAAGCTCTGTGGGATGGGGGAAATGGGGGAGTCCCAGAACCTGTGGGTCTGGGGACAGCTCGGTGCTGGAGCGCAGTGGGCAGATGCGGCAATGGGGCTGTGTGGCTTGGGTCCGGAGAGCGATTGCTGTAGTAATCCCCATCCTGTCTGGCCATGTAGACCTCCTGTGCAGGGGGAGCTGAGAAGAGGAAAATCTCATCACACCCTCTGCCTGGAGGCTCCTACTTTGCCCTTTGGTTGTTAGGGATCTCAGGGATGGTTCCTGGGAGGTGCAGAGCAGCCCTCACAGACGTATTCCCTGTCTAGAGGTGCATCCAGCTGGCTTTGCAGCTTCTCAGTGTTTGGGGCAACACTAGTCTGGCTTTGTGCCAAAAGGCTGTGGAATTCTGCCCCATGGATTATGGTCCGCAGAGGTAGGTCTTCAGGCCGTGTCAAACCTTGGTCCAGCTCTTACCACCCTGTGGACCCACAGTGGGCCGTGTATCTCCAGGTTCTTCTCTGAGTGATTGTCCTGGTGAATAACCACGGTGCGGTGGGACGCACAGATATCTCCAGGCAGTCAGGATGGAGGCCTCATAGCTCCAGCAAAACGTGAACAGCTGTATGTACCTCCTGTCCTCTGTACATGTCCGTGTCTCCTAAGGCTTTTTCAACTGCCGAAACGTCCATGGCTTCTGTTCCAAGTGGACGTCTGTCTTTGTGAAGGTTTTGGTTCGCTTTTGGCTTCTATTTTCTTTCTCTGGATAATTTTTTCTCCTCTGGTGGGTTACTCATGTTTAAATGGTGCCTCTGTTGGAGGGCACCATTGCAAAATGCAAATGCAATCGGGCAAAATGCATCAAAGTGGCTGCCTTGGTCAAAGTGTACCTGTTTGTGCTCTGCACAAAAGTAAAGTTAAGACCCACTGGAAGAGGGAAGGAGAGCTCCATCACTGTCTTTGGCTGGATCCGTTGTCATCAGTCTGGATCTGGGAAGACCTTTGTCATCCAGGTGACCTCTCGGTTGGGTTGGCCTCTTCCTTCATCCAGAAGTAGGCACTGTGGCTCCTATGGATGGGGTGGGTTCCTGCTGCATGGCAGCACCCTCATCATAGCGACCTCCTGGAGGAGAGGCCTTGGGGCTTCCTTCTAGCTCCACCTCGCATGGGAGAAGCTCCCTGAAGAAGGGAAAGCGTGGGGCAGCTGCTCTGGCTGGAAAGCCACTGCCTCTCTGGAGCAGCCTTGCATTGTTGGATCCTGCATTCCCGTCAGGCTGAGGAGTGTTGGCTGCCAGGAGAGGGTTTTGTCCTTCTGTGAGTCCCTGGTAATCTTCACAGTCTCCGTCTCTGTTCTGTCTTTGCAGTCAGCCAGGCTGTGTGGACAGGAGTGTCGTGGGGAGCTGCTGCTTGTGCAGACAGTGGGTGCAAGCGGGGTGACACCTCGAGCACGGCCACTGACGCAAGCCTTCCCTTCGTGCTCTCGTGCCGAGCTGGAGCCCTAGGTTCCTCCTCATCTCTGCATTCCTTCTCTCTGGTCTGTGGCACTCGAGCCAACTTTTGACACCAAAATTATGCGTATTGATAACTGCTAAAAATTGGTAAGATGATTTCCAAGTCAATGGTTCCAAATGCTGTCTCTCTTCTTCCCGGTGTGTGCCACCAACCTCTCTGACGTCCGTGACCCTTCCACACACGGGAGCAAACCCACGTGTGCTTTAGGATCACAAGCCCACGCTCTTGTTTGACAAATCCTCTGGCTTAGAGGAAAATTGAAATAATTCCTTCTTTTGTTCTGGGGAAAGGGGGTGGTCTCTGCGCAGGCAGTTTCTGCGTGGTGCGCTACTTGTGCTCTGCAGGTTCCTCCAGAGAGAGGTGGCAGGAGGCCCTGGTGCTGACTCACCTTGCTTTAACTGTTGCTGCGGCTCTCACAGAGTCGAGGTGTTCCCGGTGAAGGATCTCCATCTTCTGTGAAGCTGCTGCTCAGAGTTTAGCTTGATTCTGTTAGGTCTTGGTGTCTAACGTGGAGTTTCTTTTCTCTCATCTGTCTTCGAGGCTGTTGACGGCAGCAGCTGCCTCAAAAAGGGCTCTGACAGTCTCGGTGCTCCTGTAAAAGGGAGATGGAGCACGTTTCTAAGATCACAGACTTATTTGACTTCTAACCGTCCACACAAGGTAAAGGCACTTCTCGTTAACTTACGGGGGAGATCTGAGTCTCCTGGCTCCTGTTGAAAAAAGGCTGATCATCTTTGGAGTATGGTCAATCTGGGCAGTGCTGAGGGCATCGCGTAGCCTGGTCCTTAAGCCAAAATTACTGATGTTGCTGCCCTATCCCACCTTCAGTCTTCAGGCCTCCCAAGCTCAATGGGCCAGGACACAAGGAATCTGCCTCAAGAGTGCTGCGGTTCAGCTGAGAGAGCAGCCGAGACCTTGGGTACCCGCAAAGCTCTGGAGCCTGCCCTGTGCAGTTCCTGTCGCTTCCAGGGGCAGAGCAGTGCCCTGGTTGCATTTACTGTAGGGTCACCCACTTGCCACAGTGTCCTTCCACCTTTCAGGGTTCACTGCCCCAGGCAGCCTTGCTGCAGACGGCCTGTTAGACATCAGGCAGCGTCGCCTTGTCCCAACGCTAATCATGGCCTTTGAAAATGCCTCGCAGATGCAATTCCACCCTCCCAAAACTACCAGACTCCTTCACTCTCTGCTCCTCTTTCTGTCTAGAACAGGATAACCACAGATTTGGGGTGCTGAGCAGAGCAGCGCTTGAGAAGAGCATCTAATTTGTGTCAGCTTCATGCCTACCTGTGCCATTTCATTCACACAGGACCCTGCAGCATGCTCTGGATTTGTGGAGGTGGGCTGGCTGCTTCTGGGAGTTCAGGTTCTCTGGTGTTTCCAACAAGGGAGACTGGTGTGTGTCTCTCAACTTTCAGCACGCTTACTCTACGCTGCCATTCGCCCTTTTCATGGGAAGATTTCTGCTTTTTAAGGGGTCATGATCATTGTTAGTTTGGACTATCCATCCATTTAAATCGTCCCTAGGTCTGGTCGGTATCTCTGCTGGGTTATCTGGTGTTGCTCTCCTTTCATGCCTGCCGGATCAGTGAGTGAAGAGGGACTCTCCAGTCAATGCTACACAGGCATTTGATCCACATGTGTGTTTCTGCAGATTTCCCCCCTCCCCCCAGCTTTTTATTTTTCAAGCCTTTCTTTTCAAAGTTCAGTTGCCGGGTCTGGATTTGTTGCTGTAGGCTCTCTGTTTGGCCTTTGCTGGGTGTGTGCACATTGCCTTCCCTGAGGAGCTTCTGCCAAGTCATGGCAGAAAGAGCATACTGTCATCTGCCTCCTGGAAACTTGTGGTTGACCACCCAAACTTTGTTGGGTGGGTTTTTCTTTGCTCCAGCCTTCCTCTGCTAGTGGATCTTTTCTTGCCTTTCCCAGGAGAGCTCCCCACCTCCTAAACCAGAGGCTCTGAAATTCCTGAGGGCATATTCTCGCTGTGGCCCTGGGATCAAGCCGTGCAGACCGCTCTCCCCAAGGCCTGCCAGAACGAAAGCAGGGGCAGACACAGAGGCTCCAGAGGCATTGGGTGATGAAAGCAAGGTGAGTTGCACACTATCTGCATGCTGCCAGGGGTTTCTGGCATTCATCCATCTGAGGCATTTCTGGCACTTATCTGTTGCTCCTGCTTTGAACTCTTTGTGTGTTCTTCTAAAGCATTGGGTCAGATGTGCTACATGAACAAGGAGGTCTGTAAATACTGTTCCTGGAAGGAACGGGGCCTTGGTCACTGGGGTGGAGAGATGGGTGTTCAAGGATTACTACTACTGCCCTTTGGCTTCATCCTTTCTCATAGTTGAAGAGATCGTGAAGTTCGCTTAGGAAATCCCACCTTCTCGCTGTAGAAGTGCCAGTGATCTCCAATCTGCTCTTCCTAGGGCTTCACAGGAGGTCTTGGGGATTTGGAGACTGCTCCCACCTTAATCAAAGGAACTGTGGCTTCTGGGCATTAGATAAAAATGTGGGAAATTGGTGTGCTTTTTAGTAAGGAGAGTTAAATCTGTATTAGCAATTAAACCTTTCAGGTAGTCTTGTCTGGAAGGTCCTAAACTGCTCCATGTCTTCTTTCCTTGGCTCATGTGGGGTTTTCAGTTTGTTGGTTCCCAAATGACATGGAGCAACTTAATTTAAACAGGACGTAAACTCTTAAGGAGGAAAACCACAAAAAAAAAAACTTTGAACTCAAACCCAGCAACCTTCTTTCTGGTCTTGACAGAGGAGCTGTGATAGAGGGTGCTGTCTCTGGGCAACTGTGCCCAAGGACCAGCCAAGTTCCTGCTCTGGCAAGGGCTGTTGTGTGTATTGGTCTGGTGAGGGCCTGACCAGTTTTTCCCCTGACCTTCTACCTGCTCTGATGGGCTCAAAACACAGCAGTAGGAGCCGTGAGGACTATGTCACACCTGGTTCTTCCTGTCCTACTGGCTTTGAGGGCATGGGGTCAGCTTGAGGACCTCATAAAGATGGGGTTGAGGTTTTGGCTGGCTTTTGGCGCCAGGCAAACCATGGCACCCCAGGGGGTTCTGGCACTTATTCTGGCCCTGGTTTCTTCTCACAACATGGCCACAGCTCTGCCCGTCTCTCTGACTCCTGAGGTGGGATGTGCTGAGGGTCTGCCCGTCCAATTGTCGTACACCTGCAATTCTCTCCCTTCTGTGGGTGCCTCTTCGCTTTGTCCCTTGTGGGGTCAAGGGCAGCTGCCCATGTGCGTGTGCCGGGCCGGCCCCTCCTGCCTCCCTCTCTCTCTCCTAGATGCAGGTGGAGGGCAAGAGCATTGACTTCGTTAAGCACAACGCCCGCAATGCCAAACGGGCCTCGCTGTGGCGCTCCCAGTCCCTGCAGGCGCTGGCTGAGCTGCTGGAGCAGAAGCAGCGGGAGCAGGAGGAGTACAACGCCAAGCAGAAGGGACACGTCCCCCAGTAGTACGTATGCCCCTGGGGGATCCACGGGACTCTCTGTGACAAGCCCGCTTCCTTTCACTACGGCCCCCAGCTTCTGCGTAGAAAGATGGGGACAGGGGACAGAGGCGCTGTAACCATACACAAGCAGTGGGATTTACTGTGGCCTGGGGAATAAATGCAATCCCTCCTGGTTTCTTGACTTAATGAGACTCCCGTAGCCAGTGTGAATGGGTTGGGAAGGAATTTTATTTCCTCCTCCCTTGCTTACTGTTGTACAATGATGCCGAGATGGGGATGGTCTGTGTGTGCCGAGAAGCGTGCTCCTGCCGCTTCGTAAGCCTCGCTCCACATGGTGTAGCTTCAGTATGAAAAGCTCTGTCCTCTGAGAGGCGGATAGCTCGTTCTGCCTCGCAGGTGTTCCTCCTGCCTTTGACCTGGAGTCTGAAGAACATCCAGTTAGTGATTTGTGTTTTCCGAATGGAGAACAGTTCCTGGGTGACCCTGTCCTAGGACCGACCGTGGTGTCAGTCCTGTGGCTCTCTGCTGTGCCTGCTGTTCTCTGCCAGCATCCCTGGGCTGTCAGCCGCTTCGTCCAACTTCATTCCATCATTGGCTCAGAAACTGTTTTGAGAGGACTCAGTGGCCTGGGCCAGAAGCAAGGAGCAGAAGCCCTTGCCTCCATGGTGCTTGTGTCAGCCTCTCTGTGTCTTCTAGCTGCCCTTCAGCGCGCTTGGAGCATGTTTGCTAGCCCGTGCCTGCAGGCTAAACCCAGGTGCATTCCTCCGAGGTGAGGGCCTGTGCCGTCAGGGTGGGCCTGTGGTCCTCAGGCAGCGACGTGGAGGGTAGTGGGGTCTGAAGGGCTCGATTCCTGGCCTCTGCCCCCACCCCTGTGCCACCCCTCCTGACAGATGTGCTGACACATGCTGTCGTTTGCCCTTCCAGCCTGCTGGAGAGGAAGGAGCTGTGGCGTAGACAGATGGAGGAGCGGCTGCGAAACCTGCCAGATCCTGACACGCCACCTGGTCACACCATGATGCCAGAGAGCCAGCGGCTGGAGACCCTCGGCAATCTGAAACAGAGTAAGAGGAAAAGTAATGAGGATTCCAGCTCAGAAAACCAAGCCAGGATTAGGGAGAGGGCAGTTCTGGGGCACTGGGAGGGCTGCCTGGAATGAGGCAGGTAGCTGGGATGTTGCAGCACTTGAGCTGTGTGCGTGGAAGGAGCAATCTCCTTGAGGTTGGTGGGACCGGCAGGTTACAGGACTGGCTCTCTGGAGCAGTCTTGTCCAGTGGACCTGATGTTAGGGCTACTATTGCTCTTAAAAGTGATAGAAAGGTTTTGCTTAGAAGGGACCTTCAGAGGTCTGTATTCCAACCCTTGGTTCCTCAAAGCTGGAGCAGGTCACTCAGGTCCTCGTCCCGCTGAGCTTTGAATAGAAGGATGGGTATTGAAGTCCTTGTTCCAGTGCTGACACCATTTTCGTGACTGAGGATGAAGTCATAGCGTTAGGAAAAGGATGGATTTCTTTGCTCTTCCACTTATACAACTTGTTTGGTTTTTGTTTTTGTTTTTTTTTTCACAGGCCAAGAGCAGCTGATAAAGGACCTGGTGATGCTGCCGGTGCGCACAGACACCCTCAAGATGCAGAACAGGCAGATAGAGCTGGAGAGGAAGCTCTCCCAGATAGAAGAGGCCATCAAAATTTTCTCAAGGCCCAAGGTCTTCATCAAGCTGGACTCCTGAGCCGGTGGGGCTGGGTGTGTTGTACTGCTCTGCCTGAACATCCTTCATCGCCGGGAAGGGACAATGATCACTTTGGGAGGGAAGGAGAGAAAGGCAAGTTCAGGACCCTGGGCCCATGCAGGTGCGGACACAGTGTCTAACGTGCAGGCGGCGTCTCTTGCTCACCCTCCAGTGCTGGGTCTGGTCCAGGGAAAAGTGTGGGAGATGCCCTAATTCAGTCTCTGCTGCGTGATATAGAGAACCTGAGTTTGCAAAGATCAACTCTCTGCTCTGGATCCATGGCATCACCTCTTATTTTCCCATTTTTTCCCACTTCTGCAAACTGGTAGGAGGTCTCTAGAGCTCTCTATGGTGCTCCTTGTCCTCCTTTTTCTCCTGAGCTGGACCATGGTCATAGCTCATTCTGAGCACCTGTAGACCCGGCTGCACAGAAGCCTTGTGCTGTACATCTGCCGTGTGTGCCCCAGTCCTGAGCACTGAACCAGTGCCTCTGCGCCCTCCGACCTGCTGGCTGGGCTCAGCAGCTTGGGGACAGCTTGGGGACAACGAAGCTTCAGTCCCTCCCACCCAAGGAAGAGCTGGGCTGGTTGCAGGGGGGTCTGGCAGGACGTCTGGAGAAGTCTTTGTTGTCTGTGGGACAGGACATGCTCCAGTAAAGCAGCATTTCCCTCTTTCAGTGTGTGGCAGGTCCTGGTAGGCTCAGCAGGGCCTGAGGAGTGGTGGGGGGAGCAGAAACCAGGAGCATTGGTGTAGTGCGGGCAGGGGGAGAGCCGTGGCTCCTGGTCCCGCTTTCTGCAGAAGCCCAAAGTGGCCAGAAAGGTTTGGTTTTACAGCACTGGGATGCTAGGACATGGTGGTGGACTTGGAGTGGAGAGCACGCACAGAAGTCCTGCCAGATCTCGGTCCCCAGGCAGGCAGGACATGGCTTGGTGTCATCATGGAGGTGAGCTCGCTACCTCCTTACCTTCAGGTGCTGCACAAAGACCTGTGCAGGCCTTTTCAAGGATCCTGCTGTGTGAAGCCTAGGAAGATTTAGGCTAGAAGGGATCACTGGAGGGCTCGGTCCATCTCCTGCTCAGTGCAGGGCCAGCTCTGCAGCTCGGAGCCTTGCCCAGCTGAGCTGGGAAAATCTGTGAGGATGGGTTGCCACTACCATGTCACTGGGGCTCTGTCCCCAGGCTGTGCCACCCTCAGGGGGAACACTTTTTTTTCCCCTGAAGTCCCATCAAAACTTCCCTTGTTGCAGCTTGTGCCCATTGCCCCATCTCCTTTCTCCACGCGGGGAGGGGATGCCGCGCACAGTTGCCCCAAGCAGGTGCCTTGTTGCGTGGGGTTACTCCATCTCGGGCTGGAGATGTTGCAGAGCGGTCCAGCCCTGCCCACAGCCCCCTTGCGGCACCCGGAGCTCTGTGGTGCCCAGGGATGTCAGAGGCCGATGCTGCTGCCAAGGGCTGGGGAAGCTTTTAGCACTCCGAAAATCACCCCACGCTCCCCTGGGGCCAGCCTCGGGACAAGCAGGCTGAGCTGGCTGGATGAGCGTGGCTGGGGGCCGCGGGCAGCAGCCCCTGAGCACCTCCCTGCCCTAAACAAGTCTGGACTAACCGCCCTGCCATCTGCTTTGCTCCCTTGTCCCTCTGGGCCCCGGCTGCGTGCCGTGAGTGTCACCCGGCCCCAGCCCTCGCTGCTCTCCCGGCCTGCCCCTAGACGGACACTTGGTGCTGTCCCTTCAGACCCTGAGAGCTGCGGGTCCTTCTCTTGTTCCTCCTCCTCATGCCCCTGAGAGCAGCACTGGCGAGAGGACCCTGTTTGTAGGGCCCTGGGCACAGGGGCTGGCAGTACCGGCACACTCGGGCCCTTGGCGCGGCTGCTGGCAGGGTTTTGGCTACACTGGCACGGGTGCCTCAGGACGGGGAGCTACCATCAGCCAAGGCAGCAGGACACAGTCCCCCCCTTCCCTGTGGAGGTGAGGGCTCTGCCACCAGCACACGCTCATGCCTGCGCCTGGCATCGCCCGGGAGGAGCCAGACCAGGGCTGCCCCGGGGTTTGACCCCGTGGCCGTGGGACAGCCCTTGTGCCGTGAAGGGTCCAGCACCACAGGGGTGACCTTGCTCTCCCTGAGCGCTCGTCTCCAGCTCAGACAAAGGGGCTGGAAAAGCGCTGCCCTCAGGAGCACCTGGTCTGCTGGGCCTTCTGCGCCAGCAAACATGGCCAGTGGCCGCAGTGGGTTGGGGCAGAGGTGGTGGGGCCGGCACCGAAGGTCGGTGCTGCAGGAGGTGAGGCGAGAGTAGGTGAAGGACCACAAACCCAGCCAGCCACCATCTGGTGGCCCGTTCACAGCCAGGGTGGGAGAAGGAGACGCTGTCACGGACAGGGCCCGGCAGCACCTCCCCACTGGGGTGTTGTTGCTCCGTCCCTCTCTGCGGGCAGGAAGGTGCTGATGTGGGCCTGGACCAGGCCGGCAGCAAAGCAAAGGCCAAAGCCACCGTCAGCCCGGTGCTTCGGTGCCGAGGGACTGAGGGCATGGGGAGCCCCAGGTGAGCAGGAGAGGTGAGTACAGCCCCCGCTGAGCTCAGGGCTGGAGGAGGAGGATGGAGCTGTGTCACCCTCAGCAGCGGTTACTGGGGCTGTCACAGCCAAGGCGCTGCTGCCAGCCTAGGGGCCACCCAGCTCCCTGTCATAGAATCATAGAATCATTTAGGTTGGAAGAGACCCTTGGGATCATCGAGTCCAACCATCTACCCTACTCTACAA
>JAOXJK010000062.1:24102039-24130239 GCA_025774025.1 Xenus cinereus
GGCAGCCCGGTGAGGCCGCCCCGCTGCCTGCGGGGCCCGCGGGCCCCGGGGCCACCGGGAAGGATGGAAGGTGGTCAGGGGCCTGGCGCCGGGGCGACAGCGAGACCACCCCCGCCGCCCCGCCATGGCCGCCGGCCCTTCACGGCCCCGGCCCGGATCACGGTCGCCATGGCGACGCTGAGACGGGCGCCGGAGTCCCGCCCCCTCAGCGGCACCGCCCAATCAGACCCTCCGCCTGCCGCGGAAGCCTCCCCGTGGCTCCGCACGCGGGGCTCCGTCCCATTGGCCCACGTGGCAGCTCCCGCCCCCTCTCCCGCCGCGACCAATCGGCTGAAGCCACCGCGGCCCTGCGGCAGGGCGGGGCGCGGGCGGGCGCCTATAAAAGGGTGGGTGGAAGAAGGGGGCGCGTCCGTTCTCGCCGCGCGTCGATCATGGAGGGGTCGCTGTTGCTGCTCGTCCGCAGCCCCACGCAGCGGCACCCCGACCTCCGCCTCCGCGCCGCCCCCGCGTGGACCGTGCGCCGCCTCAAGGCCGAGCTGCGCCGTCTCGTCCCCGGGGCACCGGTGAGTGCTCGGCGCCCGCACGCGGGGCCCCCCGCCGGGGCGCTGAGGGGGCCCCCGCCGTCTCCACCCCCCGCAGCTGGTTGCATCAGCCGCCCGGCGGGCGGAGGGGCCGGCTCGGGGCTTGGCCGGGCTTCTCCTTCGGCCGCCGTTAAACATTACCGGCCCTCCGCGGGAGGGGGCGGCCGCCCTGCCCGGGGAGCGCGGCTGGGCCACCGCGCCGCGGGGGTGGCGAGTGGGCTGAGGCGCCTTTGGGGTGTGTTTCGGGAAGCCCTTTCCCCCGGTGCGGGCACAGCGAGGTGAGCGGGTCTTCAGAGGTGTTTCCCGGCGGGGCCGCGGGAGTTCGGCTCCCTTCCCAGCAGCGGGTCGGCACGGCGGGGGCTCTCCGGGAGCCGGGCCGTGGCCCGCAGCTAGCGGGCTTCCAGCAGGGCTGTGCGGGAAGAGCTGCGGGGCTGGTGTGGGGTGTAGCGGGTTGGTTTGATCCCCCCCCCCCCCCGGCGGTGGCTGGGTCGGAGCCTGCTCCAAAACCTCTGAGAACCAGAAACGTTTTCCTCCGGACTGTGAAAGACCCGGCGTGTTCTTTGCCGAAGGGGTGTTTTTACCCTCCTGCCGATGCCCGCCTGGGTGATCTCGCACTTCGGTGTTCCCGGATCTCGGTACTGACCTGAGACGTGCACCTTAACGTGTGTCTCTCTCTCCGTCTGCCTGCAAGTTGTGTCACTTCATGTTTCGGGATGCTTGGCGGAGCAAGTCGTTCTATGGTTTGTTTTCTTTCTTCAAAGCCTGAAGAGGACCAAAAACTGATTTATTCTGGGAAGCTGCTGCTTGATCATCATTATCTGAGAGAACTCCTGCCAAAGGTATAAAAAAAAAATCTTTTATGCTGTGCTGAAATACGTCAAAAAAGTAATATTTTTTTTTAACACGTCTACCCTTATGTTTTAGCACGGGGAATTGCATGCTCTTCATTTGGTATACAATTTCAAGACTCCTGCAAGTGTGCAAGAAACCAGTGCAGAGGTACTTAGACTAAGTTAACATGCTACTCTGATTTTTGGGGTCGTGACTGAAAACAGGAAGTATCGAACGGCTATTTTAAAGTTCACTGATACTGCAGCTTTTTCCTACTGGTGCAATGGCAGTATTGCATTCTCACATTCCTAACCAAGTTATCACAAAGTATTTGGATTAAGCTGATTAAAAAATTGGCTCCGTGGTTCATTAGTAAAGATTCTCATGGCATCTGTTAAGAAATATCAAAACTATTAATCCAGTTGTAACACACTGCTCAGAGGAGAAATGCTTTCTGGTAAATTCAGTTTTATTAAATAGAATGTGACCTGTCGTGTCCCAGGCTCTTTCAGACAGTGGCTGTGCTTGTGGGTGGAAAACGTTGTAGTTACAGAGTAGAAGTGGTTCTGGTGTGTGTGGGGAAGGAAGAAGGCTGGTGGCTGAAGACATTTTAACTGCTCATTAATGACTCAGCCTGTAGAGAAGAAGCCAAAGATGAGCCTTAGTGCTTGGACTGAGTACTTGCTGGTCTTAAGTGCAAATGGCCAAAACCAATTTTTACTTTGAAGTGGATGTGCTAATGTGTCTGGAGGTGTGTTTATATTGCCCATTATGGGCAATTTGAGCTTATCCTGTCTGTGTCTGGTGGTTGCTAGACCAGCTTTGGTCTGGATATCATACTGGTGTATCACCATGGAACAGGGCTTGAATTCTCTTTACAGCAGCTCGTGTATGCGTGTACAGACTTAACCATAGCTATAAAGTCAAACTGTCTTGAGTACAGTTCCCTCTGTTTCTTCTGATTACATTTTTATAACTAGATGGGACCTGGATGCATGCATAAAAATTAATAAAGGTGTAGATCTGGTGAAAGAGAAGAGTGACATCGAGTCAGTTTAACATGCCAGTCACTTTCTAAGGAGCTCTAAAGTACTGGTGGAGGTTGTTGTGGCATGGTGCCCAAGAGCAGCATCACCTCTGTGGCAGTGCCAGAGGTCCTGTGCAGGACAAAATATGAGCCACGTAGCAATTATAAAATAAGAACCTGTTCAGTGTGGTGTAACCTGCTTGTACGGTGTCTTGAATAACCCTTGTTAACTGCATTGCTGTCCCCAGGTGAAAGCTGATCAGCCAAAGTCACTGTCAGAAGCTAGTCAACAACTGCCCGTATCTTCCTCAAATGGTGAAAGACTGAGATGCCCTTCTGGTGGCCAGTCGTCAGCAGAAGCCAGTAACAGGTAAATACAATTTTTACATAGATCACTAAGATCTTGAAAATATTGGCTTTGTTGCATGCCAGCTCCTTATGCCACACATTGTCCTAAGTCCATAGAACATGGGCCAAAGGTGATGCTATATATCAAAGCTTTAGTGGCTATGGATGAAGCTGAAGGTAAATGCACTGCTCTGTTAGTTGAAAATCTTCCCTTTATTCATGTGGGCAAAGAGATGTCTTTAATACTTTAGAAGGAAGAGTTAATTTTGCATTTGGATGTACCAAATGGCAGAAGCTATTTACATTGCGCTGCAATAAATGACTCCTGCAGTTTGTCCAGTATTTGCTAATGAATGTGTTCAAATTTTGACCAAGGCTGGAAAGGACTCGGCATCCCTACCAAAGTGTGGCTCCTGGCTTCTCTGCTTATACGACCTACAGCATGCTTCAGATGTCCTGGCTTCAGCAGATTTATGCAAGACAGTATTACATGCAATAGTAAGTCTTCTGTCCAAAGCTACCAGTAGACATTGGAGTACAAGGAAAGAGCTGCTTCCTCTCTTGATGGTGGTTTCTTTCTTCATAACTTATGCGGAATAGTGTACCCTCCAACTCTCACGGGGTGCTTGGTTTACTGTTCAGGCCAGTGGTTTTGAATCGTGCACTTTAAGTGCAAGGATGTAACTGTAACCCTGCTGATGAGCCTTGGCTCTTCACCATTTTTCTGTAGTGCTGTCTGGAAATCAGTGACCAAGGGAAAGCTGAGACTTGTAGAAGCCTTCTGGACTACCTTTACATTGCTCTAAAGAATTTATTTGCTAGGTATTAAAATTATGCACTTCTTGAAGTGCAAGGTGTCTGGTTTGACTTGCTGAAGTCACTGTGCAACTGTTTCATGGGTAGAATTGGAACTTGTTTTTAACCCTTTGGTAACTTCTAAATTCGATTCTTTCTACTTGTGTTTGATCTGCTCTCTACTATGTGTATATGTGTGCAAATTTTCAGTGCCTGTTCAGTGTGAGAGGATTTGACTAAGCCTAATTTGGTACTTTGTGTTCTCTGGTTTCAGCTTGGCTTCTACTGCTGCACCTGCTGACCCCTCCCATGCACGGCGTTCTCAGGAGATACCAGTGGCCCCAGTGACACCCCCGGCTCCTCTCCCAGACCCGTTTCCTGCACAAAATCAGCCTGGAAACCAGAATGCTGCTGCCCAGGGTAATGCAGTGGCCAACCAGAACTTGCAGATGAATGCCCAAGGGGGTCCCCTCATGGAGGAAGAGGAGGAGGGTGGCAATCGGGATTGGTTGGACTGGCTCTACTCAGCAACGCTGTTCTATGTTTTTGTCAACATTATCTACTTCTACTCCAGTGTCAGCAGATTCCTCCTGGTTATGGGTGGCACTGTGCTGATGTATCTGTAAGTGTGTGGTGTTAATATTTACTGTGGTATTGGGAAATGTTTCACTGAAGCGCTGGGCGGTGGTCAGCTTTCTGGCAGTTGAGCTTCATATGACTCCAGTACCTGGAAAGGGTGAACCACTCTATCCTGGTATAACTCGGTATTTAGCAAAAATATAAGTATAGGCTATGACTGAATTAAATGAAGAATGGGTGATAGTGGTTTTTGTACTCGTACTGCTGGTGTGGCTTGCTTTCTTCCTAGAAAACTACTTGAAACTTAAGTAGCTTTCAGTGTAAGGCCTCAGCAGCATAGAGCAGACGTGGGTTCAAGAGAGTAAAGGACAGTTGCTTGGTGGGGGAACAAGTTGTTTGAAGCCTGGGAGGAGGGTCTTGCACTTGCATTTAAGGCATGGACCTACACAGGTTCTTCTACTGTGTTGCCTGTGTGGAGAGCAGACCAAGGCAAACTGAATGCGGAGTCCTGGATTGCCTTTGAGCCTCTCTAGGGGGGAAAGCTTGGGATAAGTCTCAGGAGAACAAGAAAGATGGTGGGCCCTCGGTTGGTGTGCTCAGGGTGTCCTGTCTGAGAGGGATGATCTGTCCCCTCAAATTCTTGGATCACCAGTGAAACAAGCGATGTAGGTGGTGGGTTTAGGAGTTGAAACTGGATCAGCTCTCCTGACCTCTATGCAGACTTGGAAAGTAAAGGTTAATTGCTTCATTAAAACTCCTTAAATTTTATGATTGATAATTCTAAAGTGTAACTTTGTAGCACCTGCACCTTATAACCCACAATATAAGCTGCTCAGAGATAGACTTTCTAAGAAGGTCTATATGGCCTGTTTGGTTATGTTTGGTAGGGTAGTGCAGTTTCACATGTTCTTTGTCGTGCCCCTCTTTATGGTGAGAAGTTACCTGGGGTGCACGTAACCTGGCAGACAGGCAGGTCTCAGCTCTCTGCCTGTAGCAGCAGGGTGAGTCCCAATTAAGTAGAGACAAACCTGATGTGGTGCTGCTTATTTTCAGTGTGAGCAGATGCTTCTCCCTTGTGGTTTGCAGCTGACTCGAGGCCCTGAAAGTACTTACAGGGTCAGGGCAGAAAGGACCATTACGTGCTGAACTTGCCGTCTGCAGCTCGGAGCGGTCAGATGTTACTTGAACTGTGGTGGGGTAACAGGAAGGAGTGGTTTTTAACCAATACTAAAAAAAAAAAATAATCTGTTGGCTCCTCCAGGCACCACGTTGGATGGCTTCCTTTTAGACGGAGACCAGTTCAGCCCTTCCCAGGCAATGCTGCTCCTCAAGCAGCTGTAAACCAGGACCAGAACAATAACTTACAGGTACTGTCTTGGTTTGTTTTAAACCATCAGCAGGAAATGCTGTGAAGTTTTACTTTCAGTTTACTAATTAAATGTAGGGGCAAAAATTTTGTTCTATAAACTTTCATCAGAAACTATCTTCTGTGAAGGAATAATTGCCACCCTCCTTCCTCCTTTGCAGCTAACTCCTCTGTTCTACAAACTATCTCAGGCTGGATGTCATCTTCTAGGTGTTTCTGGCCTTTAGGATGCTGTGATGGAGAGTGGCCTGTCTCAGGCCGAACAGGTTCTGTGTCTGAAGGTAGAATTCAGAGTGACAGGATTTGAGGATATCAGCACTAGGAATCTTGCATTTCCAGCTGATGCTCCTGGCTGATATCAGTGGAAGTCACTTAATTGCGAACACATACATTGTTTACCTGATCAGGTGCTTCATGTCTGTCCTAAACAGTGTTGGACACACCGCAGGAGTTAACCAACACCACTAGGGTGCAGCTTGGTTTTTCAGCTCTGTGGTTGTCTGGGGATAATTTCTGACAGTGACATTTGGGTAACAAAACACGCTGTTGGACATCTGATTCCTCCAACTTGTTTCTACAATAATCTCACTTTCCAAATACCCTTTATTTTGACAGGGGGAAAACGCACGCAGAGCAGATGAATCCGAGGTACCTCCTGATGAGGGACAAGTTTCACAAGAACTGCAGCAGGCCAACCCCTCATTCATGAGCACAGCATGGGTTTTTTTCAAGACTTTCTTTGCATCCCTCCTTCCAGAAGGTCCCGGAATGACTCGCAACTGACTTGTCACCAGTCTACTTGTCCAACTGCAATGGGATTTAGTCTGAGTGCCTCAGGTGCCAACTCTGAACAAGGAGTGAAAGTGGGTGGTGCTTCCTTTGGCTTTCACTGCCCGGGCAAATGAAGCTACAAGAAGCCTTAAGTCATTGCAGCCTGGAGACTGAGATGTTTGCCCTCATTCCCAAGAACTCTGCTCTGTAGTGTTTATTAGGTACCCGTGTAGAGACTCGGCCTTGTAAACTTGTGCTCTAAATGCACGGGCTCTAAGCAGGTGTGCAAAAATGTTAGAGAAGCAAATTGCTTCTTTGCAATGTGATTCCTGTTGGAATGTTTTCAAATACTATTTAAATTACACTGAGTGTAGGATCTCCAAAAAAAAAAATAAATTGCTAGATATGCATTAGCAGATTTTTAGGAAAGATCTATTGTTAAATTGCTTCAACAATAGTTTAAATCTTCTGTCTGAAAATTTCCTATGAAGGATGTGCAATTTCCTTGTTGGACAAAGAGGAGGACTCTAAGATAGTGACCTCTTAATAAGCCATTACCTCAGTGGCATTGCAGGCTAAATTTCATGTTGCCAAATTCAGGTAGTTTAAACTCAAGGCTTAATTTTCCCTCTTCCCCCCCACCCAATCATGGGAGAAGAGTTAAATGTGTTCAGCTCTATCTAGCAAGAATTTATGCAAGATGTAAACTTCACTGCTTTTGGATGCAAAATTAAAGCAGTCTAATGTCTCTATTCAACTTTGAATTCTCACTCGAGAGTAACTCTTGTATTCTTTGTGTTCCCTTTAATTTCTGATTAAGGGCTTTGATTCCAATAAAATTTGCAGGCATTTATATCCATACCTGTATGCGCTGTTCAGCAATCGGAAAGTTGCCTGTGCAAAGCACAGGATGTGCTCTCAACTTGTTTTTATTGAAAAAAAAACCATCAATGTGTTGGGATATGAGGGGAAGAGATGCTCACAGAGCCTTCACTCAGCTCCTTGCCTGTGTTCTTCAGCGACCTGTACTTAAAGTGCCTTGAGAGCTTGTAGCTCACTGCGAGCTGCTGGCACAGAGGCTGTGGACATCTGGAGGCAGGTAATCCTGCAGGTGTTTGGAGAGTTTGGCATTTGATCCCTTGAGCTCAATGTGTGACTCCCGGTGGCTTCGCAGTGCATAGTCTTGGCTGGGGGATTTATCTTGGCTTGAAGTGTGCTGTGTGCAGGGACCAGGGCTGCTCTCAAAACTTGCAATGCTTTTCCTTGGTGCTACCTGCAGTTGGCAAATGTGTGTGTTTAGGAGTGTCTCGTCAGGGTGATCATGTGTGAGTTGATACAAGCAGTTGCCACAGCCCAACCTGTAATGCTTGATGTCGCTTCAGATCAGACTGAGGTTAGACATGGTTTGTTGGTGCTACCTGCAGCAGTGAGTTTAACATTAGTGATGTGTTTTCTTTGGCTTTGAACAACAATTTCCTTACTAAGCCTCTTGCCACACAGTTTTTCTGCCACATCTTTAATTTGTTCGAGGCCTGAGGGGGATGGGTAGGACAAAGCAGTAAAATTTAGCAATGAAGTCTTCTGTAAATACTTAGAATGAAGTAATTTGAGAGGAGGTGTCCCTGCTCACAGGTGGGGGGTTGGACCTGATTGGTCTTTGTGGTCCCTTCCAACCTGAACCATTCTATGATTTCTTTGGGTAGCTTCTGCATAAGCCTTTGAGGACGTTCTTGAGGGGAATGTCCCCTCTTTCCTGTCCCGCTAGTGGTAAATTTGCTGCTCAGCACTGTATTTTGTGGGTGATGGACTTTTTTTTTTTTTCTTCATGGTGTGTTTAATCATCGCTTGGGTATCTTGGCAATGTGCCTAAATCCACTGAGATATGCCTGGGCCCAATCCGGGGAGGAGAAGGTATTTCTTGACAACCAGACATAAACTGTTCTGGTTTAGGCAACAAGCAGAGTGTTGGATTACTTGGGAAACGTCTCATCTGAGAAGTTACCAGGGACAGTAAAACATCTGCATTGATGTCTTGAGGTCTTGCTACTCCCCCTAAGCAGGCGGAGTGGTTTGAAATTAGCTGGAAAACTAATGAAGCAGAGCTAATATTGCTGGAGGGGGGTAGCGAGTCTGCTGGGCCTTAGAGAATGTTTCTGTAATGGCTTAGTGGGACGTGTACCTCTGTTTGCTGTTGGGGTGGAGGGATGCTGTGACAACAGCAGAGGACACTGTGCAAATATTGTCATTGTAAATAGTGTGTGACTGTGCAGACACGCTGCCGGCGTGTCGGGAGAGCAGGGTTTGGCCGGGGGCTCTGAGCACCAGCGGCTGAGGCAGCCTGGGCTCACGTGGAGCTGGAGTGTGGTGTGGCCCGAAGTCCTCTTCCCAATCCCCGTGTGTGGGAGGCCTGGGCTTTGCCGGAGGTGGCCTGGGAGCAAGCGGGGAGGACAGAGGTGTGGGAGCAGTGGAGGAACGGAGGCAGCTTAGGGCAGAGGAAGGGTGATGTAAGGGGACTTGTAAACAACGATGGTGTGCCAGCTGTGGGTGAGACGGGGAGGCGATTAGACATTCGGAAAAAATGAGCCTTGAAACTTGCAGAGCAAGAGTGTAGGAGTCCCAGAGGTTTTCTGGGAATAATGTGACCCTGTGCTGGGACTGCAGTGATCAATTTGCAGAGAACAGAGGGGACATCCCAGGTTTATGAGTCTAGGAAGCTGGGTTTGTCCTGGCTCACACTTCGAGCTGAGTGGTTCTGCTGCTCATGTAAATCCTCTTCATGCCTGCAGGCACAGCTGGGCAGAACTTACCTGTTGAGCCATGAGGGTGTTGTGGGGCTGCCCTGGAAGCAGGGAGGTTGTGTGGGTGGTGATGGTCCACAGAGCAGCAAAGAAGCAGCTGAATAAAACCAGCTTCTCTGCTGCTTTGTCTCCTGAAATCCTCTGGCAGCTTTCCCAAATTGAGAGCAGGTGTCTGTCCTTGCTGGAAACAAGCTGAGGGAGAAATGTACTAGATGTCTTATCTCAGGCACCTTTCTTCTCACTGCAGTAACTTCTAACAGGCTGCTTACTTGAGGAGTCATCGAAGTCCTGTTGGTCACCAAGGGTGTGCTCCTGTCCTCAATTCATGGAACGTAAAGCTCATGAGAATGAGGTTGCTGCTGAGCAGATGACCTCTGTGTGTGTGTGGGCCCACTTCCCCTTTTCTCCAGGGAGCTGTGCATGTGCTGGTGGTCCCTGGCTGCTGAGGACATGCCAATGGCTGTGCACTTTCCCAGTGAAGTGTTAAAACCTCCCTCTGTTCTTTGCCCTGGGATCAGTCTCTAGTTTTTTGAGGCTGGTGGGATTTGCAGAGCTGTGCTGGTCTCTCCTGGGGGACAACAGGCCAGCTGGAGGCCATCCCAGAGTTATCCCCCCATCTTGTTACCAAGCAGGCCAACTGCACCTTCACCACCTCATCCCAGCCCTTCTGTTTTGTAAGAAGCTCTTGAAATGTCTGCCAGTGTTAAATGTTGTCTGGATGTCAAATGGAATATCACGGAGGTAGCAACAGCCCTGGTCTATAGCCAGGGTCACAAACCGGTGGAGGGGGACTTGAGGTCTGTTAGTGCCCAGCTGCCTGCCAAGGAGGGTTGGGCAAATGTTGGGAGATGCTGCTTCTAGGCCTGCGTCTTGTGCCTGCTCATTGGCCTGTGCTGCAGAGGAACCACCCATAAATTCTTATATTAGCACTGAAAGTTGTATTTGCTGCTTTTTCTCTTTCAGTTGATGTGGCAGAGTCAGTGCTGCAGAAACACAACTGGTCACTCTTCCAGGCTTCAGCTCCCCTGCCCTTGGCAACCTCGGCTATGAAAAGCCTGGGCTGACCTAGGGCCGTGTGTGTGCCAGCTTATCTTTGGGGCTCTAGAGGTTGTTATGGGTGATACTGGAAGGGAAACCAAGGCCAGGTTGGATGGGGCTTTGAGCAACCTGATCTAGTGGGAGGTGTCCCTGCCCATGGCACTAGATGATCTTTAAGGTCCCTTCCAACCCAAACCATTCTGTGAAATCAGGTTGGTTTCAGGAGGATTTGATGGAAAACTATGTGAGATGCTGT
The DNA here is from genome assembly GCA_025774025.1 of Xenus cinereus. Classification (NCBI taxonomy): domain Eukaryota; kingdom Metazoa; phylum Chordata; class Aves; order Charadriiformes; family Scolopacidae; genus Xenus; species Xenus cinereus. The sequence continues at coordinate 24,112,430 of JAOXJK010000062.1, forward strand.
TGTTCAAAAAGTGACAGTCTGTTAAAACCTCACAATTAACAAACTGGAGTTGGTGAATTTACTTGCTGTCTTGCGTCTAAGCCTGTCATGGTCAGAACTTCTAACTGTAAGAAACGAGCTCTCTTCAACTCGGCATTCCTGCTCCTGGGGCTTGGTGGCACAACCCCGGGCAAGGCAGGTGGTGGCAATCCCTGGCTGTGGGGGATGGAGCGTGGCCCTGTGTGCTCTCGGTGTGAGAGCAGAGAGTTCAGGTTTGCTCCCCCCAGGCTGACCCCCCCGTGTGAGCCCCGAGGTGGTGCTGGAGCCCGTCCTGCTGACGGGGCAGAGTGTGGCCGGGTACCTGGAAGGCTCTATCTCAGGAAGCAGCTGCGGGGTAACACCGAACGCTTGGGTCAGAGCAGCACAAAGATTAATGGCACCGAGATGTACTTCTGCTCTGGAGGGTGTGGGGAAAAACAACCCTCTCTTACAGACCAAGCCCCAGAAAGGTGGTGAGCGCGTGTGCGCGTTCATGGCCTTTGGATAAAGCCTTACACAGCAAATATTTATCAAAACATCTCCCACCACTACATGCCAGCTTGGGCATTTAACCTTTCTTTGGGTTTCAAAGCCTGCCCCACCTCCCGCTAGCTGAATTTAACCTTTCTTTGAGGTTTTTAAGTCTGACCTGCCTCCTGCTAGCCTGACCTTGCACTGGGAGGAGGAGGGTGGGCTGCCGTGTCCCTGCTGCCTGGTTACTCCAGGGCAGGGATGCTCGCAGCACCTCCATGTTCCACATGCTTCTGCTATTGTAGGCGGAAAGTCTCCAGCCTTCCTGTTCTGGCTGGAGGTCAATGCCCGGCAGTCCCCTGCCCTCCTTTGTCCTCAGCTCAGGTCAGCTGCTAGCAGCAACCTCTGCAGTGGTGGTGGGGCAGGAGAGATGGCCTGTAAGGGGGCTGTAAATTAACTATACATCTACCAGGACCAGCACATTGGCTCTCAGTTCTTGGTCTTTCTACCCTTAGACACCGGTGACAAATGTCTCTGTATCAAAATGCCCTGGTTTTCCCTTTCCTTCCTGCTGGTGTGAATTGCTGCCCTGGGCTGAGGGATGGCTGTGATGTCCTGGGTCCTGCTCTGCTTTCGTTTACAGTGATGGATGCCAGGTTCTGCTTCCCCGCTGCAGCGTCTGCTCCAGAGCTGTTCCAGTAAAGCTGCCCGCAGCGCTCCTGAGCCTGTGTCCTGCAGTAAATGGGAGTGTGTCCTTCCTCGGCTGCAAGCTGCTGGGGAGGGCTGGGCATGTGAGAGCCATGAGCTGAAGGACAGAAACCAGAGCTCTTGCAAGGTTAAAGCCTCTTGAATTTAAATCCTTTTGTAATGGGTCTGTGCCCTCCCCAGCTTCCCTGTAAAGAGGCCTCCCGGTCAGGGTAGTGAGGATGCAGAGCCGAGATGATGGCGCTGGGCTGCCGTGTGGGACCTTTGCTGGTCAGACAGCTGCTGTGCGAGCCGAGGAACAACCACAAAACCATGGCTGAAAGGCAAAGAACAAATTTAATCTTGATACCTCACGGATTGGGGAATCTCCAAAGCAGCACCCGGGCAGAGGCAGGCAAGCAGGGGACGCAGGCGGTGCCGAGTGAGAGAAAGTCCTCGTCAGCAAGGGAATGAGAGAGCAAGAGCTCACACTTGCTGTTCTTGCCTGTATTTCAAGAATTCAGGCAGGCAGAGTTTTCCGCTGTGCTTTGACCTTCTTCAACAGCAGGGCAGGAGCGTCGGGCATGTTGGGTAAGGTGCCCCTGAGTCCATCCCAGGCCTTCGTTATTTAAGCGTAGATGTTCTACTTGTTGAGCACGTAAGACTAAGCGACAATTAGCGTGATAGATGTGTTTTCCAGCACCCCGTGTGCAAGTCACTTGAGCGTGTTTACAGTCCTCCTTGCCAAACTTCTGTTACTTTCCCACACCTGCTATCTCTGTATGTGCTTCTAACATTTAATAGCTGATTATTATTAGGTAATGCCATGGCGGCTCGCGGCAGGCAGCCAGTCCCGGGCCACCACGCTGCTTGTCTGGAGGAAGCCTCGGGGGGTCAGTGACCGGCAGTGCCTCCCGCGGGGTACCCGAGGCCGTTCACTTTCTCAACTCAGGAAGAAAACAGGGTGGGGGCCGTGGACGGCAGGGCTCCCCGGAGGAAATGTGCTCACCCGGTGCAGGGAGGAGGGGGCATCTGCCGGGGAGAGGAGGAAGGCTGGCACCTTGTCTTGCTCGGGGGGGTGAGCATGGCTAGGATCTCACCTTTCCTTCTCTGTGAGTCTGTGCTGGCAAAAGAGTTCACAGGAGCCTTGTTGCTGAGATGATAACCTCACTCTGTCTTGTCCCCGAGCTTGTTTTGGGATGGGTGGACCCCAGCACCACAAGAGGGGTGCGGGGAGGATGGTGGCATGCAGGGTGGGTGTGCAGAAGGAGTGGATGTGAACTTGGGTTTCTAACATTTCCCAAATAGCAGCAGAGAGGCAAGGTGTGTGAAACCCTTCACTTAAAGGGCTCTTCCCCCATCAGGAAGGTGTCAAAACAAGGACGGTCCCCAAATCCAACCAACACAAAGAGCATCCCAGTCCTGGGGCCCTTCAGGGATGTGGGTTCACCCTGTTACCCTCCAGCAGTAACAGGAGGGCTCCCTTTCCCAGCAGCGTGCCTCAGTTTCCCCACAACATGCCTAAAATCAGCGGAGGGGGGAGCAGTTAACCTGGGTACCTTTTGAACAGGGCTTGGCTGGGAAATTTCTGCAAGAATGGGAAATATGGAATATTTCTGTGCTAAGAGCAAATGAAGAACTGGCTGGAGGCAGTGCAAGGCTTTATCCCCTTCCAATCTCCATCCCCCTCCTGCCTCGATGCATGCATGTCCTGAGTTAAAGCAGTTTTGGCAGGAGAGCCAAGTCCTGCAGCCCGAGCGCCTGCTGTGGGAGGAAGGCGGCGTGCGACTTGAAGGGTGTTAAGGAAACTATCGGAAGATTAGGAAACGTGTGATGAGTTTTGATAACTGGAGGAAGCAGGTCATGTCCTGCTTCCAACGAGATCTGCTTGGAGGTATGAAAGCAGCCTTTGCCACAGTCAAGAATCAGTTGATCTCGTCGGTGCTCTCCGCTCTGGCCGAGGATGCTCCGGGCTGGCAGGATGGGGCTGGGGACCTTCGGTGTCTTGCTAACGCTCATCCACGCATCAGCAGCCTGTGAGTTTGGGCCCTTTCCTTACAGCATCACAGGGATCGTCTGCAGGATGACCAAGCCGGCGGCGTTGCTGTGTAAGTGTCTGCCATGGGGCTGCGCTTCCCTCTCTCCATCAGAAGTTTGAGATAGATCAACCAAACGAAGGGGTTTCTTGCTTCCCTGGCTCTTATGGAAACTGTTTATCTAGTAAGAAGTATTAATATCTGCCTGGGAGCATGGGTTAAAGCACTGGATAGGCACAACTTCTCAAAGGACCTAGAAAACAGTCCCCAACCCCTCTGCTTAGCCCAAAGTTTTAGCGCCGCTCCTCAGTGGGGGTGTGATGGAAGAATTGGAGCAAATATGTGTTTGATTTCTCATTTCGCTGCAATCTCATCTCCTGGGGCTGGTGTGCAGAAGGGGAGAAATGGGGTTCCTCTGCTGCCATGGGTTTATTTGCAAAGATTTTGGGGCTTTGCAGGTAGGGGGAGAATAATTAGTGCTTCTGCAAAGGGTGGGCACAGCCCTGTTCCATCCCCTCCGAGAGTGGTACACACTGAGAAGGATACTGGGCCAGACTAAGAGAGGGTATTTCTGTCAGGAAAGAGTCCTGTGAAAGCGTTCGCCTGAGGCTGGGGCTGGAACAAGCCGGATAACGTTAGGAAAATGTGTACAGAGCCTTCAGTCTCAGAAGTTTTCCTTTGGAAATCCAGCAGCTGACTGCAATACAAGCAAGAGACAGCAGAGCAAAGTCAAGTCAACAGCTTGTGTGATGTAAGGAAAAGCACAGGTTCAACCTTTCCAAAATCTGCCCTGAAAGTGCAGGTGAGGTGTGTGAAAGCTGGGCTTGAGTCCCTGGGAATGGTCCTGCTGGTCACTGTCGAGCCACACACACTGCTGTCCTCAGCTGCCCTCAGCTGTTAAAATTAGGGATTTATTTTTTTTTTTAACGCACTCTGAAGCTACTTCTAGAGCTTCCTTAATCGTACAGAAATGCCTTGGCTAAAACTCTTCCGTAGGGCTTTAATCCAGGGTGCGGGCCCGGCTTTGCAGCCAGGAGAGACTGCAGTTTGCTATCTCTGCCCTTCTCTTCCACCGACAGTGAACCAGGAAACAGCACGGGTCATCCAAGCAGCATTCAGAAATGCCAAATTCCCCAATATCACTGGGGAGAGGTCCATGCGGCTGCTCGGCAAGGTGGCCTACGGGCTGAGCAAGTGAGTATCTCTGTGTCTCTGTGCCAGGGGATGCACAGAGGGTGAGGGGAACGGCAACTGGCCACGGAGGGAGCTTTTGGTCCGGCGATTCCTGGCAAAAGCAGAAGTCTGGACCAGGGCAGGCACATTTTCTGATCAATGCCTTGCAGACAATTTGCACGTCAATGCTTAAGGTGCTGATGTATTATTATTTAAGAGCTCTTCCAGCTGGGCGGGCAGATGTAGAGCACAGTGGGTTCCCGGTGGGTTGGGGAGCTCTGTCCCTGCAGGCTGGAGCTCCGGGGGCCCGTCACCGACAGATGGTGCCCACAGCCCATGGAGTGACAGCGGGGACCTGGGGCTGCCGGAGCCACCCTTGTCAGCAGGATGTCGCTTGGCGGTGCTTTGTGACAAACAAGGCTGGGTGTCGCTGTGTTACTAACCTTTATTTGGGGACAACAAATGCCACCGTACAAAGGCAGGATGGATTTCCTGTGGTGGCCGCAGCTGGCACAGAGCACGGCAATAAAACAGGCTGTTTCTGCTGCGCGTAGCTCTGTGTTTCCTCTTCAAAGCCTTTCCCCCACCTTGTGTCTGAACATGGCAGGGGGGAGCAGCGCATCAAGGCTCAGTGACAGCACCGTGGCCCCTGTGATTTGCAAAAGGTGGCCACAAGAGGTGGCACAAGGCCCATAGAGACCCCACGTCCTGAGGAACAAAACCCTCGACAGGTCACAGAAAACAGCCCCCGGGGTTGGGGAACAAACTGGGTTTCTGTTGTTTCCAGCATCCAGGTCAATGACTTGTCCATAGAGCAGAGTGAGGTGGAGCTGAAGGAGAACGATGCCATTCACATCACCATTAAAAACGTGACGGCCGTCTTCAAAGGGACCCTGACCTATGGCTACGCGGGAGCCTGGTTGTAAGTAGCCGGGGGCTGACTGCTGCCCAGCCCCACGGCCAGCCCTGGCCTGAGCCAAGCCAGGTTTTATATGCCAGCAGCGCTGCTTAGCCCCACCACTGCTCTCCTCAGCTTGCTTTCTGCCTTTCTTCCATCACTTCATCATTTCTTTCATCCATCCTGTCTCTTAACACATCAGCGACAAAACCACTTGCCTTGCTCAGGCCTTTAAACACATTTTTATTTTCTTCTTTATCTTCCTGTACAACTTAGAGTGCTGCTGGTTGTTGTTCTGACTTTGTCCTGAGTTGGTTGTACAGTAGTTTGTTCTGAAGGGAGTGTCTTTTGAAGGTTTCTAAGCTGTGAACTGAGCTTCGGTAATTCCTATTTATCACACAACACCAGCTTCCAAATGCTACTGCATTGAGCCTTCAACACCAAAGGAAAATCCATGTCCTTCCCCAAATAAGCACAGGTGGGGTGGTTTGGGGGGTGTCGTTTTGGGTTTTTTTTATATCTGTACCCTCCACAGCGATACTGGGTCCTTATATAGCAGCACTATAAGTAGATGCTATAAAATCAACAAACGATTCTGCCCTCCCCTCGCACAAGGATATAAGATGGCCAAACTGTACAAATTGTCTTTTCCCCTCCGCCTCATTGCTCTACGAACTTTGAGTGGGGAAAAAGGGGGGTTAATGCTCCTGTTCTCCTGAGTGCTGCTGAGGCAGTGGCGTGCCATCAGGGAGAAGCTGCCCCCAGCACTGGTTGCTAAACGTCCTCTCTTCTGCCGTTACAGTCTGCAGCTTTTCCATTCGGTTGATTTTGAAATCGAGTCTTCCATTGACCTTCAGATAAATATTAAACTGAGTAAGTAGCAGCTGGGGATCGCTGGCCGCAGGGGGTCTGTGTGTGGGTGCTTCCTCCAGAGCAGCAGGACGGACCGGGTAGGGGACAGCGAGCTTTGGCTGGCTCCCCTCATCTCCGTGGGCATCCGACGGCACCCAGAGGCTGAAGTGGGTCTCTGCCACCCTGTGCCCACAGGACAGGAGACAAGGTGGCCCTCAACAACCTTGTAGTTTTAACACACCAAGCAGAGGAAGATGGTACAAACCATTCCAGCAAAGTAATGCCGGTTTAATCCAGCAGCAAGTGAAGAAGGGACTGGCCTTCTGGGCTGTCTTTAGGACCGGCTTTTTATCTCCTGCTGTTCAGGATGACTTGGAAAAAAAAAATGGTGATGTTTCCAAAGAGGGAGGCAAATGAGGGCTTTTTTGCAGGAGGTTTGAACACCCTTACAGTGCACTTTTTCAGCTCTCTCCAGACAAGGCCCAAGGTGTGCTCTGGGAAATGAAGCCTCTTCCTTGGGAAGGTCAATAGATTTAGACAAGAATGGGATAGAGACAAACTACAGCCTTCCCCATCCCATAAGGGATGAGAGGGATGTGGGTGTGCGTGTGCCTCAAAATACATTTTCCTGGTAAGCTCCCAGGGGGAGAAGAGCAGCACAAAGCTTTCAATGGCAGCATACTGCAATTTTTAAACTTTTCGCAACATGACTATATTCCTTCCCTGCTCTGGTTTGTGGGTTGCACATAGTGCCCAGGTTCTCCTGCGTGATGTTAGGGGACAGCTGAGTCCCTGATGATGGGAGCAGGCAGGTATCCAACTGAAGCGTGAAGAAAGGTGTCTGGTAGACTTGTTCGTCTGGAGCTGTGAGCAGAAACCCTCCATCCAGGCACGAGGTAGCCCTGTCTGCCCCAACTTTGCAGGGTCCTCAGTCTTTTGGAAACATCCCCCAAGAGGTGTGGGTAACTCAGAGCTGCTCCTCTGCAGTGATGCCCTGCTCCAGGTCTGCAAAGGATACTCACCCTCCTTGTCTCGGTAGCAAATTAAATATTTTTTATCTTTTTTCTTTCCTCTCACACAGTGTGCCAGAAGGACCAAGTGGCTGCCGATGCCTCAGACTGTTATTTGAGTTTCCACAAACTGACGCTTCGGCTCCAAGGAGACAAGGAGTGAGTCTGTCCCCCCTCAAAATTGGGCTTCGCTTGCCCCACTGCTGGTCCCTGAGCACTTCAGCCCAAGTGTCACCCACCGTGGGGACCGCTGGGTGTCCTTGACCATGCTCCCTGTCTTGCGCAGGCCAGGCTGGCTGAAGCAGCTCTTCACAGATTTCATCTCCTTCACTTTGAAGCTTGTTCTCAAGAGTGAGGTAAGATCAGCCACTGCCCATGGACAGAGGAAGGGTTGGTTTGTACGCTGCACATGCCTCTCCTCACCTGTGCCCACAAGATAGTAGCAATATCATTTTAGTGCTTGCGAAAAATAAGGCAAATAAATAAAATCCACAAAAAAACCCCAGCTTGGACGAGGCGGGAGGTTGTGCTGACACTGGGATCTCTGATGGTGCTGGACTCCGACTGACAGCCCCCAGACCTCACCCTGCAGCCCAGCTCTGCTCCACAACAATCAATCCCGCCTCCAGTTTTTCCCCCTCTTTTCCTTTTGTAGGTGTGCAACGAAATCAATTTTCTTGCCCAGGTGATGGCAAATTTTGTACATGATTTAGCAGGTAAATATCCTTGGTTTTTGTTTTCTTTTTTAATGTAACAATCGAGCCCCAGCAGGAGAGCAGCCACACACTTCAAAAAAGTCCTTCAAAAATTCATATGGGATCCCAAGCCCTCAGACAGCAAAATAAACCTTAGCAATGTTATGCTTTGAATTTTCTGCATCAGGTTGATTTTTAAGGGTGACTGCACTGGTGGAAAGACACTTTACAGTTCATAAGGTATTTCTCCTTCATTATTTAATGACCCGAGGTGCAGGACAGCTACAGAAGGACTGATGTTGGCCATTCCAGGAGAAAGCACCGGGGCTGAGCTATTACAGCATCTGCATCTGCTCGCTGAAGATTTTCCCAGGTTCCCAGGCCCAAATATCAGGAAAAAGGAGCAGAATGTAGAACTGAGAGTAATTACCCATATTTCCCAGTGGAAAAACTGAGTCAGTGAGCAGCAGCAAGACTCTCCAGTCCCATCCCTGTGTCCTTTTATAACTCCCAGTCACCTCCTGCACCAAGCCCTAAAAGCAACTGTCACAAACTCTGCTTAAGGTCATGCTTCTGGTGTGAGGTTTTTGTATTTTCTTCCTGCAGCAAATTTTGTCCAGGATGAGGATATCAGACTTGATATCTCCCTTGCATCAGTTCCTCTAATAAAAGCAAATTACCTGGAGTCACACCACAAGGTACAGTAACATGGGCTGCAGAGACGGAAGGTCTCTCTGGTGCTGATGTCCGCTGGAGGGCTGGGAGGGACGGGTCCCTTGCTGCGGTGCTGCGGCGCGGGCTGATGCCGACCAGCTCGCTCTCTGCTCTGAGTCCAGGCAGGCTAACGCCTGGCCACAGAAAAGCAGGTATTGACATTTTGTCCTCTCTCCCCTCTGCTTGTCGCGGCCGACACGCTTTAAAGGGCCTTGTCCTGTATAAGAACTACTCTGACGTCTTCAGTGACTCTGTCTTCTCCCCGTCGCTGCTGGCCGAGTCCCGAATGCTCTACTTCTGGCTGTCCGAGCACATCCTCAACTCCCTGGCTTCAGCAGCGTTCCTGGACAAGCGCCTGGGACTGACCATCACAGGGGAGAAGCTGAAGGTGACTAGTTCAGGGGTGGTTCCCTCCTTACCTCATATTTTGGGGAAGAGAGTAAAAAAAATGCCTAAATACTGGGTTTTTTTTTGGTGAGAGCTAGTTTCTGTAGAAGACGGGTATCTGTAGTCGGCCAGTACATGTGATCCTGGTCAGAAATTGGTACGTCTTAGCAAGTGTGTGCTACCAGGTAGTGTTACCTCTCGGAGCAATAGCATCAGCCGATAGAAAACTTGTCTTCTGAGTTATATGGTGACATGATTTTCTGTGGGAAGTGAAAGGGGGTGAACTCAGCCACGAACTGAGTTGGTCACACACCAGCACTCTGGGCCATCCAGCCTGCATCGGGGCTAACCATAATCTCTCTCATTGTTCTACAACCTGTTTCTGGTTTGTTTCTGAAGGCACTGTTTGAAATGGAAGACACGGAAGCTCAGCGGAAGGCAGTGCAGACGGTAACTGCATTTTATGTCAGATGTCCATTTTCAAATGGATTCTGTTGCATTAAAACATCTCGTGTCCTTTCCTCGACAACTCAAAAGTCTTGGGTGCGCCTGACAGAGAAACCCAGGGAGTGATGGAGAAATGGTTGTGCTTTGCAAGCATTTCTCCACCCTCCATGCTGGCACAGCTTCCCTGAAACCTGGTTATTGGGCTTGTGTGGAGGAGGAATTGGGGACTATGAAGGGGATGCAGTTGTGTGGAAAGTTGGTGTGAAATTGGGATGTGGTATGGAAAAAGCCTGACTCTTCTGTTGCTCCTTATGTGACCAGATTTTTCAAGGCACCTCCTATAATGACTCTGTGGCCAAGGTGTGGAGTCTTGCCCATCCCCAAATCTCTGTTCAGCCTGAAGGGACTGTCGTGAAGTCCTTTGTAGGAGTGGAGATCAGCATCTTTCCCCCAGGAGAAGAGCCCCTAACGGTTCTGTACATGGAGAAGGTCAGTTCTTGCTTCTCTTGACTGTGAAGACCTTGGGAGAGTCTCTGTGCCAAGTTTGGACCACTCCTGCTTCTCAGGGACAGGATGAGCAGGGAGCCCTTTGGGAAGGTTGGGTGACTAAACCATGGGAAGTGGAGCAGGTGTATCAGTTCCTTCTAGTGCTCCCCTCTCTTCCCTCATTGTCTGAAGCTGGGAATGAAGGTAGTGACCGTGTTGGCTCAAGGACTCCTCACGGGTGGGCAAGGTGGTAAGTGCAGAACTGGAAAGTTCTGATGAGCCCCCATTAACCTGTATTGGGCAGTGAAACTCCTTTAGCTGAGGTATTTCAGGAGAGAAATGACAGCACCGTGGGAATGTATTTCTTTTGAAATCTCCCCATTCCCAAATTCTAGCTTTGTCCCCCACATAGAGAACAATTGTCTCTGAAATGGTTAAACTGTCATCTCCTGCAGAACTGGAATAGAGAATAATTCCCTCCTGCCCTCTGCAAGTAGCACATGTTTGCAGGATGTTACGGGGAACTACGCATGGCTCTTCTTTTGTGCTCCAGGTGGTCCTGGTAGGAGTGCAGAAGCACTGAATTAGAGGTGGTCCCTAAAACTGTGGCTCTTAGGCTGTGATCTGCTCCTGGACTGCCAGGCCCCTGCAACTGGATCACAAAATGCTCCTTTTAAATGAATGTTTGCATACAGGGAAGAGCAAGAAAAAGAGCCAAAATAGCCAGAATGCAGAGATTGCTTTCTTTTTAAATTTGGTTATAAATGTGAGACTACTTGTGGTGGCCCTGGCTACCCAGCGGCTGGCCTCTCCACATCCAGTCTGAAGATCTTTCACGTTGAGATGGATGGTAGTTGGGAAACAACACTTTATGTAACCATTTCCTTCCTCAAGCAGGATTTGGTTCACAAAGTGGCAAAACCATCAGTCCTGTGGATAAGCCAGTCTGGAGCCCCACAGGCTGAGGCTGTAGGCATCAGGGAGAAGTTTGCTGCATGCAAATGGAGAAGAAAAATCCTTCTCTAGTAATATCTGGAGATAAAGCTAGGAGGATGTTCAATTCTGGGTCATAGAAATAAAGTAGAATTTCCAAATGCAGTTCCCTGCTATAAGGCAAGATGAGCTACATCTCAGCTCTGCCGCTCATCTTCTTGCAGGAAATCACGGTCACCATCCAAGCTGCCTATGCAGAAAAGAAACTCATTCTGCACCTTTTGGACTCCAGGTGGGTACTGTAGACTCTCGTGGTCTCATTGCCTCTTTTAGCCCATGTCTGAGAACAGCACAGAAAGAGGATCTCTGTAGCTCTTATTGACCTTCCCCCCCTCCTTTTCCTTCCCTCCAGGACAGAGTTTAAAGTCTTTAAATGCACAGCTAATCCAAGTGGGGTAAGTCCCAAGCAGGTATTCTCTAGGCCATTTGCTGCTAAACGATGTCTTTAAAACTCTTTTGTACGAATTTTCTGGCTTTCAGAATGACCCGTCCATAAGAAACTTCCTGCAGACAATGATCTCGGTTGTCGGGATCCCCGAGGTGATTTCAAGTGAGTTTTCCCTTTGGGGAAGTGCCAATGTACTCCGTAAGGTGTCCAACATCAGAGGTCCTAAACCTAAGCACTGAAAAAATACATCAATAACCCTGAGAGCTGGGGAGGGGGGATCCACGTCACTGATGTGAATTTCTGCTGGATTCACTTGGGGAACAGCCTTTGTAAATGGCTGGGACAAAGGAAAAGTGAGTTTTCCTTCAGGCCGAAGGTTGCGGGGCGTTGGGGCACAATTAGCTTTTGGCAACAGTCACACAAGGTTGCAGTAAGCAGCAAGGCAGGATGGCTGTACCTGTAATGGTGTGGGTTTACTGATTCCACAGGAATTGAACCAGCTTTGACCTCACTGATGAACAGCAAAGGACTTCATCTATTTGAGATCAGAAATCCTGAGATCATCACAAGAAAGGTAAGCAGAGTTTGGAAATACCTGACTCCCAAAGCCCTTCTTGGGAGTGCGGCACAAACTAATATAATAGGTTTTTTTTTCCTCCTCCCTTTTTAGGGATACGTAATTGTACAACTTGACTTCAGCTTTCCAAATCATTTGCTTCTTGATTTTCTTGAGAAAAGATTATAGAGCTGATCTCTTCATAAAGGAGCATAGGAGCTTGTCTACAAACAAAGATTGTGTGTGAACCCATTAAAAGATGAGGTGATTTAAATCAGCTTTGGTTGAATTGTCTTTCCTTTTCCTAATAAATGCTCTGGTTCCTGTGCAATTGTATTTCTGTGGAGTACTTTGTACTTCCTCTGCAAAGATCTTAAAGTCTGCAACTCTATGCATGCTGCTTTTTCAGGACTTGTGTTCTTAGGAGTAAGGGTTGGACCCTTGAAGTGCACGGGCTCTGGGTTATCACTGATGGTTGGCTGCAAAAATGGGCTTTGCCCACCTTTTGGCATCTCTGTTGTTCTATTTTGGAAATGAAGCACCTTTTGTGCTGATCCTGGGTTTCGTTTCTACCATGACACAAGAGGCTCCTGGTTTTGACAGACTTCAGCATCTCGCATGACATTACCAAAATCCAAGTAAGCTCGGAACCAGTTATTGCTAAAAGACCTGGCTATGGCTGAAAAAAGTAAATGGGATGTTAATTTACAGTGCAGTACCATAACACAGAGATCTGATGCCCTGGGTGCTTTCTTTCCAGAGCCTGTAGAGTCTGTGTAGAACTCCAGGCAAATTATTACACCCGTGTTGTCAAGATAGTTGGAGCAAGCTTGAGAGAAGCAATAAAAATGATAAGGAAGCCAAAGAGATTATAAGACACAGTGCAAGTGTCTAGTCAGACAGCAGGTTCCTATTCCTTCCTACTACAGTGCAATAATTTATCTGAAGTGGCTTAGTTATTTTTACTTCTCTTTTTCTAACTTGTCCTTTCACTTGGAAGTGATCTCAGGCACCAAGCCCAAGACTGCAATGGGGATCACAGTAACAAAGGCAGAGGATGATGTTCTCCTCCCTCACAAAGCAATATTAAAGTTGGGGCTTCCACAAAGAGCCCTGCAAGGCTGGTAGCAGCCTGGCCTCTGTTTCTTGGGCTCTCTGGGCATGGTGGTTGCTCCCTCCCATGGATGTGCTCCCTGGGGACTGAGCCCAGGACTCTCTGACCTGCTCCTCTCCCACACTCATCACCACTGATCTGCCCCAGCACCTCCTTGCTCCTCACAACAGCTTAAGATCTCTCCAGAGGCCACGGTGTCGCAGCTGGTGGAGGAGAAGGCTGGGGCATGCTGAGTAAGCTCACTTGAGAGCTTGCTCAATGGTGTTGCTCCACGGCAGCCAAGGTTTATCTTCCTGGTCCTTAACCAGCAGTGTCCAAGACATCACTGCCAGAACCAAGTGGCACGAAACTCATGACACCATTGTGTGACCAACACTGGCCTTGAAGAAGCCCTGGTGTAGTGGGCAACTTTCCTTTTCCTTCCCATCCTGTTCCCATCACTGCCTCCCCCAGCCATCCCAGTACCGGCAGAGGGCTTGTCTCTGCTCCCTCCAGCTACCAATGCTGAGGTGACACTTTCCCTTTCGCATGGCAATGTCTGCTGAAGACCATGGGAACTGGCTTCTGTCAAGCCACAGCCCTCTAGTCCTCCTGTATGACATCCCACTAGAATGAGGAGTATTAATAACAAAATAAATGGCAGAAAAAAAGCATTTGGTGGTGCCTTGCCCTGCTGGGGGGGGAAGGTGTCCACTGGAGAAATTCAGTGGTGACGGGCCCTCAGGGCTGGGAAAGACGGCTGCCCTTGCATGGGGGAGCGGAGCGGGGACTCTGCTGAAGGAGGAGGGGAGATGCAAGAAAGCGGCCAGCAGACCCCCCGAGGGTCCCTGAGCTGCCTCCATGGGGGGGTGCAGCGCCCACCGCAAAATGGTGGCCGAAGCCCCCCCCCCGCCCCCCATCCCGCGGGGCGCTCGAGGGGGCGCCTCGAGCCCCTCCGCAAAATGGCGGGGTCGGGCGCTGAGGGAACGGCGGGCGCTCCTCGCCGATCCTGGCATCGAGCCGAAGCCGCCGGCGCTTCTGCGATCCCACGTGCTTTCCCGGCAAAGCCGCTTCGTTCTCCGGGCGGGTTCGCTCTACGGGCGGCCGCGGTGGGGCGGCCCTGAGCTGCCGCCGCCGCCGCCGTTCCGGGAGCGCGGCGGGACGGACCCACACGGCGAGGTGAGTGCCCGCGGGTGCGGGGTCCTCGCTGCTCGTTGCGGGGAGGACCGGGCAGCGTCATCCGATACTGCCCCGTCCTCCCTTCCACCTCCTCCCCGCCTGGGGCGAAGGTGTTGTGCGGAGGCATCGCATGAGGATTTAGATTTGGGGGGGGCAGGGGTGTGGCTGCGCCCCTTTGCTTCCCCATGCTCATGGCTGAGGTCAGAAGCGTTCCTGCCGGTGACTTTCGCTCCTGGTGCAGGGGAGCTGCAACACCCCAACGTTGCGGCGTTCACAGGCCAGAATGGCGTATGGGAACCCGCCAAGGATGGGATTGGGGATTTTTAGGTGCAGACCTGTGAGTTTGGCTGTAAAGGCGTTGCCTTGGTAGTGCTATGGTGGCTCCTGGCCTGGTGGAGACACTGGTGGGAGCTGTGGTGGGGTCTCCCCGGCGGGGAAGATGGCAAAATGGGGCAGAACTTGCAAAATGGGACAGAACGTGGCGGGAGGTGCTGCCTGTCGCCTCCCCAGCTGCTCCGCGCCACCCCCAGTCCCTCCAGCCGCCCCCGGTTCTCCCCGAGCTCCCTCATCCCCTGCGCCATGCTCCAGGCAAGACCACCAGAGCAAGTGTTTCTGTTACAAGCCTTTGTATCAGGACCTCGTTATTATTTTTTTACCCTGATAAACTCACTTTGAAAGAGCACTGTGGGTCACCTTGCCTTGTCAAGGACTTGGCTGTAGGCTGTCTCTGCTTTTCCAACTTAGCTTCTCTGGCACCTAGAAGAGTATTAGTAGTGTCTCACTGCTTGTTGCATCCTCTCTGCTGGATCTGGAGATCTCTGCACACAGTTCTACCTAGAAATCTGGGATTTTTTTCCTCAAATCATTCCCATTTACTACAGTCTTACTTAAACCTTGTCCTCAGTCCAAAGAAAGGGCAGGTTGTTTTTTTTCTCTTAGATATGGTGGAAACGGTAAATAAATATTTCCCCATGTGCCAGAGTAATCAGATATGTGTATAAATAAAAACATTCTTCTTGTGAGAGCCTGAAGCACAACCAAGTGAGAGTTTACGAGAGTGTTTGCCCCCAGTCCCCTTTCTTTGGGCCACTCTCCAAAAGCCTTGTGGAAGTTATTGCCTAGCTATAGATTTTAGAATAGGGTAACGCTCTTCAGCTGTTCTGATGATTGATTTTCTTCTGCTCATCACACTGGTTTTACCACAACGGAGTTGCAGTTGGGGAATTCCTAGCTGTTTTTACTTTCATTTTGCTCTGGCTTTTGCTCCTCAGGTCCCGAAGGCAGCGAAGGGCTGTGTGTCGTGGGAGAGCGGAGGGTCAGCAAGTGAAGAAATCCAGGCAGCGGACATTGTCTCCCAGCTCCTTTCTTCTGTGACTCCCACTTTGGTTTTGGTGCTGCTGCTCAGTTTCTGGGCTTCTGGTGAGTAGCACGTGCAAGGTTTGCAACAGGGAGCTTCACATTTCGGTTTTATTTTTCGTGGCTGGGAATGGCGTGAATGCCAAGTTGGGGAGCTGAGGTGTAATTTTGCAATGTTTTATTGTGGTGCTTCTGCATTTGAAAGATGAGGGCAAGGCTCAGAAGTTTTTCTGGCTCATCTTGGGAGGTTTTCGTGCTTCTTTTTGAGCTCAGAGGCATTTTACTGTAGGTTGCTGCCCATGGTTTCTGACTTATTTAGCAGAGCAGGAGCTGTGCAGTTATCACCTGAGCTTTCATCTAACTTTTCTGTGTTGTTTTGTTCCTGAATATGAGTCTTTCATTAATTCTTAGGAGTCTAGTTTTTGTCTGAATGGCTTTCAGTCTTCATTGGCAGTAAGGTCTGATTTATTTTTTTTTTTTAATTAATTTAGTACGATCTCATTAAGAAGGCTGTTCTTGGTCATGAAGAGAATAAATCAGGGCATTGCTGTCTACAGCTTTCTGTTTTTTGGCTGGAGAAATCTAAAATTAAGGTCGCTAAAGGTTAACTGATCAGGCTATTGGGAACGGAAGTTTGTTTTGCAGGAAGCCTTGTTATTTTGCAGTTTCTTTAAATATTAGCATTTAAATGTTTTCTTTTAAGCTTTCCGGTTAATTGAAACATTACTTCCTTTGTTTTTAATGCGCATGTTACTATTAGCATTCTTTATTTGTATAATCGATAACATAAAGTGAATTTAATAATAAAACATTTTAATTGAAAGCTTTCAGAGTCCTTTCCAGTGAGATTCAGAGTTTCAGTTTTTTTGGTATCATGGAAACACCCTGAGGAGAAAACTGAGCCTGGTTAAGTCTAAATTTCATTTCACTGGGGACTTTTTTGTTGGTTTTGTTAGAATAGCGGATGAGAGGCATTAGAGAATTTTTACAAACTGGGAGTTTTACCCACATTTTGATGGATCCCAGAGCTGCCTCACTTTTTATATAATGCATCCTGAAAGCTTGATCTGGAATGGGAGCCTGGGTAGGGCCTTTCTTGCAGCGATGCTGTGTTATAACAGTGCACGGTGATGCCGCGGAATAACCAACTTGTGTCCTGGTGAGCCAGAGGTTGGTAAAAGAGCATATAGTATCACCAGCTTTGCTCTTCTCAGGTGTCTGCTTGGCTTCTGGAGCACAGAAGCAGGAGAGACTGATGAGGCCCTCTCCATGCAGTCCTCTGCTGCAGCACTTCGTCAGGTTTTGTCCCTTTGGCTCTGTCTCGGAACACCCGAGGCTGGCTGAGAGGCAGTACAAGAGAGGACTGGGTGATGGGAGAAGGGGGATCTTCTTAAGCACGAGCAGAACAAACTTCTTGAGCAGTTTTACCTCCAGTGCGCCAACCTGGTGCCTGCTTTTTGTTGTGTCATCAGCTCCTGGGTGCGTGCCATGCCCTGTAGCAATGTGGGGAGGCGATGTGCTCCCCATGGAGCAGCGCAGCTTTACTCCACCATGAGCAGAACTTCCTGATGCATTAGGAGGTGTCTGTGCGTGGATGAGAAGGTCTTGACTCTTTCTATCACAGTGCCCTTCTGTTTTCCACTTCTGTTTTGAGTTCTCTCCAGTTCTATAGGAGATCTCCCACTTTCCTCCTTGTCCGGATCAAGAAGGTGGCAAAAATAGAAAGCCTGAAGGCCTGTGGCTCACTTTGCTGTAGATACCTGAAGGGTCAGTGCAGAGGAGAGCATGCCTGGGGAGTGAAGGCTGGGCTAAAGAGGGTGAGCTCTGCAGCAGGACCCCCTCATCCCTCCGCCCTGGTAGTGGTGGGGTAGCTGCTGCTGTTGGGTTGGGGAATGGCAGGAACTGGGGAAAGGCACTGTGTGCACCAGCCTTGTTAGAGGATGAAACAGTTCTACCCAACAGGATGCTTACACTCAACAGCTGAGCTAGGTTGGTCCCTGTCCTGTCCCCACCCCACATAAACTCAGGTGTTACAGCAGCCGTGGGAATGTGTCCCACAGCATAGAACGATAGATTCGTTATGGTTGGAATGGACCTTTAAGATCACCAAGTCCAACCATTAACCCAGCACTGCCAAGTTACCACTAACCCATGTCCCTCAGCACCACATCTGCCCATCTTTTAAATACCTCCAGGGTTGGCGACTCCACCACTGCCCTGGGCAGCCTGTTCCAGTGTTTGGCAACCCTTTCTGTGGAGAAATTTTTCCTAATATCCATCCTAAACCTCCCCTAGCACAACTTGAGGCCATTTCCTCTTGTCCCATGGCCTGTTCCTTGGGAGAAGAGACCGACCCCCCCTGGCTACACCCTCC
>JAOXJK010000062.1:24142585-24164688 GCA_025774025.1 Xenus cinereus
AAACCGAAGAGCTTTAAGAGAGATGTGAAAACTGCTGTTCCTGGATATTGATATTATAAAAAGGACGGTACTCGCTTGTTCTCTATCTCCGTTAAGACAAATAGGAATACCATTTAATTTCCTGTTAGAAAAGCTAATACATCAAATCTGTGAATCCTAATGTGGAGTTGCTAATGCAGACACAGGGCAGTGCACAGTCCTCTACTGTCGAAGAGCAGATTGGGCAGATGCCCAAGGATGTTCAGGCTGTTCCTTTGCATTAGGAGAATGGAACCGGGGGTTTTTGAGGGCTCTCCCTCGGCTCATACCCACTCAAGTCCATGCCTGCTTTCAGTTACGGTCCGCAGGATAGAAGGCTCTGAGTACTCTCTTGGAAGGGCAGCAAAGGGCAGTGGGACCCCAAGCATTTCAGCTGCACGTTGCTTGTGCAGAACCTGTCTAAAGAAGAAGCATTGCCTCAGGCGTGTTCCTGGTGACCGTGGGCCACATCTGTCCTGCCACCACACCTCTGCAGCTTGTTTCTGACTCCTGGTTTAGGGGAAGGTGGCAAGGGCACTTGGGACAACAGGGCCATAGAAGGGTTTCTGCTCTCATGGCCCTCAGATGTGCTGTGGAGACATGCAGTCTAGGGGGCTTTGTACATCCCGTAACAGGTACATCTTGCAACTGATTCAAAGGAGGGCTTGTGTGCCTGAAAGCTTACCTCTTTGTCTCTTTTTTCCAACACCACCAGCTCCTGCTATAAAAGAGGTACTTTCCCTACAAACCTTGTGTCTTTTATGTTTTGGACAACTCTGGCTACTCTGCCACCCAAATTTAAAGTATCTGGCCTGAAATGAACCCTCTCGTAACTTAGCAGCTCATCACATGGGAGCCATTAGACACTCTCCTTTTGTGTGAGCTTGGGTTGCCCCTGTGTGACCTGGCCCTGTCTCACGAGTGGGTCTCTGGTGGGACATGCTGTAGGGCTGACTCTTCGCCTGTGGCAGCACTTAGACATGGTGCCACTGTACCAAAAAGCAGAAGTCATCTCTTGAGGTATTTGCAGTTGATGTGCAAGTTTAATGTTTTTGGTTTTTTTTAAAGCAGATGTTGGAAAAGATAAAGATTCTGCAAAAAAGAGCACGATGTTAAGGATGTTAAGAGTAGGCTGTTAAGAAAGAAATTCAATGCTTTTTTTTGGAATCATGTATTAACCTTCTATTAATACATGTTAAGCTGTGGACTAGCTTATTTCAGTTTTTGTTGTATTTGTGTTTTTTCCCTTCATGTTTTAGCTTTCGTAGCAGGAGATGTGGTGATGACTTTGCAGCTGCTCTTTCAAAGACCATACAAGGAATGGGGAGCCTGAAGAAATTAGAGTAAGTCTTTGCTTGCAAGGTCAGAGCCTTCACTCTTTCTGTCTGTCCTCTGTTTCTGTCTTGCAGTTTAATTACAGCTGCTCACTCAAGGGTGATCTGCTCTGTGCAGCACTGTATGGAGAATAACGGAGCAGCACAGATACGTGTGGCTCTTGCTTTATGCTGGTATCGAGAGGAGTATTGCGTTGCCCTGGTTAAAAAGGAGTATAAAGTTGGTTGCAGGTGACAGAGTCAGGCCACCTCCTGTCTGTGCTGCGTGTGCGGTGCAGGCACACATCTGAGACAGGCTTGCCATGTGCTGCACAGGGTGCTGATCCTCCCTCTGCTTGGTTTGAATCATTCTTTCTTTTTCCAGGTTGACAGGTGGGAGCATCACAGCTAGGGGGATGACTAACTTGGTCCAGGCTTCATCACAGTGCTTCCAGCTTGAGGAAATAAAGTGAGTGTGTTGTGGCAATGACCCTCAAATCAGCTGTTCATTCCTTGGAGGCCAGAGGTATTAATGAGAATGAATCTGTGTGCAGCTTGCAGGACAATCAGATACGGGATCTGGAGGTGAAGAGGGTGGTGGACCTGTTTTCCAGAATGGAAAAGCTGAAGAAAATAGAGTGAGTAAAAATGGTTTAAACCTAGTAAAAATGGCAGCCACTCTGAAGCCAAGCATAGCATCAGAGAGGGTTTAAATCCTAATCAAAGCAGGGTGCTGGATGTCACTGTAAGGGGTGACGCGCTTGGAGATGCCAGTGGGGGACACGGGGGCACTAAGCTGGGGCACAGGCATTTAAGTGCAGGCAGGGCTGTGCTGGAGACCTGGCTCAGTTTGAGACAGAACTGTGAGGCTGGGTCTTACCCAGGTGTTTTAAAATAATCTCAAGGAAGTTCTGGCACTACTGACACCTCTCCAGGAATTACAGTGCATGTGCTCAACTTGGTGTCTGCCATGACTTCTTCCTCTTATGCCTCCTTACCTCTCTTCTTGATCAGGCTCAGATGGAGATTTCTGCATAGGAGAGGATGGCTCTATTTCTGTTTTTCTAGCCCGGTTGTTAGCCCTCTTATCCTGAAATCCTCCTTCTGGCACTCCTGTAACAGCAGAGTGCTGAATGAGAGGGACTGACTGCTACTCCCGATATGGATCTGGAACATTTTAGGTGGAGAGAACCAGCCTGATTTGTGAAGGGATTTAAAACCTTTGAAAAGCCAGGAGAGACAATGTAAGCAGTAGCAGGGAAAGCAGAGCAGAGCTGCTGTGAGTTGGAGTAGTTTGCATTACAGGAGAGGGGTAGCCACAAAACTGTGCTGCCCCTGTGGCAAGGTGAAGCAGGTGGACCCAAAACACCTGCAGGTATTGCTGGACTCCATCCCGGAATTAATTACTGGCTTTGCAGTATGATTAGAAGTGTTTAAAAGCATGTTGGAAAGAGGGAGGAAAGGGGCAACGTACCCGCTCCTCTGCTTTCCTGAGCACATGGGGTAACAGCTTGTGGGAAATGCCAGCATGTCCCCAGTGAAGCACCTTGTCGTATGGAAAAGGTAGGCAGCCAGTGCAATTTGTTGGCCTCATTCCTTCACACGTTGCTATTATACACATACAGGATTGTTGCCACAGGTGATTCCTTTGAGGACGGTGCTCTGTAGCCCTGAGAACAAGCAGAGGATTTGTAGAAGCAAGCCCTTATGTTTCATATTTAATGAGGTTCAACAAGTAATGAAACAGAATAAACATGCAATTAAGGAATAAATCCTTAAGGCTGCCAGTATTGCGGTTTTGGGGATGTTTGAAATGTGAGGGTTTAGACCACACTAATATGCCATATTTAAATTGGATTTGTTATAGCAAGGGTTTAACTACAGTGCGGGCTGGTTGTGTACTCATACAGGTATAACATACATTTCCTACAGAACCGAAAAACTCCTAATGATTCTTCTGTTGCCCACAGAGGAGGTATCTCTGATTCTAAATTCATGGGAGCTATTGCTTGCAGAGATCTATGATCTGATAATGCTTTTGTTGGGATCCTAAATGCAAAATTCTGAAGTTTTGGAGAAATCCCCTAGTGAAACGAATGGGTGTTTGTGTGCAGAGCAGAGGGCATTTGTCTAACAAAAGACTGTGCTGTTGGGTCCAGCTGCTGAGGTTGTGTTCTTCCTTCTGTTCACAGTCTGAGCAACAACAATCTTTCCTTGAATGCTGTTCTCATTTTGGCAAAGGAAGTCATCGCGTGTCAAAATGCTACTGAGCTGCATGTCAGGTATCAATGTATGGGAGCTCTTACAAAAAACAAATGCGTTGTCTCTTTAGAAGGTGACTTTTTAAGTGGACGCTGCTTTGCAGCTTAATTGTTGGCTAATCGAAGTCAACAAAACTTAATTTTAATCATTTTTGGTTTCTGTTTGAAGCAAAATTTGAATTTGTTGTATTATGGACTTTCTCTTTGTATTTTTTTAATTGGTCATTTTATCCTTGGTCCCTAAATTGAATTGCAGGGTGTAATATTTCTTCTAATAGAACATAATTTAAAGTTGCTTATAATCTCTGCAGTATATCAACTGGGAAATTCTTTCCCAGCTAGCATAAATTTGCTAAGTTTTGCTTTGCTAAATCAGCTAAGTTTACTCAGGTGTGGATTTAAGTAGTTCTAGCTCTACGTTCCTTTAAATTATAGGATTTGGTGTTTTCATGGGTCCGGGATGACAGAGAAAAGGTAGAATTATTAAACCCTAGCTCTTACGGTTGTAAGTTTTAACAGGCCAAATTAATCCTCAACGTTACTCAAGGGATGTCACATCGTGTACAGCTTTTTCTTCTTGCTGGAATGGAGTTTCTCCTGAACCTCTTTCCAAAAAACTGATGGTCTTGCAAAAGAAATCCCTGTCTCTTCTTAACTGCGTTACTCTCTGGTCTGTGCCACAGCCCCATGTCACAGCAGGGTGTCCTGCTGCCCTCTAGCCACAGGATTGCTCCATTGCTCACCTTTGGCCATGTGCCAGCGTGGCCGATGTCAAGGCCCTCTTTGGTGTCCATACTAAGCACCCCTATTAAAGAAATGGCATCCTTCCACCTGTGCCCTAACATTGCCTTGGATCTCTTTTCCAGGAGGGACACGGTGATGATATACTTTTCTGGCCCATCTGGGAAAGTTCCGAGGTGAGAAACTGCACTTGGGGTTATATTCAGAGTTACGCTGATTCAAACCATCAGTTCGCTGTCACTATAAACCACTCCAGCAACAGAACTGGTTGCCTCTGCTCTTGCATCTGGCAGAGCTGGATCCACCTGAGCGAGGAGAAGGGTAACCAAAATAGCTGGTCTTTGCACAGACCTACTAACCAGTTCCACAAAGGTAGTGTCTTACTGCCTGTGTAAGCTTGAAATTCTGTGTTCCTATTGCAAAACTGCTGATGCTGAAGCCAATGGACAGTTGAATGTGAAGATAAATGAAGGAAAAGCCTTTGCTCCTTCTCCAGCTGGCTCCTTTGTTCTCCCTGCTTGTGCATGCTTTTGAAGGGAGGATGGATTTGATCTTTATTAGAAATGAAAAAAAAAAATATTGTTCCTTGATAGGGAACTCACTTTGCCCTGTGTTGTGCAGTCCTTGAAGGACCTTGGAATATTTTGCATGGGCTTAGGTAGAACCTATTGGGATGCCTGAATGGTTGTCCTGTACTGTTGTAGGCAGCCTGGTGCAGGTGGATATGTTTATCCCTTCCTGTGGTGGCACGATGCCACGTGGAGGCAAAACATTCTGCATCTTAGTAGTGCCTTTGAGTTGTGGCTCAGTTATCCAGTCAAATGTACAGTGAAACCCTGGGGGGATACCCCATGGTCTCCTGATGTAGCTCTTCTGGCTCTTGGAAATCGCTTTTCCTTGCATGGAATGATTGGACAGAACACAGACTTTGTGGTTTCTTCCAGAAAACTTCCAGAAAATGGTAACCAGCTCCCAGGTCCTCTTATTTTGTGAAGGCATGTTAAAGGCCAAATATTTTGCTTGTTTGCAGATCTTTGGATTTGAGGTGGGAAGAGGATAAGGAACATGTAACTCCAACTAGATTTGTGAAGTTATGGTAAGAGAAAGCATTGAAATTCCTGCCGGTGAATGTGATTTGTAGACAGGTTCTACAGAAGAACAAGAATAGCAGTCCTTAAGGGCAGAGGGTATTTCCACATACAAAACAGTTTGAAATAAACCTGAATCAGTAAATAAAAATAACAACGTAAGTCCCTATCTGACCCAGCCAATGGCTGGCTTTCTTGCGTGTTGGGCTCTACAGCCCTAGAGAGGTAGAATTCCCTTGGTAATGCCCATTGTGCCATATGTTCTTATAACTGCCAAAATTAGATAGCTTTGTTTCTTGCCTGGGCTCTGGAAGAGAGCAGCGGCTCCTTTTGCAGCACTGGCTGCAGAGAGACAGGGTAATATGAATATGCCCGGGATTGTGGGGCAGAGCAGGGATTAAAACCTCCCTCTCTTGGTACTGCTTCTGTGTGCCCTCATCTGGGGAGAGTCATCAGTGATGCCTGGTCCCCACTGTCCCCTTACTGCCCCATTAACCCTCCTTGTTCCCAGCTTGCAGCATCGCAGCCTGTCTTCCCAACACGCAAAGGAGATTGTGGCCATTCTCCAGAGCTGTCCCCGTCTCTCCGAAGTGGAGTAAGTGCTGAGTGGCTGCAAGCGGGTGGCGGGGAGCAGGGGATATTACATGCAGAGGGCAGTGAGACGTGGGGTCTGACCCCAGGGAAGGCTCCCAGCACTCTGGTATGTCTAGTGGGATCCTAGTTAGGGATTTTTGGCTGTAAAGCTCTCCTTCTAGCCTGTCTGCCCTGGAAAATGCAGGAATATCTGTTGCAAGACAGTTCAGTTGAGAGTGTATCTTGAATTTAGCTACAGCTCAAACCCTAGTTTTCTAGCTCAACTCATTTGAATTGGGATGTGGAGATCTTTTTTCTGCCTTCCTTTCTTCCTTCCAGGAGGACAGTAAACATTCGCTCATTTGGTTTCTTTTTTGTACTCCCACTTAGGTTTTCTAAAGTAATATGTTTCTGGGGCTAAAGCATGAATCATGTTGTGCCAGTGATAAAACTCTGTCTGAAGTGGCTTTATGCTAAGATAAGCAGGGAAGATTGGTCTGGGACAGAAGAACAGTCCAGGCAAAAAAGCAATTGTAGGAAAGGGAAATCAATCAGGTTTTGAAGGCTTTGTTGTTTATACTGTTCAAACCAGCCCCAAATAACTGGAAAATGCCTCAGTTTATCAGGTAACAAGCTTGGAGACGACGGCTGCAGTTGCCTGCTGGAAAGCCTGCCTTGGATATCAATTTCAAAGCAGCTGGAGTAAGTGTTGCCTCGTACAATCCCAAATTACACTCTTTCTTCAGCCTGGCAAGGGCCATATGGAGATGCTGAGTGGGGATGCAGGAGGCAGAGACCTCACTCTTAAGGCAGGGTGAGACTCAGCCCATGAGACTGTTCAGGCTGAAGTCGGTAACTTGCTCAGAGCATCACGCATGGAAACTGGTCTAAGTGCATCTGAAGTGCCCTTTCATTAAAAGCCCTCCTCAGGAGCAGTGGTTCTGTGTGTTTTCCACTCTGCCGCTTCTGAAGTGAAATGGGTTCACATCTGCAGCACGCCGGTGACCACTTCCACTGGGACAGTCCTATGTGATTCAGTCACCAGCTAATTGCCTTTTTTTATCTTTCTTAGTCTCAGTCAAAACTGCCTCTCCGTTAATGGCATTTGCATTCTGTTGAAGTCAGTAAATACCTGCCAGAAGATGCTGGAGGTACAAGTCAGGTATGTAGGCGTTGAATCGTTCCTGAGGTTAATCCCAATATATGAGTCTGAGAGTTGGTTCTGAGATTTTTGTTGAGTCACCTCTGAAGTGGGACGGGTGAAGAATATAGAATCGTAGAACTGTTTTGGTTAAGATCATCAAGTCCAAGCATTAACCTAGCACTGCCAAAGCCACCACTAACCCATGTCCCTCAGCACCACATCTGCCTGGCTTTTAAATACCTCCAGGGATGGTGACTCTACCGCTTCCCAGGGCAGCCTGTTTCAATGCTTGACAACCCTTTTGGTGTAGAGATTTTCCCAATATCCATCCTAAACCTCCCCTGGTGCAACTTGAGGCCATTTCCTCTTGTCCCATGGCCTGTTCCTTGGGAGAAGAGACTGACCACCCCTGGCTACACCCTCATTTCAGGGAGTTGGAGAGAGCTAGAAGGTCTCCCCTCAGCCTCCTCTTCTCTACGCTGAACACCCCCAGCTCCCTCAGCTGTTCCTCACAAGACTTGTGCTCCAGACCCCTCAGCAGCTCCGTTGCACTTCTCTGGACGCGTTCCAGCACCTCAAGGTCTTTCCTGTAGTGAGGGGCCCAAAGATGATTACTAACACTGATGCTTGTTAGTACATTGCTATAAGTTGATTTTGTCTGGGCCAGGTATTTTGAGAAGGTACAGAACTGTGTGTCCTTTCATGTGTGGGAGCAGTTTTAGACTCTTCTGCTCTCTGCCCTGGGAATTTTTGGAGAAAGGGTCTCTGTGGGGTGTGAGAACTGGTGACGTCTCCTGCAATGGAGCTGGAAGTTCATCCCATATTACTTCCCCCTGGAGTTCAAGTGTAACAGTTTTGTCTGCACTTTTTCTAATGGTTCAGAGAAACTGGGTCATCTGATATTGTTTGATCAAACCATGATTTAAAACTAATGGAGATTTTAAGTGATTGGTGTCACCAAAGAGTTTTGCAGAGCAAAATCAAGCATTCTTAAGTCCTGTAAATAACCAAAATGTGACATTAATTGATTCTTTCTCTTCTTCCCAGCCTTTGTCGTGAGACTGCAGTCCTGAGGTTTATAGAGGACAGAGAGTTTGCTTCCCTTCCTCGGAGGTAGAGTGTGTGTGCACAAATGGTTCTTACATCCTGTTTAGATACCAAGGATGACATTTCACCTCAAGCAGTTCTTGCTCCTCCTCCCCTCTGGATCTCAGTGTAGTATGTTCTCCTGGTTTGCTTAGCCACTTGGGAAGTTGTCCACTGCCTTCTGTAGTGTTTGTGAATACGTTTTATGTCTCTAGGTGACATTTCAACCCACAGCATCCTGTGCAAAACAGGCTGTTTAATGACACTGTGTTATCTGATAACAGTGAACGGTAAAAAAGCAAGTGAACCCCACACCTCCAAACCAAGTTCCAAAAAGATTCACAGATCCCTAAAACCATCTAGTTCGCATTCTGGATCATGATACTCCTAAATCAGAATAAATTTGGAATTTTATTTTTCTCCTCAGAAAATTATGGGTCAAACCAGCTCAACGCAAATGTTCTGTTTGAGAAATGGTTTCCGGTTGCTCCAGAGCTGGAGGTTCATTTCTTTATGCCCTTGTTCTCCATGGACCGAGCCCATTGCAAAATAGCATTGCCCAGGGTACACCTGCAAGCCCCTTGTTAGCCACAGAGGAACAGCAGTGATGTAACCCAGTTGTTGTGGCTGTGCTTGAATGAGAGTGACAGCCCGAGACACTCCTTTAAGGCACCAGGTGACATTTCAAACTCAGATGTTTTAGGATTTGGATGTTCCATTTATTTATGAGTAGTCAGTTTTTTGCACAGACTTGGACTCTTCACAAAACGTGTTTAGACAAATGCAGAATTCTCCATCAAACTGTAGCTTAGATGAGGAGTCTGTCTTTTCTCCTTCTCCACACTTGCCTGTATGCTCAAGTGTCTGGTCAATCGCAGAAAGAAGAACTTGCTATTGGCAAGATGGGGGCTAGAGCCAGGGTAGCCCCAGGGACCTGCCAACCTTGTAAAGCGTGTTTTACCCTTGTCTGGTTTTGTGCTCACTTACTAGGGAGGAGCCTGTGTTCTCTACTGATGACCCACAGTGTGGAGAAGAAAACCAGATACCTACTGGCCCCCAAAAAATAAGGTACCATGGCAAATTTTCATTGTATTTCATGCATGTCTCTGGATCCTATAGCTGACCCAGCCTGCATCTCCGAGTTTGAACGGTGAATTACACGAGAGCTGGTAAAGGCCTCTTCAGTCAGTCATTTGTCACTGTTCACATTCTAGCTTGCAGCACTAGGAGCTCTGTGGTTGGTGTCTGTGGTCTTCTAGAGGAGTTAAAATAGATTGTGGATTTTGTCTCAGCCCCAGAACATGGTGACTGTGCGGTTACTGCATCAGCTCCAACGTGTGAGCTGAGGGAGCTGGTGGTGACAGAGCTTGTGATGGTGGGGGGTTCTCTGCTGATCTAGAGTTGTGCATCCTAAGCTGTACCCGTGTTCGGATGCATATCAGATCGTGCTCTGACTCCAGCACAGAGTGCTCCTGTCTGCTTTGTAGCCTCGGTGAGGAAGGAAGAGGTTGTGGCTTCTAACCAGGACCTTGTTGTACCATAAGTTTCCTTTTCCTTGTCTCTGTATTCTCTGTTTGGAGACAAATCTGAAAGTATGGATTATCAGTTGTTGCAGACAAAAAAAAAAAAAGCAAGATATTTCAAGGGACATTATTATTATTATGTTCTCATTTATTCTCTTGATTTTTTGAAGGAGTGAAGTTTACAGTCTTGTTTGCAATCCTGCAGACCTGGACTGTTGCTTTCTCTTTCTCTCTAGACTGACAGACAGTCGTTTTCAAGGCAGTGACCTGGAGCAGCTGTATGCAGTCCTGAAGGAATGTCACAGCGTCTCTGAGCTGGAGTGAGTCCTTCTTAACTCTTACGGTCTTTATTTGCAGTTGTTTGAGATACTGAGAAAATGACACTTTTTTTGTTCTGCAGTGTTGTATGGAGAATGTGGTAGGGACGTAGCCTTATGAAAGGCATGGCTTTATGCGGGCTAATATTCTTTGCCAAGGAGACATACAGTTCTAGTGCTCTCTTAGGGCAAAGGCTGCAGGATATAAATCTAGAAAAGGGCTGTTTGATCACTTAGCCTGACTTCAGGTATTAAAAAAGCTGTAAAACCTTGTCCTGTCATTTTTGCCTTTGGGACATTTGGGAGCAAAGCTGCAGAGCATGAAGAGTCCCACCTAAAACGAAGGTGGCAGCCTGTGTTTCTGCTGGTGGTCCCACATATGATGTGTAAGGACCTTCAGCACCAAAGTACTTCCTTCTGTTAGCGCTGCGTACGGGGAGTCATCCTGTTTGCTAACACCAAGAGGTGAGCAGACCCAACCCTGACAGGAAGGAGCCAGCACACACGCTCACATCTAGGGTTTGAGGACAGAACCAGGACCAGCACAAACGTGTTTAGTTATACGTACCACCAGCCAAGGGCTGGCTGTTCTCTTAGGCCTGGAAGCCCCTGGAAGAGATTTTTAGCCTTTACTCTTAAGCAGTCACGGCCCTTGTTCTCACATGGCCCTGGTTCTTACATAGGCCATAGCCCAGCGTAATATCTGGGCCTGATATCCTCCGTGACTAACCTGTGGCTCCTCTTTTGGACCTGACCAGGTTGATCGTTTCTCAGAGCTGTGGACTTCTGGTCCCTGGTAACTGCATTAAAAAGCACTGTCAGTCCAGGGGCATCACTGGGTGGACATGAGAAAAGGATGAGCCCTGAGCTAGGCTTTTGTCTGTCTTATGTTGGTTAATTCCAGTCCTTGGTCTCCCTGGAGGCATTAGTAGTCGGTGGAGAGGGGCAGTGCATGTGTGGTTTTCATTAGAGTGCCCGTGTTCTGCTTTCAGTGCTCTTGTTACAAAGAGCTGATTGTGTCTATTTTTGGTTTTTGTTTTCTTTTTTCTATGAAAATGAAATGCCTTTTTTTTAAATCCTAGCCTATCAAATAATTATCTGGGGGATGAGGGACTTTTGCAGCTGTTTCAGTTCCTCCCGAATTTGAAAATGTTAAGATCTCTCAAGTGAGTACCTGAGTACCTTCTGTTTCTTACTCATGGATGGGGTTTTGTGGGTGTTGTGGGAGCACAGTCCACATTTGGAAAGGGCTTTTCAGGACCAAGTGCAATTACATTTTGTGTCTGCTGAGGGTAGATCCACTGTGCTGTCTGGTTTGTCCCCACCTCTAGGCTAGACCAGATTGACTCCACTTGCAGCTCGATTGAGCTCGGTGCCCAGGAGGTGGTGTACTCAGTTCTCCATGGAGGAGACAGCTGGTCTCGTGTGCAGGTGTGGCACCTGTTTTCTAAAACAGGATGAGATCTTTACCAGGCTGCTGAATTTTTGTTCTCCTGGTTCCTCATCAGGAGGGAGAGCAGCCCTTCCTTTCCTGGGGTTGGGCACCTTTGGAAAATAACTGCTGGGGAGCTCCAGCTTCACCAGTGGAGTCTGAATTCAGCCGCAGTGATGGCTTATGTTTACCTGCATGTTTTACCTGGCACTCCCGTTGCAAGTGCATTGTACAGCACTGTGGCTTAAGGAGTATAGCACTATTTTGCTTTATTGAAAGAGAGATTTATTGTTCCTTTTCGATTAATTGAACTGTTCTCAAGCCAAGACTGTTCCAGTTACTGACAGTCTGCAGCTTCTCTTCACATCAGTGCAATGAAACACACTTTGTTTATCTGGGTTTTTTCCCCAGCATCAAGCAAACTGCCCACAGTCACACTAGACACTGGGATAGACATAATAGTCCTGAGCGTGATCTTAGTGAGGGTTTTGTACTGCCACAACTGCGCTTACAGCCAGAGTTGGTTTTGCTTTGCGTTGGTGTTTTGAAATACAAGGAATTCCATTTAACCCTAAGAAAAAACTTGTGTGGTGAGGATGGTCCAGCACTAGAAAAGGTTGCCCGGAGGGAGTTTAGATTCTCCATTTTTAGAGATGTTAAAAACCCATCTGGACAGTGTCCTGAGCAGTCTGCTCTAGTCTAACTCCCCTCTGAGCAGGAGAGTTTGACTGCATCATCTCCAGAGGTGTGTTCCAGCCTCAATTATTCTGTCATTCTCTGAAATCTAAAAGTGAGGGACAAATTTAAAAAATACTGGGGTGAGTTGTGTTTACAGAACTAGTTGGAAACACAGGCAGAAGGTGGGAAAGAAGCAGTCTCTGAGAGTGTTGGACGAGGATCGCTATTACGGGGTGACACAGCGTTAATTGCTAGCAGTTTTGCTTGCAGCAGCTGATTTCATCTCTTCTTCCTGTAGGTTCAATGACAACCACATCTCCCTGAACTCTGTGTTTTTCTTAGTTCAATCCTTATCTACATTGGAACACATTAAAACAATGAACCTGAGGTACGGCCAGGAGTACTTTTCCTAATTTTTTTTTGCTATTTAAGACCTCACACTCTGTTTTTTGAGGAGTGATACAGGAGCATGTGTTTTCAAACTCCGACCTAATTATGTTCTTTTCTGGTTACAGCTTAGGACATACACAGGTGGTTCATCTAACCTTTTGGGAAAGAATCAGGTAAAATCATATTCATTTGTCTGTCTAAGCCTCTCAGATTCCTCCTTATGACATCTTATAGAGATGGTGATGTGTGAGTCCCTGAAGTGTGTCGATTAAAGAGCCATTTGGCTCCAAACTCCAGTCACGGTGGTGGAAGCGGGGTGAGATGTTTCATGGCTGAATGACAGTGGCTTGAGTGTATGGAAGAGATGGCAGGTGTGGAGCCTGTCAGAGCTACCCAAAAGTGCTGACTGGCTGCAGAACTCTCTAGATTCTGGAAGAAGGATGATAAGGTTCTTTTTCTTCTGGGGATGACAGGAACCTGATTCTGGCAGGTGGTGGGAAAAGGCAGACTGGAGCGTGAGGCCACTGCCACCACCTCGCCCTCTTCCCCAGCTGCAGCGTGGGGAGTCAGCTACACGGGGGCAATAACATCAGCGCAGCTCATGGGGGAAACCTTCTTTCCCCAGGGTCAGAAGTACCAGCAGATGGAGAAGTAGTTTCCTGGTGCATCCCAAGCATGAAGCAAAAGGACGGCGCTTTTGGTATGGCAGCCCCAACTTCCTTCCTTCTGTCACCCAGGAGTGTAGGGGGGAGGATGGCTGGGGCGGTCTCTATCTGTAGCGTGATGTGAGGAACAGACCCGTCCCCTCAAGCGGTGTCTCCTCAGAGAGCTGTCTGCTGCCCTGCTTTCCTCTCCCCATTGTGACTGATTCCACGTGAGACATCTCTGGAAAAGTTCCACCTCTAATATATCTCTTTTCCATCCTTTTCCCTGCTGATACCGGTCAGGGAGGCCAGTCCCCCAAAATAGCACTTGGTTACAAGGGAGAAGGGCTTGGCTGGTGTAATTTGGCAAAGTCTTAAGGAGGTTGGGCCAGCTGGCACCAACCCAGGCCAACGGGTATTTGTATTTTGTGGTCACTGGAGGGACACAGTGATATGGCAGAGGTGGCTGGGTGAATAATATACCCTCTTGGGATAGACTTGGGATGTCCGCTGCTACAGGCCTATATGGGAAAATAAATAGTGAATCTTTTATATGGCTAGACTCAAGAGGATTGTCTTGCTTTCCTGCAGAGGAAGCTTCTACCCATAAAAAATGAGATACAGATCTGGCTGGCTACTACATTTGTCCCATGGAGACCTGCCAGTTTGTCACCCAGGAAGGTGTCTGTGATTTCCTTCTTGGAGAAGGACATAGGAGGCACTATTCCTAGCCCTGCTGTGGGAGAGCTGAGACAGTGCTGAGCGGGGAAGGATGCTGTCCAGTCTCCTGAGACAACTTAAGTGCCAATGATGTGGCTCTAGGGAGGCAACATCCAAAATAACGCAGAGTTCTGGTGGACTGGCTCTCTTGAATCAACTCAGAGCTGGTGAAATCCTCTGGTTGTCACAGGTTTTGACATCTCAGCCCTAGACCGTAGGTAGCAAATTTATGTTGTGGAAGCGAGAGGGTTGCTATGGATCTCATCCTAAGATGTGAGGCTCTGGGACATGAAGAGATCATTGCCGTACCGTGGTCATGGGAAATGTTTAGCTCCCGTGTGCTTTGTTTGCTTCAGTCTCAGGAACTGCACAATGGGTCCTGAGGATGTGACCAGGCTGTGCCAGATACTGATTCAATGTCCTCAGCTGACGGAAATTGAGTAAGTGTTGTGCACTCCTCCCTCGCTGTCTGTCTGGTTGGTCTGTCTGTCTGTCTCTCCAGCCCACAGATACAGAGTTGGTGTTCAGGTCAGCAGCTGGTGTAAAATGTCTCTCGTCTCACCACAGCCTCCCAGAAACCCACACAAAACTTGACCCAGATACTTAGATAAATGCACGCCCTCCACTGCCCTCTCTGCTTCAGAGTTTGGCCTCTCCTAAGTCTACAATGTCTGTGTGTAACACCCCAGAAGACGTATATGTTCTCATAGTCTTCCTCAATCATATGGCTATACACAAGTATTTGCATCTGCTCCTCCAGAGCCTGGCTTGCAGTGAGGCCAGGGCAAGAGCAGCTGGCCCACAAAGCCATAAACCAAATTCCTAAAGAGCTGCTCGCTCCAGACAGGAGCTGGGCACTAAGAAAATTAGAAGAATACTGCTCACAACAGAAATGGAGTCATGACAAATAAAAATAACATAATATCTGTATTGCATGCAGGAAATATGTCAGTCACATCATTTTATAAACTTGCAGTAATGGAAAAGTAAGACTCTTAAAACTTCAATGTTAATTGGCTATAGGATGTGGAGGGTCAGGACTAAATCTCACCCAACTTTCAGGGTATTTCTGGACACACGTCCTTTTTCAGAACTTGCCTTTAACAGCCCCATACACGTGTGCGTGCATGTCCATGTAGATTTTATAGAAATACTTAGAGATTGTCCTGGTTTCTCTTGGAATTTGTTTCCTTCCATGTTTTACAGTCTGTCTGGAAATTCATTGAGTGATCAGAGCATTGAGACGTTACTGAGCTTCCTGCCACACCTCTGTCATCTGACGCTGCTGAGGTAACGATTGGGGTCCCTGCTTTGATTGCTGCTGTGAATCGTTGGTTTGGAAAGTGCTAACACCACAGCATATCTGAGGAGCACTGATCAGCAGTTGTAGATTAACTAGCTAGGCAAAGAAAATGCCGAAACTGTTTCATACTCAACCCTGTCTTGTTTGTAGAACCAAAGCAGCACTGAACCTTTTTTATTTAATGATACATAGAGGAGAAGACAAAGGACAGGAGAAGAACCCACTGGAGGCACAGCAACCCAGATACTCCTCACTTAGCAGGTCCCATAGCACATGACTTCCAGCATCCATGACAGTTACAGGACATGTTGGTTGACACTTGGTGATGACAGCATGCCACCTGTGTGCACGGTCAGCATCTCACAGCTCTGCCTCTGCAGGGAGCTGCCGTCCTGCCACACTCGACACCAACGGTGTTTTCTGGTGGCGTATCAGCCATTTAGGCAGGGAATTTAGGCTAGAGAGGTGCTGTCAGAGGATGGGGCACCACCACCATGGGGGCAAAAATCCCAGAAGGAGCTTGGCTGTATTTTGTGAGATTTTGTAGCATGGAGGAGCTGCAGTGTCCTGAGAGCCTGAATTTGCTCAGTCAGGAAGTTGCTTCCAGTCTGGGGTGTCTCTAACCCAGTAGCCCCGAAGAAGAGTTGTTCGGTGTAAACCCTTGGTCCTGCTCCCTTTTCAGTCAAAGGAAACTAGAGGAGATTCCCCTTCAGTTAAAGGAACTCTAGGTGCTAAAGCTCAAAACCTTAGATCTTTGCTTACTGATCTTGAGTTAAATAGGGTGGATCCAGCCTTTTGCATCTCAAAGTAAACAATGGGAAAATTGGAACATAAGTATCGGAACCTTTCTTCTTGGGGGATGATTTCATTGTTCTTTCTTTCTCCTCCTTTTCAGTATTAGGAACAACACGTTTTCTCCATATTGCACTGTCTTACTTATCAAGTCCATCAATCTCTGTGAGCGGATCAGGCTGGTAGAAGTCCGGTAAGACACTCAGAATGTTTGAAGCCCAGCAGCTCAGCTTTAAAGGGACTACAAAGCTTGTAATCTTTGAAGAGTGATGCTGAAGGACTGTCTTTTGTGTTTGCTTCAGGTCAAGTGAAAATGCCTTTTTGCATTTAGGACCAAGCACACGAAGCCAAAAGATATCCTGCAGGTACTGGCATATGACATTTAATTATAATTCACTGTTTTTCATGAGGTTTGAAACACTAGTGCAGGTAGCCAAATCTCCTCTTGTATAAAGAGCTCGTGGGCTGCTAGTCAAGCAGCTTGGGCTAGTAGCTGGAGCTTAGGGGCTCAATTCGGCTGCCTAAGTGCAACTCAGTACCATTTGAGATGCATTGTGATGGCAGAGGCCTCTGCCTTTCTCGGCCACTGGACTGTCCATGATCATCTTGCGTGGCACTAGATTCTGTTGCACAAGTGACTTGAGCCTTAGCTAAAACATTTTCCAAACGTGTGCCTCAAATTCTGGGTGATAATCTCTATATGAGCATCAGTGTGATGGGTATGTGATACACGTCTGCAGGCTCTCTGGGACCAGTTGTTTCTGGGTGTAAAGAAGACTATAACATGTTTCCAGTTCGGCACCAAGGAGATGGCAAAAAATGTGAAAAAGATCTGTTTCCCACTGAGAACGTGGGGTTTGTCATTACTAAGACAGCTTAGTTACGAGAACTATGAAATACTGGTACATCTAAGGGCGTTCATCTTGGTGAACGTTGCACAGAGACTGGTGTAAAAGCACAACGGCTGATGGGCAGGTCGCTCTGCTCAAGCCGAGCCTGGTGCCTGGCCATGTTTTAACTCTCTTGCTGTCTCCTCTGCAGGGTGGTGGACTGTGCCATCGGTCAGGGGCAGACAGAGGAGCTCTGCAGAGCCCTGGAGCAGTGTGGGTGGCCAGCAGAGGTGGAGTAAGTGGGGTTGTTGCCATGACCTTGAACAGGTGTCACTGGGGGAGAGTTGGGTTGGCATGGGTCAGCATTGCCTGGGCTTTTCCAGCCTGTCTGTGTGTGTATGTGTGCTCGTTCAGACTATTAGAAACAAAATTGATTAGTAACCATAAAGCTCCTTTATATATATATGTTAAGAGGGCTAGAGCTGGTGGGACAGCTTACTTGTGTTTTTCACTCTGTGGCTGTTTTGAGGCATTTCTTGCTCTGCTCTGAGCTTGTGTTCAGAGCCGTTCATCTGAGCTGGCTCTGGAGCTTATGCATGAGGCAGTTTTGTAGGGCAGCAGTTTGTTTTAGACAGAACTTTAATGGCTGAGCTGGGATTTAAGTCCAAGAAGTTTGCATTTTTCCTTCAAAGCTTCTCAGAGGAGCTTTGCTGTTTAAAAGGTTGAGTTTTGGTCATCTACCTTGTTCTTCTGCCTTTCAGTCTCTCCAGGAATCAGCTGGGAGATGAAGGCCTGAGGTGCCTCTTGGACCACTTACATCGAGTGCCCGTTACCTGTTACCTCAAGTAAGAACACATATGGTGAATGTGAGGTGCCCTGGCAGAAAGGGGTTCACGTGATCCCTCCTGAAGTCCTGCTTCTTTGCTCACTCCTGCCTTAGGAGGTATGGTCTGAGTGAGCCATGAGCACAACTCAAGACCTCCAGGCCAGGGTGACTCAAGGTCTGATCTAAAATCTGCTGAAGTAAGTTCAAGTCTCTCTATTAGTGTCAGCAGGAGATAACAAGCCCCAGAGTAGTGTGACAGAAGTTGACGCAGTCCCCTGAGTTTTCAGTTCATGACTTTTCTCTGTATGTTGTCCTCTTTGAATAACTCGAGGACCGTAGGTGCTGTGGGCCGACACCAGCCTCTCCCCTCCCCTTTCTGGTGGGGAAGCAACTGCTCCAGCAGTCAGCTGCCACTGAAGTGCAAGAGGCAACCTGGAAGGTGGCTGTGTCACCCACGTCATCGGTGCTGTGTCTTGGGGGGGGTAGTTTGGTGCATTTAGCACAGTCGGAGGGGCCCAGCACCCCACAAACTGTTCTGCCTTCGGTGGCAACTTGAGTTTTGCCTCTGTGGCTGAGGAGCCTAGGGACAATTCTGAGTCTTAACAGCTGAAAAACCTTCCTTTTTTTCTGTGCAGTCTCAGCGATAATAGGATTTCTAAGGATGGAGTTCTCGACCTCATAAATGCCTTTGCCACATCTGGAAATACCACTGAAGTTCAAGTCAGGTACGTGTTTCTCCCTACTAATTCTTGACTCTCCCCTGCCTGTTTTCCTCTTAATTATCCTAAAGTTTGTGATCTTCAGGTAATAATGATGAGGGCCACATTTTCAACTACCTTTATGTATAAGTGCATGCAAAGCTTTTGTTCATGTCTGTTTCTACTGGGTGGGAAGCTGCCAAGGAGGAAGCTTGCAGAACAGATGTTCCACAGGGCCAAGTCGTTTTTGTGTATAAAGACAGAGGTATTCAGCTGTACTAACTGTTTTCATATATGCATCTGGAAAAAAAACCCCTTCAGGGCAGAAGTCAGCATTTGCTCTCTAAAAATGTTCCCGAATTCACTTCTGTATATTGAGGTTTCAGAGTGAGTCTGTTGAAAGCCATTTCCAATGTTCTTTACTTGGATTTATGATTTTAGAGAGCAGGACAGGTCAGGATTGCTTCTCCAGCCACTGGTGCTGCCTTATGCCAATTTAGCGTTAGCAAAAACTTACTGAAGCATTTCCCTGGGGTGGTTTATTGAAGGGAGGAGTGAGCTGGGCCAGGTGCCTCTGTCCCTGCTGTGCTCTGTTGCTTTGTGCAGTTTGATGTATTGTTAAATTCTGACTGCTGGGAAAAATAGTCATTGTCCTGTCAAATCTTACACTCACTTGTCTTCTCTGTGCAGTTTGTGCTCCAAAGCAACTTTGAAAATCAAGTTGACAAGCAGAGGTGACCCAAGAAAGATTTTGAGGTAACTGTACAAATATTTTTTGCGATTTCTTTGACAAAGGTGGCATCCTTTTTCTAGGGACAAGGCAGACAAAAACTCTTATTCCCCCTAGGTTTTGGCCCAGTGATATTTTGCACTAGTAGATGATAAGTTTCCTTTGATTCACTTTCTGAGAAGAGTTTTCTCACATTACAGGGAATCCCACATCCCTTTCTCTCACTGCTGCCCCACTGACCATCCTTCACCTAGGAACCTGTAGGAGTCCCTGTCACAAAAAGCGGCACCATTAGCACACACATATGCTGTATCAGAACATCTCAACAGGTGTTTTTGAAGTGTACCACAATCTTTTTTGGAAGCCCTGGAAGACATTTAAGGCTTTGGTGTCATCCTTCTTTCTCTGGGGGGAAAGGTTGTGATGTCTGACATCTCTTCATCAGAAAGCCTGAACTTTTGTAAGGCACTAAAACTATTCTCTTTTGCATCCTTTCAGACTCGCAGAGTGCAACTTTCAGCCAGAGCACTTGGAAAAATTGTGCTTGCTCCTGGAAAAGTGCACTGGTCTGACAGAGTACATGTGAGTTACTGCCTGCTTGGACCCATTTGGCTGGGCTTGTTTGTAAGCGGTTCATTGCAATGACCTTTGATTCTAGATCTTCAAATAACAACGTGACACTCCAAGCTGCAGAGAGACTTTTGCATTCACTGAGGAAAAATCTGGGTCCTCTGAAAATAAGGTATTGTGTCACTGTGCTGTTTTAGATACTGATCTGAGGCTGGTCTGGTCATTTAAGATCTCCTTTCATCGAAAACAAAAGTGAATTGTCCTTCTTCCAAAGATAGCTTGCGTTGGCCTGAGAAATTCCCATGGGTGATTAAGTTATTGGTATTTCAGCTTTATCTCCTTGATTCCTACTAAGCATCACGTAAAGCTGTGCCTCTAGACCTCTACCTGCCTTACAAAGAATGTTGCTAATTCTGGTGAACACATTCCTACCGTGTCCTTGCCAGAGCATCCTGCAGCTCACCTGCGTAATGAATTCTTCCCTTCGTGACACAGGACCAGGCTCCCTCTCGCTGCTATCAGCGGTGGGCAGGCGGGAGGGAAGTTGATGTTTGTGTTCTCCTCAGCAGGGAAGCCAAGCTGCTTCTCTGTTCCTAGTTTGCACCCGGTTGCCTACATAGACATTGCTCTGATAAGCAAAGCAGCCTCTCTGTGTGTATTGGAGTGCTGAGCGCTCAGCTGCCAGAGGCAGAGATGGATCCATGCCTGTGGATAAAGCAGAGCTGCTTATATTCTGCTTTGCAGCATAGAAGAGCCATGGATGTGTAAAGAAAGTGTCACAAACCTCCTTGAGCTGGCTGTCCAGGCCTGTGGAAACATTACTGAGATCACGTAAGTAGCACCTCCAGTTCTAGTATCTTTTAGATATTTTCTTTTAGCCTGATGCTTTTAAGGAAATGGGATTGAAGCCAGCACTTTAACTTGCTCTTCTGTTCTCTATTCTCTGTCTCCAGTGCATTTGTCCATTAACCAACTTGAAACAAGTTTGCTCCAAATGTCTGGTGGGTAGAAAGGCATATAGAAAGTTTGTGATCGCACACCTTAGTAGGTGTAGTGGAAAGGAGACCATGTTCCTCGCCTCTCTTGGGAGAAAGATTGCCCAGATTAGGCTGGCTTTGGAACTAGTTTAAATTCTTTAAACCTCTTCAGAGATGAGTGGTTAGCATTCATGCACCAGCATAGTCCTGTACCATCCACTCCTCCTGATTTTTCTTCTGGAAAATAGCATTTGCTCTCCCTCAAGAGTTCACGAGCTCATGATGTTCTTTAATCTACCTTTCCAGGATATGTAAAGATAAACCCCTCTTCCAATTAGGCGTAAGTTTCCCACGCTGCCTGGAGAAGGTGGAATCGGTCACCTGCAGGTGAGAAAGAGGCTATTTGTCATTATTTTCTGCTTGTTCTGAAACTTCCCATGGGCTGAAAAATATCTTCAGCGTGTCTGAGATTCTGGTCTCCATGGGTTCAGTCTCGGAGTGCCTCTGTGCCACTCAGACAGAAGGAACATTATTCATGTGCCTGTGTCTTTCAGGCCACCCTCCTTCAGACCCATACTGGACCTGCACGAGGTAAAAAATTGTGCCTACTGTCCCTGCAGGACCAGGAGCACTCAGGAGACATGAGCACTTTGAAGACTCTTAAGACACTCTGGCTTTTGCATGAATGTGTAGAGAGGGAACAGCATTAGTGTCTTTTCCCCTTTGTGTAGCTGAAGGAGGAGGCAGCTGCCGTCTTGTGCAGCTGGGGAAGGGCTGTGTTTCTCTGCACTGGACTGTGGTGTAGATGGGACATAGCAGGAGAGCTCAGGAAGGGCACTTGCAAAGCTCTCATTTGTTCCCAAGCCTGGTCCTGAGGGACACCAGATGCTGCGGTGGGCGTGTGCTGATCATCACTGACAGTTCCATTGTATGTTTGTATCCTGCAGACTGAATCTGTACAAGCCAGATATCAAGGCAGCTTGCTTCTACCAAAGGGTTCGAGAAAAATGTGCTCAGCTTCAAGAATTGAGGTGAGTTGACAGGCATTGTAGAGGATTATTTTCTTGAGGGAGAAGGGAGTACTTTGTCCTTGTGTGTGCAGGGGAGCACACATGAGGGCTGGGGAGAGGCCAGTGCAAGGTCCCAGTCCCTAGGTTCTGGGTCTCCCTCTTAGAGTGTTTGGATTGAGAATATGGAAACATAGTTCAAGGGCTGGAACCCCTCTGCTGTGAGGACAGGCTGAGAGAGTTGAGGGTGTTCAGCGTGGAGAAGAGAAGGCTCTGGGGAGACCTTAGAGCAGCTTTCCAGTATCTGAAGGGCCGACAAGAAAGCTGGAGAGGGACTTTTTACAAGGGCATGTAGAGATAGGACGAGGGGTAGTGGCTGCAAACTGGAAGAGGGGAGATGGAGCTGAGATGTGGGGAAGAACTTCTCTGCTGTGAGGGTGGT
>JAOXJK010000062.1:24183307-24205056 GCA_025774025.1 Xenus cinereus
GGGGGACACACACACACACACACACCACCCGCGGGATCGTTGGCCGTGGGGGGGGGGATGCGCTGATGGTGACTTGGGATATCCCGGCCGGAGGGTCGCGCTGGCTGGCCAGCGGAAGCGTGGTGTGGGTCCCTGGATTGGGGACCTTGCAGGGCAGCGTCCCCCACCGACTCGTCGTGGGGGTGGCGTGGTGTCCCTTCTGCCCTCCGTCTCCTGGGACAGACCTTTGAGCCTTTGGGATGGACCCTCCGTCCCCTTGGACGAGACCCTTCATCCCCTGGGACAGACCCTCTGTCCCCTGGGGCAGACCTTTGAACCCTTGGGATAGATCATCCGTTCCCTTGGACAAGACCCTCCATCCCCTTGGGACAGACCCTCTGTCACCTGGGACAAGGGGACCCTCCGTTCCCTTGGACAAGACCCTTCATCCCCTGGGACAGACCTTTGAACCCTTGGGACAGACCCTTCATCCCCTTGGACAAGACCCTTCATCACCTGGGAAGAAACCTCCAGCCCCTGCGACAGACCTTTGAACCCTTGGGACAGACCCTCTTTCCCTGGGACAGACCCTTCAACCCTTGGGACAGACCCTTCGTCCCCTTGGACAGACCCTTCAACCCTCGGATGGCCCCTCCATCCCGTGGGACATCCCCCTGCCCTGCTTTACCTTCCCCTTCCCCTGCCCCTGTGGTCATACACGGTGTAAAAGTTGTCCCACCTGTCCCCGCTCTCCGTGCAGCCGCATCCGCTCCTAAAGAAGCCGACGGGACGCGTCACCCCCCAAGCAAACACCGGGGCCTGGTGGCTTCGCTCCCCAAGGCTGGGGACGTTGGGCAGGGGCTTTTCCTGGCGGCTCCCACAAGCGCCTCTCCTCCTCCTCCGGTGCCGAGTGGTGGGGGATCTGCCGGGCTGAAGGCTGGGGAAGCGCAGAAGCGCGTCCCTGGGAGCTGTTGGCAGCCGGATGCTGCTCCGGCTGGGGGTGCAGCGTATTTAGGGGGGAGCCGAGAGGGTCTGTGCTCCCCCATGGGTTGTCTCATCCTTCTCTGAGCCCAGCAAGACGCCCCATCCTCAGAGACGGCGGCGAGCAGAGCGTTCCGCCTGGCAGCGTTGAGAGTGCTGGGAGGATGGCAGGCAGGGAGGTGTTTTCCCATCGGCTCCGCCAGCCCGAGGACCTGATGCAATAAGTCTCCGGGTGAGTAACCCTAATTTAGGCTGGATTAAAGCCAGCGGGGCTGGAGGACTTGGTGGGCAAACACACCCTTCAGAGCTGGTGACCGCAAGGAGGGTGGAACAGGAGAGAGAGGTGAGTCGAGAGCCGAGCTGCGGTGGCAGGAACGTCTCCGAAGGGCTGGATCCCTCCTGCTGACTCCCCGAGAGCCTGAGCTGCTTCGCGGGAAGGCTTTGGGAGGATCCCTGTGAATCTTGAGACCCGGATTTGAAGCCTCCTGGAGATGTGCTTGAACCTTGCTGGAGGAGCTGGGGCCAGAATGGGGCCGGTGGGAGCAGAGCCCAGGGGCGCTCAGCTCTGACACGACTCCCCTCCTGCCGGCCCAGGCACTGGGGTTTCACAGCGGCGTGTGGTACCACGGTGCTTTTCTGGGGTCAGAAAGTGGTTTATTGTGGGCCAGACCTTGCCTTTCCCCGGCCGGGGGCAGGGAGTAGAGCCACGGGAGGAGGAAGGCTGGGAAGAAAAGCTCGGGGGACGTGGGAAGGATCTGCTTTGAAGAACTGGGGCGGTGGGGGATGTTCTGGAGTACCGTCGAGGAAACACCGTGTGTGCTTTGGTTGCAGCTGTGTGACGGCCTGGGACATACATTTTGGTTTCTCTGCTGTCACCTCTGGAGCGTGGCGGCTGGGATAACGTGGAGCAAAGGCACCCGGTGATGCTTCCAGGTGTCCCCAGCGGTGCACCCGCTGGCGGTGCAGGCAGCCCCTGGCACTGGGGAGACAGGCCGTCCTGGAGCTGCTCTCCGAGAGCCTGGCATCCCTCACCACCCCGGGGTCAGGGTGTGCCAGCCGCCTGCCTCATGAAATGACATCTTCTGGAGCCACATCAGCGTGGCCCACCCTGGGGACGTCCTTGCTCCTGGGG
Source organism: Xenus cinereus (assembly GCA_025774025.1). Taxonomy (NCBI): domain Eukaryota; kingdom Metazoa; phylum Chordata; class Aves; order Charadriiformes; family Scolopacidae; genus Xenus; species Xenus cinereus. Next base: position 24,185,400 of record JAOXJK010000062.1, read on the forward strand.
TCTGTGGTGGTGGGTGGCAAGGGACCCCGGGCCTGTTCCTCACAAGCCGGTAGAGTTTACAAAGCCACGGCTTGCGGTGGGTCAGGGGACCCTGGAACCGAGGGACACAGGCCCCACACACCGGGGTTTCCAGTGCGGAAAAAACCCTTTAGGGTTTGGCCACCGGAGCTGAGCTGTGGGTGTAGGTGCTCTTTGCCCTGGGGGGATTTATTGGCCGTGCAGCCCCCCCCAACTGTCATCATCTCCCGGTGATCCGGGTCCCGCACCCCGGAACGGCGGGGTTACGCAGCGCTGGCTGCCCCCCGAGTTACCAGCCTGCCCGGTCGTGTGCTGGAATTGCGTCGCCTTTGTTTGACTCCAGCAGTCTCAGTGCGCCCGTGGGAAGAGTCTGGGGCGAATAACTCCTTCTCTCACCCCATTGCACCCGGGGAAAAGAGCTTCCCGCTGACTTCAGTGGAAACCTCTGCCCGGGGAGAGCTGGCTGGAGTCGCTCGTGCCACCGTAAATCGGGACTTGTTCTCCAGGAGCCGTCGGCGAGCTGAGAACGTAATACTCTGCTTAATTGATGAAAAATCAAGGCTTGCAGTCTCCTGTCCTGCTCTGGGGTTGCCAGCTCTCATAAGGAGCTCTTTATGTGACAGCCCTGGCCTGCGTTCAGGGGCAGGGTGGGGGGAAAGGAGAAGAAAAGGTAAATTTTCTGGCATGGGGGAGTAGCCGGGCGTTAGAAACGGGGCTCCTGGCAGGATGCAAAACCGCAAAATGGCATGAAAAAAAAAAAAATCGAACGCTTTTCCCCCCAAATAATCTTACAGTTTCTCTTTTAAACCTCTAAAATATCTGTGGAGGGATCTGAGTCATCACTTTTTTGCCGCTTTGGCTCAGTTTCCTGGCCACTGGCTTTGCGAGGTTACTTGTTTGGATGACAGGAGCAGGGGAAAAAGTAATTCCTGGGAGCTCAGGTGATCATAGCAATGTTGTTAAAACACCAGAAAAACAAACACAGTATTCAGCAAGAAGGGCTCCACCTTTTACTTGCCTCACGCTTTTGCTGAGGCTTTGGGTTTGGGAGCTGCCAGATTTTCTGCCTGTAGCCAGCAGGAAAAAGCTCACGTCTAAAATAGTCGCCTTCCCCCCAGCCCTGGATTTTCCATCATCACGTGATTCCAGAAGCTGAGGATTTAAGAAGAAACATCAGCCTTCACGAGACTGATTTCACAAATGAGACGAGGTGGAAACGCAAGTTTTGGTGTTAAACAGCAAGTCCAGGGCTGTGCGGCCGCTGAAGCCGAGTTTCATGGTCCCTCCAGCGGCATCTCACGCTGTTGGGAAGGGGTCGAGAATTTATCAGCTGTAATTCTCATTATAAACCGCTGCATCTTTTGTATCGCTGGCACACAAATCCATCTCAGGGGGAAGCTTTGCACGTCGAGTGGCAGCGTCTCTCTTCTGCAAAGCAGGCCGATAAAATACGATTTTTTTAGGAAAAGCTTGTATTGCAGCGATGGGGGTCACCTGCCCGTGGGCAGAAGGTGGGCTCCAGCCTGTGGGGACATCAATGGCTTGGTGTCGGCATGTCCATGCAAGTGGGCATTGCACATAAACGCCCATTAATCACCATTTATTTACGTTATCAGGGAACAGCTCCGAAGCTCTGGCTGATGTGGGGATGAGACGGCGCATGGGATGGAGAGACTCAGGCGCTCATCCACCTGGGGGGCTGCTGGCAGGGCCCTGCTGGGCAGCACGCTTGTGATTTTGGTGTGTTAGAAAGCAGTTACAGATATTTCTCATTATCTAAGCAATGATTATTTTTTTTTTCCCCCTCCTCTTGTGGTATATGGTGTTGGCTGGAAATAGAAATTCAATTAAAATTCAGAAAGCCGGCGTTTTTGTTTTCAATAACTCAGAGAAGCCTTTAATAAGTTAAACGGCCAGAATACACTCAGTGTGCTTCAAACGCAGGGTGTTCCCTCTGCACCTGCGAGGGACCCCCGCCGGCTGGGTGGGCTCTACAGCCCGGCCGCCTGCCCCACGAGGCTGCCCTCCTCCTTTACATGTCACAGGGTCTGCCTTTAATTAAGTCAACTTTTTCCTCCAAACCTCCTTTTACCGGTTGCTGAAACCGCTATGTCCCCCACCCTGGTGAAAGCAGCTTGCGTGGCAGCCGGAGCATCGGGGTGGGAAAGTTTTAAGGCAGCAGCTAAAATCTGTCCCGAATGCTGTGGGTGCCTTCTCCTCCCTCCCGGCCTCTCCTGGTCCCCTTCTTCGTCCCACCTGGAGCGTGTGTCCGGGATGAGCGTTGCTGCCGCGGGGAGAGAAGGGATGCGTGTGTGGCGTTTGCATCCCTTGGATGGAGTGTAGTGACAGGACGAGGGGTAATGGTTTTGAACTGGAAGAAGGGAGATGGAGACGAGATCTGGGGTGCTGGCCACAGGATAAGCCTCCTGCTTGTCACGTCGTTGTGTGCCCCCTGCCCTGGTAGTTGGCAGCGGGAGAACGCAGCGGGTGAAGAGCTGGTGCATGAGCCTTTTCCTTGGGTCTGGCAGGAGGGTCGTTTAAAGGGTTTGATGCGATTGCCAGGATTCGCAGTGACATCATGATGTTTTCTGCCCTAAATCACAGATTTCCCTAAATTGAGCCCCAGAGCAAGTCTGTAGTCAAGTGAAAAATGTGCAGCCTTCCCAGCGTATCTGAGCCAAGGGTGCGTTTGCCAGCAGAGACTGGAATGGGGTCGGTCCCTGCGCTCGGCCATCGCTGCGGCTTGAGCAGAGGATGCTGCTGCGCTCCCCTCGCGCCCTGCCCCTCGCAGCCCCTTTCCCTTCCCTGGAACAGCAAAACCCAGCGCCGCTGCCACTCTGGAAACCACGTGCGGATTTGCAAGCAGGGCATGCAGCAGGCACAGGGCATGCAGCGGGTGCAGGGCATGCAGCAGGTAAGGGCATGCAGCAGGTGCAGGGCATGCAGCAGGCACAGGGCATGCAGTGGGTGCAGGGCATGCAGCAGGTAAGGGCATGCAGTGGGTGCAGGGCATGCAGCAATCACAGGGCATGCAGCAACCACAGGACATGCAGCAATCGCAGGGCATGCAGTGGGTGCAGAGCATGCAGCAGGTAAGGGCATGCAGTGGGTGCAGGCTATGCAGCAATCACAGGACATGCAGCAATTGCAGGGCATGCAGTGGGTGCAGGGCATGCAGCAATCGCAGGACATGCAGCAATCGCAGGGCATGCAGGGGGTGCAGGGCATGTAGCAATTGCAGGACATGCAGCAGGTAAGGACACGCAGTGGGTGCAGAGCATGCAGCAATCGCAGGGCACGCAGCAATCGCAGGGCACGCAGCACTCACAGGACATGCAGCGGGTGCAGGGCATGCAGCGGGTGCAGGACATGCAGCAGTCACAGGGCATGCAGTGGGTGCAGGACATGCAGCACTCACAGGACATGCAGCGGGTGCAGGACATGCAGCAATCACAGGACATGCAGTGGGTGCAGGACATGCAGCAGTCACAGGGCATGCAGCGGGTGCAGGACATGCAGCAGTCACAGGGCATGCAGCGGGTGCAGGACATGCAGCAATCACAGGACATGCAGCGAGGCCGGGCTCTGCCTCCCGCAGAGGCCCACATGGGAGCGTGGTCGCAGCCATCCGAGCCCGCTGTCTTCCCTCAGGTTTACAGGAAAGACTTTTGTTGTTGATGATGTTTTTTGCCACTTCCCCATTTTCCGAACGCGGCCGGCGGCTGCAGCTCCCGCAGGCCCCGCCGGTGCTGCCTCCCGTCCCGCGTCACGGCGGGGGCGGAGGAGCCAGTTTTGCTTTCGTTTGCCCGGCAGGAGCCCGTCCCTTCCCTCGGGGGACGGTCCCGGAGCCCCTGGGCCGCTGGCACCCGGGGCTGTGCCCCCTGCGCAGCGCTCGCCTCTCCCCGGGGCCCGGGAGGTCTCACCGGTAAGTGGCTCTAGTGGCTTTGGGGACCGTGTAATGACATTTTCAGACCATCCAGCGAGGGTCGGAGAACGTCGCCCTTCTCTCCCCCGGTGCAGGGGGGTGGCCGGCTCGGTGGCAGCCGGGTGGCATCCAAGGCTGCGGGCACCTTGGGAGCACCTAAAGGCGTTTGGTTTTACCCACGTGTCCCTGGTTTAGTGGCACCTCCAGTTTCTGTGCTTCTGGGGGTGTGAGCCCCCTGCGGGGCCGTGGGTCGTGGAGCAGTGACCGGGCAGCGGGGGGACCCCCCAGAGGGACGCTGGCATGGGTGTGGGGCTGCCGAAGAGGCTCTTGCCTTTCCCGATGCCCCCGTACCAGGGGATGGCAGCTCCCCTTCTCTCCGGGGCAACTGCTCAGGGCAGAGCAGCCCCAGGGACCCTCCGCGTCGGCTTGGATGGGGGGAACAGCCAGGGTGGCAGGTTCAGGTGGGGATTTTGGGGACCCTTGGAGACGTTGTTGGGGCTGCGTGGTCGTATGGGGAGCGAGGCTGTGGTGGGAGAGGGGGACAGGGAGTGGGATGGGACTGTGTGGAGGAGTCTCGCTCCCACCCTGCGGGTCCCTCATCCTGAACCCGTTTCTTCGCTGGCGCCACTCTCTCCTGGGGTCCGGCAGCCACGGTGCCACACGCAGGGATGGCAGAGGCAGCTGGAGGTGGTGGATTTGGGCTTGGCACCTGCCTGACCTCTGGGCTGGGCAGGGGAAGTGCTTTGGAGCTGCTTTTCAGGTTGGTGATGTTTTCAAGATGAGAGGAGCAGCGGATGGTGCTGACTAGCCCTGGGCTTTGCAGGCAGCAGAGGGAGGTCCCCGAGCTCATGGGTCTGGGTGAGGGCAACGTTAGTCCATCCGCCCGCCTTCTTCAGAGCATCTTCTCTTCATGGCCTTAAATCCCAGCAGGCAGTGGACAGGGTTGGTCCTTTGGGTCCCTTGGGTCAGGGAGAGGGGAAACGGCACCGAGCAGCGAGGGGCTTTGCCCAAGGAGGTCTGTAGGAAAAGGAAAACAGTGGTCTCGTCGTCTCCAGCTGTGGTGGGATGGCTGTGTGCCACAGCCGAGGTCGGGGCCACGGTGTGTGACCAGCAGAGGAGCTCTGCCGGTGTGATGAACCATAAATAATGATGTCTCATAATCCCTTTTCCCTTGAGGGTCTTGTATGCTGGACCTATTAATACGATTACCCTGGTGTGACACGTTACGCTGTTACGGTGTCTGTCAGTGTCCCAGCTCCACAGAGCGCCAGAGAAACTGGTGCTCCGGCATCTTCCTATGGATGCAGAGATGTCCCTGTGCGTCCCACAGGACGCCCTGGGAAATGGCAGTCGGGGCAGGGATGCTCCTGTCCTGTGGCCTGTCCCGTGCCCCCTTACCAGGTCCTGCCCTCGCGCTCCTGAGCAGGGCTAATTAGACCGTTGCAGATGAACACCCAGCCAGGGCTGGGCTCCTAAAGGGCGTTGCTGGGCCACCTGGCAGCGTCACCCATGGGTGGGACAGGCCGTGTCACGGTTCCTCTTCTCCCACCACCCGGGTCCTTGCAAGCCAGCTGGCTGCCTGGTGGGGTGTCCGGAGGCAGAGCTGCAGTGTCCCCTCTGTCCCCAAGCAGCTTCACCCAGGGACTGCTGGGTCCAGGAGGAAAAACCCAGGAGGTTTTGTGGCTTCCACAGGTTCCCTTTCACTCATCACTCAGCCCAGGCAGGGAAGCAGTGACCTTTACCCCTGCATCCAGCTGGAGAAGCTGAACAGGGCTCCTGAATCTGAGAATCAGAGGTGCACGTCCCAGGGCTGCAGAGAGAGCCATGAGCATCCCTACGGGCAGGTCCTTCTGCGTGGGAAGGGCTTCTTTCTTCAGAGCTGATGACCCCAGATTTGCTTGGATGTGGCTTAGTGGGTGGTGTCCTCGTTTCCCCTCCGGTTGCTCTCTGGAGACAGATCTTCTGCTAGGTGAAACTCTCCCTGGACAGTCAGGCTGGGATCCTGATGTCCCCGCCTGCCCTGTGCTGGGCCTGGGATGCTGGGATCAGTCTCACCTAACTCCAGCACCTAATTGCCTCGGGTGCTCTGGGAGCTGGGGGAGAGGATGCTGCAGCCTGTTTGAGACCCCGCGTGGGGCACAGGTACCCCCTGAAGACACCAGTCTTGTGCCTTGTCTCTCAGCTGGGGTCTGTATTGCCCATCCTGCTCCCTGCCCAGTCCTGCTGCGAATCCTGGCTCTCCCCCTTCTCTTCTCCTTCACCGCTCTGTCCCTGTCCATCCTGGATGCTTTAGGTGATGCCTGGCCCGCTCCTCTCCATCCCTTCCAGGGATGAACCATGGTTTGAGGTGGGAACTTCATGGGAATGTAGCTTTTGACTGATTCAGAGCAGTCCTTGGAAACTGGTGTGGGGTCTGGTTGAATGCCTGGGCTTAAACAAAAGGTTTCATGTGCCACAGAAGTACAATGGTGTTGCAGTCCCTGGAGCTTCCCGGATTCTGCTTTGAGGGACATTTCATGAATACGTTGTCTGTCTGGCCCCAGATCGCTCTAACGGTGTCGTTATGGGGGTGCTGTGACTTGCATCTCCACCAGCCCCGGAGAGATGCTGCTGGAGGTGGCAGGGTGGGCTTGTCACCGCCGACAGCCTGGGTGACCACACCACTTAGAGCCACATTGGCTCAGTGGCAGTTGAGTGGCCCCGTGTCCAACCCTGCTGGCACCCACCTGCCCCATCCTCACGCTCTGCCGTGTCCCTTGTCCCCGGTGCCTGGAGTAGCCTGGATGGGTTTATTTGCACCACGGAGCAAAGGAAGGGCTGGGGCTGTTCCTTGGCTGGCGGTGGCTGCTCTGCAGGGGTCGTGATGGGGAGACTTCTCCCAGCCATCTGAATTCAAATTGATTTAGCTATCCGACCACAAAACAGCGTTTGAACCCTTTCCCAGACCATTAAAGCTACCTTTCGCTTTCTCCTCCATGACAGATTCATTTGGCTATTGCCAAATGGCATTGTACTATATTAAAATAAAGGAGAGATTGCAACGAGACGGCGAGTGATGGGACTTTTCAACCCACCAAAGACCTCTCTCCACCAAAGACCTCTTTCCCTTGAAATTGCCTGAATGCAAGAAGTGTCACCAGGATGGACCTGTGTTCGGTGCCTTGCTCTGGGGCTTTGGTTCATCCTCCATTTCTGCCTCAGTTTCTCCCTTGGGCTTTTGCTCCTGTTTCCTGCAGGACTTGGGAAATCTCCCTTGGCTGTCCTGGCACTCTGGCTGGGAGGTCCTGGTCTCCATCGCAGTTGGGTCCAACAGCATCTTCTCTTGCTGGCTGGGACATGGGGACACAGTCTTGTGAAGCCACTTTGGGGGGGCCAGCTCTGGTGCCACGGGGTTTTCCTGCGATTTGTGATTCCCAGGACACCCCAACTGGTTTTGTGGATCATCACCCGCTGGAGAAGCTTGCCTGAGTGCTGCTCTCGTACCGCTTGGCACAGCCATTGGGGTTTTGGACGCTGTCTACTCCGGCACCAAACCATGCCAAGACCTGGTGGGCAGGGGCTTTAGTGGGGACAACAGAGGTCTGAGAGGAGCTGGGCGTTGTGGGTGACTATTGCCTGGGCATGAAACAAAGCAGTAGCCACTGTTGCCCTGAGGTGGCCACCAGCTGCTGTCACGTCTCGCTTAGGATGGGATTTCACAGCACTGGTGCGAGAAACCCAGCTGTTGGCACGAGCAGCCTCACCCACTGAAGCACCACGAGGCACAGTTTCCATCAGGAAGGGTTCACTGGGGAAATTACTTAATTTTGTTGTCCTGAAACCCTTTTTCCCACTGTATCGGGCCCCCAGAATGGCCCCCCCCCAGTATAGTCCCTTTGGCTCCTTCCATCGGGCAGGGCTGTGGGACTCGCTCACAGCGTGCCAGCCTGGAAACCAGAGCCCAGGCTGGGCATCCCCTGTGCCGTGTCTGCCCTGAACCCGTGGGGATTTGGGGGAATTTGAGCTCAGTGCCAGCCGTGCCACCCGCGCTGGGACGCTCGGAGGCAGCTTCCAGCCTTTCCCTGGAGAGATGAAGATCCTCTGATGGAGGGGGTCCCCAAGGCATGTGCTTGCAGGGACTTTACTGCCTCCCCCAGCCTGCTCACCCGCGGCGGAGGCATTTGCTGGTGACACTGGTGGCACCGTGTTGTGTACATGACTAATTGCACGTGCATTCAGAAGGTAACGAGGCTGTCATTAAGACCAGGTGCAGGCTGGTGAATCCAGTGTGTTGCCTAGGCGAGACTGAAAGGCAAACATTTTTTTTTTTTTTGCTTTGCAAAAATGATTCTGGAGATGCCTGTATTTGTTGGCAGGAGGGAGGAAAGCGGCCGGCGTGGGTTTTGCCGGTGTGGGGGGAGCTGCGTGGGGCATCCGCCGGAGCACATCCCGCCTTTTCCTGCCCTCTCCAGCTCCGTGGGTGCTGCATTTCGGCTTTGCTGCTGCTCTGGGCAGCTGGTCCGTGTCCTCCCGCTCCTCTCCTTTGCTTCAATCTTCTGACAACCCGTTTTCGCCTCCTCTTCCTCCTCCCTCGGGCGCTGCTGCTCACTCCGCTCCCTGTAAAAAAGCGTTACAGGAACCCAAACGTACCTGCTTGGTACCCACCTCTCTCATTTCCCTCTTCCAGAACCGGCATTTGCTTCTGCAGTTGCAGTGGGGGCAGCCCGAGCGAGTAAACTGAGTCACGGGTGACTCCTGTGGGGCATGACAGAAATGATGGGTGGTCCCAAAGAAGCGGAGGGACGTCCCCAGGAGGGACCCAGAGGGACTTTGCACCGGTCGCTGGTGGATGTTGGTACTTCTGGAGCTGTTTCAAATATGCCTGGTATTCCCTGTGAAAATCCCAGAATCATCTCTTTAAGGAGAGGAGATCACTGCAGTTTGACGGCACTATTAATATTTTAAAAAGCACCCAAACTGTTTCGCTTAAAGCACAGTGGCATGGCTTATTTTTTTCCCTTTTTTTTTTCCCCTATTAATGCTTAAATAGGGGCCTTAGTGTGGCCTGAGTGACTGCGTCTCGCGGGGCTTCTCTTCTGTGAAGGGAAGTGGAAGCTCCCAGGGCAGAAGTTAGTTTACAAAAGGGATAACTCCTTCCCCTCCTCCTAGTTCAGACCAGAGTGGAAGAAGAGATCCCAGGGCTTCGAGCCGGCCCTTCTGCACATGCTTTGGGGATGTGCTGTAGAGACTGGGGGGGCCATGGGGTGAGGAGGAAGAGGAGGAGGAGAAGAAGAACATCTCCGTGTGTTGCTCTGGGGCTCACAGATGTTCATCTCAGATATCCTGGGTGGTCCCAGGGCTTATGCATGCCCCCGGCTAGCAAAACCGACAGGACGTTGTGGACAGGGAGCAGCTTGGAGGTGACCAAGTCATGGAGGAAAAAGCACTTGAAGGTTATGAAGCGCAAAGATGCATCTGGCTCAGGAGGTCTGGGAAGCTGGAGCCCAGAAATGATCTGGGGACTACGTCCCTCCACCCTGGTCCTGCTCTTGTGACACCTCTTCAGGTATCTGCTGCGGCTGATGGCAGATGGGAGCATGGAGCAATCAGGTCTTTGTGCTTGTCCCTGAGCCCTCTTACTGGTGTTTTGGCTGGAGACCACGTGTCCGCCTGATGGGCACGTAGCCGGCAGCTGGGATTGTACGTCAGGAGAATATTTGGCCACAGATGCCGAGCAAGTTGTAGGACTTCGTTCAGGGTGGCGAATGCAGGGAGAAGAGAATGAAAGAAGGAGGAGAGACTGGAATACAGATGATGGCGACCCAGCTCTTTCGGTGCCGGCTCAAATCCCCCACTGAATTTCAAGCATTTTCTGGGGGGTTGAAGTGCTGATGGCTTGCTGAAGCCTGGGGGTGCCTCAGATAGGAACCCATGGCTGCTGCTGGGGCCAAACCCCTGCCTGGCCTCAAGAAGGTCCTGGATCCGTGCTGCAGGAGGAGAGGGGGCTGCAGGTCTCTGGTGGGGAGGAGGTGGGTCCCAGGGCAGGGTGGTGTGTATGGATGAGCGATGGTGGCACCTACAGACGTGTTCATGCCCTGGTGGCATCATCACCTCCAGTCCCTGCCACCTCTCTGATATTATCCGTTCCGTGAGGTTGTTTGGGAGCCAGCCTGGCTGAGAAAATGACTTTTTCATTTACACTAATTACTCTTTTGCTGAATGAGGACGGTTATGCTCCTCAGGGTTTTACCCCAGGACCGGCGCTGGGGGGAAGGAGTAGCCCCAGCGGTCACTCAGGAGAGCTGCCCATCTCCATCCTGGTGGGCTGGCTGGACCAGCAGCTTCTTGGTGGAAAAATCATCTTCACTAGGATGGCAGGGAAAGGAGCAGCAGCATCTTCTTGCTGCCTTTTGCCTTCTTGGGTTGAGGGCAACTACAGGATTTTGTGCTCAGCACCCATGAGATGGCATCAAACTCTCCAAGTTGGCAACCGGGAGAGAGGCCAGTGTCCCAGTCCCTGATTTTGAGCTTCCAGGTGGGGAGTGTGTCCATCCAGGGGACACGAGTCCCACCAGGTCTCTGCCCTCGGCTGGCCCCCATGCCCATTTGGACTCTGCGCTCGCTCCCCAAGGAGCCCGGCCAGCTGAGCACAGGGGCTGGAGCATGGGCCACGTGCAGTACGCCGTGAGGATGTTTTGGTGCCTGCCAGCCCTGGGAAAAAGTTTTTTTCCACTGAGTCATTTGCTGCCTCTGCTTTTTGTGAGACGGCGTCAAGATCTGGGGGATGGGGAGATGGCAAAAGCCAGCCCAGATCTCCCTGCTCCGGCAGGACCAGGTCTACGCCAGCACAGCTGCCCCATGTTTGCTTTTCGGAGGGAGAAGCAGACAGACAGCAGCATAAATAGAACAGGCAGGGCTATTTTAAGACATCGGCTGCATGATCTGTGCATTAAAGAAAAATAAAATCAAGTCAAAATCTTCGTTTTAGCTGCAACTGGCAACGTGGGCTTGAGAGGAGCAGGGGCTGCTCCGGCGGGGACGGGTGTTCCGGAGCCATCGCCCCCATGGCCACAGGGGCTCCGCAGTGGGGAAACCATGAAGAATTTTCCTTCTGCTTGTGTTTCTTCTGGAAGTTAGGGTGGATGGATGGTTGCCCGTGTGTGCCACTGCTTTGGTGTCACACATGCCATCATTTTGATGTCACGCTGCCGCGGACAGGGAGCGACAGGATGAGATGGGCTTGGTTTAGAAGAGCAGAAGCTGCGGTCGGGGAAGGGACGTGGACGCTGTTTCGGTGATGTACGTGTGTGTGTGCAGCCAAGGATGGGGATTTTCTTCTTCTGGAGATGTTTCTGGGTTCCTGTGGTGCTGAGATGATCGCATGGCTCTTGCCGTGAGCGGTGGGCTGTGAGGAAGAGTTTTCCTTTACTGTTGGGGGTTAAAATCAGCCTCGTTTCGGGCGAGTTAGTGCCAAGCTGAGATCTTGGCGGGTAGGAGAGGAGGGTTCAGAGCCCTGGAAGCAGGGGCTGTTTCCCGCTCAGCATTCATTGCAGCTCAGGGCGGCAGCGACCCCAGCGTCCCCATCTCCCACAGCCACGCTGGGATCGCCCCCTCCCAGTCCCCAGCCCAGCCTGGAGGCTGAGCTGCCAGGGACGAGGGCAGCAGCCCAGCAGCACAACTGCTTGTAAATACTCATGCCCGGGCAAAACAAACAAATAATATTAATTGGGATTTCCATGCCAAACAGCAGCGGATGGCTTATCAAGGTGGAGGAAATTGATGTTTGGGGTTTGCAGATAACGTGGATGAGCCAGGAGCCACTCTTGAAAAAGAGGGCGAAAGGGATTGAAGCGGCTGCTGAAAAGGGCTCTTTCCTCACTGGCGACCCCAGCCACAAAGGTTTCTTAGTGTATCTGAGTCTGAAAATGCTTTTTCTTCTCTTTTCCCCCCTCCTCTCCTTTTCTCTGTTGAAGGCTTTTGATAGTTTTCGCCAAGTAAACTGCACACCAGAAAGCAAAACTGTCAATTGGGATGGAGAGTTGCACTAATAATGGTGTAAAACACATTTATCTCTGCAAAATAGCTTCGGTAGCAGGCTTTTGGTAGCCTCTTCTTATGACAAAGGGTTTTTTATCAGGGCCCTGTAAATCACTCCACACACCAGGTCATTTGGTGGTGGTCACATTTGCCTTCAACTTCTGTGAACCAAGTCACGTCACTTTTTAATTACTGCTTGCCACTGGCCCGGTGAGTTGGATGGAGTTAGGGCTGAACCAGGGCTGTAGCTGCCCTGTGCTCTACTCATCCTCACGGTCTCACCCCTTTCCCTATGATGATCTGGGGGGCAGAGCTCCAGTTTGGTCCTCATGGGTCCATGGCCCATGGCTTGGGACCAACCAGATGACGACTATTGTTCATGCCGAAAAATGGTGTGGACGTGTAGTTCCTCCCCACAAAAATCCCCAGCATGCTGGAAGAAGAGGTTGGAGGACCTCCGACTTCCTTGGCAGGGGGGTAAGCAGAAGATGTTACCTTTCCTTGAAAATCTGCTATTTATGGAGCAAAAGCAAGGCAAGTGGTAGGTGCTCTGCTGAGCTCCTACTCAGGACGTCTACCTGGTGTGGTGGCCACGTGGGGATGGTGACTGGGCAGGGCAGATGCTTTCGAGCCAGGAAAGCCTCGTAACTTACTGAGTGTAACTTCCAGCATGAGGCTGTGGATGTGGCCCCTCTTCTGGGCCCAACCCACCGGTGCCGACAGAGCTTTTTCTATTTTTCTGCTTGTACTGAGGTTTCTCTCCCTTCTCGTGTCCCACAGAGTGCCTGGAGCTGCTGCCGGTGGAGTCCATGGCGTACACCATGACTCCCACGCCGGCGGGGCCCGTTGGCTCCCAGTACTGCGTCTGCAAAGTCGAGTTGTCCGTCTGCGGCCAAAACCTCCTGGACAGGGATGTCACTTCCAAATCTGACCCCTTCTGCGTCCTCTTCATGGAAGTCAATGGGAAGTGGGTGGAGGTAAGTCCTGAAGTTGTGTGGATTTCCATGTCCTGTGGTTTGCCTGTGCTGGTGTCTTCTCCATCTGTACTCCACTATGAGGCTGGTCCTCGTTCCTCCCTGAGCAGAGGTGGAAGCTCCTCTGGTCCTCCCGAGGCTGTGCATGTGGCACTGAGTGTTAATTCTGTGTTCTGCAACCGGTCCTGTCCCCATTGGTGCTTTCTGCTTCGTGCTGGGGATTAGATTTAACTGCAGATCTCAAAATGCTGACCTCTGGCAAGGCATGTGGCAGGCATGAAAGGATCTTGCCACCTTCAAAGCGGTCCCAGCGTCTTCTCAGTCTGCTGTAAGCTGGGGATGCTTCGTATTTGGGTGCCTGAAATGCTGATCCCATGTGACGGTTAGATGTTGTGAGGTCCCGCTTGCAACGGGGTTTATTTCTTGGTGAGTCAAGATGGGCTGGTTCTTGGGTCACACAGGAAGCTGGTCTTTGGGTTTCACTTGAAGAGTGGCTCTTCCTAAGGGCCAGGAGTGAGCTGGCTGGGGGTCTGGCAGGTCAGTCTAGTGGAAAAAAACTCTTCAGGGCGGCTCACGCTCTGAACCCCTGTGGCCTCCTCCAAGAATTCTATCAAGGTCAGCAGTCCTTAAGCCAGGCATTTTGTGGGCTTGTCAGCAGCTGTTGTGGAGAGGGGAGGACCATGGGACGAGGAAGAGGAGGCTGTTGGCAGCTGGGTGCGCGCAAGGTTGGGTCGGTCCAGCTGCAGACAGACAGCAACTGGCTGGCAAATCCTGAGCAAACTCTTTGCAGACATTGATCCTTACCAGAAATTGATCCGTTGATCTCCTTACCAGAAATCCCATAAATATGGGCTTCAACTGCCATATTTGTTACAGGGAAGCCCCGAGAAGAAGCTGCAGAGGATCTTGTTATTTGCTTGGTTTCAGAAGCTTATAAATGGGAAAGGTAATTCCCACAGGAAGCGAGGAGCGGGGGGATAATGACTTAAACAGTGGGATTGAGTGCACCCTCAGCAAGCTTGCAGATGGCACCAAGCTGAGTGGTGCAGTTGAGTCACTTGAGGGAAGAGATGCCATCCAGAGGTACCTGGACAGGCTGCAGAGGTGGGCCCGTGCCAACCTCATGAAGTTCAACAAGGTCAAGTGCAAGGTGTTACGCCTGGGGCAGGGCAACCCCCAGTATCAGCACAGACTGGGGATGGATGGTTGGAGAACGGCCCTGAGGAGAGGGACTTGGAGGTCCTAGTGCATGCAAAGCTGGACATGAGCCTGGAAAGCCAACCACATCCTGGGCTGTATCAAAAGCAGCGAGGGAGCGGATTCTGCTCCTCTGCTCCACTCTGAGGAGACCTCCTCAGCAGTGCTGCCTCCAGCTCTGGGGCCACCAACAGCAGAAGGACATGGACCTGTTGGAGCGGGGCCAGAGGAGGCCATGGAGATGCTGGGAGGGCTGGAGCCCCTCTGCTGGGAGGACAGGCTGAGAGAGTTGGGGGGGTTCAGCCTGGAGAAGAGAAGGCTCCAGGGAGACCTTAGAGCCCCTTCCAGTCCCTAAAGGGGCTCCAGGAGAGATGGGGAGGGACTCTAGATCAGGGAATGTTGCAATAGGCCAAGGGGCTGGTGGCTTTAAACTAAAAGAAGGTGGTTTTAGACTAGATATAAGGAAGAAATTCTCTCCTGTGAGGGTGGTGAGACCCTGGCCCAGGTTGCCCAGAGAAGTTGTGGCTGCCCCATCCCTGGAAACACTTAAGGTCAGGTTGGACAGGGCTCTGAGCAACATGATACAGTTGAAGATGTCCCTGCTCGTTGCAGGGGGGCTGGACTTGATGGCCTTTAAAGCTCCCTTCCAGACCTAACTTCTCTATGATTCTTTCATTTTAAAATGCCATCAGGAGGCAGAGGCTCAGTTGACGTACACTCCGGACATTGATTTCAGTGCGGTCTGAATGATGTATGCTCCAAAATTCTGGCCCAAGGTCAGTAACAATATTGACAGAAAGACTACCCATTCAAAGTAAATACTAAAGATAAGTTAGCATTGCAGGCACAGTAATATTTAACACAAACTGTTGACTTTTGGGTTTATGTTTCTTGAGTTTGGTTGGGTTTGGGGTTTTTTTTGTTTTGTTTTGTGGTTTGTTTTTTTTTTAATAGAGCATAAACCTCATCCATTCATCCAGACCTACTGTATGTTCAGGTATGTAATCATTATTGCAACTGATACTCAGTTTTCATAGCAATGAGGAGGTATTGATCTATTTCTGGATTGTGTTGTGTGGTTGATTTATTTGATTCTTTCAATGCTTAATTTGTAGCATGTGAAAAAAAAAAAAGAAATTATTTAAAATTTATATAACATATACGAGAAGCAGTGAGTGCAAATCATTTGTTCACTACGTTGAGAATAGTATCCACTCAACTATCAGAGCAGAGTCAGGATTAATAATGACGTTTTGATGGAATATTGCTCCCAGTCTAAGCAAGAATAAATATTCTTCTGTAAAATGAAGCAGAAATTCTCTAAGTGATTATAAGCTTTATTGCTTCTTGCAACAATAAGCAAAGGACAAAACTCTTGTTTGTTCTTTTATGTTTCTTTATATATGCCATAACTGCATTTTACAGCTGGAATTTTTAATTCTTTGTGTCATTTGGAGTTAATGGCATAACAGTGCACCTGTAAATCATTCAGTAATATGCCCTGTAGTACTTTATAAAACTTATGCACCCTTTATGCAACATATCCTAAAGAATGTTTTTGTGTGGGTTTTTTTTTTTTCAGGATGATTTGGATTTATCAGACTTTTCATTTCATTTTCTTCCTTGTTTCCGTTTACAGTGGTAAGTAATAAGTACATAATTCCTAAGATAGGTTGGCAGTAGCTCAGCTCTCCCAGAAGGGGAGATGATGAGTAACCCCAGCCTGGTCCCGAGAGCCCTGTCTCAATGCTGTGGGTTGTGCTCAGTCAAGTCCGGGTAACTCACAGGGGCCCAAAAGACTATTGCAATAAGTGTGAATAACCCCAGAACCAACTGTTTTATTGTAAAAGGTTTTTTTAGGATTCTTTTGATACACTGGATAATTGGGGGTTGTGTACGTTTTTTCAGTGTCATTCTGTGTTAATGATTTACTTTGTTCAGTTGGCAAAGTACCCTGTGCTGATAAATTCTAACTAAGGCCTAACGCAGGTTGATGTTCAGTAATGTATTAACTGTCCTCTCAGAGGACAATTAGGTAACTCAGCTTTTTAGCAAGATCTGTTTGATGAATGCAGTGTTATCTAAGAAATGGTTTACATGGATCGCAATTTCAGCAAAACTAAAATCTTGGAATATTTCTGAGGCCTTGGAAACATTTTTATTAAATTAAAATATTCAGAACTGGCGCGGTTTTACACGGTACATAGTTTTACTGAAGGAATAAATGGTTTTGTGTGTGTTAATTGACACTAGAAGAAGGTAAATAAGATCCAAAATGTCAGGTACAGCAGATACCTTCATTTTGCCTTTAGAATTCACTTAGAGTGCTCTAAGTAATGGAAAAGGCTTTTCTGTTAATGGCAAAGCTGGGCAAAGGAACTCTACTGAGAATAAGAAATACCGATTTTTTTTTTAGAGAAAGCTCATGAATGTATATACACCATAATATTCTGGTTGTTTATAAAGTACAAATTTTGTGTTAACAAAAAATTAACTTTAGATACTAGCATATCTTGCACATATATCTAATAGTTTCTTACTTTTTCCTTATTTTTTTGGTAAATTATATGTGTTGCCTATGTGCAGAAAACATAGAATTCCTTAAGCATTACTTATAATCACACTAACAAATAAAATCCACTTGTAATATTTTAAGACTGTAAAATCCACTGTGACAGTTCCATTTTTTTTTTCATTTGAAATAGCTTTTGATACAGCATGATGGCTCTATAGTAACAGATTAAGCAGCTACATAAAATGTTTTCAGTTGGGTTTCCTCCCATTCTGTAAAAATAATGCATTTAGTCTTTGTCTTTTAGCTAAGGAAAAAAAAAAAAAGAAGCAAAGCAGTAGTTGAGCTCATTTTTATTATCATTTTTATTATAGACAGTTCCTGTGACATTCCTGTAACAGTATTTTCTTTGTTGTGAAGCAAGTCAGATGGGGTTCAAGGTGGATTATGAGAGAGCAGAAGGTTTATAAAATGCTGTGAAACTACGGATGGTGGCACCACCTGTGAATTTGGCCTCAGAGCATCCCTAAACAAAACAGGACTGTCTTCACATACAAGTTTCTAACTCTTTTTGGTCCCTGCACTTCCTTCTTCTGGTTTTCCTCTTACTGCTGCTCTGCCTTGGAAGATGCTTCTGCTGCTCCTGAGACCTGCCACCAGTAGGTCCCTTCCCTCTCTGCCCTGTAGGTCTGCCTTGGGGCCCATCCTGCTGCTGGAGCTCCTGTTTCCTCTCAAGCTGCCCTACTCCAGCAACGGATACAGGGCAGAAGATACCCCAGAGAGTTCTGGTTTTGCTTGAGAGCAAAGACAAAACTCTTAGAGGAGCTGTACTACTCACCCTCTTCTCCTGCTAAAGGACTGTCTTAAAAGCAAGGTCAATGACAAAAAGGAGTGGTGACTTCACCCTCTCCTGATGAACCCATCTCTAATAATTTATGCATTTTGTTACCCCGTGTCAGAATGTGTGACTCAGTTCTATGAAAATACATATTTCCAAGGAGGAGACCTCGCTATGGTTTTTACACCAAGTGCCAATTACTGCCAAGTAGTGTGTACTTACCATCCTACCTGTCTGCTCTTCACCTATTTGCCAGCAACGTGGACTGAAGATCCTGAAAAAAGGTAAAATGTTCATGTTTGTTTGGCTTTTGCTGGTGTCCTGTGATAATTATAGGAATTCAGTAACATTTCGACAGAAAATGGGCATAGAGGGAAGGCTTCAGGGTTGATGTGGAAAACAATGTCTTATATCTTTTAAACTGGTGATTTAAAAGAGGATTTGCTTACATTTGAAAGATTAAATTTGGCAATGCCCGGTCATTCACACTCGCATGGCAACCCTTTCAAGGAAACCAAACTGACTGTCCACCCTTCCTCTGTACCACCTATTTATTGTTGAGGGACAATGTGAGCAATCTCACATGTCCAATGGTCCCCTCTACTGCTCCCCCCACCTCCCAGCATATTTTTCTCCCAATTAAGTGCATCAACAGCATGAGAGGATGAGGCTCTCCTCCCTCTCTATGCCCAGAACATTTCTGTCCTCCAAACCTTGGGCTGTGCTTCTTGCTTTAATGAGACCTTCTGGAGCTCCCACAAACGCTGTCTATTCTCACCTGCTACCGAATGCACCAGGGCCAACAAAGCAGATGCAGCTCTACCCTATCGTTCTCCAAAAGTCTAAATTTTAATGTTGAGGGCTATTGGACAGCCTGTGTTTCACCTGAGAAGCAATTAGGAGGGACCGTGCTGTCCTGCAAAAGCTGTGACCTGCTGCTGCGTTTTGAGACACAGGTTTTCCTGCTACTTAAAAGACAGCGATACAGAAATGCTGCCGAAAGTGGATGTGGAAGGAGCTGTCTCTGGACATTCCTTAAAACAGTGCAACATCCAAATTAGTGGTAAGATACGGTTATTGACATGTATGAATGTTGGGCTCTGTATCATGTAGCAGATGTTAGATAAACGTCATTTTCAAAACAGGAATAGAATTAGGGAAGCAGCCAAGCAGTGATTTGTACGACCTTTGCCAGATTTCTTTCAAACCCAGTTGACAAAATCTTCCACTTTGGCCCATGCTGTCCACCACCGAGGCTCCCCAGATGAGGTAACTCAAAAATTATCCTCCTCCGGTCACTGCTTCATCTGCCAGAGGGAGATGGGAGCACACGCTTTAACTGATAACTCCAGTTCCAAAGATTCATTTATTTCTTCAATTCCCCTCCAGCAAGCTGCTCGTAAGGTGTGTGTGACCCCGCTCTATAACTCCGTGGAGCAGATGCCCAGCAAAGCAGAAGTGCATAGTCATGGTGATGTTCTACCTCCATGATTCTCTGTAATAATTTATTAGCAGCTCCACCTTTTAGAGTGTGTGTGCGAGGCACAGAGTCTTAGTGTCAGCATGCCACACCTGGGAGTTATCAGCAGGCGTGTTTAAAGGCTATTAAATGTGTTGTTTTAAATATGTTTTAAACTTGCACCTTCATAATGATTTTATTAAGAGGAGAGCAGCTTTAAGCATAGCATGGTACAGCAGAAAAAACAGAATAAGGAAGAATATATTTATTCAGTCCCAGGTTTTATTGGCATAGCTCCCCAATGCGCCAGGGCTAAATGGGTCTTAATTTATTGCAAGTTGTCCATTGCAGCTATTGACAAAAAAGTTGTGCTTGCTTTTAGTTGCCACTTGCCTTTCAGAGCAAGCCCTTTCCTGCAAACACCTTGTCACAGTTATACTTGAGTAGCTTTGACCCAGCAAAATAGATCTCAGTGGGATGTTATTCTTTATGCCATATAGACTAACTGGTATCACTGGAGTTACTTTAGAATCAGACAAATGTCACTAAAATGAAAATCTACCCATGTACGTTAAAAAACCCACTAATGGTTGGCTGGCTTGTGTTCTGTGAAGAAACTCCACTGACCATGAGGCAGATCTTCAAGGCCAGGCTGGATGGGGCTTTGAGCAACCTGGTCTAGTGGGAGGTGTCCCTGCCCAGGGCAGGGGGTTGGAAC
>JAOXJK010000062.1:24213633-24224873 GCA_025774025.1 Xenus cinereus
GGGTTCAAGGCCAGGTTGGAGGGGGCTTGGAGCAACCTGGTCTGGTGGGAGGTGTCCCTGCCCAGGGCAGGGGGGGAGAACGAGATGATCTTTAAGGACCTTTCCAACAACAAAAAAATATTTTTTCTCCTCCACAGGCCCTTGTCTTGCACCGCCTCCACGTTCACCACGGTGGGTGCACCCTCCATACGGATTCAGCTGGGACTCAGGCTCGGAGGACCCGCCAAGACCTCACAGCATCCATCAGCCAAAGGGGCAGAAGCCTCAAGGGGCTGCCACCAACCGATCAGTTTCCCTACAAGCCCCGTCCTCCGCCCGTGCTTTTAACTGAACGATGCCATCTATTTGCTTGGCAGCCCAGAGGTTTGGTTTAAATAGACACTCCTTGAATAAGACCTACAAAAATACCTCACCGTCCTGCTGCTGTGCGTGAAACCACAGCACGGCAAAGAGGAACCATCGACTTTAAAAAAAAACAATTTAAAAATCAAAAATAATCACGCTTCTGCCTGCCTGTTTCACCCTCCCGTTGCTGCCGGCGCTGCCGCTCCTTGCGCAAAGCGATGGGCAATTAGAGGGAAGGGGCGATCCCGGGGGGCGGGTGGGTTTGCCCCAGGTCTGCAGACCCCGGGACAGGGCACACCTTCCCCCCACCGCTCTGTGGGGCTTCCGTACAGCCCCGGGGGAGAGAAAAACATTTGTTTTAAAAACAGGAAAATGTGATTGTAAAACCACAACAATGGGCTGGGGAAGGAGCTGGAGCAGCTCTCAATTTAGCTTTCGAAACTGCCTTCGAGTTGACTAAATGTTTCTGCAGCAGAGCCCATCGTGGCCGCACGCCCTCTCCCGACTCCGGCAGCCAACGCAGTGACTCGGTGGCCTCCTCGCCTCCCTTACAGCCCGGCGCCAAACCCGCACCCCCAATTTCAAGCCTCTCCGATGGGACTTGCAAGCACAGAGACACACCGGTGGGGTCCTTCCCTGCGGAGCAAGGCACGGCCTAACTTATACAGGAGTTTCTATAGACTTCTGCCTTTTTAATATAACCTTAAAAGCAACTCCAGCGTGACAATCGCATGAACGCCCATCGCATGTATACGTGAAAGCCCATCGCATCTATACATCGACCTCTACACACTCTTCCTTGCCTCTCTCATTAGAGAAGCTCAGACCAAACAGTTTCACAGAAAGGGGCTGTATAAGTTTACGGCAGTTTGCAAATGTCACCACCTGAGGGACTGGAAACTGTTTATTTCCCTTTAAAATGCCCAGAGGGTTTGTATCCAGATAAAGAAATAATAGCCGGCAAAACTGTTTTTCTAAACACCAGGAGAATGAACAAAAGCCTCTGGCATGCTCTGGGCACTGCTCTGAGCTGCTGGGCACGTTGGCATCAGAGGCTGTAACCCCCCCGTTATGGCACGGCCTCCTCAGCCACTGGTCCAGAGCCCACCCCGGGTCCCCGCTGCCAGATTGTCCCGCACCTACACCAAAAAACTGGCTCTTCTTCTCCTCTCAGGGTGGGTTTGGGGACCACCCGAGCATCCTGTGCTCCACAGGTTAAAGCATGGGACCGCTCAGGGGCTGAAGGGTCTGGCCCTGGGAAGGGTCTGGGGTTCCTCCACTGTGGGTTCTGCCCTCCCCACCAGAAAACCCAGAGGGTTCCCCAGCAGAGAGGGGGTTCGGGTCGCTCACAGGGCTCCATGGGTGGCTTTTCCTCTCCAAACCTTTCAGATAAATAAGGCAGATCTTTGACCATGAAGGAGCAAAAAAGACAGTTGCACACCATCATAAAGCTCCTCAGAAGCATCCTGGGCACAGGAACCACACGAGTTTACCTAAACTTGGCAGCAGCTGCTGAAAGAGAAATGGCAGTTTCTTAACCTGACCCAGGCAGTTGTGATTTTCTTATCAAGCCAGTCAGAAACAGGAAATATTGATCTGAAGGCAGCAGCTTACTGAGCCATCAGCTTGGCTGGCTGATAGAAAACACAACCCAACTGACCCAGGAGGGCAACTTTCCGTGGGCACCATCTCAGTCACACCAGTGAGAAACCACACGTGAAATCCCTGGGCAGAGCAGGTTCGGTTCATCTTCAAAACAGCCCAGATGACTCATGCCCTAGAAAAGCTGTTCCTCTCCGTCGGCTTTGAAGTGATGCTCAGGTGAAGCCATCTAAAGGTAGGTGAGATGATTTCATGCCTTCAGGAAAGTCCCACCATCAAATGTATGTTCTTGGCTCCTCCGAAGCCTAACACAGCTCTGAAGGCACAATGACGGACCCCAGCTCTGGATCCTACCCTTGAAGAAGGGTGGTAAAACATCCCAGCAGGTCAGGAAAGAGTCATAATCCATATGTCCTGCCATGCAGTGAGAGGCTGAAGGCCACTGTGTGCATCCAGGGGAAGGTGATGGGATGAACAAACTGCGATCAGAAGTGTTTGCAAGGGGAAACATTTCTCAGCGCAGAAGGATCTTTCTTGCCCAAGGGCAGAGCAAGATCCAAATGGAGATAAGCAGATTTCAATGAGAAATAAGGAATATTTAAGGGTTGTTTTAATCCCCCCAGGGGCAAGGTACTTCCTCCACCAATTCAGCAGCTTGACTCAATACCTGCTCTCTTATTAATAAGAACACGGAGCTCACCCAAGCGCTCTAGTCCTGGGATAGGAAACCCCATGAGGTTGGATTGGGATAGAGAGGGAAGTTTTAGAACTTCATGACAGCAACCGCACTGTCCCCTTCCTGGACAGGGTCTACCTGAACGGCCAGAGCTCTGTCTCCAGACTTAGCAACGCAGCCGTGCCACCAGACTAGGCGGGTCTGCAGGGGAAGGTGGATTCCTGCCTTTCAAAAAGGCTCAGAAAACACATCAGGAACAGCCGTGCTAGTAAATCTTTCCACCCAGCAAGCTATGACCTCAGCTCCCAGACTGTCTGCAAGGGCTGGAGGCAACACTCAGCTCCTCAGTGCCGATTCCCCGGCAAACACGTCAGCAGCACAAACAGGCGACCTGGAACGGATCGTATCATGCTCAGAGCTCGCTGAGAGAGACACGCGGAGAAAGCCAGGAGCTGGACACCCTGATGGTCAAGGAGATGGGTGGGAAGAGGACATCTGATCAGCAGATGGGCTGAGATGTGAGAGCATAAGCAGCAAAGTTCCTACTATGTCCAGAAGACGTGACATAGGATAATTCAAGTTGGAAGGAACTTCTGGACGTCTCTAGTTCAACCTCCTGCTTGAAACATGGACAGCTTTGAGATCAGAGCATAGAATCATAGAATCGTTCAGGTTGGAAGGAACCAAAAAGGTCAACCAGTTTCAACCCCCCGCCGGGCAGGGACACCTCCCAGGCTGCTCCAAGCCCCCTCCAACCTGGCCTTGAACCCCTCCAGGGATGGGGCAGCCACAGCTTCTCGGGGCAACCTGGGCCAGGCTCTCACCACCCTCAGAGTGGAAAATTTCTTCCTTATATCCAATCTAAATCTTCCCTCTTTTAGTTTAAAACCATTAGCCCGATCGCAACAGGCCCTATTAAAAACTCTGTCCCCATCTTTCTTATAAGCCCCTTTTAAGTTCCGAAAGGCTGCGATAAAGTCTCCCTGGAGGAAAGAGAACACTTGTGGGGAGCAATGGGAGGAACCTGAGCATGGCTGGGTCACTTCTAAGTGACCCATCTATGGCAGGAGCAAGAAGTTAAACCATTTCTTTACGTGTTTTTTTAAATTGTTATTATTTTCCATCTGTGTGACATAGGACCAAAAGTGGAGGCAGAAGGACGGATGGGACTGCATTTTTCAAACTGCAGCCCCTAGGTCCCGTACCGCTATGGATGGGAGCAGAGCACAGCTACTCCCAGCAGGTTGCTGGACCCCCATGTGGGGGTCTGCAATTCTTGGGGAAAACTTACAGGGTCCCCGGGTCTGAAGGCAACCGAAGCTCCGTGAGCTAGGAAAAAATCTCCAGAGGTTTAATTCAGCTCCCGGATTGTCCTGTCTGGCCTCTTACAAGCCAGAAGTGAAGGGGGGGATGTGCCTTTGGGGGGTGCTGACCCCTGTGCCTTGCTTGGCAGGGGGCCAGAACGATGCTGGGGGGGGGGAGGGAACATCCAGCTCACCATCAGGATTCACCCATGGAAACATGGGGCTTTGAGCAATGATCAGTTGCTTACGAGTCTGCTTTTGATCAGATCTACAATCCTGACTTTGTTTTCTTTGGCTTCTCTAGATCGTCTCCAGCAAGAAAATAACACGGACTCTCCTTTTGGGGAATGGGAAGCCGGCCGGGAAAGGGATGATAACGGTACGGTTACTCCTTTGCATTACCTCTGAGTGTGTAAAGGTGGATAATAACCTGGGGGCAACGCAAGCCGTGCATCTGGGGTCCAAGGAGACTGGGGTTTATCTCATGAGCATTTTCCCCTTTACTTCCCATTTTCCTGCCCACTTCAGTGTGGTTGGAGGACAATTTATTTGGGGCAAGGACCGTCTTGCCCAGTCTCTGCCTGGTGCCATGAGCCTTCAACCTCTGTCTGCTTCGGCCTCTGAAATAAGGAAGCCCTCAGTCTGGAGAAGTACAAAGTAAAGGTGTGCTGCTGGTGTTTGTTTTCTGGCACATCCCGTCCTGGCGCGGCGGGAGGTAAGAGGGCTGGTTCCTTCGCTGGCGATGTGTGGTTCTGTTTGTGGGAAGAGGATGGGAGCTGCGCCGTAGCAACAACTCTCATAGCAACAGCTGCTGCTCTTGATGCAGACCCCTTCGGGCAGTGGCCTTCCTGCTGCGGATCTCTTTAGAGATGGTTTTTTTTTTTAAAAAAAAAAAACAAAAACTAAAAGACTAAATTTAGGTTCATTTCCCTTCTGCCACATCGCTCGTCCTTTTTGGATCTCTCCCATGTGATGCGTTCTGTGAGACACACAGCCAGGCAGCAAAGGTGGAGAAGAAAAGGCCAGCAAGGAATTAGACCTCCTTCGGGTTTAAAGGCACTGGAAGGGTTTAAAAGCCCCAGGACCCGGCTGCTGCAAGGTCCTCTCCATCACTGTTTGCTCTAGTGGCTGGGAAGGTGCTACCAGCTTTTCTCTCTTAATTGCTGCAGTTAGTCTTCAAACGCTGGAGGAGAAGCCACGGTGAAGCTGACAAGCGGTGCCTGACGCCGTGTGCCGTCCCCGAGGAACGGGCTCTCCACACGCCGGCCAGCACTGGAGTGGGAAGGGCTGGACCAGATGAAAAGTTTCCGGTCAAGTTAAAGGTTACACGCTTTAAAAAAAAACCAGAAGGTCCCAATCTGTCACTAATGTTTCATTGAAAGTCAAAGGGTGTGAGACATCTGCTTCATTTTGTACCATTGGTGCAATTTTCTATCTGGTTTTATGGGGTTTTTTTTGGCCCTGGCTTGGTGATGACAACAGGGTCATTTGTGGTGGGCACCTTTCCTCGCTGCTTGGCACAGCTCAGGAGCACGGGCTGTGGACACCAGCCAAGGACCAGGCTCCTGCTTTGCACTCACTTTTATAAAACACAGCGTTTGGAGCCAAAGCCTACCTTCCTCATTCCCATGCCCTTCGATTTTGTCCAAGTCTCCGTTTTCTTAACTGAGATATCAGAGGGGTGAAGGCAACAGAAGGACCTTGGCTGGGATCACGTGGGGGTCCTTAGGTTTGAAGAGAGGGGGAAAACCCCGAAGCGAGCTGCTGTGTTTGTAGAAATCAATCCCGAGATCTCGCCACACGCCTCTTCCAGGCCCAGTAGTGGGGATGTTGGGTTTGTCCACGCTGGCCAAGAGAAGATGCCCCCCTCCGGTGAGCCCTGAAATGCTGGACACCAACAGGATGTGCTTTTGTGGGGATAAGCGAAGGGCAATTTCCATCTGCTCCCCAACAGCTCCTCTTCCTCATGCTGATTTTGGTGACTGTGCTCCAGGTGTGAGAGAAAACCGATACTGTGGCTTTGTGATGGAAAACTTCTGACTTCATGACTATATGGAGCAGAGGGGAAAACTGGGATCTGCGTGTGGTGAACACATCCTCTGTGGACCAAAGAGGGGTGTCCTTCCTGGAAAGGCTGGGAGCTTGCTGAGGAGCTGCCCAGGTGGATTCAGAAGGTGCATCTCTACCTCCTCGGCTGTGCAAACTCCTCCCTCTCCTAAGTGCCAGTAACCCTCTGATTGCTCCTTCTGGAGAAAATAGTCCCCTTGATTTCTGCACGTTTTTCTAACAGCCTGGCTGTGATTACGCTGCGTATCTCCAGTGAAGGAGAGCCACCCTGGAGAGCCAGCAAACGGCCGTGCTTGGGAGCACCGTGCAGGAGGACAATGTCCACAGCTCCCGGTTGTGCCCGTGCCAGATCCTGCCCAGGGGGATGCTGCGGCCGGGGATGCTGGGGAGGGCTCAGCCCACCCTGGGGGGCGGAGGAGGGAGAGGTGGGGAGCAGATGCTTGAGCAGGACACAGCCTTGAGGAAAAAAAAAAATATAAGCGATTCAGAAAACGACTGGTAACAGAAGTGAATACATGTGGGTTTTCGTTACAAACATTCCCTTTCTTAAAATACCAAGAGACTCATTAGACCACGTTTCAGACAAAGCCGGCCCACTGGTGTTTGGCAGCTGAAGCCCTTCTGGGGCGTATGGGAATAAAGTCTCTTAAACTGAAGTCATCCAGGCTCCACTCCTGCCTGCTGTTGCTGCTCGGGAGCAATGATGGGGTTTTCATCCTTGGGGCCATCTCGCTGGGTGCGGAGACATGGCTCGAGTCCTTGGTGCCACCAGCATCTCCCCCAAGGGATGGGGCAGGGGCTTTTTGCTGTGCCCAGGCTGGGACATGGAGGACAAGGTGGCACATCTTGCTGGCAAGGGTTTTTATGGCTCCTGCTTCCTCTTGGCTTGGTCCTTGGAGGCTTCTCCAGGTCCTGGATGAGCCCTGGTGCAGAAAAGCCACGTGAAACCCAAGAAAGGGGATAAGATTGTTGCCAGAAGCATCATTTTAGACCTGATGGCACAAGGGAAGGAGGCTGCTTGGGGTGTGCTGGCACCTCATTCTCCCTTCAGGTTGTCCATTCATGAGGTTTAATTGTCCCTGTTGACTCCCAGCCCTGCAAATGAATGTGTTTCACGTGGACCCAGCCCCAGCGATGAGGCTGTGGAGGTCGGTGGGTGTCCCAGGGGCTCCGGCTGCAGCCCCAGCATCGTGGCTGGTAACCTGCTAAAAAACCTCACCCTGTTTTGTTTTAAAGCTGCCTCGGCTCAGGGTAAATGTCAATGCCCACCCAGGGGAAGTTTGGGATTTTTCTCCATCCTTCTCTATTCCAGGGAGAAGCTGGGAAGTAGACTTTGATCCCAAATTGATCTGCAAAGGTAAAATCAGTTTAACTCCCCAGCAGTGAAGTACCGTGGGCATTGGATCGTCCGGCTCCTTAGCTGGGAAATGGCTTTTGCGGGAGTCGTGTGGGTGTCACCAGAGCGGGTGTCCTCAGGGTTTGGGTTCTCCTCTGGCTCGGTGTTTGCTGACTTTGTGTGCTGAAAATGAATGCAGCCTCCCTTGTCTTTCAGATAGCTGCCCAAGAGCTCTCCGATAACAGGGTGATTACTCTGAGCATGGCTGGCAGAAAACTGGATAAAAAGGTGAGCGGGGTTGTGTCTGGAGGATGCAACGTTAAACTTCTCTCCTTCGTAGGCTAAGGGATCTGAAGAAATCTCTGCTTTTGGGTACAGCAGTGGCAGAAAATAGTCCTGCTGGAGGAAGCACTAGGGTGAGACTGGAGGGGTTCAAGTCCTGGCGGTGCCACTGGCTGCTGGGTGCGCCCGTGCCTCAGTTTCCCTATTGCCACGGTATTGCTGTTTTCATCACGCGTGTTGAGATGGAAAGAATATGCGTGGCACGGGATCTGTGCACCAGCATGTCTTAGAGATTTAGCAGATTTACTACTTCAGTGGTCGTCATTTGGAAACATCTCCTGGTGGAGCTGGCAGTTTTGATGCCCCTTGAACCTGTATCTCAGAAGTGCTGAGAGCTCCTGGCTTGTGGCCTCCAGCCCCTCTGGAAATGGGGTGAAGATCTGCTTGTGTATCAAACAGCAGGGCCTGTCTTTTCCCAGGAAGAAGTGTTGACCTCGTGGAGGCAGGTAATGCACGACTTTCGCGTTGGATATGATACGTAGGAAACCATGAGCCTTTCTGAACAAAGCCACCTCACCTTGTTTACCAGGCAACCAGAGCTATTCCTCTGAACCAGCGCTGTTGCTAAGCGATTGATGGGAATATTATTTTTCCCTTCTTCCTGGTCTCTCCAGAGCTTGTGTTACTGGCAGGATGGCCCTCAGTTTTCAAGCCAGGGTAAAGCAAGCATCCAGGCAGAAGGGTGTTTGCAGGGGAAGATGATGTCGTTTGTCCAGTCCCATTGTCCAGGATGTCCCATCCACCTGGGATGGATTCCCAGTTTATCCAAGTGTTTTTGCCACCTGTTGGGAACTGCTATTTTCTTGTCCTCTTGCTTACCTTGCCTACAGCAAGGACCCAAATGCCCATGTTAAGGAATCCCCAAATAACTCAATTTCATAAGTGAGTTGGAAGGTGTCCTTGGACTGGTGGCTTCCTCTGACACGTGGCCAAGGGTCAACCCTATGCATGTCAATGAAGACATTCCTAATGCAACATTTTTCTTCCAGTGTCTCAAGAAAAAGCCTCTGCTCCCTTACAAAACAAGGGCTGGGATTTCACAGGAGGCTTGGTGCCCTTCCTTCGTGCTTCATGGTCCCTTTGCAGACGTGGCCATTGTGAAGAGCCGGGACAAGGACCTGGGTCCTCCCTGTGGTGCTGGTACCTCAGGCGTACGTCCATTTGTATCAGCAACTTCACTGGTGGCATCACTTGCTCTATGGGCAGGAGTTGCCTTTCTAATCTGGTTTACAACTAAGTTCTTCTGCCAGGTTATGCAAAGGGGGCATCTTTTGATATTCTTCAACTAGGACATGGTGTCTGCTGCCCTTCAGACCCACAGTCGAGGTACAGAAATTCAGCATCTACTGGGATAAGGACTGTGAAGAATCCTGTTCTCTCTGGGTCTCCCTCCAGTTTATCAATAGGTGTGAGCAGAAAGCTCCTTCCCTGGTGACTGCCCGCCATCACCAAGAGCTAACGAGGTTTCTTTGCTGATTCCCATAACACGGTGCAGCGTTGCAGTGCCCAAAGTCCTGCTCGTGGGCAAAGGAATGTTCGTGTCACTTCACAGAAATTAAAATGGACTCTGAACGAGAACATATGGATGAAACACAATATTTTGGGGTCATTATTGGTCATGGATGAAGTGCAACTGTGGGAGCCGGGTAAAACTCATTTCAGCTTAGAAGAGACAGCAGAGCAGTGGCTAAGCAAGCAGCGCTGGGGGCTTGGACGTGGTGTGAAGCGATCAGACCTCACAGGATTTTGTGGTGAGGCCACGGGATCATCTTGCTGCACACGCCGAGCCGACGTCGCGAGCATCCCTTACCTGCAGCTGTGCCACAAACCCAGCCTGGAGCCCTGCTTGGCCCCCGGCAGCTCCTTCTGCCGTGACCACCCTGAGGCTGGGACATCTCGGCCTGCGGGCAGGTCCTCCTCCCCGTCACACGTCCACGGTTCCTCCACCCCCTGCTCACTACCTTCCTTTAAATGCCAAAGCTGCACAGTGGGAGCATGTCAGCAGCAGAACCAGCCCGAGGCTCTTGTACCTTATGTCAGATCGGCTCTGGGGAGAGTCATTTTAAGAAAAAATAACTTGCTGAAGGGGAATTATTTTCACCTGGGACACGTCCTGGTCAACCCAGAGCTGCAGGGGCGGCAGGAGGGCAGCGATGCTTTAGCAGAGGAAGCTCTGCAAGCCAGGATTGGTGCTGGAAGCTGTGGTTTGGAGAGCTGCAGCTGGTGAAAGTGCCACCTCCCCGCTCCTTGTCCAAGGCGTGGAAGGACCAGTTAGGGTGGTTTAGATTCTTGGACCAGTTTGCAGCTCGATCTGTTGTTCTGAGCTCCGTTGGTTGCTCAGTTTCCATCTCCTGCCAGGCTTGCAGGGGTGAGATATTTGTGGTTTCGACATTTTAAAATAGCAGCCCACAATCCTGTGGCTTGGAGGCATCTCCCCCCCTGCTTCGAATGGAGCAAGGCCGACTGGACTTGCAAACTGGGCTGCTCCGCGTGGGCTGGCAGCGGACACCCTTCAAAGCTGCCTGCTGTCATCTGGGCTGGTGCCTCCAGCCCACGCCGGGGTGGCGCTGATGAAACCGCGCAGGGCTGCGGGTTAATGCAGCAGAGGCAGGGTCAGGCACCCACCGCTGGTCCTTTAATCCATCAGTGGAGCTTGAAAGTGCCGAGCCCGGGCTGTGGGTGAGGGGGATCAGAGCTGTGCCACAACCATAACCCTGCAGAAAGATTGGCTTGGCTTTCTCTCCCACAAACGTGTGAAAAGGGGTAGGAGAAAAATAGCCTCATCCCACCGGAGAGCATCCCCGTGAGCCTTTATGGTCTGCTCTTCTGGCAGAGGAATTTTGACTGAAGGAGGTTATAGTTTCTCTAAGACAAGACACTTTTCTGGCTGGCTTTGCAAACAGGATTTGGGTAGAATCATTAATGGGCTTTTATGCTGGGGCATCACTAGACCCTGTGTCTGTCCCAGCCACCGCCTCCTGGGCTGGCTGTGGACAGGGGCTCCTGGAGCATCCGCGCATCCTCCTCCTCCATGAGCAGTCCCCACCACATCCCTTGGAAGCCCCAAAAACCTCCTCTTCAAATCCATAAGAAGTTCCTCTAGCTCTTTGCAGGACTCAGGCACCTCCCTCTGGGAGGAAAACCCAGCTGAAATGGCTCGAGTTCTCAGCAGATTATTTGGAATATTTCAGGCTTGGTTTCCTGTTAGCCACTTCTTAACTTTTGTGAATGGGAATAGAGTTCTGCTCAGGAATGCTGGAGTTTCTTTGTGTCGGTGCCACCAGCACCACCCTCCTCTCCGGGCTGCGGGTGCCCCGAAATAGCCCCCGTGCCGATACCCTGCAGGGACGTGCGTGTGTGTGTACATATTTCTCATAAACCAGCAGCCCTTTATCAAGGGAATATCTGGGAGGGCACACACGCTGACTCAGGGCTGCGTATCTCGCAGGGTGTTACGTGATCTCTGTCAACACCAGGGCAGCTTGCTCCTCAAAGATTTCCTCTGCTCACGCTTTACTGATGTGTGTAGGAGGGTGGCTTTTCTTTTTTTTTTGGTTTGGGGGGGGGG
>JAOXJK010000062.1:24233486-24248141 GCA_025774025.1 Xenus cinereus
CCCCTCCAACCTGGCCTTGAACCCCTCCAGGGATGGGGCAGCCACAGCTTCTCTGGGCAACCTGGGCCAGGCTCTCAACATCCTCATAGTAGAATATTTCTCCCTTAGCTCCAACCTAAACCTACCCTCTTCCAGTTTAAAACCATGTCCCCTTGTCCTGTCAAGCCTGTTTTACCAGCTGCCCTGGCACAGGGTGGTGGCACCTCCTGGGCTGTGACATCTTCTTGCCCCAGCCAGGCCAAGGTCCCTTCTCAGCCTTACCACAGTTCATCCTCTTCCATTACGGATATGGAGCAAAATCCCTTGTGAATCCCCTGAGCTCAATTTAGCCAGTGGAATTATTTTGGGTTTTGCCTATTTGCTAAGCAAACAAGGCGCGCGCAGTCACGCCGCCGGCTCGCCTCTTCCCAGCCCTTCCTTCCCAGTCGTTCCAAATCGGGTGGCTCAGCATCTCGCCTCCTCTGACCCGATTTAACTGGGTCTGGGATGATAGGCATTTCTACAAATGTTCTTTAAATAGAAAGTCTAATTGAGGATGGAAGAAAAAAAAAAAACCCAACCCAAACAAGTGCCTTGCTGAGAAAGTCCCCTGAGAGCTCGGCATTTATTGGTCCCTGGGGAAGCACGGTGAAGTCTGGCTGTCAGGAAAGCTCCGCTCAGGGTTGGAACTCTTTGATCAAAAACCTTGAGATCCAAATGCCCAGGTGGTCCTGGCTGCTTTGGTGTCCATGGGGCTACTCAGTTCCTGAGCTTAACGTCTGGGAGATGGGCAGTGAGAGTCCTGAGCTGGAGATGGTGGTGACTTGCTCCAGCAGCTGGGCCTCCTTATGTGGTGCTGGCTGGTGAAGAAGGCAGGTGTGATACTGAATGTCTTTGCCTAACCTAGTATTTAATCAGCTTTTTTTAGGGAAGGTGAAGAGCTGTATTTCGTTAAACTTTTTTTGAAAGTTTGGGGTTTGGGTGTTGATGGGACTGTGTATGGGCCTCCAAGGTGACCAGGTCTGCAGCGGTATCTGCTCACACAGGACAGCTCTGTGCTTCTCTCTTGCCTACCCAGGTTGGGATTGACTTCACAGCCTCCAACGGGAACCCACGAGATCCCTCCTCTTTGCACTATATCAACCCCATGGGGACAAACGAGTACTTGTCGGCCATCTGGGCTGTCGGCCAGATCATCCAAGACTATGACTCGTAAGCACCGTGCCCTTCTGCCTCCACCCCTGGTCTGCAAATGTTTCCCAGGCTTCCTGGGGGGCTGCTGGGATGCCTGTGCCTTGATTTCCCGTCTGCACAGCCAGGGCTAAAGAATACTTTGCTTTGGAAAAGCTCCTTGAGAGAAAATTGCCATATACATTGGGGTGCAGGAGAAGGAGAGGGTAAGGACAGGGTTTCTCCTCTCCCCCCATTGCCACGGTGGAGAGGAAGGGTGGGTTAGCAGAGGTGGAGCATCCTCTATGGGGGGCAGCTGGAGAGCAGCTGCTTGGTGCTTTCTCGGCTCGGAGGCAGATGTCCTCAGCTCCCTGGTGATGCACCACCAGCCTTCCTTGATCCCCATCGCCCTGAGGTGTGCAACACAGAGAAATATCATCTTAGACATTGGTAGAGAAAACAAAACAGAAAAATGTTGGATAGTTAAGTTTTTTTAAATCTTCAGGGCTACAGAACTGCAAGGGACTCATGTGTTTGGGCGAGAGGATGCTCCAGATCGCTGTGGGTGATGAAGCAAAGCTGGACTCTTTTCTCTCTAAAGATGAAGAGCAAAAGGGGAACATCTACTCTCTCTTTGCTCAGCAGTCATGATTTTTAAAGGCACTCTGTCATCCAGGGGGAAGGGAAAGCTGGCACCTTTGTTAGTGGCGAGAGTTGGCTGGTGCTTTCACTGTAGCTGGGTGTTGGGGAAGCTGTAGCCAGAGCTGTGCAAGCCTGCTTCGTGTGCGTGTGAATCTACCCATGGGTTTTTCTTCTTCTCTTTTAGAGACAAGATGTTTCCTGCTCTGGGATTTGGCGCCCAGCTCCCCCCAGACTGGAAGGTGAAGTATCGTGGTCATTTGGGCTTTTGAGATGGGTTTGTCTTGATATTGCCCGGACAGGAGGAGAGCTGCTGGGGCTTCCCAACTGGCTCGGTGGGGGAAAAGCTGGTGGGCAGAGGGGGAATGGTCGGATGCGGGATTTCAGCTGGTGGAGAGTGAGATGTGGCAGCACGGGTGGGAGGCGAGGTGGGGATGGGGCACAGGCAGCCCGTTCCTCCCTCCTGAGCTGGCATGAAAGCAGCAGCTCCCTGGCATCAACGGGCAGAGCCAGGCGTTGATTCATTTCCCTGGCAGGAGGCAGGAACAATTCTGGGCAAGGGAAAAGGCCCCAGGATGAATGTGTCAGACAGCAGCAAAGTCTGGAAGGAGGCTGGGTAGCCTAGATGTGATGTTGCACGGGCAAGGACTGGAGCAGAGAGGCTTTTCCCAAAAGCCCCCATGATCTTTTGTTTGCATTGGGCACCGAAGGGATTAAAGGCACCCTGGTCCTGCGTGGGTGTGAGCTGGGGCATCCTGCTCATCAGGAGGGATGCCATGGGCAGGGGTTGGGGCTGCTCCTGCAGCCCACGCTGGCTGGTGAGGAGCATCTCACGGCTGAGAAGATGTGCTGGGCACCACCATCTTTCATTACTGGTTGGGTCTTTTGGCTGCTCTTTGCTCACACCCTTAATAATGTATTTTCTTCCTGCTCGCTGGTTTTGAGAAGTCGTGTAAGTCACAAGTAGCCGTGAATCAGGCCAGGGAGCTCATCGCTGCCAGCCTGCGAGGCTGGGGATGTCCTGCCTGCTCCAGCTTTGTGCTTTTCTCTGCTCTCCCCTCAGCCAAAATTCATGTGACTCGAGTGGGAGCTCTCGCTGTTTGCCAGCCACAGGAGGAGATCCCTCCGTGTGCACTTTGGAGCTGATTCATCCTCCTTGGCCAGCAAACATCTCTGGTCTGTCACTTCACCACTTTCGATGGGAAAATCTTGGTAGGCAGCTTCCAAGCCCTAACAGCCAGGGGTTTATTCCCATTCCCTTGGGGAGAGGAATGGGAATGGAAAAGGCAGCGGGGAATGAAAGGGTAGGGTGGCTGGGGCTGCTGGGGGAATGGGTGAATCATTACAGCGAGCGTCCCTCAGCGCCTGTGGGAAAGGCATTGCTGGGCTGGAAATGGCCCTTCCTGCAAGGCTGGAGGGGGGTACCGGGTCAAGGATGCTGCCTGGGGGCTGGGGGGCAGAGGGGTGCTCCTCCCCTGCCCCCCCTGCTCCTGCAGCCTGCCACAGAGATATTTCCCACCGCTCCTGCGGGCAAGGGGGTGCTGTGTAAGTGCTACCAGAAAAAACACCTTGGTTTCCCCCAGAATGATGTCTAAACCCGCTTGAACCCCAGCGGAGAGCAGCTCTCCCTTCCCAGGTGCTTGGTCCGTGCCTAAAGGTCACCATCCCTAGTGCCTGGAGTGACCCAAGACTGGACGGGACTTTGAGCAGTGGGAGAAGTCCCTGCCCATGGGACACCTGAAGGTCCCTTCCAACCCAAACCATTGTAGGATTCTATGACCCATCCGTTGTCTCACGTTAGGCGTGGGGGCATCCCCCGTGCATCACCCTGTACCCTCCAGCTCACGGGGTCTGTGCATCACCATCTTGCCTCGCTCGTTCAAGGCTTTTTGTCCATCAAGGCTCATTGGGTAATTTCAAAGCCAAAACAGCGGTTCTTCAGGGAAACCTGTGTGCCCTGTGTGTCAGGGGGGAGTAGTGTGGCCGACGATACTCCCAGGGGGACACGACAAAGGGTGGCTGTTGTACCCACAGACCGGAGTGAAAAGGGGGAGGATGGTTAAGAGATGAGTCGTATAAATCGCTCCTGTTGCCATGGCTCCCCCGATGCTTCCCAAGCGCCCGTTTAAGTGAGATGTTTTGCACACAAAAGTCTCGTTGGAAATGTCAAAGAACATCTTGCCATGTAACAGCTCTGTACAGAGCCTCGAGCGGTTTCCCAGCAGGGAACAGGAGAGGGAAGCAGATGGATTGTGGTTTCTGGGGGATGAGCAAAGGCAAGGCGGCAGCGGAGAGGGTGATGGCTAACATCAGAGCCCCACCAGTTGCCCTGGGTTTGGAAGAGAATCAGAGAATCACAAAATGGTTTGGGTTGGAAAGAACCTTTAAAGACCATCTAGTCCAACCCCCTGCAATGAGCAGGGACATCGCCAACCAGACCAGGTTGCTCAGAGACCCGTCCAACCTGACCTGGAATGTTTCCAGGGATGGGGCAGCCACCACCTCTCTGGGCAATTTACTCCTTTTATCTCGTCTGATGGGATTGGCCAAAGGAGATGTCTTTGTGCCCACAGAGCTTGGCCTCTCCAGCCAAAGCTGGTGGCTTCAGTGACAAGCCACCCCCCAGGGCTTTCCATCCTTTTGCCTTTTTTTTTCATCTATAGAGAAACTGAGTTGTGGCAGGAGTGGGATTGCTGGGGGAGGTGGCAGAGAACTCTCTGCAGGACTGGTTCCCCAGCACAGGCTCTGGCCATGCATCCGTAATTCCTGATTGGAAAAGATGGAGCTACCCCATCCAGGACTTGAAGAGGACACAGGCTGGCTGCAGATGAACGTCTTACCCTTTGGGGTGGTTTGAAAGACTTTCTCCCTGTAGGTTACTGGAGAATGCGATACCTGTAGGTGCTCCATATACATTTAATTGGACTCTGTTTTTCAAAGTACGAGCTGAATAGGGTATTACATCCTTTTTTTTTTTTGTTATTTTGAAGCCCTCCTGGGATATATACAGAGATAGATAGGTAGGTAGGTAGGTAGGTAGGTAGATAGATAGATAGATAGATAGATAAAATCTGTAAAAACTCCAGAGGAGGTTTTGGAACACTTACGCCATGCAGGGGGTCTGCTCTGTAGATGGTGAGGAACACATCTCCAGACCATTCTGTTGTTGCTTAAAAGAAAGAGAAACCCCTCTTTTTGCAGTATAAAACATGGAAATATTTTTGCTTGCCTTATCTATAAATACTCCTGTGGCAGGATTCTGAACATCTCCTAAAAAAAAAAAAAAGCGCTTTACAACCGAAAATAAGAAATTTGAATTTGAATATATTGCCCAAAATTGAGGCTTCTATGAGAAAGGGCATATGCAGAATCAAGTAACACGTTTCAGACTGTGTCCAGCCCTGGGGTTCCGGGTGGCCGGGAGCGTGACTGGTTGTGCTCAAGAGGCACGGAGAGACCCAAGCAGGCTGTTGACGTTCACCGGTCCGACAGCTCGGCAGCTTTGCAGCATGGGGAGGACTTTTGGTTGACCTACTTTTGTTTGGTTGCTATTTCCCACCCCACAGCCTCTTGCAAAAATAGTTTCCGCTGCTTTCGACACAATGCCCAGTATAATTGGAAAGTCTGAATCAGATGCGTGTTGCTTTTGCAGTCTCAGGAGGACTTCTGCTTCACATGGTGCTTTAGAGGACGGTCGTTTTGCCAGCGTTATGAATACACATGTCCCGAAGCAATCCCTTGGATGAGTAGCTCAGCAAACCACTACCCTTCTGAGAGGGAGAAAATATCCTTGTTTTATAACTCTGGCATGAACGGAGTGGGAGTTTTTTGTTTCAGAGCCCTTTAGGTGGTGGCCTGAAAGCCCAAATCACCCCCTTCAACCTTCAGAGGTGCTGGAAGAGGCAGTGACGTGTCCTTGGTGCTCCTGAGAGTCTGTTGGCTTTTCAAGGTGCCTGAATTGCAGGTGCAGAGTGAGGAATCCCGAAGCCCCAATGTCTGATGGTTGTTACCCAAGCAAGCTGTTGACCCCTGCCAACACTGGCAAGGTTCATATTGGAGGTCAGGAGTCCTGACCCTCTCTTGCAGCCAGGCCGCTGAGCTGCCCTGCCATTGCTGGCAGAGACAGGTTCAAATGTTGCCCAACGTTTTGGAGTTTCTGTCTGCAAGGTCTTGCTGTAGCAGCAGATGAGGAAGGTTTTGAGATTCTCCATCAGCACTGCTGTTTGGTTTCTCTGGCTGGGGTACTGCAAGAAGCCCAGGACAGGGGTGTGCAGGGCTATCTGCTGTTGCCAGTGCCCCACAGGACCTCCCAGTGACAGCATCTCCCTCAGCTTGAAAGGAGGTTGTAGAAAACCTGAAAGATCTTGCACCTGACTTGGAGGAGGAATGGTTTCGTGATCAATGAAAACCAGCTGAGATTGTGCTGGGATTTCCTGTCCATCATGCCCAAGAATTCACATCACCTCTCCCGTGCTGCCTTTCACCCTTATGATGACCCAGATGATGAAGCTAATCATCTGCTGGCTTTTTCATGGTAGCTGACAAGCCAGATCAGGTCTTCAACCTGCTGCCTCCCTCCTGCTGCACCTTGCCACTTGCAGAGAGATGGGGAACTGGGATGTTGCCAGAGCTGGAGCTCCCTGTGATGCTAATGAGTTTCTCCCTTTATAACCTCCAGCAGAGTGAAGTAATTTCTCCTAGTGACTGGTGAGACAGCCCAGCTGGCTGATACCATCCCTTTTGCCTGCTTTCCCTCTGGGCAGCCAGTGGGAAGCCGTGTGGACAAACCTACTTTGATAGCTGTAGAAGAATGCGTGATATGATAATTTCAGGTGGCTCCATGATGGGGGATTGAGGAACCATCCCAGCCTCAAATGCTGCTCAACACTGACCACATTTATATTTGCTGCTCCTTGCTGTTTGGGTAGCAGAAGGCTGGGAAGCGTTGCTGACCCAGCAGGATGGACCACAACATCTGCGACCACCGGGTCCTGCCCCAGGGGAGCACCAGACCCAAACCAGCCTTGCACCATCACCTAAATTGATCGTGAGCAGCCTGCTCTGCACTGGCCCTCCGTGTTAATTTACGTCTTTTCTTCTCTACAGGTATCCCATGAATTTGCCATTAACTTCAATCCCACGAACCCGTTTTGTTCAGGTAAGCATCTACCAGGTCTTTAGGAGTCCTTAGATGCCTTCAGTGTCTTCAGTCCTTCCCTCTGCATTTCTCCAGTAACACTCGGGGATTTGTCAAGGTCTGTTCGGAGACAGACATTAACGGTGAGGCAGAGCACATGCTAAGGGTGCACTCAGAGGAAAGCAGAGAAAATTTGGGGATGTGTAGGAAGGCCCAGGGTAAAATGCAACTGGATTCAGAGAGTGTAAAATCCGCCTTTGCTCTGATGCCTGGTGTGTCCTACCAGCCGTCTGCTCCTCCAGCAAGCCTGCAGGAAACGCTAGGCCTGTTCAGCAGATGGGGAATGCAGAGTTAATGCTTCATTTAGCAACTGAGGGCTGGCCACAGTCACGGCTGAAGAACTGCTCAAATCTGAGTGGTAAAGGCTACAGTGGACCCCAAAAGTCATCTGGTTTGACATCTGCCTCAGCCCAGCAAAACAGGGGCTTGGGCTGCCTCCAGCCCTCACTCGCAGGTTCATGAGAGCTGACTGTGAACATCTGCTTTTCTGCTGCCTTTTGTTCATTCAGTCCCTCTCCGGTATCCATAAAGCATTCCTTGGACCTGATTTATTGCAGGTGTTATGGGATGGAGAAGCCACCATCCTGCAACTCTTATCAGTGACAGTTTCTACCCAAAGAACTAGTTATCAGCTGATGAACTGTGGAATTGGTCATTTTTGAATTGCACACCTATGCATCCTTTCGGGAGAGCAGCCATTTACCCTGTTCTGACGTGGCAGAAGCAGAAGAGTCTCCAACGGCCTGCGGGTCTCAAGCACAGTTTGGGAGCTCAGAGGGTGCTTCTGGGCTTGTTTTGCTTTTCTCTGCTATGTCTGTCTGGTTTTTGGCTATGCTCAGAGACCAGGAGTTGCTTTTATTTTTGCTCCTCCTCTTTGTCTGATTCTGAGATTTTTGCAGAAACCCAAGGAAAGCTTTCTTTGACAGCAGGCACCACAAGGGCTGTCTTACCCCAGGAGGTCTGAGGACCCACTACAAAGTGGTAGCGGTACAAAGAGCAAAGTGCTGGTATTAGAAAATTTGAGTGGTAGAGGATGAAACTTGTGGAGCTGGGTGAATTTGGGAGGAGGAAAAAATAGGTCTGACTTCAGCTCCCGTGGCAGAATTAACTAATGATGGTTCATTGGACTTGTGGTGGGCCTGAGCTGTGGCACATTGTAATGCTTGGCTCCTCTGCTTTCCCTGAAGGAGTGGAGGGCATTGTCCAAGCGTACTCGGCCTGCCTGCCCCACATCCGCTTCTATGGACCCACCAACTTCTCCCCCATCGTCAACCACGTGGCCCGCTTCGCGGCTCAGGCCACCCAACAGGAGGCTGCATCCGTAAGTCCATGAGATCCCATGATGTAATGGCCACCCCGACGGCTTTGGGCAGGGAACGGCAAAGCTTGAGTTTGCTTTCTTCTCACCCTTGGCTGTGGGCAGGGAGGTAGGGTTTCCCACCGGGACTATCCCTGGGGTCCCTGCAGCCGTGGGCTCTCAATTGGCTGTCGTCGCTTCAGACAGAGAGCATAGTCATCGCAGATGCTTCTTAGGGAGAAGAAAAATAAACAGCTCGAAAAACTTGATAGCAGTCAACAAAACTGCAGCTGGGGAGAATCAGAAATCATTGGAGAGAGAATTGAGGTGGGAGTGGGAGGTGCCATGAGGTGGGCAGCCCTTGGATTTATACAGATGTCTTAAGTGTTGGTCCCCTTATCTCAGAGGATCAAACAGCCCTGGGAATGGTAGTGAGAGAGTTGGCCAAGCAATAAGGCTGTCACCATCTGGCCTGGGGAGTCAAATAGGAATATCAGAGATGCATAAAATCATGAATGGTGAAAAAATGATTGATTTCTCCCTAATTCTTACAGGGAAAGCCTGCAAGGCCCCCCAGGAATGGCTGGGTGATGGGTATCCCACGGGCCAGTGCACACTGGAGTCAGGGAGCTGAGACCACCCTGGGACAGTGCCCAGGCTGAGGACTGTGAAGGTCTGGAGAGGAAAGGGATGTGTTCATGGCAGAGCCAATTGCCAAGGGCCATTCACTGCTGCGCTGGGGCGAGCTCGGGCTTAGGAGTCCCTGCCGTGTGCCAGCCAACAGCTGGCAGGAGACAGGGAAGGATAACTTAGTTCTTCTCAATTTTTTTCTTAGAACGTCCTCTGCTGAGCTCCAAGGGGCTTTGCTCTGAGGGGGCAACCTCTGTCCTTATGGATACGTGTGGAATGATAGCTCCGAGGAGCGTGGTCCTTGCTTTCTAAACAGCCTCCGGCTCCTGTGTGCCGCAGGACGGACTGAACGGTCCTGGGGGCCCTGCGGGCACAAGGACGGTGATGCTGCTGCTGTAGCACGGGTGGGAAACACAACTTCAAACCTTTGGCTTATTTCCCATTGCCACCCAAGAAACAGCTGGAGGAAGCATCTCCTTGTCCTCTGTGAAGATCTCCTGGGGAGATCCGGGGGTGCGCACCCAGCCTTGCAAACAGCAGCAGGGGCGAGCGAGCTCGTGCCGTAAAGCGTGATGCTTCTGCTGTGGCTGAATCTGAACCTTTTGCCAGGAGAAGACCTTTCTGTTGTTCGCCTTTGAATGGCTTTTCCTATTTGAGGGGGAATTGCAGCAAACCCCGGGATGGCTCAGTTGGATCGTTGCTTTTCACGCCGCTTGGACGAGCAGCGGGCTCGGAGCCGGGCTCCGAGTTCCTGCACGGCCGCTCCCGCCGCCCGGCAATCCTGGAACTCCCTGTTAATTAGTCCATCAGAGCGTTCACATCCAGTTGTCCACAAGCTGCTCATTAGCGTGGGGAGCCTCATACAGCCATGCTTGGTTGTGCGGGGCCGGCAGGGAGCTGGTGCCAGCCTGGATTTGGAGGGTGAGGTTGAAGGGATGCCCGTGTGTGCTAGGACCTGCAGCTGTGGGTCCAGCCCTGCCGGTGGTGAATGGGGCATCCCCTTAGGGGTGTGAAGAGCATCTGAAGGCTGCGAGATGGAGGTCACTTGGGTGCCTGTTGGGTCCCCGTGGCAGGAGGCTGCCCGTGGAGGATGGCAGGTCTGGCTTCTGGGTTTTGCTGGCCAAGGGCAGTTCAGCAGGAGCTG
The DNA here is from genome assembly GCA_025774025.1 of Xenus cinereus. Taxonomy (NCBI): domain Eukaryota; kingdom Metazoa; phylum Chordata; class Aves; order Charadriiformes; family Scolopacidae; genus Xenus; species Xenus cinereus. The sequence continues at coordinate 24,243,543 of JAOXJK010000062.1, forward strand.
CCTCAGGAGAAAAGCATCCCTGATTCCTGCCTGGAGCAGAGCTGGAGCACACCCTAAACCTCCTCCCCAAGGGGATCTTTTCCAGCCTTGCCTTGCACGCTGTTGCTCTTTCCGGCTCCAGGCACAAGGAAATGCTGAATTTGGTTTAATTCAGCACAAATCCAGGGCGCTTCTCATTTTTTTTCATTTTGTCTCTCGGCATCGGTGGGGGAGGGAGAAGCCCACAGGCTCTGCACTGAGCAGAGGCGCTAATCGTATGCAAATTGCACCCCTCTGTTGGCACTAGAAGTTTAATCAAGGGAGATTTTAAATAATGGGCACTAATAGTGCTGTCAGAGGCAAGCCTGGGTAGGCTCGGTCTTTTTTATTTTTTTGGAAGCACAATGTGTTATTGATGAGGGATCTTGCTCCCCCGGGGTCTTCTCCTCTTCCATCCCATCTTCACCCCTGATGCTGCCAGCCTCGGTGGCCACCTGGACCTGCCCTCCTCTTCCTCCTGCCCTCGCTTGCTCACAGCATTTCAGATAAAAGAAAAAAAACTTGTAGTTTTTCCATGGCAACGTGGATCACAAACACCGCAGCCGTCGGCTCTTAAGGGATGGGAGGACCAAAATGTGTCAGGGAGGAAGAGACAGAGAGATTCACACGATTTGACTCTCAAGGAAGGATTAATAAGCTTTGGAGAATTAAAACACACCTTTCCAGCAGGGTCCCTGCACCCAAACCTCCCCTTTTCTTACCCCATGCTGCTTAATGCTGCCTAATCCCTTGAAGTCCTGCTCAGGCATGTGAGCCTAATTGCTGATATCGCTAGCAAACCATCAGGAATCATCCCCAAAGCCCCTGTGGATTCAGAGATCAGCCATTTTAACAACAAAAAGAGGAGGAAAGGGAAAGGTTCTGCTGGGTTGGTGTGCTGATGGAGACCCCAGCGGAGGCTGGAGCCCGGAGGTGCCACCAGCACCCCTGCCCTGTTGCCATTTTACTGAGTCCTCCAAAATTGGCATTGCTGCTTGGGGAATCTCCCGCTGATGCTCTCGTGTGGTGCCCGCTGCTCCCTTGCTCGTAACGATGCTCCCTGGGCTTTGAGGCTGATCCCCAGCAGCATCTCCTTACTCCACTTGGCCTCTGAAATACGTCATGATAAACATTTGGTGAGCTCTGCTTCCTCCTCTTTGGCTGCATTCTTTCCAGCATTTTTCTCTGATCCTGTTGTGGATTTCACAGAAAAAAAGAGAACAAAGGGAAATAGTCTTTCTGGGTTTCTTCTTTTTGACCCTGCAGGGGCAGTTTTGCACTGATTTATTCACGGGTTCTGGCAGGATGGGGAGGAAGGGTCGAATCAGACTAAAGTTGTTCCCATTATCAGGTTTTACTCTTCCTCCCATACTGGTTCCCAGACAGGGTCGGGGCTCAGCACTTGTCCTGCTTCCAGTTATGACCAGTGCTGACCCCGCGTAGGAACAGGCAGGTCTTCTCCTGGAGTTTAGTCTAACCCTCCAGACTAGGATGTTGGGGTCCTGCTCTTCAGACCTATATCTCCCTGTGATTTGCTCTGAAAAGTTTGGATTTAGGGAAAAAAACTAAACCCTGGGCAGTGCTCTGCAGGCAGCAATAAAGCATCAAAAGGGGTCGGAGGGTGGGGAAGGGGCTGGCTTGGGAAAACCTCCTCACCAGTGGCCACGGGTTGGATTTAAGCTCAAGCCAGCCTTGTTTGTACTTGGAGTTTAGCACCGGAGCAAGTCGAGGGAAGACGACGCTTAGGGAAGTTTTCAGGAGATGTGGGCTGGAGGAAGACCAGGAAAATGGGCTTGGGGCTGGGTTCCCTCCCTTGCTTTTCCAGGACGTCTGCGCTAGCGGTTTTCAGAGGAAATGGAAAGAATGAGGAGAGGAACAAAGCACTTTAATGTGCTTAAGTGCTTGTTTTCGTAATTTCTCCAGCACATGCAAGCTGTGTAATGTGCCAAAATTGAACCATTACTGTCCCCTGAGGCAGAGGAGATGGGCTTTTTGGGGATGTGCATGCCTGAGATGGGCTGAGCTGGGTCCAGCAGGAGTGTCTGTCCGTTTGTCTGTCCTCCCCTAGCTCGGTGGAGCAGCCCCGTCACCCTCCTTTCCCTGTGGGAAGGGGACTGGGTGCCAATGCTGCTGCTCTGGCACCTCCCCAGCTTTCTGGTACCCTCCGCATCCCCCTTCGTGCCTCTGAGCCCCACGGCTTTGCACGAGAGAGCCCTGGGCATGGGATCCCCCCCGCCACGCTGGGTGGGGGGGACCACCCCGAAATGCACCCCCTGTGTGTGGGTTGGGGGGATTTCATCTCCCAGCTGGACTCCTGTCCCAGCTCCAAACTCCTGGCCGTGACGGCTCTGCCCAGGTTGGGTTTGGGGTTTTTTTTTTTCATCATGAAGTATAGGAAATCAGCAAAATATTCTGGACTTGATTTGTTGTTTGGTTATTATCTTTCAAAAACCTGGGAGCACCTGAAAGTTCTGGGTGCTGCTGGAGGGGGGGTTACACCGGCTGTCCTGAGAAGCAATGCACCTCATAATCCCAAATTCCCAGGGGACTTTTTCCCCACCACACACGGAGCACCCCAGCCGCTTGCACGCTGTGGGGCAGGTGCCCCAGCATCCCGCCGCGTCTGACTCTCCGCCCTCCCCTCCGCAGCAATACTTCATCCTCCTCATCATCACGGATGGGGTGATCAGCGACATGGACGAGACCAGACATGCCGTGGTGCAGGCATCCAAGCTGCCCATGTCCATCATCATCGTCGGGGTGGGCAACGCTGACTTCGCCGCCATGGAGTTCCTGGATGGGGACAGCCGGGTGCTGCGCTCCCACACCGGCGAGGAGGCCGTGCGAGACATCGTCCAGTTCGTTCCCTTCCGGGATTTCCGCAACGTGAGTGTGGGCAGCAAGGAGGGGGGGGGTGTCACAGGCAGAAAGGGGGTCTTGAGTCTAGAAATGAGCCTGGACGTGGCGCAGTCCTGCTGGAGGCGAAAGGCAGAGGGCTGGCACCCTGGCCCTAAACACCACATCCCCGGGGGATGCTGGCACGGACCACGTAAATCAGCGCTGCAGCCGCCTCTCCGTAGCCCCCATCTCCGCCACCCCTCGTCACAGTAACTATTAATTACAGTAGGGTCACGGCAGCGACCTAGGCTTGCAGCCCTAAGCCGTGGTCCCATGGCAGCATCTCCCGCTCGGGCCTCATCCAGCACCCACGTGCTGAGGGGATAGAGCCAAATCGCCCCGATTGGGGGTGAGCCCCGAGCCCCCCTCCGAGTGCTGGGAGACGGGGGTGATGCTGGCCGCTGGCCCTGCACGTGTCCCCTCTGTGGGGTGGGGTGGTCCCTGCTGCCCACTGCCCGATGTGCTGCTGTGTGTTGGAAAAAAGTTGGTGAAGGAAGGAAAAAAAAAACAAAAACAAACCAAACGAGAAAAGAAGCTGCAGTTCTCTGCCCGTCTTGATTGGGCCTGGGCCGGGGGCGGCTGCTGGAGGGGGCAGAAAATCAGCCTGTGCTTATCTTCCCTCTTTTTGTAACTCAGTACCTGGTTTTTCTAACCTACTGAGCACGTTTTTTTTCCTTCCTACCAGAGAATTTCCTCCTGGGGGGAGGCGTAGTGCAGAGTGTAATCCCAGGTGTATAAACGCCGGCTGCCGATGGACTCGGGGGGGTATTTAAGGAATTGCCGTGGTCTGGCGTTGGGGGTGGCCCAGCCACGTTCTCGGGGTGGCCGTTCTGATGGCGGTGTCTGCTCCCTCTTGCCCGCAGGCCCCCAAGGAGACCCTGGCCAAGGCTGTGCTGGCAGAGCTGCCCCAGCAGGTCGTGCAGTACTTCAAGCACCGAAACCTGCCGCCCATCAACTCGGAGCCCGCGTAGAGCCGCGTCCCGCTGCATGCCGCCCCAGCCCCGCCGTCCTTCCCAAAGCGCATGTTCCACATGCTTTTAAGAGAAGAATTACTCCCTTCCACCCCAAAACACTTTGTACTTCTTAATTTAATTGCTAAGTTCTTAAAACTCATCCCAGAGAAGCGTCTGGATTCATTTTGTACAGTCCCAGCCCAAGGTAACACTAAGAGGCCAGGCCATGCCCTGGTCCTGCTCCTGCTCCCTCGAGTTACTTTTCAGTATTGAATGTACTTTGTATAATTTCAGTGGAACAGGATACAATTTTTACAATCAAAACTTGCTTTTTTTTTTTTTTTTCCAAGCAATGAAAACGCTTAATATATTATTATCATTCAACGAACCGGTCATTGTAGAGTTCATGTGTCTGTGTCATGTGTCTGCCTGTCTCTGTTGCACTCTACCGTCATTTTTATACTGTGTACATGTCATTATTTGTTATACTCAGGTTAATAAAGAAACTTGGACATTTAAAACGAGGGTCTGGGACATTTAAAACAACCAGGACAGGTTGGGAGTGACCTGCTGGAGAGCAGCTCTGAGGAGAAAGACCCAAGAGTCCTGGTGGACAACAGGATGCCCATGAGCCAGCAATGTGCTCTTGTGGTCAAGAAGGCCAATGGCATCCTGGGGGGCATCAGGAAGAGTGTGACCAGCAGGTGGAGGGAGGTCATCCTGCCCCTCT
>JAOXJK010000062.1:24248241-24266442 GCA_025774025.1 Xenus cinereus
AGGACAAGAGGAAATGGGCACAAACTTGAATATAAGAAGTTCCACCTAAACATGAGGAGGAACTTCTTTCCTTTGAGAGTGGCAGAGCCCTGGAAGAGGCTGCCCAGGGAGGTAGTGGAATCTCCTCTGGAGACATTCAAACCCTGCCTGGACAAGTTCCTGTGCAGCCTGCTCTGGGTGGCCCTGCTCTGGCAGGGGGTTGGACTGGATGATCTCCAAAGGTCCCTTCCAACCCCATGTGATTCTGTCTGGGTCATTTAAAACAAGGGAGCGTGGGCAGCAGTGCCGGGTGGGGATGTCACCCCAAGCCATTGATGGCATCTTGCTGGAGGGTGAATGGACGTGGAGGTGAATATGGATGTCCTTGCTCCTCATCAGCTCCCAGCACCCACCAGAGACTCCCTCTGCCCGTCTGTTGTTGGCTCACGGGTGTGAACAAAACACCCGTGAACCAACAACGGACAGGCAGAGGGAGTTTCATGGTTCACCACTGCTAACTAGAGGAAGGTCTATCTCACTGCCCCTTGTAGCCCCACAGCTCAGCCAAAGCGCGGAGCCAAGGCTGATGGTGAGGCCCCATCCCTCAGGAGAGGTAGGACCGCGCCGGGAAAACATTTTCCACCCATTTCCCTGGAAAGGAAAAAACCAACCACCACCACCACTCCTTTCCAAACGGAGAAGCAGCCTTTGAAGGGTGGCTTGTTTAAAAATAATGGGGGGCGGGGAGGGATAAAGCACACACTATGTGGTCATGGCAAAGAGACAACAGTCTTAAAAATGTAAAAAAATAAACCAAACAGCTCCCTCCCCCCAATCTAAATCTACCACTGAGTGACAGAGTTGCTGGAGCCAGCCATTCTTCTTCAGCGTGTTGGCCCCAGGGGCAAGGTCACTGCTGCAGCTGCCATCTCCAGAAGGTCTGATTGACCTCCATCCCTCGCATTCCTCAAGTCCCAGCACGTCTCTCGCTGCGCTTCAGTATTTTAATCATAGAATCATAGAATGGTTAGAGTTGGAAGAGACCTTAAAGATTATCAGGTTCCAACCCCCCTGCCCTGGGCAGGGACACCTCCCACCAGACCAGGTTGCTCGAAGCCCCATCCAGCCTGGCCTTAAACAATTCCAGGGATGGGGCAGCCACAGCTTCTCTGGGCAACCTGTTCCAGTGTCTCACCACCCTCATAGGAAAGAATCTCTTCCTAATATCTAATCTAAATCCAATTTAAAACCATTACCCCTTGTCCTGTCACTACACTTCCTGACAAAGAGTCACTCTCTGGCTCTCCTGTAGCTCCCTTCCATGTCAGAGGACTTCCAGCTGTAAGAAGGTACATGGGACCTGGAGATGGCGGGAGGAGCTGGGACAGCTCTGCAGCGTGCGCACAAGGGCCAGGCCTGAGAACAGCAGAGATGACTCCGACTCAAAGGCTTGCACAAGCTCAAGGCGCTCCCCAAGTACCCTAAAAGAAGCCAGGGGGTTCTCAGGCCTGTTTTTAACCAAATTATGGCTCCTCCTGGCCATGCAGGGTCCAACACAACCACCGTCGCCCCCTCCGGGTCTCACCTGCAGCCCCCGTGGGCCAGCGCCACCACCTCTGCGCACAGCTGGCTGCCAAATCCCACTGTACGTTTCTGTCTCAATCAGCCATTTTGATGCAGTTGCACTAAATATCCCTCAGGAAAAGGGCCCCAGCTTGGTGACAGCCAGGCCGCTCCAGCTCTGCAGAGGGGTTGGTGACCGAGGTTAATGCCAGGGAAGGACACCTACATGTCTCACTCCAACTGCTCAGGGCTCTTACACATGCAACTTTCAAGAAAAATGGGCTTTTTTTTTTTTTTCCTTTTTGTGCACCAGCTCCGTTTCACTCCACAGCTAAGTACAACGAAACTCAAAAGCAAAGCGCTCGGGAGGCAGTGAGTGATCTATTTTCCACCTGAAAGTACCATAATGAGAGTAGCTGTAGAAGAGGCAGGAGCGAAGAACAGAGATGCCGGGCAGCCCGGAGCAGGGGAGGAACCGCGGGGCGTTTGTACAGACAGGGCTGTGCCAACAGGATGGCTATTTGGCCAAGGACAGCTTCAGTGTGAGCGTAACTCTCCTGCTCTCCTTTAGGGAAGTTCAACACTCAAGCCGAGGCATGAATCCTACCAAAGGCCTTCAGGTTTCATTGCTTTTACCCTGGCTGTTCTCTTCCGAGTTGCTTAGCTCAGGGAACTGCCCTTCGGCACGCACCCGTTGTCTGCTTTCTCAGAAGCACACACACTCTGGAGTAGTAGGTAGAGCAGGATGCTACGAAGGAGACTCCCAAAGACATTTCCACCTCAGAGCGGTCATGCCAAGCTGTTCCAGCCCACTGACCTCCCGTTAGCAGTGTCTGCACACAGATGAAAAGGACGGGCCCTCAGCTTTCACAGCCCGCTCCTCGCTCGTGCCCGGCTCCCCACATCACACCACCCATAAATGTGCCCACGTCAAGCTTCCTAAATCCAGTACAACTTCAAAAACCACCGCAAAGGATGTCAGAGTTCTCCAGCTTCTGCACAAAGAGGTTTGGCTGAAGGAGGGTATCCCACCCGCTCCGGACTCTTCAGCACGCTGCTGCCGAAAAACCGAATGACTTGTCAAGCGCTGGTTGGGAGCGATGGCTCCGAGGAGAACAGCCAACGGGCAGCTCCTCAGAACTCACTCGGAACAAGAGTTTTCCATCCCCATCTCTGCTTCTGTAGGAGGCTGCCTCGCACTGCTCCCGCATGGCGGCGTGAGGCAGGGGCTGGCTGGGTAGAGCAGAAATTGCTTAATGGAAGGGGAACAATTATGAATGGCACAAGCCAAGATAAAAAAAAAATAAAAATGCATTCAGAATGTCTTTAATCATGTAACACTAAAACTTCTTTACAGTGTCATGGCAATCTACACTTCACCATCTGCTCGATTTTTGTTCTGCCCCCATTTCTCAAATACAGAATAAAAATGACATTTTAAAACAGAACACACGGCTGTTTCTACAAGACTTCACGGCTTCAAGTGAGTATTTTTTGCCCGTTAGTCTTGTATAAACTTCTTGGATCACCATAATTCTTTCTTTCCATAAGAATTTTAAAAGATAACGCTCTCTCCTCCCTACCTTCAGACCTTTATTACATTACTAGGTGTGCCTTCTGGTTTAGGATGGCAGCCTTTCTTCCAGGCTCAGTATGCACCCCAGAAAGGGAAAGTTGGGGAGGAAAAAACAAAACAAAACAAAAAACCCCAGACATAATGAGTTATTTTAGGAGTATCCGAGTGTATTGAAGTCGAGAGGTTAGCTAGAAAGATTATATTTGGGGCAGAAAGATGCATCAAGCATCCATCAGGGCTTTGGAAGATACTCTGCACTACATTACACACAGAGGGGTTTCGTTATGGGCCATCAAAGAAACTGTTGCTGCGAAAGACGGAAGAGACGATCTTTCCAGTGGAATTGATAGTGCCTTCGCTGTCCGAGCTGGACTCGGAGTCGCTGCTTCCCGAGTAGGCGCCCAGGCCGGGCAGGATCCCAATGCACACGGCTGCGGAGGGACAGTGGACCGCGGAGCCCCCCACCGAGCTGCTCCCCAGGGGGACACAGGAGGGTTTTTCTGCAAGAGAGGTACCTCAATCAAAACCACGAGTGCAGGAAAGGGCTTTTAATCAGCCCAGGAACTGCTGCCTGTCATTCACCTGATACGGCCACATCAGTGGTGGATGATTGCGGGATTTAATTAAAGCATAAGGCAGCTTTATGCCGCACTAAAACTCTTCTGACAGGAAGGACTTGCTACCTGAGGGGATTTTACTTTTTTTTGTTCCTCCTCACTAGCTTAAGCCCAGCTGTATGCTGGCATTATGGATTTTTATTCTGAAGTTGTCAGTTTGATGCTTGTCAAAGTACCAAACCCACTAAATAAGAATAAATAGCTCTGCTTTGTGTAATTGAATAATTTTTTGTGATGTGACAGCATAGTTGGGGAGAAGTTTTATTTTATTGCTCTGCTAGTCAACGTCTCCCCTCTTCCACAGCTAATTAATTATTTCCAGTGTTCTGAAAGTTTACTGAACAGAAGGAAATTCAGGAAGCGCCTTGGGTTGTCATTACACAATTGCAGCTCACCCTATTTGTGTCAGAGGATCTCGACAGCAAGTCAACTGCAGCCCTGACAGCTAAGACTGAAATGCAATTTAATTTTTCTTCTACTTCCTCATAATTTTCTGAAACCAACTGGTTTCAGGACGGACAAGATCATTTCATAGCATGAAAAGCTAATAGCAGAGGTATACAAATATACCAAATGCTGCTGTGAAGAGGGAGGGGATGATGTCTTCTCCAAGTCTCTTGTAGACAGAATAAGCCCTAGGCTCGAAATGCAGCTAAGGAGACCCCTATTAGGTATCAGGTAAAACTCTTTAAGGGCAAAATCAGTTAAGCATTAGAATAAACTGCCTAAGGAGGGTGCACAATCTCGATCTGTGGAGACTGAAGAGCAGCTTAGACAAACACCTGCCAGGAATGGTTTAAGTGGGGGATACTCTGATGAACTGTAGAAGTTCCCTCCAGCTTTATTTTCCCTGAGGGCTGCCAGCGCCCACCGTTACCATTCCCTCTGCTTTAAGGGAGGACATGCCGAGCGCAGTCTGTGCTGTCTTGCACAATGAAGGAGCAGAAAAGCAAACCCTCTATCAGATTTAACATCCAGTCAGTTGCTGTTCAGGTGAGAGACAGGTAGCTTCCCACATGCAGAAATCAGGACGTACCTTGGTTCTTCTCATCATGATCAGTATCTAGTTTCAACCTCTTCACACTGTTACCACCATCTGAACTGTAGGGAAAAAAAAAAAGCATCTTGTTCCTCATAAGAACCACTTAATTACTGTGAAGTTGAAGTCACATCTTTGCCTCAAATGCTACAGTGAACGCCAGCAGGGTCCCCTGATGACCATCAGCACTTCTAACTGCTGTTAGCTGGGGCTCCTCAGGGAACATGCAGGATCCTGGAAAGAGTCAACACCTACACCACAATCATCAGCTGTTAACCTGGGAAACAGAATCATGCCTCTGGGAGCCCAAGTCAGACCTCCTGCACATCACCCCAGAGCCGCTGCTGCAGCTGGGAGCACCCCATGGGAGATCAGGAATGACTACCTGAGCCACCCCACAGACCCAGGCTTGCACAAGGGGATGTATACCGTGCTTGCTGGAGCAACATCCCTGTCTTTCCCCTTCCAGGCTTTCCTTCCGCTCCTTCAAGCGCCGAAAGAGCCTGGCCTAAAACATCTAGAAATCTTCCACCCAGCAGGTTTTGCATCCATTCACACATGGCTGCAGTGCATGAACTAGAAAAGAAAGGGATCCTTTTTGGGCCCACAGAGCTGTTGAGGGAAAGGAGCATTACTTGGACTTGTGACTCCTCAGAACTTCTACAGCTCTTCCTTCTCACTGCTCAGTTTCTTCTTCCCCCTCTATGCATGTTCCCAGTCCTAAGCCATCCACATAAACAAATGCTTCCCGGCTTCAGCTGCAATGAACTAAAGTGATGAAATATGAGCATTTTTAAACATTAACTCTTTTCTGTCCCTGTCAGAACACGCAGTACGGAGGAAAGGTTATTCTGTGCAGGCATGTTTTAATAGTAAAACAGCCTTTACATCAAACTACGGAGCTCAGAGAGCAGATGCTGAGCTCATGCTACACTTGGTTTTGGCCAGTTTGCAACAAAAGATAAGATGGCAAAAATAGAAGACTGCAAAGCAAGTCTGTGATGGCACTGACATGGCAGTTAAGATGGTCTCTTCAAATAGATGCCATCTGCAGACTTCGGATGTGCCATTAAGCATATGCCAGCTCCTTCTTTGCACCCTACTGGGTTAATTACTAGTAGCTACACAAAAAAACCCCATTGTTGGCTGCTTGTTATCAGTTCAGGGTTTCTCTTCTCTGCCCTCCAAAAACCCAAACAACTCCCCACCCCCCACGCATTAGGTGGTGGAAGCACTTACTTCAGTTTTCAGACATGCAATTATTGCTGGCCTGGGAGCTAAACGTCACCCTGCAAGACAAGCTTCTAAAATAATCTCTAGTTCTCTGGGACAGATTCAAAAACTCTGACTGGATTTCTAGATGTCGGTAATCATCTTAAGTATTAGATGACTCATCTGTGGGATATCAGTCTGGTCCCACATGCCTAGTTTCTCCGTAACCTGTAGCACACCAGCGTTTGCAGGCCAAGATCAAACCAGCAAAGAGATCCCAAACCCAGCTGCCATCTCCCTGGGAACGGGTGCTGATGAATCAGCACCTGTTGGTGAGGAACAAGGGGAGTTTGCCTGATGCCCTCAGGATCAAATTGGTACACAAAGCTCTTCTCTTGTAACCTAGGTCTCCCCCCTGCTGCCTCCAGCAGCAATTAAAACAATCCATTTTAGACACAGATAAAATCAGCTGATAAATTACACAAACCTGAGTGAAACTACACGAGTGAGGTGACACTGATATCTACAAATAGAGCTGTAAAATAGATTCCCTCTGGATCCCCAAGCAGGATTGCCCAAGCCTGGCAGTCTAGAGTGAAGATCTACCCACTTGCTTTACACACGCTTCTCTGTTTGAATTGCTCCATGTTTTTCCCAGTTTGTAAGAGCCTGTAGAAACAAGGCTGGTCTTTTCTTATACCTCCCCCCTTTTCTCTTTAGGGCTAAGGTTTACACCTCACTCTCTGGAGGCAGTTTTGGCCTGCCTCCCTTTTCTCTGCTAACTGGGTTCCGTTCCTCGTGAATTTATAGAGGTGTGAAACTAACCTCCTGTGTTTCACAGCTCCTGCCAACAGCTTTGCCTGAGAGAATTTGTTCTTGTTTTCCATTGACTTCATGGGCAATTTCTTCTCAGTTTCCTTCTTTGGGTCCATACTGACTCCCACTTTGGTGAGAGTGCTGTGAATTAAGGGTTAAGGATCAACCAGGAAGGAATGGAGAGAACAGACACTTCCTCTACCATATATTTAGCCAGCTCTGCTGACAGCAGCGACCAAAGTATGTTCACATATTCTATCAAAATAAACTTATTTGTAATGACATTTAGCTGGCACCGTTGGCCAAAACAGAAGAGACTATGCCCTCTGGGTGTGGAGCGCTCTCAGGTATCGGTACCAGGTCTCCCAGTAAAGGCAGGGACTAGGAGCTGCTTTTCTGAAGTCAGAAAGGCTCAACGTGACACATCCAGAACCCATAAACATACCCATCGTCCTGCCTTTTCCTAAAGGTCTTAGGAAAGCAAAAAGGTCAGACTGGACCAAACAAATCAATAAATCAATAAATAAACAAAGGCAATGCATTTGCAAAGGCAATTCCCCCTTCTATGGAGATGAACAAATTCAAACTTGCTGCTTTACCCCCTAATCCTTACCAAAAAGCCCTAAACAGCTACAGTGGGCTCACTTCCACTCTTCAAACCCTCCTTTTGCTGAGCCCAGCAGACTTCAGCCAACCAAAGCAAAACAGTTCAATTTTCTGTTTGGTATTTATCACTCTAACCTTTCAGCTCATCTCTTTGTAAGGGCCACAAGGCTGTTACTGCCAGTTTGAAGAGCAGCCCCAAGAGGAAGGAGACAGATCTGATTAAGGGCACATGTGGTTCAAGACTCACCCAAAAGACTGCGATCACACAGAAAAACTAAGTAGCTTAAAAGAGCGTTAGCAAGGTGGGACGCAGCTGAGACCTATAATGAGGTGGAGAAGCTTAAGCAGGTTCTCAGACGGTATAAGAAGGAGCTTGGTCTGTCACTCACCCTGCACACACGCTAAACAGGTCTCCTTCGGTGGTAGGACCTAGTACCAGTCAATGTCCAGCTGTATCTGATGAAGCAAGGTCCATCAAAGGTCCTGTTTGTTAATGAGGTGCCAGCGGAGTAAAAAAACCTTCCGCAAAACTTTTAAACTGCCCATAGCAAAGGCAAATCAACCTAATTTCAAAGAGTATTTGTTCATAACCCTAAATCTAGCTTTCCACCAGCTTCTTCTCTGACTCCAATCCCACTGACCAGATGACAGAAACACAAGCTGGAGTTTCACCCTGTGAAACCTGCCCCAGTTATTGCACACAAATATTGGACGGTGAATTTCACATTGATGGACCATATATTTGAAGTCATAGTTGTGTTTGCTTTTTTTTTCCCAACTAAACATCTGTAAATCAAAAAACTCTTACACCTTCCTTTGAAGTGACACATATTGGAAGCCTCCGATCACATTACAATTATGGGTGTTCAATGCCAGCCCTTATTTGATTTTCCTCAGGGTACAGCAGTAACCCTGACTGCTACCTACCTCAGCTGAAAGTCTTCTCAGTCAAACCCAGACTGTTCAGTTTATTTATTTTTTAAGATGTCACAGGAGTGCCATCCTGTGGCTATCAGAAGCAATCTGAAAGCTCGTTGTGTCCAACACGGTTTGACACTGCAACACGTAATTCCACACACTGCACTGTTCAGCTTCCACATTTAGGTTCATTACCTTGTTATATTCTAACAGCGCACTACAAAAAGCCCGGCTGAGGAACCCAAAGGCTTTTAAAAGATAACAAATTACAGGCTTTTCACTTCCATCCAGGACGCCATTCTCCTAACACTCCTCAACTACCAGAGACCCAGCACATTTTTAACAGAGATTTTATATGGACTGCTGCCATTAGCACATACCCAGTCAAGAAGTGTCCCCTCTCAGGAAGGCTACGCTAGAAATAAACCCCTCAATCCTAAATACCAACTGCATTAAAAAAGCTGGCCTATAGTAAAGCCTGCTTCTTGGGAGGGGGATTTTTCCTACATTTGCATAGGATTTAAAACAAGAGGATGTTGTTCTCGAACACTTCTTGGAACTGGCTTAAAAAAATATCTGTAAATCTTTAAACACTGTCACACCGGTGGGGTCTGGATGGAGTAAGGAGCAGAAACCACTAGCTGTTCGTGTAGGAGGAAGTGAAATTCCTATGCATCCATGCATATGAATTTCTTATGCTCGAGAGCGCATTAAAATATTCCAAGGCATGTTTATCCTTAAGCTATATGTTTTCATGATTTTTCAACCTAAAAATGAAGGAAAAAAAGAGAGAAAAAAAGCTCTGTACTTGAATATTGATGTAGTTTCTACCACGAAATTAACACCTCTGGGTAGCTTATTGGATGTTGTACCAGGAAAAAGACCAAATAATCAAACCCGCTGGCTTGACATTCCTCGTTAGGTTGGAAGAGCACTTGAACAGTACCTACAGGTCCAGCTCATTTACCCAGCCCTACTGATTTTTGTCACTGTACTGATAAAGCCATTAGTAACAACCTGCAGATGCTAAATCACCTTTTGCATTTGAAAAGAATACCACCAAAAATTCCAAATACAGATGAGTCGGTTTGCAAGATGCTCTGAGGTTGCTTGAAATGTTACAGTTAAATTAAAAAAAATTAAAGATTTAGAAAAAGGAAATGGAATGGGTAAAACTCAGTTTCATGTGAGATAAGGTGACCATAAAACATTCGCCCTCCCTCCACCCCATCAGCAATAACTTCTACAGTTTAATTTACAGCAAGACTCCAGATACAGAGCCAGATAATATTACTAAGACTGCAAAGACTAAGGTTAGACAGCCTGTACGTCCTGAACAGGCCCTGCTCGGTAAATTCAGGGATGAGTGGGTTGTGTGGCTAATTCAAGACAACACAAGATTGCCCCTGGGCTGGTGTGGTTCACCCCAGCCACACGTGACCCAACTAGAGCTGTCAGCTGCTTCCATGGCACAATCCCCTGCGGCACAATCCCCTACTGCACAGCCCAACATCAGCCAGCCCCGCAAGCAACCATCACCGAAACTAAATATATCCCATCAACATCCCGTTATTAGATCAACAAATCAAGAAAATACTCTGAATCTATCAACCAAGTACAGTCTACTTCTGAAGTTTAAAAAAAAAAAAAAAGCATCAGTATTGCCTTTTCATAAAGGCATTATTGCGATAACCGAGATGCTCTTCACAGAACACATGCTCTAAGTTGTAAATCATTAACTAATACAAGGTAATGCAGATCTTTGTAGCATTGTCACTATTCAGCCTTATTTTCTGACTAGTTTGGTCACCTCCTCGTGTCCACAAACTCTTTCAGTAACACTAAAGCATCCTTGAAAACTTGTGCTTTGTTCACTGATGACTTAAAGGCAATGGTTTTCATCGGGAGGCAAAGACACCATCAGGTTCTGCACAGATTCAGTAAACCTCAAAAACCCCAACATTTAGCTTAGCACAGAAACCCTCAAATCATTCCAGCCTCCCTTGACAGGCACTGATCAAAGAGAAAAAGCATCCTCTATTATTTTCTAGCATATCTTAATGAAAATTTGGCATTTAACAGCAAAGCCAAACTGCCCTGCTCTTAGTACTGCCTAAAAGTCCGTATTACCCAAAGGAGCTGTGTCTCCAGGGGCACCAACTTCCCAGAAGAAAGTCAGCACATCTGCACAGATGTATTTCATTTCTCATCCTGCAGCTATCAGCGAGGGAGAAAGTAGCTCATGCTTCAAGAAGAATAACAGAGAGAGCAATTAAAACATTATGTCAAACAGGTATTTTAAAAACAGCCAATATACAGTTAAAAAAACCAAACAAGAACATTTACTTTTCAATAAGACGACAAAAGCAAAAGATTAGAAGTAACATGCTGTTTTGCCTTTATGTTCTCTCTCTTTTTTTAGCTATGGTATTTCATGCCCCCAATAACGGGAAAATAAACAACCAAAAAACCCAAACAATGGAAAGGAGGAGAAAGAAAGAAAAGTACCAAAGACTCTACCAAAGGTTGAAGGCAGGAAATATCAAACACTACAGTGGGAAATCCAATGAAAATATTAAACTTTAAAAGTCCATCATTGTACATGTTCTATAAAGGAGTTTTATAGCAATAATGTCAATGACAGAAAAAAACTACAGCCCAGTCTCTGAATCTCCTCTGTTACCACCAGCCATTTTAATGCAAAGGATATTCTGTATTCGTTTAGTTCTTTCAGCTCTTCTTCCCTTCGTTGCTTTTCAAGTAGCTCTTGCTGCCGAGAAACCTCATCAAGGAAATGCGTCTCATCTTCATCTAAGCCTCTTACCATATTTTCTGAATAAAGGAAAAGAATGCATATTGATAAGCTAAAACCACTTAGGGAGCAGCCATTTATCTTGCATTACTTTGCCATCCACTTCGAAAATTTTCTGATGATTTCCAACCACCCCAGAAAAAGTTAGGGAGCATCCACATCTCGCGTATGACATTTCTAGCGCTGCCGAGGTTCAACAATTTACAGAAAGTCACGGGGATCACGGGGAGCAGAGCAAATTGGGTGCTCCAGCAGTCACACTGTTGTGCTGAGAAAAGGATACAACGCAAACGCCATGAGCTATCTGCTGAATTTGGTAATTAAGGAGTAAAAATGCTTCCCATTTAATGATCCTGGATGCTAACAAGCAGAAACTCTTACACACTTGAGCACACAAACTACAACAAACTAATGCAGTTTGAACACACTGCTATTACTGCAGAGAAAAGCAAGACGCAACTCGTAGGAAGCCATGAAATGCTATTGGACTTGCTGATATAATTAAGGAAAATTGACTCAGTTTTCACACCAGCAGCCTTTGTGCAGCTCTGAAACATCATTTGGAACAGGTTACACAAACCAAGGAATAACCACATCAAGCAATTAAATACGTTGTTTTGGTTTCAGACACCGAGTTGAAGCGTTGGTATTTAAGAAGAGCCTCTCTTCAGAATCTGTTCTTACACCAATCAATAACTGGAAAAAAACAAACTACTTCTCCCCATAAATCTTGCCTCAAAACAGGAAGCACATTTTGTTAAAGCAAACAGTAACTAAACTGAGATTAACATCTGTTTAAAAAAAAAAACCCCAAAGTAGAAGTAAGACAATTCTTAACTTCCAACTAAAACCAAATTATTTCTGAACATGCTACCCTACTTTAAGGAAAGTATGCACTAGTGTAGTAGGAAGGTCTTTTATTTTCTGCTCTGCAAATGTTCAACGTCTCTCAATCAAATGATTTATTTACAAAGGTAATAAATTTTGTTGTTAGAAAGACCATGTCTTGCTGTTTATAGTCATCCTCAGAAATCTTAACCCAAACATCACCTTTAGTCTTCATTAGAGTTTAATTCTGTTAAGAGGATTTTTAGGCTTTTACATGAGGTCGCCATATTTCTTTTAATCTTCACCCACATAGGCAACTCCTACTTACTTTAATGGCAAGCTAAGAAATCCATTTACACTGAAAATTGGCGTCTGCCTTTGACAGAAAAGCTCTAGAAATCGATTATTATTTGAGGTGACTTTTTAGAGGCTGAGCCCTCCTCTTTCCAACTCTAGGAACGCAGAGCTCATTGGTAAATCTTTAAACACGTAACTCACAGGATTCACTCCTGCTGCTGAGGCACCTTCAGACAGACAGCAGAAGCAGTGAAACTCTGGACTCTTTTTGAAGCAAGTGACATGAATTCATTTCATTTTCTGCTTGCCTGATCTGCAAAGTAGAAGAAGCAGCCCTAGAGATCCTGATGGCTGGCATGACTGAGACTCCCAACTAACCAGCCCACAGCAGGTTTGCTCCCCAGGGAGCAGGTATCTGCTATTCCACGAGGATTGACTTAAAAGCAGCAGCTGCTTTACTGCTCAGTTATCCCCTCCCAGGGATGCTTCCCATTCCAGTACTTGGTTTCCAGGTTTCCTGAACCAAAGGGAAAATGTTGCAGATTTAATATAACTGGGCAAGGGAGACAATACATTTAGACAGTTATTAGAAGCCCTTCCGATTCAGGCTGATAGCAGTCAGTTTTCTGGTGGCTACTTGGACAAGACTTGCTTAGTCACATCACCAAAGATAAATTGGAGCAAAAGTTTACTGAAGTTAACTGGAAACTCTCCAGCTGGAAAGAATCCTGTAGGTACAGTTGAACACTTAAATGCATTGATGCTGTTACCTGTACTTTCCACTTTTCTCCACCAAAAACACAAGCAAAACTTGAGAGAAAAGACATAACTTCCACTTGTCCTTATTCTGGTTACCATAATCATTCAGAAAGAAATTTTTTAAAGTTGCATTTTAGAGAATACTAGTATTATTTTTCTTTTACAATGCTGTAACATTCTACTAAAATTATTTTACTTTGAAAAGGAAGATGTTCTTGCAATGCTGAATAACATATCAGAAAGAACTGCTAGTCTGTATACTGTTTTTTACCTACACAATAGGTTCAGAGTAACTAAGTTTGTGTGTTTATGTAAATACAATTCTGCAGCATTAAGGTGTTTCTCCTCTGAAGTCCCATTATCAATTCTGACTGATCAGAATCACAGTGCTCTGAAGTTGTTTTCTATTCTTCCAAAATACTCATAGATAGAAAAAAATACTTGGGAACATTTTAAGGTAAATTCAAGCATATTAGGGGGCAAATCCTGTCACAAGCGGCCACATTGGGGTGCACTCTGATGAGATAAACTAGTGGTCCACGGTCCACCCAACACTCTTCAGTTCTTCCCACTTAACCTTCTCCCAAAGAAACGTGACTACAGGAACAATTCTAAAAACCTGTACTACAACAGGAAAGCAATCACAGCGAACAGTAACGCCCTCGGCAGCATCTGCAGGGGCAGGGAGTGGAACTCAAACACTGAGCCACAGTTAAAGGTAAAACATAGTTTTGTTGCGTCGCAAACACAAGAGGAATTCTAGACATAATCCAATTAGGCAAACTGGAGCTTAAAGGACACAATACTTTGAGGGTAACGCTTCCAGCTAAAGAACCAAAATTGATCAGAACCCACCTTAAAATGGGAGTCCCACAGTATCATCCTCACTTCTCTTTAGACAGAGCCAATAGCTCCCTTTTTTCCAAAATGGTTGACTAATAATTTTCTAGTTCTCATTATCATCTTTGCACTCAGCAGCACAAATACAGGTGATACAATGCAAAGGATTTTTCTATAAAACCAGAAATTCAAACATCAGTAGAAATTAGCTTTCCATTTCATTAGAAGAGTTAAATATCTACTCTTTGAATCAACACCTGTATGTTTACGTCTTCCAAATAGTAATCTTGAGCCTCAAATCACTTTTGCATCAACTAATTACATGTTGGAAACTTGACAGCTGCTAGAACAGAATTTCTTTTTGATTCATATAGGATGGTCTTGTGTTGAAGTATGAGTTCAAGAGTCACAAAACCACGTTACATTTCCACTTTTCCATGGAATGGTTATCAGGCTTTTTTTATTCATTTAATGTGCCGAATAACCCTAGTATTCCCCATTTTACAGGAATGCAGTTTCATAACTGCAAGCAGCTTTTGAGTTTTGCAGTGTGCAGTGCTGTCCCAGTGCCATGTCACTACGTTATCTGCAGGAACATCTACCACCCTTGAAAAATACAAGATTTCAATAATAGTTTTCTGAAGCCTCTGTTTATCTCTCAGAGAGGCAGACAAGACACACAGATATCTCCCTTAGACACATGTCGCATACAGCTGCTGCACGCGACACATGCAGTTTGCTGGGTTTCAGTTCAAAATAGTAACTTCTGGTGCTTACTGAATTTAAATTGCTCCTCAAACTCTTGCTGCTTCTTTTCTCTCTGTTCCTGAAGTCTTTCATACAACGAACGTGGGTCATACGCCTCCTCTGGGCATTCTGAAAAGAAGAAACAAATCAGGAAATGAGACCATATGTTAGAAATACTAAATCACCAACAGTTCTTAGTTCCTTCATGTAAAAACTTTTGAACTTGTAGAACACAAGCTGCTACCTTTTAGTTCTGTTTTTCACAAAAGTGAAATATTCTCCGATCTCTTTCTTATAATTATGAAAATCTATCCCATACCTTCAGGATCCTCAGGTTTTCGGACTTTTTCCCATTCCTCTTGCCTTCTCTTTCGCCGCTCCTCTAGCTCCGATTCAGACACAAACCTCTTGTTAATCACAAGGTCAGCAGTACCATCTCCCCCATCCATGGTGGAACAGCCCGTCCTTTAGGAAAAACACAATATGAAAGACATCAGGGGCCTCATTTCAATTGTCAGTGCAGGAGACGTTACCACACATCCTGAAAAACAGACCCACTGCACTTACTTCAGCTCTCTAAAGACCACTGTATAGTAAATACTGATTGAGATACCTTCTCAGTGCCAGTGCATAACTGCTAAGACTAACGGCACCACCTCCTACTCCTTCTTTACTCTTTTTCATAATTATGTCTTCCCTGTTAGTTGTCTGCCACAGGCTGCTTTTCTAAAAGTCACCTTTCAATGGAATTTTGCCCAGCCCACCTTGGACGTACCTTACTTAAATGAAATTAAAATAAAATAAACCCCTACACCTACACTCTCACCCTTTTATTTCAGTTCTTACATCTCTCTGCTCTGGAGAATGGATTTGACACTTTGCCCTGACTTTACCTAATTTCTTTCTGTGAAAACTTGAGGAAGCTTGCCCGTTTTCAGTCGTATAAATATATATATTCATAAGTGATTAACAGTGAGATTTTAGAAATTAGCAACTAATCTCTCTATCCTTCAATAGCATTCTGCACCTCTTTGCAGCTCTGGGGAGAGCTGGGCTCGGACAGACGACGCGGGGGGGGCTATCTGCCAGGGTTCAAGAGGTGAATGAAAGAGGGAACTCCCTTGGGCTAAAATGGGGCTGGGATTAGAGAGCAGGCACAGCGCTTCTTGAGCAAGTGAGCACTGCCCCGTCTCACACCCTCCTCACCTGCAAGAGAACATAACGCCCGAGTACTATTTCAATACCAGGCGGAGGGTGGAGATGCGCCAAGGAGTCATGCTCAGAAGGAAACTCATGGTCTTGACACCTGTAAGCCCAGGATGAAACAAACTGCTTGTGCTAGTCTTAGGTGTCCTCTTCCCAGATTCATTCTGCATGCTCCATGCTATAGAATGAAGCATTAATGCCTGGTTTTGTTTCTTACGTCAAACCAGTATATGCAAATACAACGTAAACACAACATAAGCACAGCTGTTCATTTAAAGTCATGCTAACCTGACACTTTTTCCTGGTTTCTTCTTATTTCCTTGCTATAACTTCAACACTTCCCCTAAGGACTACAGATAATTGCACTGCCAAATATTATCCATTTAGGATCTCACCATGCCTGCGTTTCAGCGCTGGAAGAGAACCCAGAGCACTTACTCTTCCAGGGAGGAAGGGAGGGAGGGATTCAGTAACCCAAATAATGTCAGGAACCAGTTTATCACCCTTCCTTCGTACCATAACGAATCCCTCCTGCAGGAAGCAGACTCCTGAAATTCTTAAAAAAAACTGATACTTTTGTGTGGTATAGTTTGCATATGAGGTCTCAAGAGAAAGCCAGGTTAGAGCACTAGACAAATATTTGTTACAGCAGGATGCACTCTTAAGGTGGGAATTATCAAAAGAAGATAAGACAAAAAGGATTCTCTTAAGAAGTGGAGGAAAGGAAGGAGAGGCCAAGGGCTGGTGATTTTCTAGGTAGTTTCTTTTTTTAACTTTTCTTTTTTTTCTTTTTACTTTTCTTTTTTAACATCTAACAAAAATCCACGCTAAGACAACTCCACTTTCCAGAAAGCATGTAGGACCTGCACTGAGACTTATTTCTGAAGGTGGTTCGAGTTGGAAACCTATAGAGAAGATGAAAATTTAATCTCCCCCTGGAACACAGGTCCTAATGACAAAGCCAGCTTTCCTACCCAAGCACTGTGTAAAGAAGATAACCCGGTTCTCCACTTGTGTCATCTCAGCTCCTTCATTTAGAGAGGAAAACAAAAGGTTCTAATACAGTGGTGACAGAAAGTCATAAAAACAAACCAAAAGAGGTATTCAGCACCGGCACAGTGTCCTCTGGGGACTAAAGCCTTCAACAGCGACCCACCTGCCTTCTGGATCAGCCAGTTCACTTAGACAATATATTTTGAGACACCTGCAGTGGATTAAGGTTTAATTATGGCTTGACATACAGCTACGGAATTTTCACTACAATCCTGGAAACTGGTGTCTGATGAACCACATTTCAGCAAACACGCAACTATACCAACACCCACATCCTGGCGCACAAAAACAGGGAAGAAAAAAATAATCAAGCAGCATGGCATTGAAGTACACCTGTACTTATGAAATTTGCTGATCTTGCTGTATTCTTTGCCCTCTCCCGCCTCAAACGCACACAAAATCTTCCAGACTAAACAAATTGCCCATGTTTAGAAACTGTGCCCTAGAAACCTATTCACCTAAGGTTTTGTCTGGTGACTGCATTCCGAGGAGCGATACCCTGTCACTGCAAGCGACAGAAGTATATGTCACCTCTGCAAACCGCACCTTCTGATACTACCAGCTGGTAATATTTCCAGGATAAAAATGAAGTAAAATTTCACAGTCCTTGCTGTCACCTAGGCCGGAACAGACCTAGAGCAGGGACGATGTCTTGAGAACACGTGTGCAGCTTCCAGTGCATCCCGACCTCTCTTAAATAACGGGTTCTTCTACCCATCACTGCGAGAAACTCGGGCAGCGCTCCCCGCACCGCTGGGCACATCCCACACGGCGCCGGGCACCCACTCTGCTGCAAGACCCGGGCCGGCGGCGACGAGCGGCTCCCTACCGAGGCGCTGGAACCCGCCACCGGCCACTGAGGGTGCCCGAACGCGCCGGGAGCGGGTCGGCAGCCCCAGGGCAGGCTTCGCCGTGCTGGGCCGGGCCCTCGCTGCCTCCTCTCTCTGCCTGTTCTCCCCCTGCCCGCTCCTGGAGCGGCCTCCCCGGCCTGGCCCGGCCCGTCGCGCTCACAGGGCCCGGGCCCGGGCCTCTCCGCCCCAAGGGCCCCGCGGCCCGGCCACAGCCTCTCTCACGGAGCCCCCGAGCCCTGCTCCGGCCTCCGCTATCCCCCAGGGCTCGGGCTGCCGCCACTCGCACGTACCGCAGCCACCGGCCCGTCACAGCGAGAGGCGCAGCTCAGCCCAGCGCGCCGCCATTGATCCCCACTCGCAGCTCCACCCCGCCCGGCTCGCCGCTGCCGCTCGCCCCGCCCCTTCTGCCCGCAAGAGCCAACCGAGAGAGCTCTTCCTTAGGCGGCCCCTCCCCTCCCGTAACCAATCCCCGCCACTCTTAC
>JAOXJK010000062.1:24266657-24292327 GCA_025774025.1 Xenus cinereus
GGGCGCGAGCCTCGCGGCGGCCCCGGGAGGGCTGGGCTGAGGTAAACCTGAAGGGGTACTGCCCTCGGGCGGCGGTGGGGAGGGCTGAGGCGGCGCGGGGTGGGCAGCGGGCTGGTGCTGACAGGAAGGGGTAGCTCCGGTGGGCCCGGTGCGCTGGAGGCTGGCCTCGGGTTACTGAGGGGAGGGCGCGGGGCTCGCCCCCGGCCCACCCTCCGCTTCCCCGGCCGCTAGGTGTGCCGCCGGGGCAGGGACCGAGTGGGACGAAGGCTGGGAAGCCGCGGGGCCGGGCCGGCGGAGCCCCGCTGGCCTGAGGCGGCGGCCCGCGCCCCCCGGGTGCTGCTGTGGCTTTTGGGGAGCCGTTCCCCCCGGGGAGTGACCTGCACCCTCCTGGGAGGGCAACCGGCGAGAGCGGGCGAGCGACCGCGGTCCAGCCCTGCCTGCCTTGTGGCCGTGAGGGCTACCGGCAGCCGGTGTTGCGCACAGAGGCCCCGGAGCCGTTCGGAGCCGGGCTGAGCTGGCAAAGGAAGGCGGCAGAAGGCGGAAGGGACGGAGGTTTGGCGGAGGGGACACCCCGAGCCGGGCGGTGGGGGCGTTCCGGGCTCTTCCCGGTGGCTCCGGGAGGCGGGAGACCCGCCCGGTGCCCGTATGACTTGCAAAACACGGGCTTGGCTACAGCCCGTCGGGGGGTCGGGTTTTGGCGGGGGGGGGGGCAGGATGACAACCTGCTCCGGGACCTCCTGGGAGCCCGGAACCCCTCAGAAGAATTTTGTTGAGCCCTCAGATGTTTTAATATTGATGTAAAAACGTCAGAATCCTGAAAACGATTTGCCACTCTCGATGTAAAAATATATCCGCAGAGCAAGTTTTCTCTCTCTTCCAGCGAAAATGAGAGGATGCGGAGTGAGCTACCAAATGCAATTATTTATCTAGATATTTTTGTTTTGCGTATTTAGGCAATAGATGAGGCAGCAGCACTTTCCCTAGTAGTGTGGTAACACCATGCTACTGCTTTGCCCTTAGTGCAGTGTTTATAAAGCAGGTCTTTTTGCTGCTTTGTATTATGCCCATATCAAGCATTAATTTCTTTTTAAAGCCCTTTGAGTCTCTCCTGCTGATCACTGATTCTATCTGGCATACCTTCATTTTCCCCTTTGTTTTTTAAATGTTACTATTTCTTATCTTCTGTTGGGGCCCTTCTGGGTAGAGTGTTAGTGTAGGTCCTGAGAATTACTGTAGATTTCTTGTTTTTCATTTTCTGTGTTATTATTGCAAAATCTTGCTCTCAATCTCTCAGTATCCACCCAGAGTTCATCTTGGTGCTCAGCCTGTGTTTATCGGTATTTCTCACGCAGGGGGACTTTGTCCCATGGGGAAGCATGGACACAAGAGCTGCCTTTTCTCTTCTAAATTTATTCAGCCTTCTAGATAGTGCATTGTTTTCTGAATGCTGATATGTTTGGTGTTTTTTTTCCCTTTATATCTGTGTCAGTATTTGTTTTCTTCAACATAAGCAAGAGACTTTTTTTTCCCACTTAGCGGTAGATTTGCCTCAGGTTTTAATTTTTTCTGCCCTTTGCCTTGCAGTGAAGGCATTTATTTGTTTTGGTGGCTTGGTTTTTTTGACTTATGCTGGCCCTTGGTTCAGTTTTTCTGCTTTACTCATAATTTTCTGTACATCCTTCAGTGCTATGAGGCTATTGTCATGTGGAGACCTACATACATTTGTGTCCTGTGATTCTCCCCCGTTTATGTCTCAGTATTAAAATTTGTTGCTATTTACCTGCTAATCTCTAAAAATCTTTTAACAGTGGATGTTCTCATCACCTACGAGCTGTCTGAAATATTCTCTCACGTCTTCTCTCTTCTTGGACTCCTGTATTTGACTGTGGATTTCTGGAGGACTGTGCATTCTCAAAACTTGTCATATTGTTTTAAGAGTCTAGGATGCTGTTAAACATATTTTTCTTTTGCCTTTATCCGAATGCAAAGAATTGATCTGTTCTTTGCTGTGATCTAAATCTGGCCCGTTCCTCTGCAAGTGCTTTTGCATACATCTTTGTTCTCCTCTGCTGAGGCCCACCCAGCAAAAGAGTCCTTTCTCCTGCTGGCACCCTTCCTGTGTCCCTTCCTTTAGGACGTTACTGTTATTGCTTTATGCCCCAGCCTCTGCCATTTCTTCTCATTTATACGTCTGGTTGAATAGGTTGTGTGTTTCTCCTGGTGTGTTCTTTTTCAGGTGCGTGAAGCACAACTGTAGTTATGTGATCCCTTCTCGTTGTCTCTCCCTTTTTCACCCAAAAGCTCTCTTGAAGTTCCTGTTAACTCTAAAAGTTTGCAGCATCCACCGCCCATCGCTTGCGCAGGAGGCTTCTGCAGGATATTTTAATGTTGTATTTTGCATGGTGCACGACTCTTGTCCTTGCTATTGCTGATTGTTTGCTTAGTTGCGGTTATTTACCTACTCTTAGATTACTGATAGCTCCATTTCAGCTAGTTCACACATGTCCCTTATCTTCTGCTGTGGGGTTATTGATTTCCTTGAAGTCTTTAATTTTCCTTTTTGTTTACCTTTAGCCTCATATACACGGAGTTCAACTGCAGTGCTTCATGTTAGCCCCTCTGGTATCCTACTCTCTGGCCTTGTAATTCAGTGATCACTCAGTGGCTCCCTTGATCTCACTGTTACCTTCTTCTGTGCTTCTCTTAATGCTCACTTTTTCTCTTAGAAGGGATGTGATGGTTTTTCGCACAACTTCTCAGCGCTCTTCCTTGGTACATCTTCAGTATTTTCACACCAGAGGTCTTGGCTCTCAGCATGTTTCATTTGCTGTGAGCCTCCTGGATGGGCTGAAGTAGATTACTTATTTTGGTTCCCTTCTATAAAGCAGGACATCTCTCACACTCTGCCCCTCAGATGTCCATTTCACTCAAGTGTTTTGCTTATTTGTTAAAAACAAGAAATAAAGGGAGGTACTTGGTAGCCTGAGCAGTAAGTGGTAAAGATGGTGATTTGTTATGGAACACTTACTGGCCTGTTACTCTTTGTGCTTCTTTGTTCAAATTTCCTTTCACATCAATATCTCCCTGAACTGACAGTGTGTTATTTTTTGAAAAGTCTCCTATTGGTCTCTTTAAGTCACATAAATACCTTGGTGCATCCTTTCAAAATGGAGCAGAGCTTGTCACGTGCACTGTTGGGTTTCCCTCTCGACACAGAGGCAGCGAATTAAAATGCTATCGCCGTGTCGTAAATTGAAGGCAAGCTAATGTGGTGAGGTTTGTCCTCTTCTGCTCCACTGTCAATATGTTGTGTTCAGCATTTTAAACCGTTTGGTGTGGGGGGGAGGGAGGGTTTCCTCTCCTGAACTTATGATTGCTCAGTAGATTTTGAATTTATCCTTTGCTTTAAAGTAGTACCAGCAGAAGTGCTGCGCTGGGACTCGTTGCCTTTCAAGAATCTCTTAGAGTTGTGTAGTGCCATTTTGTGCTTTGTGTTACCTTGCGTCCTGGCAATATATTTTGCTTTCCATTCCTGGTTCGCACGCGGTGACTGTGAAGTTGGCATGGCAGCGGCTGTGCCAGCATGATCTTTATTTCCTTTTCTGTTCTTCCTTATGTCGCTGAGGTATAGTGAAAGTCAAATGATCACATGTGACTTGTAAGGTTGTGTGACTGACCATCGTGATCTCTCTCCTATTGTGTTTGTAATGGTCTGGTACTTTGATCTACCACTGTTGTGGCCAAGTTTATGCTTTGGATGTTTACCCACCTCTGCTGTGGGAACTTGGTGCATTTGGCAGGTTTGCACGTTCATAGGGGCACTCAAAGGCTGGGCTCAGGCACTGCTACTTACTTTGTTAACGAGTCGCCATCATCAGTGACAAGAAATCCATCCTTTGAGAAGGGGTGGTTTCTAAGCATGCAAAATGTTTGCAATTGTAGTTATCTTTCTCCCTTTCTAAGGGAGAAATTGTAGTTGTTGTAGTTATTTTAGTTATTTTTCTCCCTAAGGCTTCACTTTTGCTTTAAGTTTTTGAATATCTGAGTGTTTTGGGGGATATGAGGAGAAGGAGCAGCACTGAGGATATTCTTATTTGAAGTATTGGTGTGGCTTTTTGGATTGCTTGCTTCAGTGCTTGTGCACAATCTGATATTGGTATGGCTTGAATCATAGGTTAGAGGACAGTTGGTGAACTACACGCCAGAAGGTGTGTATTTTATGACCTCCCGGAGACAGTGGAAAGTGATCTCAAAAAAAAAAAAATCCAGCAGATACGCTGATGCTCTTTTCTTCTAAAAACAAGGCTGTCTGGTGGCATGGAGAAACCTTAGAATTCTTCACTGCTTTTAATGGTGAATGAAGAATGATGTGAATGGTATGCACTCAAACTCTAGTCAGTGTTTCAGTCCTGGAGTGCAAGATTCAAAAAAATAATTGAACAATGGGTGAGTTGCTCTTTCTTTAGAGCATTACCCCTTTGGAACATCTAGTAAAGTAGTATCTAAATGTAATTATCAAAACAGTTTAATCTTCATTCTTCTGAAGTTCCTCACAAAGTTATTTAGAAGTCCCAGATGACTGATTTGTGTTCCTGACATCATTACAGGTTTTGGGGAGCTTTTCTAATTGTTTCTGAACTTTCTGCCTCTTTTGATGTGCGGCCGTAACAAACTACAATGGGTACGTGCTTTCGTTTAAAGCGTTTTAGCCTGCCTGGTGAAACACATACATGCTTGTCTTCAGCCCACTTCCTAGCCCACGTGCAATTGTTCGAGTCATCTCTCGGGTAATCACTCCCCTTCCTCTTCTTGGCCGTGGGAGTTCTGAAACCCCTTGCCCAACTTCCTCTGAATTTCTTCTTACAGGTGGAGGCCTTAAAATTGCTGGTGCAGTCCCAAACTTAGGCTAGGAAAGAGCGAGCTGCTGGCTTTCCGTGGCTGGCAAAGAAGGTTACAAAACTCAGCTACTGGCATCAAAAGATTGGGTCATCCTCTGATGCTGCTTGAATTAACAAGTGGAAGTTTCGTCAGCCTGTTTCCTGCCGTGGTGTTAGGTGTTTTTTTTTTTTTTTTCATCTTTGAGCTGATAACCAGTGTCATAAAGTGACAAATTTGGTGAGGCTGGGAATAGGATGGTCTAGACGTCGTCTGCTCCATGCTCTGCTCTCCGAGGCAGTTGTCAGACAGCCGGCGGTGCAGGCTTCCAACTGAGGCATCGCTGAATTTTTCACCAATGTTATCAAAATCGTTCACACATCCCAAACTGTTTTCAGTGTATTTTTATGCGTTCGTAATAGCTTAGTCACGCTGTCTATCTGGGCTCGTCTCTGGGCAGGAGACTGTTCTGCCTTCTACTGAGCAGTTCTGTACCCGACCTTCCTTTAAAAACAAGCCCAGCTCTGACAAACCAGAGAAACAAAAGCACTAAGAGGAGTTGACAGACAAGGAAACAGCCCAACTCTGGGATGTCACCGTTTCGGCTCAGTTACACGAAGCTGGTGGTTTGCTGACAAGAATCTGCCCCTGCTTGGAGCCTCTTTCCATAGACCACGGTGGGATTGTTCAGATCCTCTGTGATAGCCTTAGGTCTGGGCAGGGTTACACTGAGGACTGTGCCAGCTGCTCAAGTCTCTTGATTTGTCCATCAAAACGCTTTTTTAGTTTATCTCTTGTTAATGTATGAGGTGCATAAAGTAGGTGTTATTGCAGTTTACTACGATGAGTTGATCTCATAATTTAAGAGAACTCTTTCATTGGTTTCTGGATAGTAGCATAGGCCGAGCCTTATCCCTTCTGAGATGGACCATTATTAAATTTACTAGGAAAAGTTGAAAAAAAAAAAAAGCCTTTTTTTTTTTTTTGGTGGTGTTTTTTTGCAATTCTTCACCTCTGCTTGGTACCTAAAGAGTCCTCACTTTCTTCCCAGTACTACTTGTTCTGGAATTTCATGGTCCTTTTTTGAATTTTGAATCCTGATATCTTGAACGTTCCTGTCAAAATTTAGCCAATTTGTTGTTGATAACATCTGTAACTTTCAGGGCAGCCAAGGAAGATTAGCTTGAATTAATTGAAGGATTTATTTCTAAGCCTCTGAATGCACGTCTGTGCTAAAACTTAATATGGTATAGCTAATCAATTTTATTTAGCGTGCTTGTGTCCCTTCAGTTTGTAGGATTAGCGTCCCCTGCCATCTGCAGGGTGTTATCCTGATCTTCTTGCCCCTTGTGCTCTGCTCCTTGGGTGACTGCTGAGCCCCTACAGCTCTGCCCTGTCGGCAAGTCGTGTTCCGCTTCCCCGGAGCTGTCAGGTAGCACTATCTTTTAAAAAGATCACTATCTTGGGTGTGTATTCCTCTGCCTCAAAGCATCGCTTTTTCTCAGGGGAAGAAATGTAATGACCTGTCTGCAGCGTGGGGAGAAGGGACGGGGAAGTCGTGTTCTGCGTGATCGATACTGCTGAGGTTTGGGCGGTGTAGACGTTCCGAGCGTTGAAGCGGAGCTGAGTTTTCCCGAAGACACTACTTTAAATGAAGTTCACTTTAAATACACATTGCAATTTTAGCATTTCTAAACCAGTTTAAAAACAAACTTGAAGGAAGTAAAAAGGCAAAGTAGTCCAGCGTACAGGTGACTATAAAATCTGACTTTCACAGTGAGTCTACAGAAAAAGAAACTACCGTGGTGGCTGTTAGCGTCTGCTTCTTCTTTCTTTCTTTTGACTTGCCGTGATAATAGTCAAATAAGAGATGAGATCCTCCAGCTACTCTGTTTCTGACAAAACTAGAATTTCCTAGAGAAGACCACAGGGTTAAAGCCCAATTTTTTTGCATAAGCCCTGTGCAGTCCTGGGAGTTTTCACTGACAGGCACTTGGGCAGAAGCTGAAAAGTTTTGAGATGTGATCAGTCCCTTTCCCTGTGAAACAGGCAGGGTCAAGATCAGTCTGCTTTCGGTTTGGGGTGTTCATAGCTAGAGCAAGAAAGCAAATGACTGTGGCAGTGGCTTTGTCCTGTGGATGCTGACACATTGCATGCCAGTAAATGCTCTTTTTGACACTGGTCTTAACCGTCTGGGATATTTTTAAAGAAACCAGAATGGAATTAGGGGTTTGCTTCAGATTACACAATGTGATGTTTGGTTACTACGTGCAAAAGAACTGGCACAGCATTTACTTGCTCCTCCTGAAGCCTGTGATCTGCTTTTTGCATGCGCTGTGTGGTAGCCACGTGGTAGCCACACTGGATGCCAAGTAGCTCTTTCTCTTTAGTCGCACAAGTCTTACAGTTGTGGGGTTGACCGCAGAGCTCGATGCGATCTCCTGAAAAACAAAATTATAATGTGAAATTGTGACTGTTTTGTTTACTGGCAATTCTTGGTTTTTATCACCTGCCCCCATCATTTCACAGCTGATATCCTCTCTGTGGTGTAAAAGCTTGTAGTTGCAAAGGAGCCTCTTTCCTCTCTTATTTCTGGATTGAAGTTAATTATCTTGCAGTGGTTCATAGCTGCAAGATGTGTTTCCTTATCATGGTAGTTTGAACTTTTCATCCAACTGGCATCACAACTATTTCCATCTCTTCCTTTTTAAGAGCATCATTTATTTGAGAAAAAATAATTAGAAATATTTCCTCAGCATTTCTATGTCCTTAATAGGAAGTTGCTTCCCCAAACCCTCACGGTTTTGCGTTTGGAAAAGTTCTCAACTTTCCTATGTGCTTTGGTGACTGAGCCCCTGTGTTACTCCACTCTTGAGAGGAGAAATTGCTGGTCTTAATCTTGAACAGTGGCAGAAGCTGGAGAAGTGGTTCCAGTGGTTGAAGCCCTCTCAGCTTGTCTGTGTGCATGAGGTGGTTTGGTTTTTTTTGCTTGCTTGGCAATGCACTTCATTTCATGGAAAGGAGAGGCCTTTTCCATCATGAGGCAATATTATGGTTGGCTGTAACCAAATATTTGAGGGGATGAATCACCGACTCTTGGGCTGCTTATTGTGGAGAAAATGAGCCTAATGCCACTTGGAGCTGGCTCCTCCATTGGCGTGCTGTGTCCGATGATCCAGAGGAGGCCTCTCCTGGCTGGGCTGGGATCTGCGCTGCCGGGCAGGTGCAAATCCACACAAAAAGCATTGGTTTCAATGGATGATGATTCAGTCTTTCCCGCCGAGACTCCCAGCTGGGGCAGGTTGGTCACTCCGTGCATCTTCGACTCCTCCATGCATCCGTGTAGGTGCTCAGGCCTAGGCTTGGCAGGAGAGCAGCGGCTTCCCTGCGATAGAGACGGTCACGACCGCCGGTGGAGGAGCGCAGGGATGCGGAAGGCTGGGGACCCAGTGGTGCTTTTTCCCTGTGTATCCAGCCCTAACGGTGTCTAAGCCTGGTGCTTTGGTTAGGGGAAATTGTGCTGGGGTGGTAGGTGTCCTGTGGGTGATCCGGGATGAAGAAGGTGGTGTTGGGCACTGGCATTCTGAGCAGATCCTGTGGGTACAGCAGAGAGAGAAAGGTATCGATACCGGGTACTTCCTATAGAATAAAAAC
Source organism: Xenus cinereus (assembly GCA_025774025.1). Taxonomy (NCBI): domain Eukaryota; kingdom Metazoa; phylum Chordata; class Aves; order Charadriiformes; family Scolopacidae; genus Xenus; species Xenus cinereus. The sequence goes on from JAOXJK010000062.1 coordinate 24,275,187, forward strand.
TTACATTTTTGGTCATATATTTGGCAACTTCATAGCCCTGCATCCCAAAGTAGCATCTGATGGCCAGAATTCAGAGGGAATGGACGATGCCTGTTGGAAAGCGGGTATTAACTGCTGCTGTTACCATTTCTTGCACTGTGGGGTCAAGTTTTTATTAAAATAGTGCTTCAAAGTAAAATAGAAGTGTTACCGCTTTTATAAATCTGGGAGCTCTTGCGAACAGCTTTCCTAGCCTTGTTATCACTTTCTAGATTTGCCAAAGATTATTGCTCAGGCAAGTGCAAAAGTGATGGGATGGGGTTTTCAAGCATTGCAGCGCATCTGAATGACACAAACTCCAGCTAATCACCGCGAAAGCGGCCACAGCTTTTAACACAGAGAACCTGTTTTCTTTCCATCCTGTGGCTTTAGTTCTTGATGGTCTTTTTACACACCATTGCTTCATCTGAAGGCTTTCAGTTCTGGTTTTGCTTGCACTAATTGGTTAAGAAAATGGTGTTTGCACAACGTCACTGTAGCCCTGATAGCAGGCAATGGGTTTGTGTTCCTGTGGCCTTCCAGGGAAACCTGTTCTTACTCTTGTGCTGGTGCTTAGGTAAATCTTAGCTGTTACCTCGTAATATCTTTGAGTTTGATATGGCATTAAAACATGAAAGGTAAAAGTCACAAACCAGACTAAATTCTCCGATACCATATTTTTAAGAAAACCAGTACACTTTGCTAACAACGTTATAATGGAAGACTGCTAAATTTTAAAAGCAGTTGCGGAGACTTCTAGCAGTTTAACTACTGAAAAAAGTTTAAATGGGTTGTGAAGGATTAGTTCTTTTCCTTAGCTGGCTTTTAACAGCAAAACAAGCGTGTGGCCTTTGTCTCAGGAGACGGAGCTGTTGGCTCTCAGGTGAGTGCACCAGGAAAGAGCCTGTTTGTTTGTTATTGTGCACTTGCTGTTATACCTGGCTCCAAGTATCTGCTGCCAGGTAGGACAGAGGGCTTATCTTGGCCCATCTTGATGCTGCTGTTGTGATATTCTTGGTTTGCTCCTTGAATTTTTTTCTTCTTTTAGACGAAGTCTTTAAAATCCCTCTTTTTTTTTTTTTTTCCCCATAACACTTGTAAGAAGACTGTTAAGTATTTTTGGAATTAAAAAAAAGCTTTTGCGTCCAGTTTTTGTTGAGAGCAGGGATTTGCTAAAATTAGACTTGGAATGAAATTTTAAAATCTAACTTCATCTGTGTATGCAGAGTTTGTTACCTCTTATTGAAACAATAATATATTTCATCTTTCACGATGTCCAAAATGCGTTTGGTTTTGTATATTGGCTGTGTCACCAATGTCTCTGAGTTTGGACAGAAGCAGAATTGATCACTCTCATCACCTGCATCTCCCTTCTCTACTGAGTTCCCTGTCTCCATCCTGCAGCTGACCTCAACTTGTTTGATGTCCCTGTCCTCTCTATTCCAGCAGTGAGAGCGGGGAGTTGGGGTGGCCAACAGCAGCCTAATGCTAAAGTCGTGGTTCATCATAATGTTGTAAAGCTGTCCTTTAAAAATACGCCAGCAAAAATGCAATCTACGTCACTGCTTTGAAAGATTTTTCTTAAAAAGCTTTGCCTTTGCGCTTCAGAACCTCTCTTCATGCATTCATCCTCTGTCCAGACACGCTGGGTGAGAGGCGGATCTGTAGCAATCTCTTCTTGTACCTTCTGTTCCTAATTATTTAGTCTTTCAGTTTGAGGCTTGACAATGAACTCCTCGTACGTGATGGGAAGCAACAGCCGAGTGAATGCTGTCAAACTCGGCTCTTTACCAAATAAGGGGAGTTTATCCTGTCATTTCTCCCTTCCCTTTATCTAATCAACTTTTATGGCGTACTCGCTTTTATTTTCTGCTCTCCCTACTTGAGGGTGATCTGGAGCAGATATTATTGCTTCTGTTCCTCCTGTGAGCAGTAATTTGAGGGGAGGAGCTGCACTTGGTGCTGTGGTGCCTGGAATACCAAGGCTGTAGATACAGATTGGGTTTTCTGTAGCTGTGTCTAGTCCTAAAGATAGTAGGTGGCAACCTGGGTTTTGAAGCCTTAAGACAACTTCCCCCATAAAGGCCAAATGTGGCTGAAAATAGCAGCCTGGCTTGCTGTCATGGTGGGTACAGGGAGGAGCTGGCCTACGCCTACCGTGGAGGCAGTTTCTAAGTGAATTGTTCTTTCTTTTCCCTCTGTCTTCAGGGCCTCTGCAGCATACTTCCTAAAAGTGAAAGCAGAGTCACCCGTAATGACTCACTGTCCACAATAAAGGCTCAGAGTTCGGCTTTTCCAGAGACAAGGGCGTCTGTGCCCTGGAGAACTACGACCCATCAAAGCTGCTCCAGCGCTTTGAGCAAGCTCAACCCTTCCTGGACCAAACGTACTTAAGGGTGAGTTGATCAGAAATGCTTGTCTTTAATCATGCTTTAAGTTGTCAAATAGAAAACCTAGGTTTCAATGATTAGTCGTTTTGATCTTGACTTATGTCTGGTTTTGTTTCCTTGGGTCGGTTCTTGTATCATGAATCTCTAAAATACAGCTTTTCCGTACTTATTTTGATGAGAAGGTAGATTCACTCTGTTAACGTTTTCCTAAGTTACAGACCAGCTGAACTAATTCAAATTCTAAATCTGTTTTACATTTTAGTATTATGTTACTAAAATGCCCTTAAATGATCTGGATTCATAAATACACACTTTTTTTTCCTTAAGAAAGTATGTTTTGCATTTAATATAACTAGCTTTTTTTAAAAAAAAAAAAAGGAAACAAAATTCAATACCCTGCTCTCAACCTTTTAAAGTCATTTGAACAAGTTGTGATGTTACACAATTCGGTCTAAGATCTATGCAGTCTGTGTTGGCACCCTCACATCTACTCTTTACTTGCCGGCAGAGAAGAGAGCAGCTGTACTGGCTCAGAGGGAGGGACTCCTGAACCTGGTCTTCTACCTCTTGTGCTCAGACTGCTTAGAGAGGAAGGCAAGCGTGTTGTGATGCTGAAACCCCTTTAATGATCTGTGGCTTAGGAATTTTCTTGAACAAGAATGAAGGGTCTTGAATTTTTTTTTTTTTGCAATGAATATCCCTTGTTGGGTTTTTTTTTTTCCTAGTTAGCCTTCAGTTAATTTCTTAATACTGAAACTTTCACTGTGCTAAAAGAAGATAACATGCTTCAAACTACGTAAGAGTCTGAGAGCTTGTTTACAGTGCTTTTCCAGCGACCGCTGTACATCCAGAGACTTGCTCGTTTGGCTTCCCAAATAACGTTGTTATGATCTTGTCCCGAGTGGCACCAGCAATTGCACGGTTGCCAGTTGACTCCAATGGCAGGGGGCCTTTCATATTTGAAAGGTGACAACTATCTTTGACTTTCTTTTAATTTTATGGTGCTACATGTCTGCTGTGAAATAGATTATTTAATTGTAGAATGGTAATATCCTGTTACAGGATATTCACCGTAACTTCTAGCTTAAATGTTAAACTTTATTCCTAAAAGAATAGCACGTGTTTAGTTTTAAAAGTGACTTACTTATTCTGGCATGCTTGAAGAGCATAAGTAGTTAAATGATGTCTTTTGTAGGGCTTTATCTTGCTGAGACTTTATGTAATGTCCTATATTTCAATCCTATGGATTGAAAAATGTAATGAAATCCTTTTGCTCTGGCTAGCATTCTCAATTTAGTGATTTGGAGGGACTGCCCTAGAATTGCAGTTTCTAGTGGGCCTGTATTTGATCCAAACAATTTGAATCATGAGCAAAAGAATGACTGAATTAGTCTTCGTTCCCAAAAAGGGAAGACTGGTTTGATGCTACATCCAAACAAGCATACAACCTGCACAGAAGGCACCCTTTTCAAAATCCCCGTTAGATTTGTAGGCATTAATATGGTGTCTGTAATCCTTATTTATTCAGGCTTGGTACTTGGTGCTTCTTTGGGTGAGAATCTAGTTGATGTATGCACGTTCTAAAAAGATGCGTTTACGCACAGATGGACGAAACAGTTCACTGCTAAATCTATTGTTTGTTGAGATAGGCAAAATTGTAAAGAACTAATCTTACAGTTATGGCCTATTTTGTGGAGTCTGTCTGGAAATGATATTCCTGATATGAAATGAGAACCTTTACAGCCTTTATTTGGGTGGCCTAAGCAATAAGCCTTTATAAAGGGTAAAGAACAAATGAAACTGGTTTGTTAATACTTAAAGGGTAGTGGTATGCTAGACTTAAGGACAAAGTTGTTCCTTTGCATCCAAACCCATGGAAGAAATAGGAAATAATAGGGAGTGTAGAGAGGAACGGTGTTTGGGAGAGAGCTACTGACCCAATGAACTTCCTTCTCCTCCCTTTCTCCCTCCTTGCAACAGACTTTGGGTAGAGACCTTATGTTTCCTAGGTGCTTTGTCCAACAAGACTGGTTCTGTTTACTAATATCGGAATTCTTCTGTTATTCGTTAGAAGCAGTAACACTGACTCTTGTTTTGGGTTTGCTTTTTCAGACCTCCTTCTGGATGACCAATGTGTATTTGAACCGATTATATCGGAAACTAAGTCTCCAACTTCCCATTCATTCCAGCTGGTAGCAACGCTTACAATGCAAATAAATCACACTTCAGGATCACATAAACATTACTCTTAAAACTTTCTAGATGATTGTAGTTGCTTTGGCTGTGTTCTATGCTAGCAGAAGCCTTCTCCGAGGTTTACTGTTGACTCTAGAGCACCACGTTCCCCGTTTACTGGGAGCCTTGGGGGCAAGCAATATGGGGAACTCGTGCGTCTGCCGTGATGACAGTGGCACAGAAGACAACGTGGAATCTCGGAGTCGGCAAACGGAGAACAGCAGAGTACACGTACCTGAAGCAAGAAGCCACCCAAGGGACCCTGTCCGTCCACCCAGGAGGGGTCGAGGGCCTCACGAACCAAGAAGGAAAAAACAGAATGTGGATGGGCTAGTACTTGATACACTGGCTGTAATTCGGACGTTAGTAGATAAGTAAGTACCTCCTCAAGGAATAATTCAACATGAATGAAAATGTTCTTGTCTTCTCTCAAACTGTGGCTCCATCCTCTCACCGATCTACACCTGACCCTCCCTGAAGCAGCTGCGTGTTTCCAGCTGGATGCTTAGGAGAGGAGCACCTTCCCTAGGTAACTGAAGTAGCTCCTGATGCGCAGGTACAGACTCTTCCAGGAGCTGAGGAGCTTTCTCACAGTTCCTGTGTGGGCCTACACCCAGGTGGGATGAGGAGTGTGCTCAGTACTTCTTACCTGCCATAGATACAGTTTAGGAGTTGATGAATGCTCCAGAGTTTGGGAACTTCTCCTAAAAAAATCAGTTGTTTTGCAAGCTTTCTGTTTTCAGGCTGTATATACTTCTTTGGAAATGGTTAAGCAAAACTGAGAGCTTTTGATCTTTGTTAGCGTGTGTAAACAGACTGAGGTTTTCTTTCCAGTAATAAGTCTGCCTACTTTTTAAAGACCACACGTTGTGGCTGTTCAACTCACGATCCCGGTATTGCATTCCTTGCATACTCAAAGCAGCCGTTAAGGGTGTGGGGGATATTTATGGATTCATCCTTATTTTTTTTGGTTTTGTGTTGCTTTCTGCCAAGCTTTAAAAGGACCTTCAAAATGATGGGTTAAGTTAGCTCATCGCCTCTTGGGTTAGGTGCAGGTTAGGAAATGGAAAGGCTAAAACAGAAGGAAAAACACTACTTTAGCTTCACAGCTGGGGTTTGAGTTTAAGGTGGATGAGGCTCAGGATAAGTGAGCCTTGATCGACGTACCTGCATTGTCACTCTGGAACGGGCATGCAGAGGAGGAGTTTGCCTTCCTGTTGTAAAATCCTTTAAATAGAAATACCAAGACATACTTTTTTTTTTTCCCCCTGAACATTTAAATCTAAGAGGCTTTTTTAACAGGTTTTATTTTGTGGCCTGTCTTCAAATCATTAAGTTAAAATCATGACAAAATTTTTTGGAAAGTCTCCCTAATCTCGCATGCCTTCCACTTTCCCCTGTTCGGCTCTTTAAGCGGTTGCCCAACGCTTTTGTGCATACTTGATCCTGTTCCTGTGGGTCTTGCAGTTGGTGTTGTAATCTTGTGAGCGCTTTCCTCCGCTGCTGTGGGACAATTAGCACAGTTCCTGGAGTCTTGCTCCTGACAAATTCCTGAAGCTACTGTATTTTTTCATACAGACCCCAGTGAAATGTTTCCTTAGACTTACATAATCACGTAGGTTGGTCCTCTTGAAGTTCCTCCACTCCAGCCTCCTGCTTAAAACCCAGGTCTAATGGGAGGAGGTGGCTCAGGGTCTTATCCAGTCAAGTGTTGAACATCTTCAGAATACAGATATTTTCCACCTCTTTGGGTCCTTGGGTGTTTGACCACTCCCATGGTTTAAAATATTTTTAAAAGCTGGAATTTCCCATATTCCAGCATGCCCCTGTTGCTGTGCTCCTCCAAGAGGAGCCTGGCCTTGTCCTCTCTGCTCTTTCCCATGACGCAGCTGCAGACGGGAATGTGATTTCTCCTCCTTTCCACTACCTCCCCTTCAAGAATGAACAAACCCGTTTCTCTTACTTTCTTCTTGTATGTCACCTTCTCCAGCCCTCAACCACCTTGGAAGTCCTCTGCCAGACACACTCCCCTACAGCAATGTCTGTCTCATCCTGGGGAGCCCAATCGTGGGCTGTACTGGTATACTGGGTTCCGTTGTGTCATACTACAGCAGTTGGTAAGACACAGCTGGTTTTAGAACACAGCTAAATATTCTTGCAGATAAGACCAAGACCTGTGGCTGTGAATAATGGAGGGTCTGTTGATGAGGCAAGCTATCTAAATGGGCCTGAAAAACATTTAGGGAGCCTTTCTGCCTGACATGAAGCTAGTGATAGCTCTTGTTTGATTAATAGGAATGCTCACTTGGAGGAAAAAAAAAATTCCATGTCTGGAAATCTTGGGTTTGGGTGTAGGTGGGACACCGTAGCAGTAAGCGTGTCCCATTATCACCCATTCCTCCTAGAGCCTGACTTCTCAGTTTTGAAAACACCACAACTGAAGGAGATGGGAAAGCTGACAAATATATTCTCCTGTCAAAAAATGTGCAAGAATAAAGTCAAACTAAAATGAAAATATGTAATTTAACAGCAGGTTGGAAATCCGGGCTTCAGTATGACAGTAGAGCCTTAAAGAGCAAAAGATAGCAATCTAAAGAATGGAAGGCAAAACCTTCTTTCTGACAACTTCTTTTCTAAATTCTAGACTGAAAGTTAATATATGGGGACACTGAGATGAATTGTAAATTAAGTTGTTACACTGTGATCTGCAATGAGCAATTTGTTTGGGTTTGCTTGTTGGTTTTTATTTCTTTTAATCAAATCTCAAATTCAGACCTAAAACATACCTGACAAATGCTTTTTTTCCCCCCTCTCATATCTAGAAGGAAAGGAGTTATTCTTCTGAGGAAATGAAGGTTAAGTACTAATTTTTGGAGTGCTGCTTCACAAATTCAAAAATTAGCAAAATGACTGCTTGGTTTCCAAATATGAGGAATGTTGTGGCTGGAAATTAAGTGGTTAAAATGGTAAATCTGTGGGACAGGCTTTGCTCAGTGCAGAACTGTGATCACCTGTTACCCAGGACAGAATCAGAAATCTTCCTGATAAAAATTTCCTCTTTTTTTTTTTATTATAGCCTTTACTTGTACTTACTTACTTGTATTTTTTTCTTTCTTTGAGTCTTTACATCTTTTCTCCTGAGGTAACTCTGCATTGTTCCACTGCTTTTTCCTGCTGGGGCGATCAATTACCAGCAGAAAGGCAAAGGGATGGGGGGGATATTTGTTTCCAGTGTTATGGCAATATAAAAATGTGCTTAAACTTCAGCATTTTCTTGTGTAAATATGAGTGTGTTAATTTTTTGGTAAGAAAAGCACATATTTTAAACATTTTTAGTCAAAACCAAGAATTTTCTCTTTTTATAATTAATCCTAAAAAAGTAGGTAGGTAATCTGCATGATTAATCTGTGTTGAGATTCTCTAAAATGCTTCTGTATTTAGCATTTCTGGTTTAATTTCAGGTGTGTGTGCTAGAAATGGAGCACGGCACATCCCATTCGAAGCTGGGGGCTAGTTCACAATGCCTCGGTAGCACTGAATAAAGCATTTGGGACCTCCTGCTGCTGCATAAGCTTTTTCTGGACCTGGAGATGCTGAACTGAGACCTTGCTTTAGGTCCAAGTGCCAAAGTGCCTGCTCAGGGAGGGGCTGGCCATAGGTTCTTGCCATTGCTCCAGCAAACCAGACCGAGGAACTGATCTGACTGAACTTTTCATATCGGAAAGGGAATTGGGTTAAATGTCTTCAGTTAAACTGCCTTAACTATTTCTTTCAGCGCTTGTTAATGAGTTTGATGTCTGGCTTGCCTTCTCGTTTTGTAGGGTTTTTAAAAATATTTGTATGTTTAGCGGAGAATTTCTGGGAAATAATCGTGTTTAAGCTATGTCCCTTGTGTTCACTTCATGGCCTCTGGCACAGAGTCTCTTGTTTCATACTCCAAGGAACCCTGCTAATGAATAGCTCTAAGCCCAAGCATTGTGTCCAGCTTTTAAACATGCAGATATGGATCACCATTTCATTTATCAGCTATTGTAGATACACAGATGTTGGCTTTGAGCCAGAGGAAGGCTCAAATCCCATCTGTGTTTCAGATCTGAAAATGGCATGAGCAGTCTGCAGCGTGACTTCCTCTTGTTAAATACTTACTGGATTCATTTTCTGACTGTTGTATTATCATTTTATTTGGTGTATTATGTTGATGGTTGTGCATAAATTTTGACCTGTCTAATATCTCTTTCAGTGACCAGGAGCCTCCTTATTCAATGATCACGTTGCATGAAATGGCAGAAACAGGTATCAAGGCACTGTGTTGGGCATTTCAGTTATGACTCCAAAGCAAAAAAAAAAAAAATATCCCCAAAACCTCTTTTATACTACTTTTATACCTACTTTTATACTACTGCATAACATGATGTACGTTAGCAGTATGTGTTACGACTTGCTGTAGCACTAGCAATGTGAGATCCAAACCAAGTTCTGCCCTTCAGAAGCCTTGCTGAGTTCATTGCATTTGTCTGAGTTTTTTTGAACTCTGTTAAACTTTCCACGTGAATTTTCCGGAAGCAGCCAAAGGGTGGCCACAAACACGGTGTCATGGCATTAAACCCTAAGCCACAAAGAATGTCTGGTTGCAGTAAGGCAGAAACAACCCATGTATGTATCTAGACATGGTTGGTTTAAACCTGTGTGCTCCACTGTTGGCAAACAGCATATACTTTTTGTCTTGGGTTTTACTGTCCTTAGACCCCTGCTTTATTGATGTAGTTGTTCCAACCTCATCCCCAAGTGACTGTGCAAGCGGAGCCATGTTTGTGCAAGGGCTCTTTTATCCTTCTTACAGTAGGAGAAATTCTCCCCAGCTCAAGACCTTCACCAACTTATGTCAAGGTTTAGGTGAATTTTTGTCTCTCTCAGTAGAGCTGGTATTTCTGTATCAAAATCAATTAATCAACTTGACTAGGTGTTACAGCACTTCAGTCAATGTTTATCAGGGGAACGTGCTAACAAAACCCCAAATCTGTTACTTGTATTTTCTTGTCATTGTTGAAGGGACCACCAAGTCTCTTCAGCCTCCCTCCCCTGTATGTAGATGCAGAATCTGTGTTATCTAACGGAATTAGTTTCTTGTCAATCTAAATCTGTTTACTTTATTGGTAGTGTAACATCTTGTTACACTAAACAACTAAACTTGTTGTTTACTTACAAGTAGAAGCCCTTGTCTACTCATTAAACAGTGAGAGCTGCTCTTTAGGAAAGCAAACGTTCTTTAGACCACCAGGTGTGGGACAACTAATGCAGTTCCTCTGAGGTCTGTGTTATTGAGGGGAAATCAAGAAGAGAGCTCTGATTCTGACTGAAAGAAATATTTCTTTAGAGTCATTATGGATGCAGCATTTAACAGTTAAGAGTTGACATAGGACATTGAACTCTTGGCTATGACACTGGAACAAAGCGCTTGTCTGTACTGGTCATGCGTGTTCCTTCCTGATACTAGTGGGAACTAAAGGATGCTCGGGCCTGGGCCAGACTGTTCCCCAAGCAACAGAGGTGTTTGCTAGTATACAAGCTGCTGCAAACCTTCTTTTTTTTTTTAATTTAAACCTCTAACCTACTGCGAAATAAGACATTGATGTGAAAAGTAAACTTTTTTTTTTCCTAGTGTCTGTAAACTCACTGGGTAATTTTGAGGATTTTTCAATTTACATTTAGGGATGTATTTTGAACACTTCAGAATTGCGGTGTTAATTCTGAACGTTACTTCTGTTTTGTGGTTGACAGATGAAGGCTGGTTGGAAGTTGTCCAGTCTTTAATTAGAGTTATTCCATTAGAAGATCCCCTGGGACCAGCTGTTATAACCCTACTACTTGATGAATGTCCGTTGCCAACAAAAGTGAGTCTAAAGCGTATGTATTTATCTGCAGCTGAATTTCAGTTATTCGTGGTGGCCACACCCGTGATGGCTTCTGGGTGGGTTTCACCACTGAGGCAGGACTGTGAGCTGTTCAGAAAATGGGTGTAACTTGGAACTTTCAGTAATTTTGGTGACTTGGTATCTAACTGCTATTCAATGTTAGAAGCACTGTAGGGAAAAATGAAAAATCAAGATAAATCTGGTCCACGGTGAAGAACAAGAGGCCTTTGGTCTTTAGGTGCTTTTCCTGCTGCCCTCTCCCGCCACGTGGCACACGTGTGCAGTGCGGTGAGGTGTGCGGGGGCGGCAGGAGCACAGCAAGTTCTGCTGTCTTGTTCTCAAGTTCTGGAAGCTGCACGTTTGCAAATCACTGTTGATTTTGTTCCTGCCCTGCATGTAAGGAATAAAACGCAAGTGGGAGTGTTAAGTTAAACAAATGACATTTTTAAACTATGAAATATCTAGACACAGTTTTGGCAAATTTAAATTTTCCCTTTTTTTTTTTCTTCAATGACCACAAATGTGTTTTTTGGGAGGAAAGGTGAGCCGAGGTGTTGGTACTGTGTTGCTACAGATGTTTTGGTGAGAGCATCGAGTGCTTCAAGATGCAAACCATTGTTGAATCCTTTAAACTCGATTGTACAGAGAAATTGTCTGTCTTCAAATGCTCGTCTTTATCTCATTTAATCAGAAATTGATGATGACATCGTTGCAGCTTTCACTTACTAATTTATTTCTTACACTGCCAACTCTAGTTTTCAGTTTGCACTGTTAAATATATAAAAAGTTGGTAGCTTTTTGTCTGGCATAAATGCATGAGTGGCTGGAGAGCTAGTCAAGCTTTAACTACCTGAAGTGTTGTTTTTAAACTCTAGGCTATTGAATAAAGTCAACTGAGACTTTTGAACGAGTCAAACATCTTATGATGTCTGTTACAGAGAACGCAAAATGATTTTGAAAACAAAGCTATGACTAGAAATTTTGCCTTCTTTGAAAAAGCTATCAGGAAGTGGAGGCCACTGAGTGGACCATACGAAGAGTGATTTTTGTATTTTTTTTGTTTGGCTGTACAATGTACTTGGCAATCAAATGATTTGGTTTTTGAAAGCCTTTTGAAATGGCCCTGTTTTTCAAATAACGTGACTGTTATTTAAGTACTTTAATTCTAAGGCGTTAGCTATGAAAAAGTTGACCTTAAGAGCAGAAAAGGAGCAAGATGCCTGTTTCTGAAGTGCACAGAAGTTTTTTTTTCCCCCATGTGCAGTCTTTTGGCAGCACAAGAAGCTGCTGTTGTGGGATCTGCTGGTCACATGCAGCCTAGTAAAGTGTTTGCTGCTGTTCATTTTCTTTCTACTTGGGATAAGTTTAAGTTTTTGGTCTGAAGAATTTGAAGTCAGTGCCCCACTTCTGTGACAGCTGGAGAACAGCCGCAGGCTGTATTTCATTTTCTGTTATTGTAGGCTGTAAAGTCCCTAAAGTTAAAATGGCAGTGCAGTAAACTGTTTATTCTATAAAGTCTTTATTTAACTCAAAATAGTTGATCTCTCTGACAGTTCTAATAATGGCTAAGAGCAATATCAGAGTATGTCAAGAGTCTAATTTTAGTGAGACTTTTCCATCCCAAGTCTATGGCTCAGTCATCCTTTCTTCTTTCTCTGTTCTTTCTACTTATTGGCAGTCTTGTTCATCAGCTCTGATTTCGTGGTGTTTTTTTTTCTTTTGGGAACATAACTACTTCTCAGGGTTATCTCTGTACAAACCTCAGTAAACTGATTTTAGTGTGGCTTGGAACACAATTCAAGAAACCACATATATTTAACTTGAGCAGTACTCATTTATTTTTTTTCTCCAAATGGCCTGCTGATGACTTCAGTATGAGGAGTTCTTCTATTTTAATTAGATCCTGGCCTGACATTATGCAGTTTCAATCTGAATCAGCTGAAATTTTCTTGAAGTCTGGAAAGTTGAGGGGGATCTGGAACTTTGTGGGCTGAAGTTCTCCCTGTGGGATAACTTGTTCTGGCTCTAGATTAACCCCCAACTACTCTGAGAATGGAAGGTGTGATCTAGATCTGTCTGAAACTTTATCCATACCAATCTGCATGAATGAAGCAAGTCAAAGTGTGGCATTTTAGATTTATTACCCTCATTGGTTGCATCCTAAAGGAGTGGGACTACAGAGAACAATTTATGCTCCCAGGAATACCCATTTATGATGTCCTGTAAAGCTGGCACCATCCTAAATTTAAGATGGGGATGTAGGTTCTGTTTGTGGGGCACATCTCTTTAGTCCTGAATTCTAAAGTCTAAACCACCCCTTTTCTTTCGGAAAGGGCATGAGCTTTAGGGCACTGGAATCAGATTAGATGGCAGTGGTACCGTATGTGCTGATTGGTGGTGGTTGCCTTTTTCTACTGTTCTGGTTCCTGTAACTGGTTCCTGTAACAATCTGGTTCCTGTAGGTACCTCACTTGTGTGTGTCCCGAGGTGTCCCGAGCTGTTGATCACAGCAATGACCACCAATCTGCTCGTAATTTCAGTTACAGCTCTTGGTTAGGTTAACCTTCTCATCCCATCTGTTCTTTATTATCTTCTTATCTTAGAAGATAACTATTCCATGCTGTCTGTAATATGACGCTGACTTTAGTAATATAATGTAAAAATAGTTTGTTGTACTACATTCAGTGGGGGGGGAAACCGTATCTGTCCGTAATGTTCAAGATATTTCTGATTTTTTTTTTTTCTTTTTCAGGATGCATTACAAAAGTTAACTGAAATATTAAACTTAAGTGGAGCTGCTGCTTGCCAGGATGCTTGTCACCCTGCCAAACACCGGAACACGACTGCAGTGCTGGGCTGCTTAGCAGAGAAATTAGCAGGTAACACCGGGGGGTGCTCCTGAACGCTTGTGTCTGGCTCACTGAACCACCTTCTGCTCTAGCGCCCATGACAGACTAGGTCAGAAACGTTTTCTTAGAACTGAATCATGTTCTGCATCAAGGGAGACCTTGTGTGACAGCTGTGACCAAGCCTACTGCCCCATTAAAATGTTGAACAGTCACTGGCTTGGGTCTGAATGAGCCATTCCTAATCCCAAATACTTAAAAAGACCGAATTCTTCTGACGCGTGGTTAGTGATTGTGGATTGATGTTTGTTTGTGGAATACAAACGCTTATGCTGGGAATCGGTCTTCTCTGCAGACCTACTCTGGCTGTGTGTGAACAACTGAGAACTCGTAGTTCTTTAGCCAGTAGGCAGGAGTAGCAAATGAGTAGTCTTGGAGGCTGTATAGAAACAAAAAAGAAAGATGCTCGTTGTGCTAAACATGCGTTGCTCTATTGTAATTAGCTGGAAAGATTCTCTCTTCTGGGTTGCTTAAAAGAAAATTGCTGGGATTCTACTTAAAGATGACTTTTTATTCCCTGTCATTTCTAGTACTCTCCTGGAAACTGATAGATTAAGTTTCCTTCCTGCTGATGGTTGTTTATCTAGTTTTTTTCTTCTTTTCTGAAAGTGATCAGGAAAAAGCAAAAGTGATTGGCCAGTATCACGTAATGGTTATTAAAAATAATTTCAATATTTCAGTCAAAAAAAAGGAAAGAACGAGGGCAGGAAGCGTTTTTGTACTATAATACCCTGTTATACAAGAAAAAATGAGGTCCTAAAAATGAGTGTCTGCTTTCATCTTAATGGACACGGATCTCACTGTCTCAGCTCAGGCAGCAAATCTGTTAATGCCGTGGTGGAACCCATTGCAATTTGTTAGATTTCGTAGCTGCCAGAGTTTGATTCTCTAGTGTATCTCTCTTGATCAGGCAGACAGTATTTCAGGGCATTTTTTTAAAAATTGGCTGCTTGCTATCTTGCTGCTGCAAATTGTATCATTAACGACCAAGTAGACTATATTGGATGCTCAGCTTTGCTGATTTTGGGCTACTGATAAACGGAGCTAAGTCTTTATATTTTGTCTCTGGAAGAAAAGGGGACCCAGTCTGTTTTTGAAAGTAATGAGCATGAAAATGATAAGCAGGGGCTGGTGAAGTCTTACTTCAGAGACTCCAGAAGCGTGGCTAGAAACAGGAGGTAAACTGAGAATGGTTGTAATTTGGCGATGCCTAAGTAATTATTAAATGTGTAGCAAATATTTGTCTGGGAACAATGATAATGATTCTATATTATAGTTCTGCTTTGCTGCAAAGTTCTTACATGTTCTTTAATTTGTTGCCTTGTGTTTAAAAGTTCTGTGCAATGATGAGTATGTGGTAGTTCCTGTGGATGGATTTAATTTTTGATGTTCTTGTAGGTCCTGCAAGTATAGGCTTACTCAGCCCAGGAATATTAGAATATTTACTTCACAGCTTGGTAAGTGTTTTCAATCTTTTTGCATGTATCTGTACATAGCAATTATAATGCAATTTATTTTTTTTTATTACTGTGAAAAGTTAGGGTTTGGTAAATACTGGTAATGTATGTTACAAAAGTTGAGATTGCAGTGAGTGTGTAGGATCTCCATGCTTGGAGATAACTGGAAGTCAGTAGGACAAGGCACTGAACCAGCCCTCAGCAGGAGGCTGGGCTGGACCTTTGGAGGTCCCTTTCAACCTAAAGCATATAACACAGCAGAGAGCAGGCAGGCTGGGAGGTTCCTTGAGTGTATGGAAGATAATTTCCTGACACAAGTGGTAGGTGAGCCTACCGGGGGAGGTGCCTCGCTAGACCTACTGTTCACAAACAGAGAAGGACTACTGGGAGATGTGGAGGTTGGAGCCTGTCTTGGGCTAAGGGATCTTGAATTGGTCAAATTTTCAATTCTTAGTGGTGTAAGGAGGGAGGTTAGCAAAACGTCCGCCTTGGACTTCTGGAGGGTAGACTTTGAACTGTTCAGAACACTGGTTGAGAGTCCCTTGGGGAGGTAGTCCTGAAGGGCAAAGGGGTCTAGGAAGGCTGGACGCTCTTCAAGAAGGAAATCTTAAAGGCCCAGGAGCAGGCTGTCCGCATGTGTCGCAAGATTAAAGGGTGGGGAAAATGGCCGGCCTGGTTGAACAAGGAGCTTTTGATGGGACTTAGGAAAAAAAGGAGGGTTTACCACCTTTGGAATAAGGGACAGGCAACTCGGAAGGAGTACAGAGATCTCATTAGGTTATATATAGAGAGAAAATTAGGAAGGCAAAAGCCCAGCTGGAGCTCAACTTGGCCACTGACATAAGGGATAACAAAAAAAGTTTTTATAAATACATAACAATAAAAAGAGATCTGGGGAGAATCTCTATCCCTTATTGGATGCAGGGAGGAACACTGCAACCAAGGACAAGGCGAAGGCCAAGATACTTAATGCCTTCTTTGCCTCCATCTTTAATGGTCAGACCAGCTACCCCCAGGGTGTTCAGCCTCCTGGGCTGGAAGATAAGGATGGAGAGCAGAATCACCCCCCCACAATCCAGGAGGAAGTAGATAATGATCTGCTTCTGCATCTAGACCCACATAAGTCTATGGGATTTACCCAAGAGTACTCAGGGAGCTGGCAGGAGAGATCACGAAGCCTCTCTCCATCATTTATCAACGATCCTGGTCAACAGGGGAGGTACCAGATGACTGTAGGGTGGCTAACATGATGCCCATCTACAGGAAGGGCCGGAAGGAGGATCCGGGGAACTACAGGCCTGTCAGGCTGACCTCGGTACCAGGAAAGATCACGGAGAAGATCACTTTGAGTGAGCTCTCACGGCAAGTGCAGGGCAGCCAAGGGATCAGGGCCACCCAGCATGGGTTTATGAAAGGGAGGTCCTGCTTGACCAACTTGATCTCTTTCTATGACCATGTGACCCACCTTCTGGATTGGGGAAAGGCTGTGGACATTGTCTACCTGGACTTTGGTAAGGCCTTTGACACAGTCTCCCATAGCATTCACCTGGAGAAGCTGGTGAATCATGGCATAGACAAGTATACTCTTTGCTGGGTAAAAAACTGGCTGGATGGCCATGCCCAGAGAGTTGTGATTAACGGGCTAAAATCTTGTTGGTGACCGGTCACCAGCGGTGTCCCTCGGGGCTCAGTTTTGGGGCAGTCTTGTTTAATATCTTTATTGATGATATGGATGAGGGGATTGAGCGCACCCTCAGTAAGTTTGCAGATGACATCAAACGAGGTGGGAGTGTTGATCTGCTTGAGGGTAGGAAGCCTCTACAGAGGGTTCTGGACAGACTGGATCGATGGGCCAAGGCCAATGGGATGAGGTTTAATAAGGCCAAGTCTGGGTCCTGCATTTCGGTCACAACAACCCCATGAATGCTACAGGCTTGGGGAAGAGTGGCTGGAGCTGCCCAGCAGAAAAGGACCTGGGGGTGTTGGTGGACAGCCAGCTGAACATGAGCCAGTAGTGTGCCCAGGTGGCCAAGAAGGCCAACAGCATCATGGCTTGTTGGCCTTGCGTGGCCAGCGGAGTAGGGTAGTGATGGTACCTCCGTACTCGGCACTGGTGAGGCCTCACCTTGAGTACCATGTTCAGTTTTGGGCCCCTCACTACAGGAAGGACACTGAAGTGCTGGAGCGTGTCCAGAGGAGAGCCACCAAGCTGGTGAGGGGTCT
>JAOXJK010000062.1:24292427-24303402 GCA_025774025.1 Xenus cinereus
GAGGGTGGTCAGGCACTGGAACAGCCTGCCCAGGGAGGTGGTGGAGTCGCCATCCCTGGAGGTATTTAAGAAACGTGCAGATGTGGCACGTCAGGGCATGCTCCCTGTGGCACTTCAGGGCTGAGATTGTAGGGTTTGTTTTTTTTTGTGTGTGTGTATGCTTGGAGTCGGTGATCTCAGAGGTCCTTTCCAACCATGATGATTCTGTGACAGACTAACAGCTTTTCCTATCCATCTCTGGTGGGTGTTTATTAAATCACTTTTCTTACTGCCCATGTTTAGAACTTCCAGTCCCATCCGACAGTGATGCTTTTTGCACTAATAGCACTGGAGAAGTTTGCACAAACAAGTAAGTATTAGCTTGATGCTGCTCTTAACAGCCATGCTGTGGCTTCTGCTGCGTGTGTCACTTGCTATGTCTAAGCATGAGAGAGACTGGATTGGTGGGACCACAAATGTAGAAGAGGAAATATTTGTCCACTTACAGGCAAGAGGAAGTATTTATCATTTTAGTGATGTCCCTCTACCCCTCAAAACCCTTGAGATACTTGCTGAAACTCAGTGCAGCCTTTCCCAGTTAGAAATTGCTGTAGAAGGACTTATGACATGAGACCTTTGTCACTGAAATAATTCTGGATTGGAGATGGAGAAGAGTTATGACTGGTTATTTGCAGGCAGGAAAAAGTATTTATTGCTTTAATGACATCCCCACCCGCAAAAGAGATTTGCTGAAGCTCAGTCCTCAGCTTAGAAATTGCTACATAAAGACTTTGACGTGAGACCTTAGCTACTTGAAAAGAAATAAATGTCTATTAGAGAGATGGAGAACAGCCATGATCTCATAGTCTCTTGATGATGCAGCTCCTGCTGAGAAGTGCTAGATCCGAGTGCTAGATTTTCACATCTGCTTGGGGAAAGAACTTCATGCTGTTTGTGACACTGAGGTTTAAAGGTGTAGTGGGGGGTTCTTCTGCATTTGTAGAATGTTACTCTTTTTAACTAAACTTATCCCTAGTTTATAACAATCATTCTTTTTTGTTATTAAATTGCAGGTGAAAATAAAATGACAGTTTCTGAATCGCGTATTAGCGACCAACTGATTTTGCTGGAGAAATGGACAGATAATCCAGACTATTTAAAACGGCAGGTTGGATTCTGTGCCCAGTGGAGTTTAGACAATTTGTGTAGGTATAACAAAAGGGATGGATTCATTTAATGTTAATCACTTCTCCAAAGAGAGGGAGGACTACTTTGTGTTTGTTTTGTATAAGCACTTCTTGTAAATATACCTGACTGTAATCATCCTCCTTCAAAAACGGAAAAAAAAAAAAGGGGGTGGCAAATAAATTCAGTGTAATTGCCTGGAAAGGAAATTTTGGCAAGGAAAATGTTTGTGAAAGGAAGTGGTTTATACCCTGCAAGTTGGAGCTGCAATGAAAATTCTTCTTTGGACTGTATTTCCGGTAACCCGTGCTTCAGCAGATGTGCCGAGTAGCTGAATAGCGCAGCTCTGTCTCTCTGTGGGACAGCTGGATTAGTGACACATCCTGGTGACAGCCCCTACTGTGATCATACCACAGCAGCGCACGTCTTCAAAGAATTATTACAGACTTTTTAAAGTAAAGATAACGGTCTTTTAATCGAAAGTGAAAAGTGTTTGGCAAAGCGCTTTCTTAGATCTATGCTTTTGGATGATTAACAAGCATCAAATTCACTTGTTAATTGTGATTTTGAGGGTGCAGCAAGTCTAAGGACCTTGTACTTTCTAATGTCTGTTCTGTGAATTTGGGTAAAAGGTCTTGTTGAGCTTTACATGGCTTTAACCAGCTTATGAGAGGCCAGTGTGTTTAGTAAACACCTGTATAAGCATTGTAGCAAGTCTGTAGCGAGGGATATATGAAGGGTCCTAAGGTAAGATCTCTCTTTTGTAAATTAATGTGCGTGTGTCAGCAGTTTGACACCTGGCAAGATAAATGCTTCTGGCCCTTCCATGTGAAAAGGGGACACAGGGAGAAAGAGCTGCTTTGGCTAAGTTCATCACCTACCTGAAAATGAGAGGGTAAAAAAATATAAATCCTTGTTTTCCCTTTCTTCCCCATCCCCAAGATCTTTTCCACTGTGATGAATGGGAAAAAGCCTGCCCAACTGAATGTACAAATACGATGTGAAATCCTGAAACAGTGGCATCTTGGTATGAACGTGAATGCCATACGTTTGCCTGGGGGTTTCCTGAAAGTACTAATTAGACTGTAGGAGCTGTAGTCAGAGGCATAGGTTGTGTTCTGATGTTTAGAGGATATTTAACACTCAGTGTATTGGAAGCGATGCTGTTTTCATGCAGGCAAAATATCAGTATTTCATTCAGTTATGCCAAAAATTAGCTGGATCCTAGTGAGATTGATTGGCACTGTGTGACATGTTTAAAGCAAGGTTTTGCTGCGGCTGTGATTAAAACTACTTTTATTTTGCAGTTTTAAAAGAAGGCAGGCAGTTTACATATGAGAAAGTTGACTTGACCAACATCAGGGCAATGCTGAACAGTAACGATGTCAGCGAATACCTGAAGATCTCACCACATGGATTAGAGGTAGGACGTGATTTCAGGATTTCAGCCTGAAAAAGTTTCTGAAGAAAAAGGCAGGTTTTAACTATTTTTGTTTGCTACTTGCTCCTGTGATTTCTTAGAATGAATCAAAGTTCTCTGCCAGCTTTGCATAGCAAATTTGCTTTGTCAGAGGGTTGTAACATTGCTGCACTGATCTCAGTTGTACAAATGTTGACACTACAGTAACACCTGTATCTGTGCCCCAAAACTTCAGAAAAGGGAGGAGGATATGTAAGAGCTGGCTTCTCCCTCGTTTTGACTAAAATTATTCACAAAGTATAATTCCATAATTCCTACTGTTTGCCCTGTCTAATCTTGAAAAGTCCAAAACAGTAGGATTTTTGTCTCAGCCTTGTGGGGTTGTTTTTTTCCTTTGTTACTTTTTCTAAAAAATTTGTTTGACTACTTACAGATGAATTTTCATGAATTAACATTGAATAGCTCTCTGTCCTTCATACCTGGAGTCAGCTAATAATCCATGACTTGGGTTGTCTTAGTCTTTAAGTCTTTAAATTGACTCTGTCAACTTTCTACTGGTTTGTTTTTGTGGTGGTTTTTTAATTTAATTTTATTTTTTTCCCTGTGGCTTACCACTGAACAATTTTCAGTCTGGCCTACTCACTAGTTTGTGTGACAATTGCTGCTATAAAGAGAGGTCGCTTTTTGTCTGAAGTGCCTCTAAAATTACGTTGGTGTATTCTTAGGTGCAAGAAACTTGATCGAGGGGGGGAAAAAGGGGGCTTGTTTGAATGCTAATTTTGTCAAAACTTAATTTTTGGTTTGGTTTTGGTAGGCTCGATGTGATGCCTCATCCTTTGAGAGTGTTAGATGTACGTTCTGCGTCGATTCTGGAGTCTGGTACTACGAAGTGACAGTCATTACTTCAGGGGTGATGCAGATAGGATGGGCTACCAAAGACAGCAAATTTCTCAATCATGTGAGTATATGTCATGCCATTCCTCTGATGATGTAACCTCAGTATTTTTTGACTTACAACACCTATGAAAATAGCCCTGGTTATTCCGTGGCAATAACTGAGCACTTGGCGTGTTTCCTTCAATTTTTCTCTACTTCCATGAAGCAATTTTGGCTGAAGTTAATGGTGCAAGAAAAAGGCTGCATCGTCTGTGCCACAGACTAACGCTGTTCATACAAGTCACGCATCGCTGCTGGAAGTGACAGCTTGTGATCTGCTTGTCTGGAACCTACAGGGAAATGGCTTATTTCTTGTGGTTTACTCTCTTCTTGGAAATTCTTCTGATAACAGCAGTAGTTACTCTGGGTTTTTTTTGTGAAGTAAACAATTGCTCACTAGGAACTAGCAGATCATCATGCCCTCGCTTTTACACAGGTCACCAAGCAGCCATTTGATTACCCTCTTTAACATACTATTAAACTAACTTTCACAAGGGAAATAATTATTTAAATTGACTCTACGATAGCGTGGTATCGCTGGATCTGCTGATAACAGCAATATGGTACAGTTTGGGTATGTGACAGTTTCTACTTAATTAAAAATAAGGCTTACAAAAAGATTAAACCCTCTACCTTCTTGTCTTTATTCTGATTCTTCTTACATCTTCATGGTAACTATGGATGGCTGTTGTAAACTCAGTGTGCTGTAGCATAATTTGCTTCAGCATTGCTGTAATATGAAGAAAGCATAATGATTACTGCTCAAAACACTTGTCTGCTTCTGCTTAGACTTCCCATATAACCAGCCCTTCAAACTAATTTTTAATAAAATTAATTAAAGGGCAAGCTAGAATTTCAGTACAAAAGGCATGTATGGCCTAGCCTACCGCCACTGACCAGAATGGAAATAGAGCGCTGGGATTTTAAGTTGACACTTCTACTGGCTGAGCTTGAGTAAGAAATGTACCTGTAGCCCTTCTCTATTGTTGTAATTGCATGGCTTTCTATTCCTTCTTGGAATCTAATTTAGGGGAAATTATATATATAATGCAGAGATAAGCAGTTAAAAGAAGATAGGCCAAATACATGTGAGTAAATATTGATGTAGGAGAGAAATACATCAAGGAGGTGAGACAAAGACCAGTGGCAAGAAACCCAACAGGAATGGGAGAGTAGCTTTTCTCACCATTTAAGTCTTCCTGTGAGTTCAGTTGCTCTTGCTCCATTTCTTCTAATTATTCACATAAATAGCATTGTCCTTTGCTGTTGTATGACACACAGATATCTCTAATCAACATCCAAAGTCCAGCCCCACATTTCTAGCATGGAATCGCGTGTGTGATTGGAATTAAAAAACAAACAAACAAAAACAACCCAAATAAATAAACAAAAAAGCCCCAACAACAAAAAAAAAGCCCACCACAACAAAACCAAAAAACCAC
Source organism: Xenus cinereus (assembly GCA_025774025.1). Taxonomy (NCBI): domain Eukaryota; kingdom Metazoa; phylum Chordata; class Aves; order Charadriiformes; family Scolopacidae; genus Xenus; species Xenus cinereus. The sequence goes on from JAOXJK010000062.1 coordinate 24,297,390, forward strand.
CCCCAAACAAAAATATGATACAGATCTGTCCTGAGCACAGTCATTGTAGACACTGAGTGTCATGGAAACTGTTGGAAATAAAAGGCCGGGTGCCTGCCTTCAGACTGCTAAGAGGCTTAAAAGATTTTTCCCACTTAACTGCTAAGGTGCTTGGTGTATATGCATTTTTCTGTCTATGCTTCCTGTACAAGGTATGAAAATAGATGTCATCAAATATCTGAGCAGGATGATTTTCTGTTGCTACAACTGTTTTGCTGGTGGCTAAATGCGATTGTTATTTAAGTGCATCAGCTGTCTACCTGAAATATAGGGATATTCTCTTCTCTCACAAACCCCGTCACCAGAGCAGCCATATGCTCTTTGTTTGCAGCATGTGTAACAAAAAGACTAGTCCTAAATATGACATTAAACACCCATTAGCTGGGCTTAGCTTTAATTTGGGACATCTGAGGCTTGTGTAATCAGCCACTGTCTGGTATTTGCACTCCAGACAAACCACACTGAGCACGAGGAAGTTCTCTTCCATAAGGCTTTTGGGTTTTGTGTTTGCGCTCTCCTACACGACAGATTCTTCTCCCAGTCTGAAGTTTAGTTTTGCATTTATTTGGGACCTTGGGACTGTCACTTGATAACCTTTTCACAACTCGAGGGAGGCTGGCACTGAAAGGGACACAATGTGCAACAAATTCAGTGCAGGGACTATGGGTTTGTTCTTTCTCTGTACTGTACGTTCTGGCAGCACTTGGGTATCTTGGGGAAGGTTTTACCAGTCTGGTACTGGGACTTCAAGATAAGAGGGTGGTTACATTTCTATGTTGAATTTTTAAGATGCAAGGAGTTAGCTGTTTTTTCAATAGACAGGAGTGATTTAACCTCACAGAGAATTAAAACCACTTTTGGTTCTTTCACCACCCCTCCCCCCCCATCCCAACAAATTCCTTTTGATGTGAAAATAAAACTAAGACTACCTTGAAAAGATTGTCTTCACGGGGGTGGGAGAAACCTTTCCTGCTTTTTGGATGAATGGTTTAGTTGAACAAAAAATAAATTTTAGTCCTCTGTGCTAAGAATGGCTGCGAACTGAAATGCGTTGTTCTTTTTCTAAAGGAAGGTTATGGCATTGGGGATGATGAATACTCCTGTGCATACGATGGCTGCCGGCAGCTGATTTGGTATAATGCCAGAAGTAAACCACATTCCCATCCCTGTTGGAAAGAAGGTATTTTGTCCATCTCCTGTCTTTATCCTGGTTGGATTCCTGCATGGGGCTTTTTCCTCTTGCAGTTTGTTAGTCGGTGCAAACAGTGTAGTTACTGCTTAATCCTGATGCTCCTAAAGGGTTAATAATTATTGTGCCTTTTATGAGTATTTGCAGTGGTTAAATGTACAAAGTGGGCACCACACTTTTTCCACAATCTGTGTAAACAGAATCTTGTTGGTGAAATGCTTTTTCTTTTCATAGTACAAATCATAGCACCAACTAACATTGGAAATTTATGATTAAGACTTCTTTTCTTTTGTAATCCTACAAACACCATTGAAATGTTCCTTTCTGGGATGAAAGTTATTTTAGAGAAGTGGAAGAAAAAAACCTGTCTAGTTTAGGTTAAGGGGGAGTTGCACTGCCTCGCTTACTTTAAATTCTTGCGTAGCTACTTGGACAGCACAATTCTGTTTTTCATCGCAGCTTTGAAATCTTGGTAGGAGTCTGTGCATGCCATGCTTGTGAGAACTGTGCCGCCTCTTCTATTAAAAATTTTTCCCATGAATGGCTAAATTAAAACACTTCTTAAAAATAGGTATATGCACAAGCATATAAGAAACTTGGACTGTTCAAGTATGTGTTCTGAGGAGATCTTCAACAGGTGTAAAATAGCCAAAGAGAGACAGAGTTGCAGCTTTTTTTCTGGCTTTGGCAAATATTCTGCAATACTTCTGCAACTATTTAGAATTAGTGCTCTGCCAGACTTAAATTTGTGGGTTTTTTTTTTTTTACTATTTTGTCCTGGCTTTTTCCTTTAGTTACTGTCTGTATCAATGTTTCTTCCTCTATGCTTTTGCAAACAGTTTCTTTAAGTGAGACAATTCATAGTGAGATATGAGTTAGTTAAACCAATAATTGTGTCAGCTGTAGGTATTTAACACAAGTGAAATCTCTAAATTATCTTTGTTTTGCATGTAAGGAGACACAATAGGATTTCTACTAGACTTGCAAGAAAAGCAAATGATCTTCTATTTAAATGGAAACCAGCTTCCGGCTGAGAAGCAAGTATTTTCATCTGCTGTGTAAGTATGGGCTCATTTGGAAGGACAGTGACCTGTATGGATAATTGTTTTAATTATATGAAGTGTTTCCCATTTGAGATGTAAATTCATATTTGCTTACCCAAAGCTATCATTAAGCAGGTTTCCCAATTGAATGTTGTTTAGAAATCAATGAGAAGGATATAATTTTACAGGGGGATTTCAGGGTCCGAAATAAATACTTCAGGCGTTTCAAAGGTAGGTTCAACTTTGTTTTCTACGGTCAAATCAGCACAGCGCTGAAATGGAATGAGGCTGTAGCAAAGATAAACAAATTTCTAATAATGCTTCAGGAATTTTTCCTGTAAATGCTGAAGTACGTGTATTAACTCACTGCCGTTCACTGGGGCCAGTTCCTGTAGTAGCACATTGAATATTTGTGGCAGGACACCTCTTGGTAGCATTGCAGAAAGGTGTGAGGCTTATTTTGCCAACTCTGTTAAAATTAACATATGGCAAACTCCTCTGCCTCTCCTGGGGAGGTTCAGCTGTTTAGTTCTGAGAAGATAAGCTGGTGTGATACTTGAGCGGGCAGCTTCATTAAACATTACAGTACTCTGTAAATTAATACTACTCTGCTAATAATTTCATTTGTGTTTTCTCCTCAAAATGAAATTCAAGATTCAAGCCAAGAGTAGTTCAGTTTAGAGTTGCAGAGTATCTTGTTTGTTCAGCTTGCAGTACTCTGTTCTTTGTGCAGAGTGTGTCATTTATATACTCAACAGATTCTCTAACTTGGTTAGAACTTGGGGTATTGCTCAACTCGGCCCGTTTCGGTAAATAAGACTGAGGGAGGTGACAGTTGTGGTGTTCTGGCAAGGTGGGTGTGAAGACAAGACAGCTGGCCTGAGGTAATCCTGGAAGGGTGAGGAGCAACAGATGGACCTTGTGCTGAGAGACCTCAGACCCGGATTCATCCACACAACAAGTGCACGAGCTGCGAGTTCCCCAGATCTCTGCCTGCTCAAATAAAGCAGCCAGAGCAAAGACATGGAGGTATCCCTTGCAGTTGGCACTGCTCTTCACAACTGTCGTAGTTTTGGCTGGGCTGGCCACTAAACAGCAGTTGGTTGGATGAAAAATACTTTTTTCCAGTGCTGAAGGAGAGATCTGGGCTGATGGGTGTAAGAGGATCAGTTGGTGTGCTGCTCAGATGGATGTGTCTGTTCTCGGTGCAAGTGTGACTGATCCTCGCTGCAAAGCAGGCAGTCATTTTTGCTTCCCTTAGTAAATTCAGATAAACCCTGACAGTAAATTTAGAAGTTGACCTAAACCCAGGAAAGTTTGTGCAGCTGAAACTGGATGTGTCAGAGGGTTTTCTCCCCATTAACTGTAGCACATTTCTACTGAAGGAACTCATCTCTTTGTTTCAGGGTATGTTTTTGTCTGGTAAGAGTAGCAAGATGTCTGGAAAACTCTGTTACTGTTCAAGTCATTCTAAAATGTCTGTTGTTCTGCATATTGCAGGTCTGGGTTTTTTGCTGCAGCGAGTTTCATGTCCTATCAACAATGTGAGTTCAACTTTGGGGCAAAACCTTTCAAGTACCCACCATCAATGAAGTTTAGTACCTTTAATGATTATGCTTTTCTGACGGCAGAAGAGAAAATCATTTTGCCCAGGTAATTTTCCTCTCTGGTTTGAGTGTGTTTGTGTAGAGAAATAAAATAGCTCACTTCTGAGGGGTATAGTCTTATGTTGTACTTGGAAAAGTTACCTTTTATGGGGTCGCACCTCCATAGGTCTCTTTCAGAAGATTATTGGACCATTGTAACTTAATGAGTAGGGCAGGAGATATGCAACCAAAATCCATAAATTAATTTTTTTTTGGTAATACTAAGCTAAACTAAAATTAACTAATACTGCACACTAATATTGTTTTTAGTAAAAGCGCTTCCTGCTAAGAATGATTAGGTTGGTTGAGGAGGTGTAGTCTTAATTAAGAAAAGAAGTCTTATTTAAAATTGATCTAATTTGTGATGGTGGCAGCATGGAGGTATTGAATGATTTCAAGACTTGAAGCTGTTCTCCTTTTCTGATCCAGATGAAAATTTCCACATTTGTGAATGATAGTACTGACAAAGGCTATTCAAATTTAGAAGTGCTTTCCCAACAAAATATAAATCAGGCCAGATAGAAACAGGTTTGGATACATTTTTTTCCTTAACTTCACAAATTCCTGGCAGGAATGAAAACTAATAGCCTTTCTGATTGTGGTCATTAGTAATAAAATAATTTTTCTGGAACACAAATTGTAACAGTAGACAGTGTAATCTGGGATATAGTGTACCCCAGATCTGCAACTTTGTCTAAAGACTGGCCTTCTGGAGTGGTGCTGATTACCTTGGGCTTGGAAGAATCTTTTGTTCGTTCTAATTAAGGGGTGGGGTGTTGGAGGTGGGTACCCCCAACTTTAATTCAGAGACTGGTTTTGAATTGCCTAGCTGTTCAGTCAACTGAATTAAGTACTCGAGCACCTTAGTGTTTAAAAAGAAAACAAAAAAAAAACCCCAAACCATCTTACTCCTGGATGTGAGTCACACACTGGCAAAGTTTGAGGCTTGCGATGCTGTATTTCTGCAGAGAAAATCAAATGCAACTTGCAAGACCGTTTTGTACTTAACATATAACACCAGAGTAACTTACACCAGCTTGTGACTGCAGGGGGTTTAAGTGAGAGTCTGATTTAATCCCTTGAGGTGACCTGTTAGTTATCGTGCTTGGTCAGCCCCCTGCTCAAAGTCAGCGTTCTTCTCTCTTGTTCCACATGATTGGCAATAAGCCAATCCTAAATTAAAATATGGCCTTGATCTTAAAAGCGATAAGAAAAAAAGGCAAGAGTTTGAGTGGACCGGACCCTAACTATCCATTGCAGGAATTAACATAAACTCACGTAGAGCTGTGCTGAATTTAATGCATCGAGTGCTGGGGCATAGTCTGGGCTGGACATGTCCTCCTGCCACTGAGCAGTTGTGATGGGTTGTGTGTGTGTGTCTTCCTGTATGCGTTCCAAACTCGAAATGTCTTATTTTGTCAAACGGGGAGGTTTCTATCTATTTACTCTCCCTTGCGACCATTGCCATACCGAGCTGTTGATTTCATTTTCCTTTCGTTTAAACTGTGTTACAGCATTGTAGGGGGTTCTGAATTTTGTTGATACATGATGGGCTTGTGTGGTTTATTTGTTGTTGGTTTTTTTCTTAACTCTTAGAAGTACACAAATACTAAAGAATTTTTTTTTTTTGAAGTATTCAGCTGTGGGAGCTAGAAGAATTGTAATCTAACAGCCTCCTGACAGGCTGGAGTAGGGAGTCAAAAACTGTTCTGAACCTCTCTGGGCGTGTTAAGTGTTTTTTGTGGGAAGTTCCGCTTGATGCTTATCTGCAGTAGCGTTGAGTAGCGCAGGCAAGCGGTGTACTGCTCTTGATGCATCACTCAGAGCAGTTGTGAATATATCGTGACTCAAACTAACATCGGAGGCGGGGGGTGTGTGCCCTTTTCTCCAGACACCGGCGCCTGGCTTTGTTGAAGCAAGTGAGTATCCGAGAGAACTGCTGCACGCTTTGCTGCGATGAGGTAGCAGACACAGAACTCAGGCCATGTGGACACAGGTAAAAACCCTCAAAACAAAAAAAACCCAACCCAAAAACCACCACACGCACACAAAAAAAACCCCAACCAACCCAAGTCTCCCCCTTCCCTCCCCCCTCC
>JAOXJK010000062.1:24310101-24325708 GCA_025774025.1 Xenus cinereus
CTGGAGAAAAGGAGGCTGAGGGGAGACCTTAATCTCTCTCTATAACTGCCTGAGAAGAGGGTGTAGCCAGGGGGGTCGGTCTCTTCTCCCAAGGAACGGGTGATGGGACAAGAGGAAACGGCCTCAAGTTGCACAGGGGAGGGTTAGGCTGGATATTGGGAAAATTTGTTCACCGAAAGGGTTGTCAAACACTGGAACAGGCTGCCCAGGGAAGTGGTGGAGTCGCCATCCCTGGAGGTGTTTAAAACACAAGCAGAGGTGGCACTGATGGACATGGTTTAGTAGCAGACTTGGCAGTGTTAGGTTAACAGTTGGACTTGATGATCTTAAGAGTCTTTTCAATCTAAACAATTCTATGATTCTAAAACCCCTTCACAGAGACTAACTGCACAGTTTTGAGCCTGTTCTCAGTAGGCGGAGGAAGTTCCTAGAGAATTTGGGTTATTACAGAAAAGAAGTAGCAGTAACATTGGAAGAACATGACTTCGAGATGCCTATATCTAAAAATTAAAAATTCTCTCCTGAATTGCTGTTTCAGAAGTGTGTAGTAATTTAAGAATTTAATTTGTATTAATGTCAAGTCACGTGTTATTCCTTAGTACTTCGTCCAAAAAGAAGAAATAACCACTAACGGCAGCGGAATAGCAGATTGCCTCTCCTCCAGTCTGGTTATGCAGTGACAATGGAGACTTCCGATGAAGAAAACTTTGGTGTAGCCGTGTAAGTATGCTACATTCTGTGTCAGATTTTCAATAAGCTAATTACTGGTTAAAATACCTTAATAGGAATATAATTACACAAATGAATTTACGCTACACTGATTACCACATTCTGCCTCTTGCTAGAACAAGGGTGCAGAAAAATGCAAAACTCCAGGAGGGGATAATATCAGTTCAGAGTTGGGGTGAAGTCAAACCAAGTATGACTGCAATGAGCATAGCACCAGATAGCCCTGGCTGAGTGATCAAAATAAACACTGTAAGGCTGACAGCTGGGGGGTTTGTCTTCATCTTAAATTAAAATGTTTTCTCTTTTTAAGAGCATATGTTGTCTTCCATCACGGATTCTAAGAAGAGACTATATTTAAATGTACTCCTAGACATGTGAGACCTTGTACAGGTCAACCGAATTTTACTCTGGTAGATGCTAAGGCACTGCTTTGTTCCATGTTTTCTGGCATACTCTTCTCCTAAAGCTTGTGGCAGAAGGTTGGTGTCCCTCTGCCTATGTCACTCCATAGATTTAGTTCTTTCAGTCTACAGACTATCACAAATGGCTAAATTGGATGTTTCTGATCGCTATTATCTCCCACACTAGCCAAAGACTAAAACAGAAATTGACTGTCAGAGCAATAGGTTATTTTTTTTTCTTTCCTTCAGGTCAAGATTTTCTATTTATTTCTCTCTCCAGTATTTGTAATTCCCATCAGATATGTCTTGATTGCCCATTGCTAATACATGTTTGTGTTAGGAATTGTTTTAACACCGGCCCTTGAGAAGGATGGGTTTGTGATGAAGGCAAGATTTAGGCATGCAGACTGCCTGGGCTTCTCCAGCAGCAGATGTTGTGCTGGCCTAGACTAGACATGGTGAGGTGACAAAGACTTAAACCACAAGATCTGTGAGCGCGTGTTTCTTCAGTTGTGCGGATGCAGGTGTGTTGTGTAGAGGGATGGAATTGCTGCTATTTTAGAACAGTTAAAATTCCATTATTTGTCCCACAAGCTTCAACTGGGGTTTAAATTAATACTTTAAAATTTCTGTTGCTGTTAGAGGGAAAAAAGAAGAGTAGAAATTATCCGTAGCAAAGTCTCCTTTCTTTGCATGTACTTAGAAAGCCATGAGACCTCTTGCCTGAAGTCCCAAGCGTGATGCTCTGGGTATGTAATGCTTCAACTGACCCATGCCAGCTCCTCTCCTGGTGGTGTCCTGCCCTCTGGTGGAAGAGGTTTTCCAATCTCTCGCCTTGGCTTTGCTCATCTCCTAAGGCTTAACAGATCAGAAATGTTGCTAGAACGTCACTTGGTGATCAGACGCCTTTTTAAATCAAAGATCTGTACGTTTTTCCTGGTCAGAATGAGCCCTATGGCTCATTACAGTTAAACTGTCGGTTAAACTGTTGTTGGATTAATTTCACTGGGCTATTATACAATAGCCAAATAAATTTAATGAGTTTTTTTAAAACTTAGTCTGAAAGAGTGTTGTGCTCTGTTTACTGAAGAAAAATTTGAAAGAGAAATAGAGGGACAATTGAATTTAAATGGTGCTTTCGCTGATGAAAGCTGGTATTTTTCTTAAATGTCCTGTGAGGCTTTATTCCCTTATGTGTGAGAAAAGCCCGTCTTTCATCTGCTGGAGAATACAGGAAGAGTTCATCCCCTACTACAGAGCTCTGAATGCCAGGGCCAAGACAATCCTGTGGATTACTTACTGTGTCTGAACAAAGTGCACGATAATAGATTTAGGCAGAGGGTCCAGAGTCCTGAAATGCTGGTACCAAACGTTTCTTCCCAGGATGACTTGAGATCCATAATGGGGTTTAATATTCATGATTGAATGACCTTAGGAGATTATGCCATTTATTTGGAGCACGTAGGATGTTTTTTGCATATTTGTGTTTCTTGAGTTATACAATACTTGTGATTACATTGGGTTTTAAGTGGTTCCACAAGACCAAATATTTCAAAATATTCTCCAGAGTGTCTAGAGTTCCGTGAACACCATGGGGAGTTACAGAGGGAAGAGCGCAGAAGAAAAAATTGTGGTAGCAGCCAGGATTTGTGGGTTGAAAAACGCTTAACTTGGTGTTCTAATTACACTCTTTACATCCTTCTGCACCAGGACTAGAATTACCTTGACAGTGATGCCAGTACAACAACATTTATTTTTTTTCAATTAGGCATCTTACTGAGGGGAAATACAGTAGAGGCCTGATGAGAATCCCCACGAAGCAGTCTTATCATCAGTGTCATGAATTATTTTATAGGTTGAAACTAGGAAATTATTCACTTATTTTGCAATTACTGGGCTTATTTGTGCTTGGGCTTTTGTTGACGCTTTTAATTTTAACTTTCATTTCTGCTGTGGTTGAAATACCTACTTATGCAGTACCATCTTTCTTTGCTTTCAGCTCCTCCCCTTGTGAGGCAGAGTTTGATGCAGTTGTTGGGTATCTGGAGGATATCATAATGGGTAAGTACTTACAGACAACGAGATGGGTGTTAAGCATATTGCTGCTCATAAACAAGCTGCTCTTCTGTCAGCACACATATAGAGCCAAAGGAGCCCCTGCCTGCTTTGTAGAAGCTTTCTGTCCTTTGTTCCCCTGGCCCCTAACCTGGTAGTGCAATAAAACTGTACACAAAAGTCTTTTGTGTGCTGTTTGAACAACAGGGTGCTTGTGAGTCTTGAAAATTATTCTCTGCGTCACTGCAATACACTCCTTCATAAATAAACAGTAAAGACACTTGTAAATCTCACACAGAAATCAAAGCTGTCTGGAATTTTTGTATGCTTTTATAAAGGGGATGGAGGAGACTGTGAGAGGCCACCTTCCCTTCCCAGCTCTGCCTGAACCTCTCCTCACGTGTTTGTCAGGACGTTCTTAGGAGCTGCCGTGGTTTGTCCAGGCAATTTGCTGTAATGCCAGGCTGTCGCAGATGACAATCTCATTGTGTGAGCTCAGGCGATAAAAAGGTGCTAAATTCTCAGGACCATAATTTTAACTGAGCAGTCAGCGTGTGCAAGGAGCTAGTGTGCAAGGTGCCAAGACAGAATTCCTGCTAATGGGCCATCACTTGCTTCATAAGAACAACTTTTTGACCACATCCTTTCCAGAGAGATGTAGGTTCTGCAGCCTCAGCTTGCCTGGTGATGGACCTGAATCTGGAGAAATGCTGACCGAACTGATTTTGAATATGCTAGGGTTTAGAAAGCTGAGACTGGTGTATTTTAACACTGTGTTTAAGTAAAATTTATACTTATACCTGTTCTGCTGAATTCAGTGGTGACCTACTGTGTTCATTTTTATTCTTGTTTCCTTCCGCAACTGGAAAAAAAATCTTCAGCAATTGAAAATGAATCTGAGAGTTTCACTAATATTTTTTAAATCAAGGGGGAAAAAAAAAAGTTAGTTTGAATTCTTGTAGGCAAGAAGTAATCGCTTTTGCTGACTTGAGAGCCTGAACAAACAGGGGTTCAGAATAAGTAACTTTATGATAAAGCAGGAGGACTGCCAGCAGCCTCTGTCTCTCGCAGATGGGTCAGAAGTGGTGGCTCAGCGGCAGCTGCGCCGCTGGAGTGACTGAGCCTGCACGTGTGCAGGGCTCCCATGGCTACAGCAGGGAGACGGAGGGCTAGTGAATGTGGGGTTTGTGTTACACAAAGAATGACTAAACTCCTAACTGTATGATGCATTTTTGTTGTGCTCCAGATGATGATTTCCAGTTAATACAGAGGACTTTTATGGAGAAGCACTACCAGGAGTTTGATGACTCAGAAGAAAACAAGCTCATCTATACTTCTATTTTTAATGAATATGTAAGATGCTTTTTCATATGTATTGCTTTTTTATTTTTATTAAGGCCAGTGTCAGGTCCTGTATCCTGGGTTTATATGGAGCAGAACCAACAAGCTGCCTGCCGTCTCTTTCTGAAGCACAGTCACAATCTGTGAGCAAGAAAGATGTTTTCTGGAGCTCTAAGTTCCTTTCTCTTTTTCACCTGAAAATTTCTATAGGTGTTGTGGAAGTTGTGTAACTCTCTTGAATAGAAGTTTAGCCTATTGCTGTAGTAGAAAATACGTTTAACATGTGCATAACAAAGTTTGTTCTTCTCCAGTTGTATTATTTCATGTATTGGATGCTTCAGTTACGTTCTTCATGCAAAGCATAATTATGAAACTATACCAGCCTCCTAGTAAATATCATTAAATGAGTTAAAAACAATTTGTTACTAGATACAGGTAGTGTTTGTTCTTGCCGATATTCCCAGCAAAAATGTTCAGCTCCCTGCCTCAGCAGTGGTGTGATTGAACTACATCTCTCTGCTAAGGAATCTGCGGTTGTTTGCCCACTGAGGATAATACAAATTGTCAGTAAGGTGTCAGTGTAAGATGCACTATTTGGAAATCTGCTTCTGAGATTTGTTATGATGTTTTAGGGGTGGTTTGCTTGGTTTTTTTTTCAGATCTCTTTAGTAGAGAAATACATCGAAGAAAAATTGCTTGATCGGATTCCTGGTTTCAATATGACTGCTTTCACAATGTCATTGCAGTAAGTCTCTGCTTTGCTTTTGGTTGGGGGGCAGCTTATGTGCCTCTCAATTAATTCTTTTTATCTAGATTAAAGCTTAGATTTGACAGTTCTCCCCTTAGAAAGAGCTTCCTCTTTAATTAAAAAAAAAAAAAGTATTCATGCAGGCAATGCCTGATCACTTTTCTTACCTTCAGCATGTCCTTCTACTCTAAATTTCTGAACTGTCACACTGAAATATATTGGGTTTTAAGGGGTAGGAAGAGAAATCAGAGTGAGAACACTGGAGGTTTTTCATAATCATGATCGCTTTGAGGCCAGACCCTTAAAAGGTTAGGTCCCATTTATCTCTTCCAGGCTCTGTGTTGGACACTGGTTGTCTTTCAGGAGTTGTGTGATGAAATGCCTTTATTGCAGTTCTCGTACAAAGCATTCAGGGAAGAATTTGGTTTGTCTTAAGCTTTTGCATTTGTTCACTTTAGCTTAACCAGCTTCATGACAAGATCACTTTTGAAAGATCACTGGGCTTCACCTTGAATAAGAAAATCAAGTGTAATTGGGAACTGAATATCTTAAAATATTTGAATCAACGTAATTTTTAATTTTTCTAAATAAGACATCGGGAAGATACTGTGAAGCATATAGTACACTTAAAAATATTGTTTAAGGTAAAGCTCCTTTTGATGAGAATTAAATAATTAAAAAAAAACAAACTACAGAAGAACCCCTGTCTGTTAAGAAAGTTTTGTTGAAATATGCCAATATGGAAGCACAGTCTTTTTTCCAAACTATTTTAATCAGAAGTCTTCTACCAAGTACTCTGTACCCAAGTACAATTAGTGCAGTCCCATTCTTAAGGGATGTGTGTGAGATTCTGTGCCTCTCCCCAGCTCTTCCCACCTTCCAGGGGACTGTCTCCCCATTTCGATGCTGAAGATAAATATATAGATAAGTGCTCGTTGGGTGTTAATTCTCTTGTCGTAAAGGTCAGTTTCTTTGTCTGGTTTTCAAGGACTGATGTGATACTTTTAGGTCTTGGATTTAGATAAATCTAATGTTAATGTACTTGGACTGGAAATACTGCAAGGTAGTATTTGGCTAGAGTTTTGCTTTATGATAGACCTGTAATAACATTCTTGTTTAAATTTTGACATTGTTCTGCTTGTCCCAGTATCCTTTTTGACCTCATACAATTTTAAAATAAGAAATGTATTTCCCACACGATTTTCTAATTCCCCATCTTCTTCTCTCTATAGACAGCACAAAGATGAAATGGCAGGTGATATATTTGATATGCTTCTCACATTCACTGACTTTCTGGCTTTCAAAGAAATGTTTTTGGATTACAGAGCTGTAAGTATGTCACATCGTTTATTTGCACTGGCACAATGGCTGTTGGTGTGGTGTAGCTCTGCTTGAAAGTACCAAAGACAGTGTTACTACAGCAGGTAGCAGTGTTTATTCAAAGGCTGTACAGGATCAAAAGGAAAATAACTTCACTTGAGTGGCTATTTCAACTTGAAGTGCACATTTAATAACTTCTAGGAAACACGAATGAAGCTGGCCTGTGGAGCAGTTCTTCGGAAACGCACGATGTCTGCATCTTTGAATGTGATTTCCAGCTGAACACAGCGGAACAGTTTTTTACTGTGTGGGTGACTGAGCACTGGCACAGGTTGCCCAGAGAGGTTGTGGAGTCTCCATCTGTGGAGATATTCAAAAGCCACCTGGACATAGTCCTGAGTGGCCCTGCTTGAGCCGCGGGTTGGACCAGATGACTTGCAGAGATCGCTTCTCACCTTGACCATTCTGGAATTCTGTGATTTGGAGGCTTTTTGGTTGGGTTGGGTTTTTTTTTTCCCAGCCAATCCAAAATTAGCTTGTTGAGTCTATTCCATTTGTATTTCTCCTCCTCTCTGTCCAGGCTGGAGACACAAAGAAAGAAAAGTATTAAGGTTTTTGGATGAGCTTTTTCCTAGGGAAGTGAAATACCTGTAAATGCTTTCCAGTGCCTGCTCAGTCACATTCAACAAAGGAATGAAAGAGTCAAAGCTGTTGTCAGAGTTATGCCCTCTGCTGCCTCTCCCCACCCTGTTAAGTGTTGTGAAAATGGGGCAGGTTGAGGGGAAAGAGACAGTCTGTGTCTCAGCAGCAGGAGTAGTTTCGGTTGGGGTTTGCACCTTTGGGTCTCTAAGAGGCAAACACAGAAGGTAGATGTCACTAGTTCCCCACAGAAGGTAGATGTCACTAGTTCCCCACAGAAGGTAGATGTCACTAGTTGCTCGAGCTGGGTATTCTTGACCAGCTGTCAGCACGCCTCTGCTCTGACCTGGGCATACAGCGACCTTACTCCAGGGATTCCTGCACAGCCTCTTCCTGACCTTTGGGTTCTACAGATACAAAGAGGAGAAAATAAGTGCTCTGCTTGGCCTCGCAGCAAACGGCATCCAATCGTAGATGCTCAGGCAACATGTGGTTTTGTATTGATTTGATGTAGCAAACAGAATATTAATTGTCTGTTTCATTTTTTGAACTACTTACTCCAAAACAGCATCGAGTCAAGAATATCTTTTTCTTCCATTTTTCTAGGAAAAAGAAGGTCGAAGTCTGGATTTAAGCAGTGGATTAGTGGTGACTTCATTAAACAAGTCGTCAGTATCCTCCTCCTAGAACAGCTTGTGCGGTACTTTCCTTCTCCAGATGAGTGCTGATGCTTTCATTTGGACATTAAAACACTAAAGCTCATGAGAATCAAGGTGCTTTTACATGATGAAAACTCATTCACCCTCCAGACTATACCTTCAGAGGCCTGAGCATGAAAACATCTGTTTGTCAGTTCTTGTTGGTATTCAGTCACCACAGAAGAAGAAATTTCCAACTCTGCCAGAGTTATGGTTTTTAATAAATATGTACTATTTGTACACCACCTGTTGTGCATGCTGAGAAGCCCAGCACGCTGAGAGGACAATAAATAGGCCTGTGCACGTGTTATTTGGGTTGGGATCTTCACCATCTCCCCAGAACACACAACTTTTCAGAATCAAGACATCAGTGTAAAAAGAACATGTCCCTCCAGCTCTTGGAAGGATGGGTTCAAATACGTAACTTCTGAGTTCTGCCCTGTCAGTCTTTTCTTGTTTGTTTCTGGTTTGTTTGTTGTTTGTTTTTTTTTAAATACTTTAATATGACCTTAAGTGCTCCAGCTTTCTAATGGAAGAATATGTTTTAATACGTAGATATTCTCGCGTGAGACTGTCTCTCCACTCTGACAATCGATATCTTACGTGTGTAAATCTCTCTGCTCTCTGGCTTTTCTAAGTTTCATCCTTAATGTGCAAAGTTCTCCAATTCACTTTTGTTCTACATTGGGAAAAATAACCACAATAAACCTAAATCTGGCCTAGGTATGCAATTTCTTCCTTGCTTTTTGGCGGTGGCACGGCCGTGTTAGTTGTAGTAATATAACCTTGGCAGTAGGTTGGGCACAGCCACGTTTCCCACCGTGTCACGTACTGCTCTAAATCACGTGCTGGTTAAAAGGTGTGGGTTTGCTATTAAATCCTCAGCAACATCAGGGCAGCGATGCGTTCCTCAGCATCCCTTGAAAAATAAAGGAGTGGCCTCCGCTGGAACTGTAGCCATGAGCCTGTTGCAAAACCCCAGGTGTTTGGAATTAAACTGCTTTTGGAGCTACAGGACCTTTGGTTCTTCTGCTGTTCGGACGCGTTCATCTGCCGCTTAATGACGTGCTGAGCAACGCGGGCACCTTTGTAAAAGCCTAAGAGTAGATGGAAATGCAGAACCCTCTGCTCCGTCCCACAGCAGGGAAGATGTCCTTCAACAGCGGTGAAGGTGCTGGTCGGTGGCTGTCGCCTGATGAGAACCTACCTAGACAGAGCAAAATTATGGTCGGGCGGTAACAAATTTTTGTTTGTGGACAAAAAATGTCTTACGAGAACAAACGAGATGAAATCCTGTTCCTAGTGATGTCTGACAGTGATTTCAGCAATACCAGGATTGTGTTCTTCAGCTGAAATACCGGTGGAGACTCCTCGCCGTGCAAGCCGAAATAAACCCTACTTACACTGCAAAATACGATAAAATTAAACAAGTTTGCAGACAGACCATAATGGCTTTTTAAAGGCTGGCTGGCAGTGCTGAGTGTAGTATCCCGGTACTTTGACTCTGCGTATACCAAATTTATGAGTGCTGCAGTAATTAATCTCATTAGGTTTCTGGTACGTTGGGCTCATGGCTCTGCAGTTTTTTGTCTAGAATTATTCTAGTATGTTTAAATCTCCTTGGTAAGTGCACACAGCCTCATATACACTTCCTTTAAAAAAAAACAACAGACCCCAAACAAACTATTCTTTCAGAATTTTTTAAAATCATCTTCAATGAATTGATGCTTGTTAGATCTGAATGATAAAAGCCAGAAGCTGAAGCAAAATTAAAAATTGCACGAGATGTTCTTTGGGCTTTGGTTTTTTCCTTTTTTTTCTTTTTTCTTTTGTGTTTGAAAAAGGAGTTTAGGAACCCTTCTGGGTGTGTTTCGATGAAGAGCTGCTCTGTTGGCTTTCTGTCCCCGGTGAACACCACACAAGCTCAGTTTGATTCTCTTTTCAGCAGCAGTGACCAGCTCAGGCAGCGTGAGGACATCCCCGAGAGGTGCGGCTGCGGCACCGTGGTTTGGAACGGGTGACAGCAGTGACGGCGGGGACGCTCCATCGCCTGGTGGCATCTCACGAGGATTCACAGGTTTTTACACCTCTACCTACCACGGGCTGTAAAAAGCAACTTCGCCCACGGGCCCAGAAGCTGGTGCTCTGGTGTGTGTGAATGGGTGGCGAGCTGAGATGATGCTCCAAGGTGTTTATTCCCAGGAAAAAAAAAAAAATTAGAACTATTATTGGGTCATGTTTTTAATAGAAACCAGATGCAGCTGCCCTGCCGTGTGAATCCTGAGGCTGACACCAAGGAAATACAAGGTTTAAATCTGGTTGGAACTCAATGATCTTTAAGGTCCCTTCCAACTCTACCCATTCTATGATTCTGTTGTCGGTGTACAGAGTGGAGTTCTGTTAACGCCTCCCTCTTTATATAATGTTGACTTTTTAACATCAGGAACAGGTTTTATCAATTTGAAAAAAAAATACTGTTGACATGTTTTAATTGTTAATTGTTGAGCTAAAATAATTATTTGCAGCTAAAACTAAAAATATCCCTGTCATTTTTTTTTACTGAACAAAGCTTTCATTCTTTACCTATTACAACTGTTTCAATTAATTACTTAAATTGATGGCCATATAAGCAAATACCTCAGGTAGTTATATTCTGAAGGAAGCTCTATTATGTTTGAAGCAAGGTGTCTTGTAATTTCCAAGGCTACAAGGCATGGTTGGGGATGAATTCTTATTTGGATGGGGACCTGTGTCTCAGTGTTCCCTGTGGTTCCTTTCTGCCCTCGTGCCGCTCTCCTCTGCCCGTGTTCTCTCTCAGCTGCTTTTCCCAGGGTAACTCGTCCCTGCCTCCGTGCATTTTCCATCAGGCAGAGGGGCATTTTAAGGAGGTTAAATTTCTCTATATAACGGACTATCTGTGGGCAAGTCTGACTTTGCATCTGAAGAGTTTTAACACTGTCATAACAATGCCAGAAGAGGCTAATTTTCTTAATGTTACTGATTTATATATATATATATTCATAGTTGTGGAGACCTGACCTTTGATTTAGCTCACTGACAACCAAACACAGGCAGATTGCCCCGAGGCTAACATTTTATCCGCTCCTTTTCAGTTCACACCGTCCACTGCTGCAGTTAAATTTCCCATCCCCTGTAGAGAAGCTGTTAAAACTTTTCCCGTGCAGAGCATGTGGTAAATTTTGCCGTGTAGTTTACTGGGCACCAGCTCTCCTGTGCAGAAATATCCGGAAATAAATTGAACCCATTTCACCTATTTTTATTTGTTTGTGCAAGGAGGGTGTGAAGGAAAAAGTTTCTGTGTTGGGCTGGGACCCACTTCCTAGTTCTGATAAGTGTCAGCCTGTGTCCCCAAGAAAATAAAAGGTGGATTTGTCACCTGCAGCGTGGTTCTGCATCCTCCCGAGGCACTGACCATGCCATGCCACGTGTCCTGCCTTCCCACCAGACGGAGATTTTATTGACAGACTCCAGTACTGTATTTAGCACGATTTTTATTTAAAGCATAAAATTTGTGCTTCCATTTTTAGAAATCAATACAGGAAGAGTTTAGACATTTTCCTTTGCTTAGCCTACATCCCCCAGCTATGCTGCTGTTTATCTATCACGTTAATTGCAATTACACTGTAGCTGCGAATGGCCAGAGACAGGAGCCGGGGCTTGGTTTAGTGAATTTTAGTACCGGAGTGTGCGAACTACTGGCTGAGCCCCCTCAGCAGAGCTGCTCCAGTGAGGATCTGGATGAACCCCAGGGACGAGCAGAAGCCTCAGCCTCCAACGAGTCCGTGTCCTCCCAGGGAGGCTGTCGGTGACGGTGCTGGTGGGTTTGTGCTGTGGGCACGTCAGCTGGAAGCATCATCAGAGATCCCAGAGCAGCATCTACGCCACCCGGTACCGACCATCGCTGCCAGCACAGGCTGGTCCCAGAATGAGACCTGGTGGCACACGAGGCTCCGAGCCACGGAGCCCGGCATGAGCTGACCCAGGGTGGCCCACGGCTGGGCTTTGCTGTCTGCTCCTTACGCGTGGTCAGTCACTTGGCTGGTGGCCGCGTTGCTGCCGAGCCCTTTCCAGGCGCGGAAGCTGAAGAAGGTGCTCACCCCGTAGGCGATCATTGTGAGGCAGGCGAAGAACTGGAAGAGGAGCACACCCCACGTCTAAGTGCGGTGGCCACCCCAGCCCCGTGGCCCTCGTCTCCCCGCTGCTACTTACGGACGCCGTGGCTCTCCGGTTGTAGTCCCACTGCCGCCAGGACGTAGGCTGGACGGCAGCCGCGCACGTTACGAAGGCGGTGACGTACAGGATGGTGGCTGCAGCGTTGAAGATCATCAGCTGGGGAAGGCAAAGAGGAGGTCGTGAGGTCTGGGCTCAGACTCGTACGTGCTGGGATAAGCAAAAGGTTCAGTTCCACGTTCCTTCCACTTCCCCAGGAAAACCAGAGGAAAAGGATCCAGCCCCTCACACTGGGACCGAGCCTCAAGTTAACATCTCATTAGATGCACCCCACGTTGCACGGGGAGGTTTCACACCACAACTGCAGCGGTGATGCTGTGGCTGTAACTTTCTGGACTGAGACAGGGCTCCCTGTTTTGAAAAATTTCTAAGCAATTGAGGGGCAGGATGAAACAACGTCATTGCGCAAAGCATGGGTGAATCTGTTTCATCAGCCCAGGAAAGCCTGAAGCCCTGGTCCTCTTGGAACATCTCCCCAGGATGCTTCCCCTCTTCACTCCCTCTCAGCTACGTACCACAAGCGGCCAGGGGATCACGTAGAACTTCTGCTGAAGCTGCAGGAGATAAGTCACGAGGAAAAGGACTGTTAATATCCAGAAGAAGATGGACACGAACATCACCCAGCCGTATGCCGCGTGGAGGTAGTACGTTGTGTCGGCGATGAGAGCCCACACCAGTAAGCCGAGCACCTGCGGGTGAACACAGGGAAAGTGTTCGGGTGGTGGTTCCTGCAGGTGGAAAGTGGAGCATCGCCCGTGAGCCCAGGCTCACTGACACCCATGGCCGTTGTGTCACCCTGGCTCTGGCAAAGCAGGGAACGCAAGAGCCACAGAGCAGCCTCCTGGGGACAGCTCAGGATGGGCTGCCCACCTGGGACCCTCGTTGCCCGGGGACGGGTTTGTACCCAGGAGCCGGTACAGGGCTGTCCTGCAAGGCAGGACGGGTGCAACCTAAGCATCCTCATCACCAAAGGTCCCTTCTCAGCCAAGAAGCCCCCGTGCCCGGGGCCACTCTGCCCAGGTGCTGGCTCAGTGTTAGGGACATCTCATGGGCTGGATGAGAGCTGGACGTGGCGGCTCCCAGGGGTCCAGCTCAGCATTGGCCTCCCCCTGGTGCAGCATCACTTAAAAAAGAGAAAGCAAGTTTCTCAGCATGGTTTGGTTAGGTCTGGTCTGGTTTATATCTCCTGTACGTACACCTTCTAGGGCTCACCTTCCCCTGTTCAGCAGGTTTAGCTGCATAGCAATTGCAGCACCATGTGCCTGCGGAGCACTCTACAAAAAACCAGGCAGGTGACTCTGTTTCTGGGTCTGCTCAAGGACAAATAAGCAGATCCAGGGAAAAGGCGTTTTCTGCCCTCCCTGTAGCCCCCCCCGGCACAGCCGCAGGACAGAGGTGGTGGCAGGAGCAGGTCCCTGGCAGGCAGGGATGGAAGAGCCCAGCCTGGGTGGCTTTTCATTTATTCTTATTTTTATTCTTTCCCCTCCCTGTGCTGTGTCCACCCCGGATACGTGGACTCTGGAGGAGATGCTGCCCTGCTTTGCCCGCAGCGATGGGGCCAGGGAGCAGCTGCCTTCTCCACCACCCCCTCCCCAGGGAACTCCCTGGAGCAGCAGGTTTTGTACGTACGTTTTTATTTAGAAAGCCCCTACCCCACGATGGAGCAAGCAGAGGATGAGACACCAGCACATAGCGATGGGGCCTGGAAAAAGAAAGGCTGTTGCAAAGCAAACGGCGCTTTCTACGATTCGCCCTGTTTGTTCTGCAGCCTCAACCACAGCCTGTGGACCAGGAGATGGAGATGGGGCTCTGGCAGCCGGTGGGGCGCTCGGCTTCACCGTCCATCCTCACCTCCCAGCTGGATGAGAGCAAAACAGGGAGCCTTCCCACCTCTTCCTGAGGGGAGCAAGGAGGCTCCAGCCCTGCACCAACCACGTTTCCCAGCACAACCAAATGCCCCGAGGAGCAGCCCACGGCAAGGCTGGGGTGCGAACGTGCTCCAGGTGCAGCCACGGCATATTCTGGTTCCCACCTGGGGTTGGGATCTCTTTGGGCAGAGCCAGGTGAAGCCGCAGCACCGCCCGGCTCCTCTGCTCACCTCCGCTTTGGCAGGTGAACAGCGGAGTTGTCTCCCACCGGTGGGGAGGAGAAGGGCTCCTTGGAAAAGCCGCTCTGCTCCTGCGTGAGCCGGCATCGCTCATTGTCACTGGAGAAACACAACGGCCTTTGTCCTGCCCCAGTACAACGCCCTGGTGTTGGGCTGCCCCGACAAAGCCTCCTTGTCTGTCACGTCCATTTCTAACACTCGTGATTGCAAAACATGCGTTGGGGAGAAACATGTGTAGGAAAAAGCCCGGTGTGCTCCAGCGGCATGTGCGAGCTGCCCTGCTCCGGCCGCGGGGGGACAAGAGCAGGAGCCCTTAGGAGAGAGGTTCTGGGGAGCAGTGGAGCTTGGTGGTCGGAGCCGGGCGAGTGTGTTTAATGGGACAGCTCCAGCAATGGGCTGGAGAGATGGGACCAGGTGTGGGGTGGAAGGGTCCCATCTGCTGATCTTGGCTCCATCTTTCTTTCCTGATGCTCCTGCGAGACACCCCCCGGCAGCATCCTTCCCTAACCTTTCCCCGAGCATCTACTCCCAGTCACAACCAGCTCAGCCATGCCCAGAGGACAAAATCTGGAGCGTGGAGCCAGGTCCATGCCAGATGTTTACAAAGGTATTATTAGATATAAGGAAGAAGTTCAGTTCTTTACTCTGAGGGTGGTGAGACACCGGCCCGGGTTGCCCAGAGAGGTGGTAGATGCCCCATCCCTGGAAACATTCCAGGTTGCCAAGGAGGGCAACCTGGAGGGCTGAGTCCTGTGGGCACCCCCGGGAGCAACCCCAACACACCTCGGTAAGGGCCACCAAGCTCCATAGAGCCTGCCCGGATCCTGCCAGGATGGGACCCGCGGGCTGGTGCCCTGCAGGGATGCCCCTGCAGATGGGTCCATGCCCGGCGCTGGGAGCTACACCGAGTTACAACAGGGCAAAGGCGTGGGGACAGGCGGCCAAACGTTCCTCCGGCTTCGGAGAGGGAAAGGGGAGGCGGGGTAGGGGAGGTGAGGGGGCTTCGGGATGTCTAATCAGGGTTAGAGATTAATTAGGGCCGGAGAGCGCGGAGGGGGCAGCCCAAGGGAAGCCAAGCCGCTTCCAGGCAGCGGGAGAAGACAAGCGCTGGGGTGGGGGATGCGCTCCCGCAGCCGAGCCCCCCCCCGGTGCCCCCTCCCCGGTACTCACGGCCTGGGCCACCATCAGCCCCCCGAGCGGCGAGAGGAGGAAGGAGCCGTCCAGGACGGGCAGGGCGGCGGAGGGGCCCGGGGAGCCGCTGCGGGACCGCGGGGCGCCGGGCAGCCCCGCCATACCGCGGGCACCGGCACCGGGAGAC
>JAOXJK010000062.1:24330785-24351893 GCA_025774025.1 Xenus cinereus
GAGGTGTCCCTGCCCAGGGCAGGGGGTGGCACTGGGGGGGCTTTAAGGTCCCTTCCAACCCAAACCATTCTATGATTCCGTGATTTTATGATCTCTGCCCTGCTGCCACCAGACAGGAGCAGCAAGGACAGCTGGGGATGGGGCTTCTTCCTCTCCTCACACCTCCGGGCAGGTTCTCCAGGGCTGGCCTGAACAAAGTGGGCAACAGGGGCACTGGGCAGCTTATCCTGCCCTGGGCGCTGCTGCCTGCTTCTGCACTGCCTGGCTCTGCTCACCTGAGGCCAAGCACCCATCTCCTCTAAAGAGATGAAATCAAGCTGGCTCTGCAGAAAGAAAAGCTGGTGGTGCTCCCTGGCCAGGGTCACTCAAAGAACTGTGCTGAAAAGAGGTGTCAATGGTCTCAGTAGTGGTGCCTTCAAAGAGCTGTGGTCCCAGGTAGGTGAACTCCCAGATGTCCCTGAGGTCCCTGAATCCTGCAAAGATTCAGATGCAGCTCAGAGGAGCAGGGCTGTGTGCCCTGGGAGCAGGGGAACAACCAGGGCTGGCTCCCAGCTCCCTGCGACCACTCTCTCCTTGAAGGGCGCTTTCCAAGCACAGCAGGATTTCAGATAATTGAAAACCTTTTATTTGTGATGCCTGTAATTGGAAGATCAGTTGATGGTTATCAGAGAGCATCTGGGAGCAGTCCCTACCATGCACCTCCCCAGCTGTACACAGGGATGGGTCTGGCCCTCTTGCTGCTGTGCCTGGTTTGTTGAATGGTGCTCCTGGAGGTGGAGGACACCAGCTGTATGTCCTCTGGCTAATGAGAGTTAATTGGGAAGTCGGCTCCCCCTGAGGGAGTATTCTTGACATTATTGTGTGAACAAAGAGTTTTGCTTTGACATTACAGAGACCTAGAGATTGAAATGTGCTTCTGTAGGGGAGCCACTGGAGCTTTTGCTTGGGATTTCTTTGCAGCCATGGTTTCCCCCCCCCAAATGAATCAAAAGGGCAGAGGGCGCTCCTGTAGCGATGCCCCTTCTCTCACGCACTGGCTGGATTGTTCCCAACTGAACTGTAGCAAATTCACCAAATTCATTTGCGAATCTGAGACATTTTGTAGAGACTGCCTGATCTAAACCAGACTCTGGATCCTTTCTTCACAAGGGGCCTTAGGTGAATCAGGGCTTGTTTTTCTAAGTCTTGCTGCCTGGGATGTCAGAAACAGGTTGCCAGGCTGCGTTGTGCCACCTCCTCTCGCTTGGCAAATGCCCGTGGTTGGAGGCTGGGGGTAGGTGCAGAAATGAAGGATCTCCAGTGGCGTGGCTGGCTTTGTCCCTTGAAGGGGTCAAGTAGGTGCCCCAGGAGGAAGAGATAGGACTGATCCAGATAAGGAGAGGACAAGCGTCCTGCCCTCTGATTTGCGCTGCCTGTGCCAAGAGCAGTTGCAGCAGGTCTTTTGGGGATGAAGAAGTGTGTCTTCTGTGCACTGTGCTGAGAGCAGTCCTCCTGTGACCCAAAGGGTGCAGGACCTGCAGGTCCAGGTACTTGCACAAGGGACCTCCATCCAGTGCTTGCACATCCTATAAGGCAAGAGGTCTCAAGAGCCCCAAAATTTTCTCAGGGCTTTTTTATCAGTTTTCTGAGTATCTTATCACCTCCTTGGGTGATACAATCCCTGATGGGATTTGTCTTAATCTCATTTTAGCAGGGACTGGAAACATCCAGGGCAAGCTTTGGACTCCTCCTCCCCAGAGAAGGGGAAAAAGAAACAGCGCCAGTTTTTACAGTACCTAATAAAAAGCCAACGTTTAATATGTTGAAAACTTTATTTCAGGGCAACCCAAAGCACCTCTGAAGTGTTCAACGCAGTGTGGCTCCTTTACCCCTCCGATAGCCGAGAAACGGATCAGGAGCTACCGCAGGACGGAGCCCCTCTGCTCCCGACAAGCCGTCATGTAAGTGCTGCCCCCCCCGTGCCCCCTCCAACGCTGATGGAGCACTGGGCTGTCAGCAGACCCCCTTGCTTCGGAGCGAGGAGCAATCCAGAAAGAGAGTGAATGCTGGTATTTATTTGAAGGGTGGGTTTTTTTCCTTAATTAAAGACCAGCAGCCTCCAAGTGAGGTCAGGGGCTCATGTGCAGAGCAACACAAGGACAGAGGGATGGGGAAAGGGACTGATGGACGTACTTGTGGGCAGAGCAGGGCAGGGAGGCACGCAGGGCCAGAGCTCACGTGTTTCTGTGACTGTTTCAGCTATTCTCTGGAGTCACACTTGTGAGCTTGTCTGCAGATGGGGAAAGCTACATTTTTTCCCCAGGATACTTGTTGTTTTCAGCTTTCCCTGAAGATGAGGCACCATCAAGACCACTTTATTGCAGTCCAGGAGGTTGCTCCAAAGTGAACCTGCTAGGCTGACCTTGGAAAGTCTCATCTCAGTCAATAAATCAGAGGGTTTTGTCTTCACATACGCTTGCCCCTGGAGAGCTGGTGCCTTCAGAGCCTCCTGCTTCAAGTGCTGGAGGTGAACACTGCGTCCAAACATCAGGACAACGCTTTCGAAAGAGGAAGACTTCTTAAGGGGAAACACTTCACCCATGAGTCATGTCCAGCTGCTCCTCATTCAATCAGATCTCAGAAGCACCTGTCCTTCCTGAGATAAATAACCCATCCAAGGCGGTGGTGTTTACTATGAGCTTGAGAGAGTCAGTGTTGTTGTCTGTGTGCCTTCCCTATCATGCTGATCATCTAAAACAGTGTTTTCTTTATCCAGTAAATGATGCCTTTTTATTTTCAGATTAATTACTGTGAAGTCCATTGAGATTTGTGCAGATCCAGATGCACCGTGGGTGAAGAAGATTGTAAAGAAACTGGACCAGAAAAAGGCTGCAACCTCCCCACTTCCACGTGATGCCACCTCAGCAATGGCACCAGAAGAGCCTGGTGGTTTTCAGAAACACGTTGGTCTTACAGTAACAGCTCCATCTCAAAACACTGCTCCATCTAGTTTCTTCCACGGGACTGGCACAACCGTTTTGGAGCAAATACATGTTCCTGCTGCCAGGATGGAGGCGTCCAGCAAATCCACACCAGCCATTCAGGACACCACCCAGCTCCCTGGAGGATCGTCCCCTGTGACAGGGGAAGTTGTTGCCCACTCTGAAGTCACTCCAGCAGCAAACAGAGATTCCTTAAAATCTCCTGCACCTCCGACAGTTTTTGCAGCAAGCATGGTCTCCAGCCAGTTCACCCCATATCCCAAGGCTCTTGTGCATGGCTTTGACAATGCCGTAGGATCCACAGCAGAACTTGCAGGACATAGTGCAACTGATACGGCTGATGTTCAAGATACAACTTCTCCTGCCTCGAATTCAGACCCCATGGCCATTACTAAAGAGATCGCCACGGTCCCAGCCACACCGGTTCCACCAGAGACTACTTCAGTTTCTGCTCTAAACTCCACAATTGCCATAGACAAAGGTCCTTCTGTCCATACTAACAAGGCTGTCAGTTCCTTTATAGATGCTTTTGGTACTAGAGCATGTGATTATTCATCACCTGTAGGAAAGGAAGAGCCTTCAGATACATTAGCCAGAGCTCGGATGACCACGGAAAGACCAAACGATCTGCCCCTTCCCAGCTTCTTGTCAAGATCTCAAATGCACTTTGTCATCCCAGTCTCTGTGGCAGGTGGTCTGGTGGCCTGCAGTGTTGCTTTTGTATGGCTATATCTAAAATTTGGACTCAAGCCAGAAGAAAAGTCAAGAGAAATGGTACAGGGCTTGCTCTACCAGCAGAGACGTCAAAACGATGTCTATCCAATGGAAGTAATCTGAATGCTTTATGGCATGGATGATTTTGGCCTAAACTATATATCTGTTGCTGCAGGAAAGCTAAGTTTGTGCTGAACTGGTAACCAGTAGGAAGCAAGGCAGGGAATAAAAATATCAGAGAAAACTGATCTTTCTTCGCAGAGTAGACTGTCCAAAACTGTATCTAATTCATCATTGACTGATGATGGTATTTTAGAAATAAATGAGATGGGTTTTTTTTTCTTCTGGCACTGTTACGTACAAAGGCTGTTGCTGCTCCAGAGCTGCTTGGTGGCTCTTTGCCAAGTGGTGGGCAGAAGTGAATTTCCCAATTGCTGTTGGGAATTTTTCTGCGTGTCATCACGGCTCAGCCAAGAAGCCACTCGCCCATGCTGCTGGACTCAGGCTCAGCCACCCCGAGCAATCTTAACGCCCAATACATGCAATTTGCACTTAACAAACTCCCTGCTGCTGCTTTCTTTGCACTGTCAGACCAAGACGGATGGATGCTGGTGGTGAGCTGGGTGCTGGCTCTCCTCGGGCGGATCAAACACCCCATTTATTGTCCCTGGAGGTACGAGGGGTAGTCTTGCATTTCAGACAGAGGTGCTGAAAACTGCGTCTGAGTAGGGGACTGAAGGTCAGTGCTACAGATTTCACCTTCAGAAGAGCTGGCAACCCACAGTCTATCTCCTCCTTGAACTCAGGCCACCTCTATCTCCAGCAGCTGTGGGCTGCGTCTTGCAGATTTAGTCTGAGACCTGGTTCTTGGAGAACCAACCGCAATAAAACCCTTCCGCCACCTGATGTGCCCCATGCCCAGCTGCCTCCAACACCAGGGCAGGAGGACCTAAATAAAATTCCGGATTTAGTCGTATAGGAATCACTCCACCACAGCCGACGTACCATCCTTCTGGTCCTGTATTCTCTCTAGAAATAAGCCCATTCGCCGATCCACAAAAAAAGCACAAAATGCCTGTTTGTGATCCTACATTTCAGGACCTTCGCTGCCTTTTAGTTTTTCTTTTTTTTGGATAGCGCTGATCACCAGGCTGTTAAAACACCCTGACAGTACCAGGCTTTTTGTTTTATTTTTTTTAAGCCCAAACTGTTTTCGATTTTTACATGTGTAAACATTGCTGTATGCAAGCCTTATCTTTTCTCTCTGATCAGTCCCTGAACGTCCCTGTTAAACATTGACTCTGGTATGAATTTTGTTGGAATGTGCAAAGGTCTTCACGATATGATGCTTTGTAGGTAGAAATACATCTCAAGGGTTAGATCCTCCTCTAACCAACCTCAGTGGATCATATCCCAAAGTATAAATATGTCTGTAGAAAATGGACGGTAAAACCACATAATAAGCAAGATAAAACAAAAACGAGGGGCCAGCTGTAAAGCAGGGCTGGAGGAAGGCAGCCTATTAGATCTGTCAGATTGCACCTTCAAGGCAGCCATCTAGCCCTGGAGGTGGAGAGGGTGGACTGCAATGGTCCTTGTTCTCTGCCATCATTCAGTCCCTTCCTCCTGCAGTTTATTGACTTGAGAGAGGGGAGCCAAGGGTTCACCTCGGGCTTCGCAAGCACACAATCAGGTTAATTGTAATTAGGAATTGGGGGCGTGCAGCCCAGTTGTGTGACGCTGGCTGGGGTTGATTTACCTGGAGCGTAAATCGGGGGCTGTCAGCGCCAGGTCCCTGTCCCCCTGCTCCTCCATGGCTGGGGTTCCTGGCCTCTTGAGACCATGTGCCATGGTGTTATTTTTATAGGAAACACTAGAAATTTTATTTTTGTAGTAAAGTTTTGTAGCCATTTGAATGTATGTAGTGTCCTGTCCTTGCTACTGGAGCATCATGGAGTCAAGACCTTTCTGGGAACACTGGAAAACACTGTGCCTTGTCTATTTTCTTGCTGGTCTTGGATGGCTCATACATGTCCCATGGAAGCTGGGTCACTCTCCGGGCCCTACAGCAAACAGAGTGGACACTTTGGTTGGGGGTGAAGTCCTTGGCTTGGAGCAATGCTGGGGAGATGAATGTGCACCAAGCAGATTTGATCACTTTGAGTCCAACCATGGTGTTTGTAAGGACACCAGTTTCGGCTCCATGGCTGGTTCCCACCATCTTCCAGCTGGCAGTCGTCAGGAGGAGCTGCTCCTCCAGCCTGGGTCCATCCTTGTGCTCACCTTGCTCCTGTGCCCAGGCTGTCAGTGGGCCAGGCACCATGGGGGGCAGGTAAAACCTGGGGGGCTTGGGGGGACACACACCACTGCTCCTCCTTGCTTTTCACCATGCAATGGGCAGTCTGGGAGCGCACATGGTGAATGTTGGCATGGAAGGAGAGATCTTGTGGGTGTCACTGCTCCCTGGGGCTTAAAATGTCATTTGCTGTAGAGCGCAGTGACTGTTAGAAGCTCTGGTTCATTGGTGTAGCAAGATGTATGTTCTGTACCTTTTTTTAGAAGTAAAAGTAATAAAGTCCTTATGTTAAAAACTCTTCTCCTGGGGTGATCCAGCCCAGGGCTGGGTGACCAAGCCTGGTCGCTGCAGAGGTGCGGGGATGAACATGTGTGATGAAGCACCACGGGGGAATCCCAGCATCACCGAGAGATGGCAAAGCTGGGGCAGCTGCTGCAGCCGGGCTGCTGTTCTACCTCTTCACTGTTTACGGGCTTTCATCTTGCCAAAAAATTTGCGGGGATTGTATTTTCTCACAGGGAGTCGCCTTTCCCTTCCTGCTAAGGCAACACTGAAAAAACAGCCAGGTTTTTGCTTTGTTTAGGCAAAGCCACGGCCAAACAGCAGCCCACAGAAAGCAAACGTCACACTCCAAGTCTCTGTAGGGGGGCAAGAGGCCAAGGACTGAGCTAGGACCTCTCCCACCCCAGCCAGGGCTTGGGCTGCCCTGGTGTGCTCCTCTTGAGCATTGTGGGGGGACAGGAGAGGTGGGAAAGGCAACGCAATACAAGAGTCGGTGCCCAGGGACTTGGCTATTTTGGGAAGCTGGAAGAAGCAAGAGAGTCAAGGACGAGCATCTCCCCTGCATCCCGGGATCCGTCATCCCAGTCATGCCCCAGCCCCATGGCCCGGCATGCTGGGAAGATGGCAAAGTCCGTGGAAACTTCCCCCAGATGAGTCATCAGGCTAGAAAGTTCTTTTGGGGGATAATAAGCTCTGCGGAAATAAAAGCTCTTCTTTTTTTTTTTCTTTTCTTTCCTCCTCTCTGTTACGGGGAGAGGGCGGGCGAGGGAGGAGGAGGCTGTGTAAACAAGTCGGCCCCGGCAGCGATGAATCATTTCCAAGCTCTGGCACGGGCCGTTGAGGGGCTGCAGCTCCAGAGCACCAAAGGAGATATTGGGTGCTCGGTCCCTCGGCCAGCTGGTGGCAGATGCTCCCCAGCTTTGTTGCTGCTCTATGTCTGACCCTGTGCAAAGGATGTCCAACTGTGCGCCTTCCTGTGCTCCTCCTGGAGGTCCATGGGCTGCCTCAGGTCAGAGCCTTGGCCATAGAATTTGGCCAAGGAGATAACTAATGCCAAGCCTGTCATGCTCAGGTGGGACAAAGTGTGTCTTCTGCACCTAGGATGCAAGATACACGCTTCTGCCTTGAGGTTTCCCCCCAGCCCACAGGAGACAGGGTGTCCATGGTCATGGTGTGCCCCTTCTGCTCCCTTGCTGACCCACATCTTTGGTTTCCAACTCCACATCAGTGCAAACCCTCTCCACCATTTTGTTAGCTGGCTTTTTTGATTGACCTTATGAGGAGTCACTGAGTCTCCACACAGGCTCACCTCCATGCCTTCACATCCTCACAGGATCCATCAGATGCCATGGTAGCAGGCCTTGAGAACACTAATTGGCCTTAATCAGCCTGACCAGCCTCAGGTATCTCTGTCCCCACACACATACACACTTCCCCACCCTCTGGCCAAGGCCCAGGAGCACCATTTAAGCTCAGGCTTGGAGCCTCTAGTCCCTGCTTTGGATACGTTGTCAGAGTCTGGTCTGATGTCCTGGCTCTTTCTCTTGGATAGACCTTGGACCTATGCTATAGATACCTTGGCTCCTGGTTGGATGGACCCTTTGGTGTTGTAGCCCTGTCTCTGTCCCTGTCTCCTGCTGCTGAATGGATGTCCCCCAACCCTCCCAAATGCATCCTGGACCTGGTTCCTCACCTTGGTGTGTCTGGGACTGTTGATGAACCCTGTTACCAGCACCTGACTCTGCCCCCCACGCTCAGACCCTGTGGGACCTCACCTCACTGTTGAGGACACTGCCTGTGCTGGGATTAACCTTGGCCTCCTGGCTTGTCCCCTCTCACTGCTCCCTGCAACCTGGACCCGTC
The DNA here is from genome assembly GCA_025774025.1 of Xenus cinereus. Classification (NCBI taxonomy): domain Eukaryota; kingdom Metazoa; phylum Chordata; class Aves; order Charadriiformes; family Scolopacidae; genus Xenus; species Xenus cinereus. The sequence goes on from JAOXJK010000062.1 coordinate 24,338,922, forward strand.
AATGAGACATCTCTGCCATTGCCTTCTCCAAGCCCTGCCTTCTCTCCAGAGTGATGTGGGGGGGGAGCACAGTTATTGCTGTGGAGCAGAGACCCTGCAGTTGATGTCCTTTCTGGTTTGAAATTTAGATTGTCACTTATGAAATGTCTGTCCCTGCTCTGCGTGGTGGTTTTGCTATGAAGTATTGCGTAAGCGTGCTCACGCTTAGGGCAGCTTCTGGTCAAGCTGCTGTACCACCACTTCCATAGTGCTGGCCTAGCAGAATGCAGGGTGTCCCCTCAGGTCTCTGGTTGCACAGCCACGCTCTGCCGTGTGGCTGTGGCTCTCCTGCGCTTTGCATTTACTTAATCTTCACTTTTTAATGAGGGTTGTGTCCCTTGTTTACGTCACTGCAAGGGCTGCTCTTGGAACTGAAGTTCCCCCTTGGGTAAACACAGAGATTGTTGGGACTCTTCAGGGTCATCTTCAGTGACCATCTCGGGTGATGGAGGAAGGTTCCAGAAGGATGGTTCTTCATTTTTGAAGAACCCTTGAATTCTGCTGTGAGCTACAATGACACGAAGCAAGAAATTTAAAAAAAAAAAAAAAATTGTAGAAAGAAATGAGCTGAGCCCTCCAAAGAGGAATGTGATGTCAGCTTGACGACTCAGACCATGGCTGGCACAAATACTTTTCTATTTCAGTATCTAGGGACCTTAATATATCTTTCTCATCACGTTCTCTCAACTGATTTTTTTTTTTCCTGATTGCTGGATTTTATCCTAATCAAAAACTAAGGAACAAGTAAATTCATAACTTGTTCTACTGCCTTCTTGGAGTTATCGGGACTAATTCTATTCGGAATTAAATATGAAAAATTAGTCTGAAATTGCTTCCATGTCCTATTCTTTTTCTGTTATCACAGCTTTGCTTTAAAAGCTGAGCTGAAGCATCTCTCCACTGCTGTCTTTAAGTCTAGGAGCGCAAAAAGGTCAGGGTTGAAAAAAAATAGGTTGAGGTCCTCAGCAAGCATCATTTCCCCTGACTGCTTCCTGGCACAGGAGCCTCTCCAGCGCAGAGTCCCCTTGGGAGCAGCAGCAGCTTCTCCTGACTCCCCACATCCATCCCTCCCTTAACCTCCAGGCAGCTGATCAACCAAACTGGAGAAAAGTGGGAGAACATCTCCTTTCTGGTGTGTTTGAGGAAACTGGCATCACACGCATTTTTCTCTTCCTTAGCAAAGTGGTCCCTTCCAGTTTGTGGTCCAGGCGCGTCCACCCCTGCCTCTGCTTGGCCACCATGGTGAGGGTTCCCTGCCCAGCTGCAGTGAGTTTCTGCTGTGTCCCCTGTGCCAGTGGGGCAGTTTGCCCAGGGACTCCATGCAGATAATCTCCTGGGGAAGGGCTCCTGGAGACACATCCTTCCTGCGGCCTCCGTGTGGGCACCAGGCAGGACTTACTGCACAGGCTGTGGCTTGGGTCACCGGCTTCCAGTACGTGGTGGTCCCCAGTGTCCAGCTGAGGAAGCAGGATTTGGAAGAGACTCTTGTTTTCCTCTTTTTAAAGTGCCTTTCCAGGCTGTAGGACCTGGCACGGTCACACCTGGAGTCACAGGGTGAGCGCTGACTCTGGGAAGGAAGGAGAGCATCACCCTTGGCTTGTGACTGTATCCTGAGCCAACCAGAGTGACAGGATGGAGCTGGTGAGACCCTGGAGTGAGCACCCCAAAGAAACGTGGAGGGGCCTTGCTCTCAGAAAGGTGGGGTTTTAAAGAAGAACAACTAGAATGTTTCGCGCTGTAAATAGAGAAGGCTCAAAGTGATGGGGCAGAACAGAAGATAAGAGGGAGAAGCTTGTTCCCAACCCTCCCAGCACTTGGGGCCGGGTTTCAGACACTCGGTGGTGCTCAGCCACCTCTCTCCTGTCTCGGCAGGGCGGCTGCTTTTGCAGCGCGGAGCCTGTGCTTTCCCAAGCAGCACAATGACCGTGGGGCTGTGTTTTCCAGCACACGGGGCTGGCTGTGCTCAGTTATCTGCTGAGACCCCATTCCCAAGCGTGGGGCATGTTCTGCCCAGCTCCTTCCTCCCCGCAGCGGCACCATTGCTGGTGAAGTCTGCACCTGTGGTGTTCCCCAAGCTTCCTTCCTCCTCCTCTTGCAGACTTAAGAGGATGCTGTTTATTTTTTATGTAAACAAGCAAATTCGCCAGAGAACATTCAAATGAAAAGGGAACTTGGGCCAGCTTGTGGGGCTTTCCAGCACTCCTCAGCACATCAGCCTTTCCCTTCCCAAAAAGTAAAAGACTAAACATCTAAGGGTCTCCAGGGAATTGTCTGGCTGTGTGAATTCTCTGGCTGCAATAGTGATGGCTTGGAAACCTGAGAAAGAGGAAGCAGAGCGTCCTAGGACAGATCTTCTGCCAGATAATCAAGTACAACTCTGCAGAAGCAGGCCAACATGAGTGCTTTATTTCTCAAGGTCCTCTTCAACCAGAGCAGTCTGTCCCCTCTTCCCTGACCCCGGCTGCTGGGTGCCCCTGTACTTGGTCAGCCACCAGCACTGGGTGCTGCCCACCCAAAGCTGAGGAGTGGTCTAGTGAACCCCCAGGCCATGGGGAGACATGCCATGGGCTTGCAGTGAGACCATGCCTGTTCATCCCCAAAATCCTTCTGTGTTGATCAGGATCCAGCCCTTGGATGGTGGCTTTGCCCCTCGTGTGGTTAGGGCAGGCTTGGTCTGTGGCTGCAGGGAAGCCTGCAGTTCCCCTAGCGTGAGGACATCTACCATGGGTATGGCAGCATCATGCCACCTGTGCTCGGTGGCCCTGCTCCTGTGCACGCCACAGGTAAGACAAAAATGCATTGGGAGCAGCAATATGGCCCATGTCCCCAGCAGGGCACTACTGGTTTGGCTGCAGCTCATGGAGTGTTGTGGTCTCCAAAAGGTTGGCCTGATGGGATGGTCTCCATGGAATGGGAGGCTACTCTGATCCCAGGAGTCGTGGCCCAGGTTTGGGGAAAGGTTTCTGGAGAGGCATGTGAGTCTGCAAGAAGGGAGCCTGGGGCAAAACAGAGGTGGGGAGATGGCCAAGAAGGGGAAGGGAGCACCTGCAAAGCTGTGGGACAAAGGAAAGATGCTTTGGGGGATCAGCAGGAGGGCATGAAACGTTTATTACAGCCCAGGGAAACACTGAGTCACTGGGTTGAACACGCAGGAAGGAACAGTACTATCTTTAAGGGTTGTGGGACCTGTTTATAGGTCCCACTTTATGCTTTATTTTCAGTCCTCTGGCAGCTACACAGCATGGGTGGCCTCATGCCAGACCCTCCTGGGCCAAGTCATGCTTTTGAGACACAGGGACTCCATCTCTCCACAGGAGCTGAGCCAAAGCCCAGCAGCTACAGGGGTCTGAGTATATATTTTAATAATTTCTACCAGGTTGGGAAGAGCCTTGTCATACCCCACCTGGGCTCCTTGAGCCTTCCTTAGCAGGATATGAGTCTCCTACTGCAACTGGGGTTGAGGAGACCTGGGCAAGACCAGAGCAATTCTCAGCATTGGGTGGTTTTCCCCAAAGTTTTTTACAAGGGGTCCAGGGATGACACAGCCCCAGGCACAATGTCCTGCTCCAAAGGGGCAGAGGGTGGCTGGGGGTTGCCAGTGTGAAGAAGGGCTTGGATAGCTCATGGTGGATGATGAGGGACCTCATGGAACCCTGCTACTCCACGCATCCGCTTCCAGATTGGAAAAAAAAAAAGAGGGAATGGGGAAATAAGCTTCCGAGCAGGAGATGTGCATTACGCAAGGACCTGCAGAAGGGTCTGAGTGGCTGGGTGAGGAAGGGGGAGTAGAGCATGGTGTGGAGAAGCTGTCCCCAGGTTAACACAGAGAGGCTGACCCCCCTTCTGGAGGTCCTTGCAGGATCTGGGGGGCTTCAAGGCCGCAAAGGGAGGAAGATGTTGGAAAAACACCCAAGGACTTTGAACCAATGTTTCCTTCCACTTCCCCCCAGCCTGAGTCAGGGAGGACTGGGGGGGAGGAGGGACCCCCTCCTGCCCTGCCCTGAAGCCAAAGGTCTAAGCCGGTCTCATCCATGAGGGAGGACTTGGCTGCACCCTATTCTCCTTTCACCCCGTGCTTCCCAGCAATAAACAGGGCTTTTTGGTGGGAAAACTCGTGTTCCATTCCATAGGAACAGCATGGAATGTGACGCAATTTCAGGCTGTATTTGACATGTTGCAGCTTTTGAGCTGCAAAAGTCTGGTGGGAGCAGCTGTGACCGCATTTCTGCTTAGTGCTCTCCGGGAAGGTCACAGACATCTGACCACCTCCAGAAGGTTTATGTTGGCCCTGGGCTTTTCAGCCCAGTCGCTTGTCAGTGACATTGCATGGAGAACTGGGCTTTGCCTTCCCCATCGCCGCTGACCCCCTCTCCCTGGGTCTAGCAGCCCTCCTCCACCTTACACCTCTTCAGAAGAGCGTTTCACTTCCCTTTCAGACCCTGTGGCTTTCCCACAGCCCCAATTCGATGAATGCAGAAGTTGCTGAAGTCTTTCTAGGTATCATTGTGGTCAATAACCTTCAAGATCCCACGTGACACGGAAATCCCCTTGGCCAAAGAAAACATACAGGGCTTTCGCCTGAATTTGGTCAAAATTCTTTGGAAAAGGGCTAATCTGGGGAGGGGTTGGAGAGGATAAATTGCAGCACCTCCTTGCCTGAGCTCACAGTCGAGCTCCTCCGAAGAGGCAGAGCAGCACCCCGCGAGGAAGAGCCCTCAGGCAGCCACCATGCTCACTGCAAGGACCGTCCTAGCGCTTGTGCTGCTCCTCACCCTCTCTCTACACTGTGATGCAGGTAAGGCACCCCGTGGGCCACCGCTGTGGGTCAGGGCTGGAGGTGTCCCCTTGGGGAGGTCAGACAAGGAACCCTGGTGTGGAGCTGAGGACGGTGCAACCCCCTGGTCGGCGTGGGGCAGCATGTCCTGGGGTGCATGGAAGGACGGAGACTGCTCCCGGGGCCGGGGGGTTTCTGCAGGGCTGGGGGTGCTGGATGGTAACCCTGAGCATCCTCTTGCCCCGGGAAGGAAGGAGGCACCTGGGGGCTCCTCATGGCAGCATCTGCAGAACTTGGGGGATGTTGTGTGCGTCAGCCTTGTTATGGGGGAGGGTCTTAAAGACCAAAGCAAATTTTCACCATCTCTCTTTGTCTTCTGCAGGCGCTTTCACACCGATCGAGTGCTGCTTCAGCTACCATAAGTCCCCTCTCCGCCTGCCTAACCTGAAGGGTTTCTACATGACTCCCAAGGGGTGCTTTTCCCAAGCAGTTGTGTAAGTCCTGATCATTTTCTCACTGCTCTTTTGTCTCCTGCATCACCAGAGGCTCAGTTCACCTGTCCTGTCTGGGGACAGGACCAGGCCAGTTCTGCGTAGCCTCCATGGGTGACTGTCTGCCAGCATGAAGAGGGAAGGCCGTAACCGTCTGGCCACCTCTACAGGGCAGAGTTAAGGCCATGAGTCCCTTGCAGCTCCTGAAGGGTCTGCACAGGCTCTAGAGGTGTTGGGCTGCAGGATGGGTTGCTTGTAGGATGCCAAGTGCCCAGGGGCAGTGTGCAGGGCCAAAGGGAAAGGAGAAAGAGTGCAAGGAAGGGAAGATGGCATGGACACCAGCAGGATTATAGCTGTCATTTCTCACCAAGCTTCGCCTTTCATCTCGGCAGGTTTGAGACCAGGAACGGGGCCAAGGTCTGCACAAACCCAGAGGATTCTTGGGTGAAGAAAGCAGTTGAGAAGCTTCAAAAAACCAAAGGACTTCGTGCCCCATGATGTAGAATGGGTGCCCTGGTTCATGTTACCCAACATCCTGGTGGGAAGGAAGGTTTATAGTCATCCTCCTGAAAAAGCCTGTGGAGGTCCCCGTTGCTGAGGGACGGCACTGGCTCCCCAGCGCCCTGTGCCACATTGACGAGCTGGACACCAGCTCCTGGGGTGCTTCCAGACCTGCCAGCACCTGCCCACTGAGCACGGCCACGAAATAAAGGTTTACTTCATGTGATACTGGAGAGCGATGTCCTTTCTTCTCCCAGCCCCAGCAACCGTGCTGCTGCTGGCTGGTCGGGGCACGGAGGTGGCCAAGGGGATGGGGGCTCTTCCCACCTCCTCCCCAAACCTTGTGGGTCTCACTGGGGGCAGGGAGGGGGATGGGAGGGTGCTGCCTGGATGCTCTGGGCATTTGGGTACTTGTTTCAAGGGGACCCAAAAGGGGCTGAAGATTCCTCGGAGGGCTTTTAGGTGTGTCCCCCCGCCGTGCCAGGGGGGACAGGGAGCCCACCAGTGATCCCTGCCAGGGCTTTGGGATGGGGAGGAGAAACGGAAGGGCAAAAGTGAGAAAACTCATGGGTTGAGATAAAGACAGCTCAGCAGGTAAGCAAAAGCTGCTCACACAAGCAAAGCAAAATAAGGGATTCATTCACTCCTTCCCACGGGCGGGCAGGTGTTCAGCCACCTCCAGCAGAGCAGGGCTCCATCACACATAACGGTGAGTTGGGAAGGCAAACGTTGTAACTCTGAACGTTTTCCCATTTCCTCCTTCTTTCCCTGAGAGAGATTAATAAGGGGGGGGGGAAGAAATGAAAACCAACCAACAAAAGAAAACCACTAAAAAAAAACCCCAAACCAGCAAGCAATGCAGAAGCCACCACTCGCCACCAGCCAGATAATGCTTATCAAGTCCCTGAGCCAAGTCCACAGCCACCCTGCCAGCCCCACTGCCCATGCTGCCAGCTCCTGGGGAACAGGATTTCGGCTGTGGCACCTTCACAGCAGGGACGAAACCCGCCCAGTGCTGAGGGATGACCCTGACACACTGTGGGTCTGGGAACAAGAGGTCTCACAGGCACCAAGAGGCAGGTGAAGATCTCTGGGGTGCACCAGGAGGTGTTTTTACTCTTCAGGAGCCTTCAGACCATGGAGACAGACCATGGAGACACCCTGTTTGCTTGGTCGTGGTGCCCTCTCCTGACAGCTGTGGCATGGGTGCAGCACAGATCCCAGGGCTCCGGCTGGATGGGGACATCCAGGGTGTGAGCGCAGAGCATCCCACCACCTGGAGGAGACAGCGCTGGGGCTGAGCAGGGCCCCACCTCCATCCTGGTCCTTCTTCCACCTTCTCCAGTGTTAGCTCCTGGCAGCAACCTATCAGCACAGAACCAGCATCACCAGCACAGAACCAGCATCACTGTGACCTTCCCCAGGCTGAGCCCATCAAGAGGCCTCTTGCCCTGTCCCACAGTGCATGTGGGTCCCTGCCAGGTCCCCGGCCAGGGGCTGTCCTGCTGAGCAGGAGCAGGACCCTGCAGGACCTAGCCCTGCCAGGCTCCCCAGGAAGGGCTGGCTCAGAGGGATGGTAGGACCCCATCCCTCCTACCCATTGGCATGTGCTGGAGGTGCTGTGCCAGCAGTCAGTGTGGCCCAGGCCACCAGGAGCAGGATGAAGCTGGGGCCAAGGAAGAAGAGGCAGCTGTGAGGTGCCAGTCCAATGGCATCCAGCATGGGAGGGCCTGGGCAAAGGGCTTGGGACATCCTTTGGAGCTGCCTTCTCCAACCAATGCGGTCCTCTGCAGCTGCTGTTGCCTGAGGACAGGGACAAGACTGGGGCTGTGAGGCCACTGCCAGCGCTGTGACACTGTCACATGCAGCAGAAATCCCTGGCAGAGGGTTTGGACCCAGGACCGGAGAAGGACACCTAGCTGTGACAGTGGTTGTGGGTCCTGTGGAGAGGTCTGAGTAATCCAGGACCTTCTGCCCTGCTGGCAGGAGAGGGCATCAAGACCAAGCAAACAGGGTGTCCCAGGGTCTGAAGAGTCCTGAGGACTAAAGGCAACAGTTTAAAAAGCTTCCCGAAGACGAAGCCCCTCCTGGTGCACTCCAGAGATCTCCACCAGCCTCTTGGTATCCATGAGACTTCTGGTTCCCAGACCCACAGGGAACAGACCAGCCCCACAGACTCCCCACTGCTGATCCCCTCCAAGCAGGGTCCACAGAACCAGGGAATGGACACGGCAGGGACACTTGGGGCCCCGGGGCAGCCTGTACACTTGTGATATTAAAGAGTTGATTTTCTTCTACTTTAATGTCTTTTTCTCTCCTGTGCATTTGCAGTGCCATGAGCTTTAGCTCTTGCTGAGTAGTTGCCCACTGCTTCAACACACGAGCTCAGCACAACCAATAATTAATTGAAGAGACACATAGGTTACTATTATAGCCATTAGCCCTATACATATAGATTTGAATAATGTTTTAAGTACATTTCTAAAGCCATTTCCGCCCACGTCTGGTGTCCAGCCCCACCCGTCCAAAGGGTTGGAGGTTTTTCATTTTATGGCTTTGTGTTGTTATTGCATCTGTTTCTATTCTTTTGTCTTGGTCTACACAGAAACCACAACTGGTGTCGAGAGCACAGCCCCCTCCTTTGGCCTCTAATAGATTGCCTAATGCTAATTGTGTTTGCATCACCATTTGATATCCAGAGTTAACCTCTGTTTGTAAGGTCTTCTTGCTGTCTATCATGGCCATACAAACGTCCCTCCACACATTTACTATCACCTTTTCCAATTCTATTACTCCCAGCCATGGCAAGGAGGCTCCGGTGAATTTATGAAAGTCAGTTATTGTCAGTGTTGCCTTTGCCTTTTTGGCCATGGCTGATGGTGATGAAGGCTTCCTCCAGAGACGGTTTTGGTGGCATCAGCGTCAGGGACCAGCATCCCCAGTAAGCAAGTTCCTCGTGGTCTTCCATTTTCTTTGGCATTTATTGTGTGCAGATGATCAGCATACACTGTTAAACGATTAATTTCTATGATTACCCACTCAAAAACCAAAATACTCTACGAATCAGAGAATATTTCCCATCTCTACATTGGGGTTTTTTTTTGTTCACACCTACCCATTTTAATTTCTAAAGCTCAATTCTCCCTTAATTACATCCCTTCAGTTTTAATTCATGTCTAGGAGGTGGTGTGATCCTGGTGGCTTGTTGGCCTTGAGGTTCTGTACATTGAGGATGTGGTAGGAGCTGGAAAGGGCAAGATGAGAGAGCCCAGGGAGGGGGGGACAGACACTGCAGAAGTGAGCTCAGAGGCTCTGTATTCAGTGTTGTCTTCCTGCAAGTGGGCAAAGTGGCATTAGAAACCAGCGGTACCGTGCCCAGCTCTCTGCACAGCCACCCTACCGCTGTGCCAGGCCACCAGACTCAATGTCCTGCAGACCACAGAGTTGTCAGCACATTTGGTTTGTTTCCTTCTCCTTTTTTTTTTTTTTTTTCAGAGAAACAACACAAACACAAGATAACCTTCAAGGAAGTCCATTTCTACCTTTCTTCTCCTCCAAGAAGCCCTGGCTTGCCTCATTCCCAAACTACAGCCAGGTCCCCTCCCACACTCCCACTCACCGTCATCCCATGTGAGTTCCCACCAGGTCCTCACCCCCTTCCTGCACGCAGACTGCAGCTGCATCTCACCTTCCCAGGGAGCAGATCCCTGCATGGAAGCTGGGCTGATGTCCACCAGTGTTGCCGTTGGGGTCTGTGCCACCCACCCCTCCTGCCCTCGGGGTCCTCCCTGGGGTCTGGGATTACTCTCTTGGGGTTCTGGTAGGGCTTGTCCCATCTCCCTGCAGAAATGACCTGTCTGTGCACTGATGACCACCAGCTTCCATCCCTCTGACCTTCTCATTTTGATCCTATCTCCGGTGTGGGAGGCAGAGAAAATGCTTGGCATCAGACTTGGGATCAGACCCAGACTCTTGTCAGATGCCCCACTGCTGTTGCCCATTTCTTCTCCTTCTGTAGTCTCCTGAACCCACCAAAAGTGTCTTTGCCAGCCCCTGCTCTGGGGTCCCTCTGAGTTTGGTCCAGGGTGGCTTTTTCTGCCTGACTCCCATCCCACCCCATCCCATCCCATCCCATCCCATCCCATCCCATCCCATCCTATCCTATCCCATAGATCCCCCAGTGAAGCATCCCGAGTGCTTCACTGCCTAAACCCAGTGCCCTCGGTGTGGTCAGGGTGGTTGGGGAGGCCAGCTTGGAGGGGACTCGTTAGCCACTTGCCTTTGATGACTCAGGCAAATGAGTTAAACCTGTCAATGACCTGTTCCTGCTCAGAGATTTTGAGTTCTCTCTTCTCCTGTTAGAAATAAACAGACAAGCTTAGACTTGTCTCATCTTCACAGGAATCTGTTTTTCTGGGTAAATTTTGGTTCCCCCAAAGCCTCCTGGAACCTTTCGCAACCTCGCGGCTCTTCTGCAGAAAGCAGAAGTGGCTGCCCCACTCCTCAGCTTCTCCCATCCGCCACCGGACGTGCCCCCACGATAAACAACGACAGAAATCCCCTTGTCCCTGGGAAGGGGGCTTCTAAGTACATGTCCAAAATTTATGGAAAAGTGGTTAGAGTGGGTGGCATGTGGAGGATAAATGATGGTGCAGCGAGAGCCGAAGTCACAGACACCAGGCAGGGCGGCACGAAGGAGGACAGAGGAAGAGCCCTCAGGCAGCCACCATGCTCGCTGCGCGGACCCTCCTGCTCGTGATGCTCCTCGCTTTCTCCCTGCACCGCGCCGCAGGTAAGGCACCTCCTGGGTCACTGCTGCGGGTTGGGGCTCGGGGTCCCCACTGGGGACGTCCCGTTGGGGAGGTCAGACAAGAAACCCCAGCGGGGACGGTGCTGCCATCAGGAGAAGCAACCCCTGGTTGGGGCGAGGGAGGATGGAGAGGCTGCTGGGTGGCCTCAGCAAAGCCAGCCCTAGGGAGATGCTGCAGGAGCTTGGAGGAGGCTCCAGGAGCTGTTGCCCGGGTCTCAGCTGGATGAGGTTGGAGGCGGGGAGCATGAGCCTCCCAAAACACTTTGCAAGTTGTACGCCCACCTTGGAAACCCCCAAAACTTCCTCCCCCAGACCGAGCACCCCGACCTCTCTGTGCACCTTGGCGGCTGTGGCGATGTGGGGTGCTGGGTCCCACGCCATCCCCCTCCCCTCTGCCGGCCACGTTTCACAGTCCTGACCTTTGCTGCCGTGAGGGGAAACGGATCCCTGCCGTGGGACGCCGGGGGGGCTGCCGAGAAGCTCCACGGCCCCCGTCCCGTGTTGGATGTCCCACCCTGTCACTGCCTGGCCACCCGATTAATTGCAAAATACTGGCAAAGGGGGTCACGACGTCCTTCCCTTCCCTTCCCAGCCCACTTCACCGCCACCGAGTGCTGCTTCAAGTACGCGCAGAAACCCGTCAGACACGTGCAGAGGTTCTACGAGACGTCCCGTGACTGCTCCTTGCCCGCAGTTGTGTGAGTACCCCCGGGGTCCTCATCCCACCCCTGACACTGTTGGGAGCCACAGCAGCTCCCCCCACCCCGTCCTGCCCCACAGGCAGCCTGGGCCCACCTGGGAATGCGTGGAATGGGGGGGAGGGTCTGTGGGAGGAAAGTAGATCTGTTGGGGGAAAAAATTAGAGTTTGGTGCTTTCTTTGGTGGTCTGGGAACTCAGACGCGCAACATCAACCCGAGAAGGACACGGGCTCCAAGCCTCCATCCGGGATGGGGCAGCCCCCAGCGGGGGGAGAAGTTGCACGGGAAGGGGGTGGCTCACGGATCATGGATTCACTCTCTTTCCTCACTTTCTCGCTGCAGGATTGTGGCTGCCAGCGGGGACAAGGTCTGCGCCGACCCCAAGAAGCCCTGGGTGAAGAAAGCCATGAAAAAGCTTCAAAGGAAAAAATGAAATCCTCCTTCTGCCATCCAGCATCCGACTCACCCACCCGGTGCCCCGTCTCCAGAGGGAGCAGGCGGCGCTCACGGCTCTTCTCGAAGGGGTCCCGTCGAAGGGATCCCATCGTGGTGACACCGTCACTGCCAGTGGAGCCAGCCCGTGCTCCAGCGGGACCAGGTGTCACAGCAGCATGGACCAGCCGGCCACCAAGTCCCTCCTGCTGCCGCTGCCCTGCCAGAACGTGCCCAGTGGAGCCAATATTTATAATAAAGACTCATTCCCACAAGTGGCTCTTTGAATTTTTCCTGATTCTTCAGCCCAAGGAGCAGATCCTATAAGCCCAGGGCACGGTGCAAGCGAAAAAACTCTTTGCCACGGACACGTCTTTCTCCAGGTTTGGGGCAAACTGCCTGGTCAGGGGGTGCTTCCTGGGGAACCAGATAGTGGGGCCAGGCCTTGACCCATAGGTGGGGTTCCCCTTACCCATAGGTAAGGCTTTATGTCCTTACAGCGAGCTCTCAGCCCCACGGGCTTTGCAGGACCTTCAAAATGAGGTGGTTGGGAGTTGAGGGTTCAAAAAGATACGGATCTGCCGAACCCTTAACAACCCGTCAGCTCCCAAATATGCTGGTGGACACTGCAAAATACGTGAGGGAGATGAAAACCAATGTCGGCAGCGCCAGGAGGGTGAGGCCCCAACCCCTTCAGCCGGGCAGGAGAAGAGGTGTCCCAGTGCTCACCCTCTGCAGGGCTGGGGCGGGTGGGAGCAGCTTGGTTCCCTGGCTGTTAACCCCGGGCTGATGGGGGTTCAGGGGAGAGGAGCAGAGAGAACAGGGGAACCCTCAGAAGGGGAAGGCAAGAGATGAGGTCAGCGCCACGGACTGATCCTCAACCTGAAGCTTCGGTGTTTCATGCTCTTGAAACACTTAGAGAATGAAGCAGCCTTTCCTGCTCATTCGAATTTCAGGGTTACAAAGATTACAAATGGGAAATACACCCCCCTCTTTATTTTAAACACCACTGAAAATCCAAATTTTGTAGGCCCCCAACCAGAATATTACAAATGGACAATGGGATGCTCAAGGAGAAAAAGGGCCACGAGGATGATCCAAGGGCTGGAGCCCCTCTGCTGAGAGAGTTGGGGGGTTCAGCCTGGAGAAGAGAAGAGAAGGCTCTGGGGAGACCTTCCAGCCCCTTCCAGTCCCTCAAGGGGCTCCAGGAAAGCTGGGGAGGGACT
>JAOXJK010000062.1:24352123-24370449 GCA_025774025.1 Xenus cinereus
GCTTGGAGCAACCTGGTGTGGTGGGAGGTGTCCCTGCCCAGGGCAGGGGGTGGCACTGGGGGAGCTTTAAGGTCCCTCCCAACGCAACCCATTCCATGACTCTATGACAAAATGCAATTCTTCCATGGCACACAGCTGATCTGGAAATTTTTGACCTGCAAAAAGAGCAGTGTTGAACAAGCTGTGAAAGGCATCACAGGATGCTATTGCCAACAAGAGGTGAGAAGGCCAGCAGCTCATCGAGGAATATTATTGCACCCTCTAGGAGAAAAGGTGACGATGGAAATGTGGGACCATCTGAAAAAAATAGTCATTATCAACATTTATCAATATTTTACTAGTCTCTATCCCTTCGTTAACAAAATAAAATGCCACTCCACTGGGCATGCCAACGTTACTCCTGAGGACTGAGCACCCTAACAGCCTGGTTTGGGTGACAGGGGTGACGTTCAGGGCTCGTCGAGACCCCGGGGACCAAACGCATGGCATCAGGACCCAAGTTGCAGGAGGCGGTCCATGACAAAAGGGCAGCCATTAATAATCGCCAGGGTCCGCCCTAGAGGTTTGACCACAAGCGTGCACTGTGGACTCTCTTGTCCACTGCTTCTGCCAGGGCTTAGCAACGGTGGGAGAAGGGATTCCATAGGAAGTTTTGGAGAACAGGCATCGCATGTTTTCTGTTATGTCAAGAAAACTTTATAGAAGAAATATATACAGGTGTCGGCAGCTGCTGCACGATCGACTGCTCCATAAATACCTGTTATCAAGGCTGGGTACGGCCGACATGAAAGTCTTAGCGATAATTGCTTGTTTCTCTCTAATAATTGCACATGAGACAGCAACGCCCGAGCCAAGATCCTGCCCTGATGGCCAAGGGACCTGTGCAATGACAGGGACGGGCTTCTGCTGGCGTCTGCTCACCCGTGGATGGGGGAAAGCCATCCTGGAGCCAGCTCATCCCTGTGGGGCAGAGCCCAGCTCCTTCCACCCAGCCATCCGACCCTGGGCTGATGCCTCCTGAGCCGTGGGGCACCACTTCTTCCACCAACAGTCCCTGGGCTGATGCCTCCTGAGCCACGGGGCATTGCTGTTGTAACCACCCCACCGTCCTGCCCCGTTCCGGCAGGGCCAGATGTCACCCCGTGCTGGAGGTGACAGGAGCTGCCACCTGCGCCGGCTCTGCCGCTCACCTTCCCCAGAGACTGACAAAGCACACGGCTCCACAGGAGCTCTCGCACATGGATGTGTATTTTAATAAAAATAATTCTGTCAATATACAGCAGAACGTCAATTTCTTTACCATATTTTCCAGTATATTTTCATAGGCTTTTTCTCAGTTAAAATCCCCCCCCTCCCCTTTTTGAAGTTTTCATGCGAAGCGTCAGATAACTTAAATTCACAAATACTAAGCTTAGACTGAACCAATGTGCACGATTTGTGTAATGTCCATTTAGCCGATGTTGTACCAAAGAGAAACCCTCCCGCCTTGTCCAAAGGTGACGAGAAGTCTGGAGGGGCAGAGGGGACATCTGCTCTGTCGCAGCCCCACGGTGGCCGTTCCTCCAGGGCTGATGGGGAACCTGCAAAGACCTCGCACCCCAGGCTCTGGCTGAGCGTTTCATACCTGAGTTTTGAGCAACCAGCAGAGGAGAGTCAACTGGGTGGTGGGCAGGTCCTGGGGCTCGCACCGCCCAAAATGTCTCGCGTGCAAGAGCTTCAGGTGCTGGCAGCCTCCTCCTCCTGCCCCCCCTGGCTGGAGAGCCGTGAAGAGTACGCACAGGTAGGACCGAGGGAGACAATCCCCATCAAATGCCTGTGCAGAGTCCTTGGTCTGGAAGAGTCACCACACTTGTCTTTTGAAAATTTTCTTTTAAATCTTTGTTATCCCCAAAGCTGCTACTGCTGCTTCTCCTTTCTCCAAGTTAGAGCTTGTGAGAAGCCCGGCCTGCAAACCCCCCTGTGGTCCCTCCTGGAGAAGGGATGGAGCTGAAGCCCTCCCAAGTGCAGGGGTCAGAGCATGAGCCCAGACCCAAGTGAAGCGACCAGAGAAAAGGCGTCTGCCTGGCCAGAGGAAGTTCAACAAGGAGCAGAGAGGTCTATGTGGCCTCCAGGAATGTTTCTGCAGCGATGCGAGTATAAATCCCACACGGGACTCGTCTCCCTGCAAGAGTTAAGCTTCCCTCTTGGAAATCAAAGAGCTGGCAGGAGATGTGCTCCTCAAGCCTGGATGAACCCTTGGCTTGCCCCGTGCTGCTACAGCTCAAGGCTGTATCTGAGCTCTGATGTGGGACACAGGGAGAGGGACAGACACGCCACGTTTGCTCATCCATCACCTGCCACCTCTTGTTGCAGGGATGAGTGGTGGAGAGCAGCTTGTGCTTCCTCTGGAAGAGGTCTCCAGGCTCTCAACTGCTCCCTTTTCCTCACCAAATCTGCTGGAGATCCCCCAACACTCACCCCACCACCACTTCCTCCAGCTCTCTGATCTAGACAGCAGACGGGACATGGCTCACAGCCAGCTTTTGGCTCTTAGTAAGAGCCGCTGGACTACAGTTCCCTCCATTGCTCATTCTTCTGGGGCTAAAGGGTCCCAAGCAGCACACAGGACATGTCCTCTGTCACATCCCCCTCCAGCCCTTTTGCAGAAATACCTAGGGACAGCGATGTACAGCTGCAGACGCACCACCAGCTCTCTACAAGAGACTTACTCCCCCCTGGATCCACCACTCAGGCTGCTCTAACACCGGCAGGGTTTGAAGGAAGTTGCTCCTTCTGCAACGGGGACTCCTGGGTGGACCAGGACCACCTTGCCAAGGAACGTGTTCCTTCTCTCATGCTGTGACCAGTTCCACAGGGTCTCACCGTGCCCAGGACTGAAGCGTGATGGACCACACTGCTTCTTCATGTAAAGAACATCCTCATACCATGTTGCACACCATGCAGCTTCATGGCACTTACCCACTGCTATAAAGCTGGCTACCATGGTTCACCTTCTCAATCAACCCCATGATGGCAGAAGGAACTCTGAAACTTGCACCTAAGCGACACGTGAGCAGTAAGAAAGACCGGTACCAAAACACAGCAGTATCACAGCAATCCACCAAGAAGGAGACAGTTCATCATCCTGATGCCTAAGGAGGTTACAGCAGCTCTGCCTGTACCAGTCGCTCAGGGGAGCCTCAAGAACAAAGCTATTTAAAGAATGGTAAAGATGCCTTAATAAGACCATGTGAAAAATAAGGACACGGCTTGAGGACAGGTTGAGATGTCACTGTAAGAAACCAGAAGGAAGAAGGAAGCAGATGGGAAAATCCTGGGTGTACACAACCACGAGGAACGATACTCCCAAAGGGGGCCATTCTCCACACCAGTCACAGCTGCATCTCCGGGTGCCCAAGTCCCATCAGGCAGCACAGCGAGCACCACCAGGATGCTGGAAATAGAAACAGACTCCAGCACCGATAACCACACACCTTCCGTGTGTCCCAAAGCAAGGGGAGGCTGGAGGGGAAGGAGAGCAGCCACTGGACAACCTCCCCTCAACAGCTGGATGCCGCGTTCCCGGTGCTTCACTCTGGAGGTCCCTCTCCATTCTGCTGGCCACAAGCAAAGCCTCAATTTCTAACCAGACTCCAAAAGAACAGCAGAAGTGCTACAGCCAGCCCAGCTGTGGGCTGATGGGATCCTGTACGGTGACAAAAAGGGGTCATCCCGTGCAGATCTTGCCCCATTAGGCCAGTACAGCAGAAGCGAGCCCGGGAGGAGCAGTTGGAGTTGCCACATCCATGCTCAACAAACGCGTTGCTGGCACAGGCCGTGGAGCTGACCCTGGTCTCAAAGCAGCTCCCACAGCGTCAAACACTGCAGATACCACTTCTGGTGGTCACACAGATGGGAGAACACTGAGGACTGGGGGAAGCAAAGAAACAAGAAGAGAGACCTGGTAGCTCTAAGTTTTTCCAAGGCTCTGAGCGCGCACCTAAGGATGCATGGGACATAGCCTAATGCCCTCCATGCTCACAGAAGACCTTGACTTGGAGGTCACTGAACCCTGTATGTCTTCAATCAGCTTTTGTTAAACACCTTCTAGGACAGGATTGTGAAGCAGCAACAGGAATCACCTGGAACAAGAGGAACCAAGAGGAACAAGACTTTGCTCCCTGGTACAGGAGAGATGTTCACAAACTGCACTGTATCCAGCAAAGGCCACTAAGATGGTCAGAGGCTGGAGTACAAAGTGTATGAGGTGGATACAGAAACACTTATCCCAGCTATTCCAATGCCTCCAACTCCCAAGTCAACCCCTCATCTCACTCTGAAGTTCTCCCATGTGAGAGAGAGCAGTCTATGTGACTGCTCTCACTCACTGCTTGTGGGGACAGGACGAGCCCTTGTCCATGGGGAGAAAAGCCTGGTGATGGAATTCAGCTCCACGAAGCTCTCTCTGCAGGACTGAAGGACACTTTAACCAAGTCTCTAGGTCTGGAGTTCCCAAAATACTGTTTTCAAAGGGCACTGGGCTGAAAACCAAAGCCCACAATGTCCAGTTCACCACCCTTGAAAGCAGGTTTCCATCAAGTCCCTGTGAAATGTTACCCTTCTGAGAAGCCTCTGTCAAGTTTGAGGGAGGCAGGTGGTGTCCAGAGTACATAGCTGGAGGGTACCTTTTGTCACCAGTGGTGACACTGGGCTGAGCAGCTGAGAGCTCAGACCGTGTGGTTGTGTAGACACAGCAGAGCTGGAAAGAGGTTTAGTTGTTACAGCTGCAGCATTCCAGAGGTCCTGGGCTGGACGCCACAGCTAGAAAGCCTCTCCTGGGGCTGCACAGTGAGAAACGTTGCCTGGGAGCAGCGTCCGGCTGTGGTTTGGAAAACCTTCTTGGATCTGAAGTCAGCCCAGCAGAGAGCAGCCCACGTCAGCCTCGTGTAACAGAAGCCCTACATCCCATGCTATCAGCATCACAATGCAGGGCCCCAGCTTGTCACCATCACCAAGAAGCGAGAAGGCAGCAGTTTCTACACAATCATTTCTGCGGCGTTACTGAAGGACTCCTGGGAGAAGTCACTGCGAGGAAGTTCTGCGAGGAACTGCCCAGGTGAAGCAGGATCTCAGTCTGGGCTGTTCTTAGCTCATCCGTTTCTGAGCAAAGCATGAGGCAAATCACTCTTATAAAAGTAATTTTTAAGCCTCTGGTTAGATGTACCACCACACCCAAAGTTCAAGACTCAATTAAATTTAGTTCTGTTCATTTTTTAAAATGACTGCAACAATTCAAATCAAGTCTCACCTGACATGAACCATCTAAGAGGAACACTCAAAGACCAAGAGGCTTTGACCAATAACCTGGGAAAATCACGTCAGAAATCTCATCTAGGAACCAGGGCAGGCTGAAGTCTACACCTTCGCCGCACACTGCAAACACATTTCTCTTCCCCACACTGAGTCATGACCACGTTAGTCAGAACCTGAGGACAACCTGCAGAAACCACTAGGGAAACAGGTATGGGACAGATGTGTCACAGCAGAAAAGCCTTCGCACTCCCCAAATACCAGAAGCAGAACACCAGGTACAAGAGCTGGCAAGTGCAAGAAGTGGATAGCACCACTGCTGTCTGGTCTACAGGGATCTACCACCACGATGTGATGCATGTTGGAAGGAAGAGTGCCTCAGCCCTGCCACATGCAATTAATCATCATTAAGAGTGTGGCCTCTCAGCGCTAACCTTGACACAACAGCAAGATGGTTTCTACCGGAGGGACGGTCTCCATGAGAAGCTAGAGAGACCATCCCATCATGCATTTCTTGGCACCAGAATAACCAGGTATCTAGGAGCATCTCTTGGGGGTTTTATAACAAAACAAAACAAAAAAGAAATGCTCCAGGATAGTCAGCACAGCTTTGCTGAGAGACAAAGTGGGGCGTTAATACGACACATGACAAAGAGACTTGACTTAAAGGAATCACAAAGAGAAGGAACAAAGAAAACTCAGGAAGAGATAAAGATGGTGTTTCTATAAAGATGAATGACAGGTCCGACTATAGCCAGACCGCAGCAATGGTGACCAACAGCAGAGGAGATCACCAAATGTGAAAGGCAAAGCCAGGTACTGGAGTATTTCCAACCCAAGTCCCCACCACTGGCCCAGCAGTGTGCCAGAAGCCCGGGTGTAAGAAACGGAGAGCCTGCAGGAGAATGTCCCACCAGGAGAAGTCCATGTGCTGCCGCAGGTCCACCAGCAGCACTGGGTACAACGGGTCAGGCTTGGCTTAGCAGGTCCAGCCATCAGAGGCTTCAAAAAGGAAGTTTAGCTAAAGTGTTAAAGTTTAAAGTTCTAGCACTTTCAACACTTTTTTTTAACACCGAGTTAAAGTGTCTCTGCAATCACAGCGAGGTAAGGACTGTGGCCTGGGGTAATACCCATCCCTAGGACCACGAGCAGAGTTGAAAATCAACTCTGGGGCACATGAGCTGTTCCCCAGAACTGAAACACAAGCCCCAGATTTGCAAGTTAAATTCTTCTGCTTAGTGCAGACCTCCGCTTCTGTCTGCCAAGAAGAAAGGTTTCAGTACCCAGAGCTCCCCCTGCTTTTTCCAACTATACGAGTTGATCTAATAAAAATATCTCCTCCATCTCTAAACCTCATGTTGCCTGTTTTAGGCCCCCACAGCTCTGGCACCTTCACCAAAAGGCAGTGACAGGCGTTCCCAGCCACCTCCAGCGCCACCTGCACGTTCACCGCCACAGTCGTCCTCCGCAGCGCAGGGGACACCTGCCCCCCTGGGCTCTGCCTTGATTTCAGACCTCACCTCTCAGCTGCAAACCAAGCCTGAAAATGCAGAAAACCCTTCAAGCTCCGGGCTTGAGGTCAAGCTCTGGGCACAGAGGTCACACATCACCTTCCTTTCTTCAGTGGCACACAAGCTCTCCTGCTGCTTGAAGCCCTGGCACAGGCTAACCTCCAATTTAAGGGCAAACTTCAACACAATCTCTTCAACTTTCACTGAGACTTCCAAAAAAAAACAACCAACCACCACTATTCATGAACAGCAGTAAAATCCATGTTGGGGCTGAGCTCTCCTGGGGTCTGCTCAGAGCTCCTGACCTACAATTCATTTGGTGCAGGATTATAATATCTCCCGTGCAGCCAGACTGAACCTGAAGTCTCCCCCAGGGTACGGCAGAGGATGCAAAGCACACGGTGCTGCCGCACAGCACCACTGGTTAAAAATATATGGTCAGAGACACTCATCGGCAGATGGTCCGAATGCCAAAAGCTTAGTAGCACTCGAGTCCCTGGGCCTGATATATACTGCAAGAGGACACATTAATCCATCTTACGTGGAGGTTACTCACCCACAGACCCTTGCTGGTTGCTTTTGGGCCTGAAACTAAAATAATTTTCTTAGTCATCCTTAAAAACACGTTGCTGCTCCCTTCTGACTGGCTCAGACATTAGGAAGGTAGTACTGACCCTAATCCACAACCTCACCTCAGCACGATGTGCACCCTACCAGGGTGAGCACCCCTCACGCTGGTGTTCTCTAGACACTTCCACACTTCACAAGTGCTCACTGAGATCAGTGTGACGTGGAGGGGTCAGTAAAATACTGCTATTAACGAGTCTTCGTGACAGAGCCCTCCTATATGGAGAAAAAAGGGGGATTTGTGATTTAACACAAAAACTGACAGCCCAACCGGCAGCACCCACGGATGTTCCTTGCGGGCTGACACGACCTGCTTCTACCAAGTCAGAGGTAGATGACTTCATACCCCTCAGTCCTGTCCCTCTAGCTGCTGTGAGAGCTGGATTTACCTATTTCTCAGGGCTGTGAGATGCTTTTACACTGCAGCCACTGACACAGGCAATGTCAAGCCTTCCCACTCACAAAGACAAGCGTTTGAGAGCCCTGTGCTCTTCGAGAGACAAGCACCAGGAAGGACCAAGCTCCTCCAATTCCCATCGTTAGTGCATGACTGGACCTACCTCACCAGGTTCCCTGCAGGGCTGCATGATGTGTACGGCTGGGACCGAGCCTGTGGGCAATAAATACATCAATGACTTTGTGGAGGTGGAAGAGACCTTTTTAATAAACAGGATTCAAATAAAATTAAAAAAATCCCTCTGAACTGCCACTGCAAGAAGAGTTCAGATAACTAGCACAGAAGATGGTGCTGTATGTGCATGATGAAGGGAGAAGGGAAGGAAAGAACAAGCTGTTACCAACTTGATGAGCTTCCTCAGTAAATCAGCAGAAACCAGCTCAGCAGAACTCTCCAGATAAAATACTGGTGGATCCATTGAAAAACAACTCAAATCAAAATAAAGAGAAATCCCTACATCGGAAGGCGCTACATTAGAATAACCAGCGAAATACTGAGTGCCGCTGGAGCTGCAGCAATGGCAGGGAGACAGGTAGGATCTGCCAGTGGTTCCTGGGGTCAGGAACGGCCACGCAGGGAGGGACCGGCTCCCTCCTGTCCCGAGCAGTGTGTGTGTGTGTGTGTGTGTGCTAGAGGGGTGTTGGTGGCAGGGGGGTAGGCTATCGAACGAGGTGGTGGTGTAGTGGCAGCAACGGAGGGTGAAGGGCAGCACTCAACGATGTCAACTCCATCTTGCTCTGGTGGCTAGTGCAAATAGTCGTCTACTCTGGCAAAGGAGCAGGAGCCCAAGCCCACGCGAGCCATGAGCCGCAAACACTCCGAGGCCTGGCCCAGGGCAAGCATCAGCGGGGGCTGCTTTGGCAGGTTCTGAGATTCTGTGGGGGCAAAAAAAGAAATCTGTTTAGAAGAGGCATTCTGGCCGTGTGCCGGCTCACCGACACCTGGGTCCCTCTCAGTCCCACCTGGTCACCAAGCCCAGCAGCCCTGGCAGAAGACACTGGCTCTGGAAGGAAGCTACTCCTTGCTCCTCCACACATCCCACCACCCGTGACACATCCCACATGAGGCCACAGCTCAACGGGACCTTTGAGAAAGTGCCGCTGTGGTGGCCAGAGCAAGAAAAAGTCAGCGGAGCTCCTGCTGCCTCAGTGTCTGCCAGAAAACCCTCAAAGCATGAGAGATCAAAGCGTGGAAGAATAAGGAAAGGCAGGAGAACTTGGCACCAAGTGAGAGGCAAACTCTCCATCTCCCCCACTTGTGCAAGTCCACACAGTAGCCCAAGCCTCAGACAAACTCACTCACTGGTCACTGCTTCTTTTCAACTTCACGTTTGCTGTGTCTGCAAGAAGGAATCCCCAGCTGAGCTCGACAAGGTGTTGTGACCTGTGTCATGAGGCACGTCCAGACACCAACTTTTTTGTCTCCCTGGTGACACCCCTCATCAACTTTTCCATGTTCCTCAAGCACTGGACAAACAACGGCTAGAACTGAGCCACCCTGCTGGACACCCGCCCATGCTGACTGTCAGGAGAAGGGACTCTCCTTCCCAAACCATGTCATTTCTGTTCCTTTACTCAGACAGAACAGGAGCCCTCACGGCTTTGTCCATCAAGCTGTTCATTCCACCAGAAGATAATCTCTTCTGGCACACCCCATGTGAGATGCACAAACCCACTAGGAAATCTGACTGGGCACAGGAGCCAAGCCTGGGTTCCTGAGACACAGAAGCTGTCCAGAGGACAGTTTGACCAGCTGTGGATGGACTGAGCTAACCCAGACTGGGGAGTGTCCTGTGAAGTTACCTGAGCAATGACACAGCACACGCAGGGTCTGGTGACAGGACCAAGGGCCCTGCCTAGAATCAAACAAATCCTCTCTTGCAGACTGCTGGCAGGCCATAACCTCATTATCACTGTACTCATTTCTCCACCATGGGATTTTCTGTAGCTAAAGATGCCAAGAGGGTCAGCAACGACGTGGCAAGTCATTGATTGCAAGCTAAGACTTCCATCAGGGAAAGCTACTGCATTTACTGTACCAGGATGAAGGTAAGAGAGTGAACGACCACAAACTGTTGGGCCAAGGAACATTCTTGTCCAAGGAAAATGGAAGAACAGGCACAAACATTCAGCTCTGAGGACACAGCAGAGGGCGAGAGGCTGCTCACACCTGGATCCAACCATGATCCATCCTGCCGACACAAGGAGCAAAGCTCACCAGAAAAAGGGCAGCTGTCTTGCCAGCTGAAGAAAACCAGACCTCTGCACAGAGCAGGGTCCTCTCAGCAGAGTTACGACCAGAAGGAAAAGAGCAACAGAGCTGGACCATTACCAGTCTCGATCCCAACACTGGACTGTGGGCAGCCAGGCTCTCTGAGCTCTAGTGGGCACAGCACGTGATGGGAACCCGCAGAGGGAACGCTTGAAGGGAAGACAGGCCCATTTAACTCTGCACGGCCAACAGGAGATCAAAGGTAATGGGATTTATGTCCCCTCTCTGCTTTAGAGCCAACGTTATGGAAACGCGCTGCACTTACGAGCTGCTGTGACAGAGCAACTGTCCCCCCTACCAGAAAGCAGGGTGATGCCAGGACAAAACTCTGCCAATCAAAACAGCGTGGGAGAAGACCCCTGCTGATGCCAGCGAAGTGATTCAGGTGGCTTTGGAGCAAGAAGAGGGGCAGGAAATGCATCGAAGAGATCTCAGCTCCCTCAGTAAGCAGGGAAGGAAAATCCCGAGGAGCATCCTTGGAAGAAGACCCAAGGACAGGTGCCAAGGGAAGATTAGTTCAGGTGGATCTGTTCTCTGCAGGTTTCCCTCCCACCTGCCTTCCTGCATCACCGTCCTGTCAGTCCCCAGCAACAGAAAGAAAGACAAAAGCTAAACAACAGTATTTCTGAACTTTTCCTGGCACTCACAGGCTTGCCCACCACAGGACAGCCCTCGAGAGCAGGTATGTCCAGTGTTAGCACTCACACAGGAACCAGGCCTTACCCAATATAGCACTATTAAGAGCAGCACACACAGGTTCCCTCTGGATTGGGTCCAGCTGTTGGCCGACGGGGCAGTTCCAAGGGTCTGAGTATGCTAACAAGCTAAACGCGTCCTGTACGAGAGAAAAGAAAGGCACGGTCAGGTCATGCATGGCTGCAAACACACAGGAAAACCTCCAAGTCCATCAGTCGGGGCACCTCCTGCCATCGCCAAGGTGACAGGTGCCTACCTCCTGAAAAGAAATGGCCCTTTTCTTCTTGGCAGCAAGGGACCACACCGGGCCATCAAGATAGTGGATTAAAGAGGGTGCCCCCTCCACCTGGCAGGGGAACCAACATGAGAAGGCAGGTAGAGTGTCACCTGGAGAGAAGAAGAGCGAAGGCAGGCAGGAGCTGTATTTCTTCTCTCTTCTGATGAGAACTAGCTCTAGGTGCTCCACGTTCACTGAGTTCTGACCTCTGGGCCCCATGTAGGCCCCCTCTTCCTCACCAAGTGCAGAAGTGGGGGCCAGCCAGAGCTCTGCAAGAGAAGCCCCAGCCCCAGCTCTGGCCCAGAGAACTGCTGCGATGCAGCACAAGGCTTACCTGAAGCATCTTTTTGTGCACTGTGTTCTTCCCGTACTCTCTGCAAAGCTGCTCGCTCAGGATCTGCAGCTCCCGGCCAAACTGGATCATTCGCTCGGTGGCAGCATGGTTCCCTCCACAGAGCTGCCTCTGGGGGCAGCTGTCCTCTAGAGGAAAGGCAGCGGAGAAGTAACGATCATCTCCTATTCCCCACCACTGCCCGCTCTGTGTCACGCTACCCAGAAATTCCTTCTCCTTCTGGAGTAGGGAGCTGCTCCCTGCTCTGAGTTTATCCCAGTGGAAGCTTTTTTCTGATCCCTGCACTCCAACAGCCAGAAGTGGGGATTTTTTCATAGCATCTGTCAGGTACAGGGAAAACTTGAGCTCAGTTTGTTTAATGGCTGAGGACTGCCTACAAATCAAGTATTCTGATAGAATCCCAGGAGCTTGCACCTCCTGCCGTGTTACCCTCTCCTGCGTGTGACACAACATGGAAAGCCCTGCCCTAACAAACCCTGGGCTCAGAAAACTTTCAGAAGTGCCAACAACCACCAATTTCCCAGTTCTTCAGTGGCCACAACACCCATTAGAACCGGAGGAATCCCCAGTTTCAGAGATAGTGTGGCTGATTAACCCCCTCCCTCCTGGCTAAAGCATCCACAAACAAGACAGTTGTAGCCAACCATGCTGTGCTGGGGACACTTGGTGGCTGGGCATCAGCCAGCCTTTCCAGCTCCGTTCAGTTCCCCAGCTGGAAGAACCGCCAGGACGGCTCCGAGCTGGAATTCATGACCAGCGCTGAACAAACCTTTGACTCCTACTGCTTCCTCTGCCCCACAGCATCCCCAGCACCTCTGCGAGACTATGAAAAGCTAGATCTGGTTTTAGTTTCAGGACAGATTCATTTTCCCTGTGAAACGGGGATCCTGAGAACTTCATTCACCGGGGTGGGGAGAGAAACGCAAAGTACATGTTTTTTCCCTGCTATCCAATCCCAATTTTAACTCTCGTACCGGCTCTTTCTATCTCCCTTTACCCCTCCTGCCTCTGAGGCCCTACCCATGCTGGATTCATCTGTCTGCAGGATCTCTTCGTGTTTGTAGGTGCCGTTCATTATCCTGGTGGATGAATTTTCCAGGACTCCGTTGGGGTAATGCTCAGCCTCCATTTCCATCTCGCTGTCACTGAGGCGAAAGGGGGAAAGAAAGGTCAGATGTCTAAATTAGAAAGGGAAGAAATGAAGAGCTCAGATGCCAAATGATGCCCAGCAATGGCCAGTAAACCAGGAAAGGTGCCAGATGGGCTACTGGGAGCCAGATGGTCTAATTCAGTGCAGCAAAAATTGTTACACGCTTCTGATGGCAACTTATGGAACAGATTTCTGTTCTGAAAGTGCCTATCATAATTACAGGTGCAGAGGGCTTATCATTTTCCCTTCAGGAAGCAGTCATCTCTGCAACAGCGAACAGCAGCGAGACAGCAGATACCATCCATACTAAACAGGAGGGAAATCTTGGCTGCAATAAGCCATCAACACCTGGAAAAAAGGGCAATACAGAACACAAAGGCTCCAGGCTCAAATGTTCATGACAGCAGTCTGAATAAGATTGCTGATTAACTGCTGATTAACTGATATGATGAGAAAATCTTGCTGGGACTGGGGCCCTACATTTAAAAAAAAAGAACCATAAATCCAGCAGTACCACAGGATTCTGGTAAATTGAGTCTGAACAAGTGTTTCTCACTCAGTTACATGCTGTAAGGTCTCAAGAGGTCACGATAGAGACTACAAACTGTCCTGCAAACTGTGCTTGGCACCGTCATCAGAGGATGAGTGCCAACTGCAATTAGTGAGAGATTCTACTAATCAGAAGGATATCCTCCACTCCAGCAGGGCCTCGGACAGCCCTGCAACACCAACCGGGAAAGTGAGCCCAAAGGAAGTTCTCACCATGGCTCAATACACTCCACACTCCAGTAAATGGACTTCTCCTGGGAGAATGGAGGCTTTCTAAGGTCTGACTTGCTGTCATAAGTACGAAACTGCTGATTCAGAGGCTTATCTGTAAGGAACTGGGCAACAGGTAGAGGTAGCCCAAGAAAAATACTCAAGAGGGCAATGTACCAACGCAGTAAGCACTGGAGCTGCTCCCTCACCCACTGGAGGGCAGGGAAGCTGCTCAGCAGCAGTAATTCTCCATGGGAGAACTTCTGCGCAGACTGTCACGTTGGACTCTGATGGCATCAGTTTAATAGGACAGCTCGGTGCTTGAAACAAGAGCATCACAATATTCCTTAGGAGATGAGCCTCCAAGCTGAGCCAGAGCAGGGGAACTGGAACAGGCTTGTGTCTGCTGGGAACAGTAATGACCTTGTAGATTACAAAGATTTACTCGAAGATTTACCCTCTCCCACTATCTCACCCTCCTCAGGCATCTGCAAAGGAAAAAAAAATACCTGGTTTCTTGGTTACTCGTACTACTGTGCTGCTGAGATTTGGTAGAATCTGTAGAATTGGACTCAGAGTAGTTCACAGATGAGGGGGAGGAGGAGGAGGAAGATGAAGATGATGAAGTCAGCGTCGGGTATTTACTGTGACTCTGTTTGCTTTTTGTGGACATGACTCCATTGCTACAGGTTGGACTATCTGCTCCTGAAAGTCAAGAAGAAAGAGAAAACTGAGACCAGACTGACAGTATCGCTCTATTGTGAAGTCAACAATTTAGCAAGAGAACAGACCCCAAAAGTAGAGAGCAAAACAAGACTGCAGATCTTATATTATTACTCATCATTCTTAAATTCCATGGGGTTTAGAGAAAACACAAATGAATATGGAAGGAACCCCACTGCTTACCAGCAACATCTGAGCTTAAGGAAATTCCAAAAATAGGTTGTAAATAAGAGATCGGCAGAAGCAGCTCACACAAGCACAGAAATTATTGTTGAAATATGAAGCAGGGATGGTTTGTAAAGAAGTTTACAAACTCTCTTTTCACAAACCCAAATATTTCTCAGAAACCCTCTATTCACGAAAACCATGAGAGCATAGGTTTTCCAGACCTCATCTTACAGCTTGGCCAGTGAAATACTGAGTCACTAGTGCCTACACTACAAGGCCACCTTCAAAAGCTTATTTATTCTGAAAAAGATCTGCTCTGCAGACAAACGTCTGCGGAAAATAACTAATGCAAAACCAATTTTGTAACAGTATAGACACCCGTGACAACAGTATGTCCTCTCAGCTGGGCGTCAGAAAGGAAAGATGCATTTCACAGAATGATGTGCAGAAAGTAGCAGGTAATGAACAACAGCTGATCTTTAACGTTTGCTCCTCTCACCAGGAGACACAGAAAACGCACTTACCGGTACTATGAATGTGTGAGTTGCTTGATCCGTGTCTAGGACTTAAGCTGGGGGACCCGGGGTAACTGTCCTGGGATCTGGGGCTGCGGGCACTGAAACAACGTACTTCACTGTCTGTGCCATTCACCATCTCCACAAACTGCCGACACCTGGTTTCATAGGAGGGAAGAAGGAGAAAAGGGTGCGTGACAGCCAGGATGCTCTGCATTGACGTTCCCTTGGTTCCTGAGTGGAGAAGCCCTAGAAACTGCAGAGGAGTTACATTTCTTGCCTTCGAAAAAGACATTTCAGACTCCTGGTACCTCTGTGTTGTGAGTGCTCTGACAACGCTACGGGAGGAAGTAGTTCAGAGACCAAAGCTTTGATGCTAATGAACGTTGAGACACTCCCCAAAAGCAAGCTTATTTCTATTGTGTTAAGAAGAAACCGTCCCTTTACAGCATGATTTCATCTCCACTATTTCTGCAGGAACTCCACAACTCAAATGTGGGGTTTTTTTTTCAGGGACTGAAAAATCTGCCAAACATCATAGATCCCCCACTACTCCAACAACCTAGACATGCTGGTGGCCAGTGGCAAATAGACAAGGAAGGGTAAAAAATGCGATATCCACAGTGACAGGACAGTGAGGACGGCTGCCCATTTGGCTTTACTGGGAACCGTCCTCAAACATCTCAGGAGGCTGGGGAGAGCCACTCGGTATGGCTGGGGGAACAAGGACACACTGGCACTTTTTCTCCAGATGGCCTTTTCCATACATCTGCCTTTCTAGGAACCTTCAGTGACTGCCACCTGCCCGGTGTGGTAAGATCTCCACAAGACAACTAAAGGCTATCTGTGAAGGAACTTCTGTGAGTCAGCAGAGCTAAAATTTCACCCACCTCTGCTTGACCACATGAGGCAAAGCCATACTAGGTCTGATCTATGCCTACATTGCTATAAGTACTGTGCAAAGGACTATGTCCTCTCCCCACCAGCTCCCAAAGGGGTATCAGACAGTCTGAATTCAGACCAAGGTGTGCAGCCAGCCTGGATGGCTGGATGGCCTCTTTCTTCCCTCCTTCATCCACACATTTCAGCATTAGGGAGTATAGAGCTATTCATACTTACTTTAACATGAAGAGCAGGTTGGGGTTATGTTCTAGGAGGCCAGGATAGAGCTGCTGGGTGGCTTCTATAGCCTCTCCCACTCTGCCCGCTAATACTAGCTTCTGTATTCCTGAAAGCAAAAGGACAACTATTGACACAAAGGACCAGCCAACAAGAATGGCCAGGAGAGCTGTCTCACACGTCACACAGCTCCCACTGCCACCTTGCACAAGGGCTAGGGAGAACTGGGGACCATATTTGGAGAAGGCTCCAGAGACACCTTAGAGCCCCTTCCAGTATCTGAAGGGGACCACAAGAAAGCTGGGGAGGGACTTTTACAGGAGCATGTAGTGACAGGACGAGGGGTAATGGTTTTGAACTGGAAGAAGGGAGATTGAGATGAGATGTGGGGAAGAACTTGTTTGGTGTGAGGGTGGTGAGAGCCTGGCTCAGGTTGCCCAGAGAAGCTGTGGCTGCCCCATCCCTGGAGGGGTTCAAGGCCAGGTTGGACAGGGTATTGAGGAACCTGGTCTGGTGGGAGGTGTCCCTGCCCATGGCAGGGGGGCTGGATCTAGATGATCTTGAAGGTCCCTTCCAACCATTCTATGATTCTGTGTAGCAGCAGAAATAAGATTGAAGTGCACAGTAGCAAAAATGAGGCAAACCAACCAAAGTAGCCCAAATAAGAAAGAAAAAGACATGCAGAAGGGTAAAAATTACCCTCACCAGGGCAGGGGTTAAGAACTGGGTGATCTTTAAGGTCCTTTCCAACCTAAACCTTTCTGTGATTGTGCGGCTGCTTTGAGTGTCAGTCCCACAGCTCTAGTCAAGCAGATGAAGACAAGAGAGCATGTGGGACTTGGAACTAGTGAAAAAAACCAACATGGTCTCCTGCTGTCAAGAGAAGAGGCCCAACAGCTGCCCAGATGGTACATCAACCCCAACTGTGCTGCCCCATGGTAAACCTGGACCACTTCTTGTCTGATGAGGAGCAGGACAAGCTGTGGCAATCAGGCTCTTCTCTGCTTGGCAGCGATGAATTGGGATGCTCAGCTTCTTGGACGACAGCAGTAGCAGCTCCAAAGTCCTCCTCACAGCTTGGAAACACCTCTGATTCCTTCGTTAGATGTTGGATTATGTTAGGATTTAGCAATCTCCAGCTGAGCTTGCAAGGGATGACAGACTGTGCCCCTGTAAGAGCTTGCAGTTGGATGGGAAACAATGGGCAGACAATTTTGTCTTCTGGAGTGAGAGGAAGACATGGAGAGTTCCATCAGTATTGTCCAGGAAAGCACATGCATCGACAAAAGCAGGCAGAGGTGGAGCCATGCTCCAGCAGCTCTTCCAAGAGCACACAACAGAGCTGATGCTGGAGCAAGCGGAGCTGTCAGTGAGCTGCCAGGTGGATTTGGGTCCATGAGACCCTATCATTCCCAGGATTTCCTGATACCAAGGCCTCTGGGGAGAATATCACTAGCTAATGCAATTGGAGACCCATCACTCGGTGAAACCCCGTGGGAATTCAACCCGCTCCCACCTTTGCTGAGCCAATTGCTTCTGCTGTGAGAAGAACTGCTGTGCTCAGGTGTTCGTTCCCATCTTTTTCTTACACCAAAATGTTTGTTTTCAGTGAAAAATT
Organism: Xenus cinereus; assembly: GCA_025774025.1. NCBI lineage: Eukaryota > Metazoa > Chordata > Aves > Charadriiformes > Scolopacidae > Xenus > Xenus cinereus. The sequence continues at coordinate 24,369,656 of JAOXJK010000062.1, forward strand.
GCCATTATGTGTGACGAAGCCCTGGCTGCTCTCCCAACCAGCACGCCATCCACTTGTCCTGCTGCAAACCCAGGCAGTGCCACGGTCCCCAGTAAGGCATCTCCACGGCAGAGAGCGGACAGGCAGGTGAGGAGTGGATCAGCTGGAGAAACCTCCCGTAGATCGAGCTGTGTGTGAATTTAGGGGTCAAATAAGGATAGAAAAGAGGCGCTGAGCCAGCCCGGCTGGGATTGCGTTCATCTCCTCCTCCTACGCCCACTCGTAGGAATCAGCTCCAGGGAAAGGAAACCTCTGCAGCCTCCGCTGGCTGCATCCAGATATCTCCATTAGCTGCAGCGGGAGCCTGGAGAGGAGACTTGGACATGGACACCTGTGGTTCGGTGGGGCTGCGACACTTCCTGGGAATTACATCTGCTCACTTTGGTGATGCCCCATCCACAAAGCGTCTCCCATGGTGGGTTTAGGTGGCAGAGCGATGTGCCACCGCTGAAAGGTGGGTTTTGGTGCAAAGCCAGGAGCATCCTATGATGATCAGAGGGCTGGAGCACTTCTGTGAGGACAGGCTGAGAGAGTTGGGGGGGTTCAACCTGGAGAAGAGAAGGCTCTAGGGAGACCTTAGAGCCCCTTCCAGTCCCTTAAGGGAGCTACAGGAGAGATGGGGAGGGACACTTTATGAGGGAGTGTAAACTGAAAGAGGGGAGATGGAGCTGAGATGTGGGGAAGAAATTCTTTGCTGTGAGGGTGGTGAGACCCTGGCCCAGGTTGCCCAGAGAAGCTGTGGCTGCCCCATCCCT
>JAOXJK010000062.1:24376938-24394749 GCA_025774025.1 Xenus cinereus
GAACACCCCCAGCTCCCTCAGCCTCTCCTCACAAGGCTTGTGCTCCAGACCCCTCACCAGCTCCGTTGCCCTTCTCTGGACACACTCCAGCACCTCAAGGTCTTTCTTGCCATGAGGGGCCCAAATCTGGACCCAGCACTTGAGGTGGGGCCTCACCAGCGCCCAGTACAGGGGGATGGTCACTGCCCCAGTCCTGCTGGCCACTGTTCCTGAAACAGGCCAGGATGCTGTTGGCCACCTTGGCCACCTGGGCACACTGCTGGCTCATATTCAGCTGACTGTTGACCAACATCCCAGGATCCTTTTCCACCGGGCAGCTTTCCCTTTAATTCTCGCAGTACAATTGTTCCTTCATCACCTTCTCAAGGCTATTCACGATATTTTTACCACGCTTCTGCCTTGCCCCTCTCAATCGTTGCCTTCAACGCTGTGGGTCTGTATGTTTGTTCCTTGACTTACACTCACCTCGTACCTTTGCACATCCTGCCCTGTTTTTTTTCCCATGCTTTTCTCACTTCTACCACATACTCTTGGAGAGAAAGAACATCACATGGTATTCACATTAAGGGCGCCTCACATATTCACACAGTGACAGAATCATTTTTCTCCTCTGTTTTTCCCCCAACAAGTCCTAGATTATTTTTTTTTTTCTGCATGCTGGCAAATAAATGAGCTGACATTTCCGTGCAATGATCCAGCATAACCCAAAGACCTCACTCCGTCCTGGAGGGTCCCTTCTTCCCAGTCATTTCTGAACACCCTTGACATCACACTACCAGCATGCATCCAAGTCTCTCTACAGACTCCTCCCTTCCAAGTGACAAACCCTTTCCCACTCATTCCCTCTCTTTTCTCTCTTTTAAAAAACTCATAATCCACACTGGGTATATGCCCTCAGCCTCTGCAGCAAGGGAACTTCTCAAAAGCCTTTTGGACTTCCAAGACAAAGACAGCAGCCCAAGAACCATACCCACATGTCTGCTGGCTCCTCTTTGCAAAGTTCACGTCCTATTTCTCCATGTGTCCAATGCATCTACCTTTTAGCAGTGCTTCTACGGATTTGTCCAAGCCAGACATCAAGGTTCTCTCAGCCCATTGCTGCCCGACTCTCTTCTGAAACCCTTCAAGAAACATGGCACCATACACACCATCCTCCCCTTCTCTTCTCTTTGGAGAGAAACTTTGTTCCACAGCCACAAGCTCATCTGTTTTCTCCTTGAATCCTCTTAGGAATCTGGGTAATTTATCTGATTCAAGAGACTTTCTCCGCTTCCCCTCACCTATTTCTTCCAGTGCTTCTGTGACAGAAACTTCAATTCCAGGCACAGCCTCTGACAAGTCCCTCACAATGAAGGGTCCCAGCATGACAACCTACCTGATTTCTGCATGCATAGGCAAAGAATTCAACTGGATATAGTCTCTTTTTATACTGCATTCTCTATAGGTCCTACAAACTCCCTGGCAGGCCTCCTGCTCCTTATTTTCTTGAAGAATGATGTTATTATTATTTTCAATAGCTTATGCCAGTTGCTTGTTGAAGGCTATGCTGGTTGCCCTGAATTATCTGCAAATAACTAAATATAAGACCAGCAGAAAACAAGAACGATCACATGGGTGCAAGCATCACTGCATCCAAGTCTCCTGGATGACAGTGACCAGTATAAGGTGTTTAGGGAAAGAGTATAATAAAAAGATAAAACACAGAGATATTTGTAATCAATCAGAGATAGAAGCAACAGCCATAGACTTGGAGGTTTAAAACAGAACTATGGAATTAGCCTCCATGAATTACTGTGAATAGTTAAAAGTGTATCTTTTAAAATCCACTTGTACTTAAATCACAACAACTTCTTGCAGCAGCAGCAGGTCCCACAGTTTCATATAGTCAGGGGAAAAAAAACATATTTTCTTTTTAAGCCAGAAAGTGCTCTTTCTCAAATTCTTGTGTTTTGAGAAACCGTGAATAATCACTTTCTAGTGATGCTTTTCATGGTGTCAACGACTGACAGACAACTACAGTCCACCTCCCTCGGTTACCTGTTTCCGAGCTGTGGAGCCTTAGTCAGCTCTGTTTTTCTTCAGGCAGAAGATACTCCTGACCTCTGACAACTCTTGTCAACTGTTTTCATCAAGTTCCACTCAATCCTTTTTGCAATGGGAAATGCATTCAATAATCATAACTTTATAAAGTGCCATAATTGTGTTTTCAGTTAGGTTGGGTTTGGAAGCCTTTGATTTAGGCTATTTCTCGCTCTTTCATTTCTGAATTCAGCTGACTTACATACTGGCTTTGCTCCTACGTTAGAGTTTTTATGATGTCCTCTCCACTCCCCTTTCCCCAGTGCATCACCTCAAAGTGTATGTTCTTCCATTCCTACAAGCTTTCATGCAGTCTTTGGCTGAAAACTTCTCCCATATCTTTTACATTTGAAACAGCAGCAATCTACATAGGAAAGACTATTAAACAACAAAACAGAGGGTAAAACAAGTTGAGCAAAATGCACTGACTGGCAATTTTTGCCATAAGAAAGCATAAATTAGCATTAAAAAAAAAAGTATTTTAATCCTAACAGACTGAAAGAAGCTGAACAGAACAGCGACTTACTTCTGCAGCATGGCTTGCCACTCGCCTAGTCTGTCTCCTATGGGAAACCGCTTAATGGTGCTCTGAATCTTTGCTCGCCACTCCCTCATGTAGTCCTCAATGTCGAACACAAAGGGCTGCTGCCCAAAATTGGCATCCACGATCTCTCCTGGCGTCTGGAGACCCACTGTCGGGTAGAGATTTGACTGGGAAGGAAGAAAAAGAAACGCGTATTAAACCCAGCTTTCTCTCTCTGGTTCCAGTTAACGTGATTCAGTAAGGCAAAGGAGCCGCTCTTTACATTGAAAAATGGAAGGGGCAACAGCCCTTTAGGTACATCTCAAGGAACCCCATGAATATCGTGCAGTTATTAAAAAGTATAAAACCAGAACAAGGGGTTCAGTCCCCAGTGGCCTGGGATCAGTGCCGTGGCTGCTCTCTATGGCGTGTCCACTTTCTGGCTTAGTTTTCTGCCATTTCTACCAAAGTTCAAGAGCCAGCAAATAATAATAATAATAATAATAATAACAATACAGTGAAAAGGGCATTATCTCAATCAACAGATCTATGCACTCTCTGCTGTTTCAACTGAACTCTCTTATTCCTTGGAATCTGCTTTCTGGATATTTTACATCTCCGATGAAAAGGGAACGGATGGTAGTGCAGCTCTGAGGTGAGGTTTTTGATGATCGCAAGACAACAAGCCATCCACACAAGAAATTCCATTGGTGATAGATAAATTTCATTTTAAGAACAAGCATATGGATCCAAATGGAAGCTTTGACCCGCCACCAGAACATAGAGGGAGGAAAAAAAAAGGTTACCACCATGAAAATACCTCTAAAATTCAGCCAATAAACCAGTTTCCAAAGATGATGTAATTGAAAATAGGTGGTCAAAGTCTATCTAGAAGTTCAGGCTATTTTAAGAATAAGCTTATGGATATGAACTGAATCCCTGAGCCCACTGAAATGTGGGGAAAAGAGAGAAGGCATCAGAAAAGGTAAGGGGGTGCCTGGTTCTCATCACTCTGGATCACATTTTTTAAGAGAATGCTGTGTTCCCTGTCATGTCACTTTTCTGCAGCACAAATTACTTTTCTGTTTGCAACACAGACTTCAGAAAATCCTCTGCTTCAGGGCACCTGCTGATGGCCTGCGGGGTTTAGGAGGAAATCTCTCTCATGAACTGCTTGGTGTTGGGTTTTTTCACACTGGAGACTGCCACAGCCAGAATCCAGACGCTGGGCAAGGCACACGGACGGATGGATTTTGTCAGTGTGAGGTTGATGGCTGGACTTGATCTGAAAGGTCCCTTCCGACCCAGACAATTCCATGATTCTATGATGCACCTAGTGAGGGTGAAGTCTGGAAGGTGCTTGGTGCAATGTCTTGCTCATGGTTGAACCCACGTCAGACGTTAGATCAGTGAAGGAGCAGACCTCTCTCAAACCAGTAAGAACTACTACTGGTGGTTAGATGGTCATCCTAAAGAAAGCCAGGATGGTTCTCTTCTCCTCTATAGCAAGGGGCATGGGCTTCCCTACAATTATATGGAAAATTTATTCAACTAATTCTTTACTATTGCAGAGACCTGAGACATTGGTAATATCCTTGATCTCCCCTTGAGACCTAGTTAATTGTGGATTTTATTTTTTAGTAAAGGTATTAAGATTGTTATGAGGCAGAACTCAGCAGAATCCTAATCATGTTGGCAAAAATGGAGCCAGTGAGTCATGGGAAGTGATTACTCCTTTCTGCTGTCACTGGCATGGCTATGGCTGCAGTACCAGACTGGGATTTCCATCTCCACATCCATAGCCCCGGGACAAGAAAGACATTCCCAAAGGAAGTCCAGTAGAGTTCTGCTAAAACGGCCAGAGGGCTGGAATGCCTGGTGTGCAAGGAGAGGCTCAGAGAAGGCAAAAAGGAAAAATCTAATTGCAGGTCTCCCACTCCCAAAAGGCAGGTGATAAAAAAGATGGAGACAAATTCTTCTCCCGGTAGTTCAGTGAAAGGACAAGGGATACAAGCTGCAGCCAGGGGAATTCTGATGGGACACAAGGAAGAAATTCTCCCTTGTGAGTATGATTATAAAGACTGGAATAGGTTCCCAGAGAGACTGCAGCATCTTTGTTCTTGGTGATTTCCAAAACTCAACTGGATAAGGTCCTGACCAGCCTCCTCTACCTTTGAAATTATCGAATCTCAAATACCAAAGAAAAAAAAAATAATCTATAAATACAGGATGGGAATTGACAGGAGAAATCAGAATGATTGCATCATTGCTGACTCAGCGTGCCTCTTCTCCATTCTCACACCAAGGAAGTTTCTGGGATAGAAAGGTGTGCAAATGCAGCACGAGAAAGAAGGAGCTTCCAGAGGAAAATGCCATATTTTAAGTCAGGCTCTCCTTTCTTTCAAACCCAGCTCACAAGGAAATATCTCTAATGATGGATCAGATCTTTTCCACAGATCTGATTGTTTTTATTAACTTAACTTTTTAGTATTAAGAACCCAAGGACTTCCAAAGCCAGGAAGGGGACACCCAAAATACTTGTAAGTTAGATGTAAAAAACCCCAAGTTAGAACATATTATGTATTTTTCAGACACTTTGGGGTATATTCATATTTGAAGGGAAGCTGCATACCCCCAACTTCTCTCAAACCACCTTGGAGTTAAAATGCCATTTTTCACATGTGGGATGTGTCCTTTCTCTTAAGCAACTGTTGGAAACGACATGTATCTCCACCATCCCGCCAGACACGAGGAGACATCATCCCAGAGCCCACTGACTGGCCAGATGCTTCTCCTGCCAAGTTCTTCAGGCACACTTTCCCAGTGACTTTTGGACCACCTCTTCCCTCTGATGTTGGTGGCCAGTTGCTCACAACCCCCTCATTCATCTTGACTTGTTTTTTAACCTCCTTGTCCCTTTGTCCCCCTGCAATCCGACCCTGGGCTCTTCCACATTCTGCTTTTTTACATTTCCTATTTCAGCAAACCACCAGGAGGGATAAACCTGAGAGGGGCTTCTGTAAGTAAGAGAGTTAGGCCTAAGCATTAACTTAAATTGGTGGAAAAGGGGAAAACTCCCTCCGTGGGATATAAGCAGCTATTTTTGTATAAAATTCAACCTGTGCTAAGCCAAAATGCCATTTTTTCCCTCATGTACATTCGTACAAATGCAAATACTCTTTAGAGAGAACTGAAAGAAGCTGAAGCAAATATACTTCACTGTGTGTGAGAATTAGCATAATAAAATGTGGTTTTCGACTGAAAGTATCCCTTTCAACTTCCTAATATTGCAAACATTGCAAAATATTGTCTTCATCATTTGCTTCTGAAAGGAGAATCTGGCAGTATGCACTTCAAGGAAACAGTTTCTACACCGGTAACACATTGAAGGGTCAAATTAATTCCTGATGTAATCTCACTGAAATGCCAACCCTAGAAGTTATTTGAGCTTTAAGGTGTAAAAGACATGAGGCTTACTGGCCAAGCTTCTCGCTGACATGTGCCACCAGTCAGCCGTAATGCAAAAAAAAAGGCTTTCAATCTCCAGTCCCTCACAGGAGGATTTCAGTGATCAGGTGTGAAACGCACCAAAAAAAATCAAGTCAAGCTGCTCAAACCAGAGAACCTCAGGGGTCACTCAGGTAGGAGTGGCGTTTCTGCTCCCGTTTGCAGTTAGATTTTCAGACTGCAGCTTCAGAAGACAAAGAACACAGATTACATTCTGTATCTTTCATACGATGGATGTTTTCTCTTCTTTACCTTCTAAGGAATGGACATTGTGTTCAAGCCTGGATCACAATGCTACAATAAATGAAAAACAGCTCTTGCAAATTATATCAACTTCAAATTCCCTACTACCTCAAGATTTCTACCATGTCTGACAATGGTCATTACATTTAAACCAAAAGTCTACCTTGAGTTTGGCATCCCCTTCCTCCAGAAAGGGCAGTAACTTCAACTGTTTGGAAGAACAACCAAGAAGCCATGGACCAAGGGAGCAAAAAGGGCCAAAAAAAGGGCACCGAATACACTAGTGTCTGCAAGGGTGAGGGAAGAAGGCAGTAATTCAAGGGAAGAAGGCAGTAATTCAAGGGAAGGATATTGGAAAAAGAAGATGGGAATGATAGAAGTTGGGTGCAGGCATCCTTAGGGTGAAGCTGCCAACACAGCAGCTGAGCCATTTAGCACATGGAGAGGAATGGCCAAAATCCACAGGGAGGCAGAAGTCTCCTGTCTTTGCTTACACCCACCATTGGGGGGGGTGGGAACGACCCAGTCAAGCTTCTCTTCGCCCGCTTTTTGAAGAGAATTATCTCAAAGGAGGATAATTCCCAACAGTAGGAGGCCTATTATCATAGTAGGAGGCCACTGCTTTCCTTCCTGGCCCAGAAAAACTGTGTTCTGGATCACTTGCTGCTGTAAAAGCCAGAAACAGATTTCCACAGAACACAACTCGGCAAACCTACGGCAACACTTCAGCTGCAAACAACAAAACAAGGGGAAGTGTATTTTGGTGTGTTTGATAGCTATTTTTGATTGGTGAGAGCCTAAATAGTAATTAACTATCTATCACAACAGGAAGACTGCTCTCAGCTCAGAAAAAGAGGCAGCCTAACCAAGTGAGAATATGAAAGAGTGAAAAAATTAGAAGATATTCCTTTTATTAGAAGATAAAACTGTGACTCCTAAGGTCATCTATTTCCAGAAGGAGAACAAAGAGCATCTAAAACTAAGGGTTGTACCACAGAGGTGTCTTCTTGCCACAGATGCAACGTTGTCACAAGACCTCACTCCAAAAGGTTAATATTCATGGACAGGTAAAATAATCTTTTACTGTAATAAACTGTACTTGGACCAAGTGAATAAATCACTGTGAAACAACCCACATAAAGAGGGTTTCTGGTTGCAGAACACACTGCAACGTTACCGAGTTCAAAGAGCCTAAGAACTAACAAAAAAAAAAAAGCTGTAGTGACAGCTGATGTGAAAAGGCAAATCAAGTAACTGGAACGTCCTCCAGCCTAGACATTGGCATATGAGAGATGTGTAAAGCCATAAATCCCACTAGGAAGGTGAACAGGGAGTGCTAGTCATTATTTCTCACAACACAAAAATTAGAAGAACAAACCATAATTGTTGGCAGGAGGTGTAAAACAGAGAAAAGCAAGTTTTCTTCCACACTCTGTGAAGTCAGCCAAGAAAAGTGATCCCTTTGGAGGCCTAAACAAGTTATGGAAGCTGAGAAATTCCTCAGAGGAAATTCATGTGGGGTTATTAAAAACAAAGACAGGAGGACAAGAAGTTCTATGTATGAGAGAAATGATGCAGTTATGTACTAGTGTATGCCTGACCTGGTTTTATCTTCTTTTCCTAAACACCTGCTCTCTCTCCAGGAACACTTGGGTCTGAAAAAGAGCAGCCATTTTTTTTTGTTCGTGACCCATTGTGGAAGTTGTGGGTAAAAGCTCTTTTTGTTTTGTAAGCATTTTGGGGCACTCTGTTGATGAGACAGGAGAGATTTCTCCATGACTTTGCAGCAAGGGATGAGAGGAGGCACGTGAGTAGCCCACAAACCCAGCCACAGGATTATGAAGTTTCAGAACAAGGAGCACTCACACCGTTCAGTAAATGTGTGTTACCATATATTTTTTTTTTAACAGGGCATCAAACAGAAGAGAAAAAATTACACCCCTTCACTCTTCCCCCTCCCTTCTGTTTGCATCCTTAGTTAAAATATTGAAAATCGGAGTACTTACAGGGAGGTCTGTAAAGGCTATACCTGTGGGGGGAAAAATATTAAGAATTAAAAAGACAAAGGATTTTTTTTTCCTTGCTTGGCTACATCCTTAACATGCTACAAAGCGCTACTGCATTTCAATAAAGCCCAGTTCTGACCATGTATTTCCCCACTTGTAATTTTTAGAAGTAACTTCCCTCCCCAGTACCCTCCTCTGCAAGGTTTTGCACCTGGAGAAAGGTTCAGGGAAAAGCCTAATGTTTGAGACATCTTTCCCAAAAAATGTGATTTTCTAAAAAGCAGCTCCTCTTTTGTTTGCTTCTCCCTGTGTTATTACGAAGGAGTTTGTTTTCAAGACTCACTTTGGCTTTAGAAAACAGAGTTTTACTACAACATTGCTTCAGTTTAGGCTATAACTAGTTCTTCTTACCAGCTGGAGAGGAAGGAATGAACATTCAACCCTTTGCACTGCAACAGGACGGAGCTGCAGCCAGGAGCACCTGAGAACCACCGGGCAAAGAACTGCTTCACCCTCAACTATGCTGCTACGGTCCCAGATATGAGAGATGGGAAAAAGAGTGTATGGTTTCCCTTTTTATTTACATTTGCCACTGACACAAAAGAGATATTTAAGCAGTTGCTGAGGATGCTAATGGAGTTAAGGCTGGAGACAACGCTCGCCTACGGTCAGGTGGGCACAGATCTGCATCCCAGTGAGGTGTGAGGTACCGCTCCGAAGGAGGGGTCCCATGGTGTGACCCTCCATCCACCATCAGCCGGATCCATCAGCGAGGCAGGAGCACGGCGAGACAATCAGCCAGCGACACGCTGAGCTTAATTCACCTTCTAAGCTAACATTTCAGGAGTCCGTCTGGAAGCCGCAGTCTTGCCCCGTCTGCGCTCCCAGCAATGCCTTCTGTCCCCAGCCAGAAGAAGGCTGGTAGCCACCCACACCAGTATGCCCATTTCTGGCACACGTCCCCCCTCCCAGCCATGCAGCAGCCCCTCCTGCCTGGCACCAAAAGACACTACAGCCTGCACGGACACGAGAGCACATCGTTCTCCAGTTTTAATGCTAGGGCTATTTTAACCAAGAGCTGCGATGGAACGTTACCACATCAGCCTGAAACGGTAATTTAAACCAATTTGAGGAGTCAACATAGGAAACAAACATTCAAAATAATACAGATCCAAAACCAAACTCAAACTCAGATTTGATTTAGGTTGATGGTTGGACTAGATGATCTTAAAGGTCCCTTCCAATCTAGATGACTCTATCATTCTATGATATTAACCTGATCATCAAGGCATTGATATAAAAACATTAAATCAAGGGTTTGGTGCTCAGGGACAGCATGATTGACACCTTCCACCTCTCCAACTAACACACTTATCCACGTCTCCATGCACACAACATGCTTGCGGATCTTCTCACCCAACTCTACCATTCACCCACCAACAATCATCCCATCTGCCTCACCAACAATCATACCATCTGCCACGATACATTTCAGAATTCAATTTGCACAAGACAACATACACGGGAGTGATTGGCCACAACACTCTATTTCCCATACGGCAGGGTACTCCTCCAGCTTCTGTTTAGGCAATCGCAATTCAGAGAATGCTTAGGCAGTGCGGATCCACTGCAATATGCAACAGCAGCTTCAGCAAGATGGGCATCTTAAAGAGTAGGAAACATCAGCCCACGAAATACTTGAATACTTTTACAACTTGTTGCTGAGGAGAAGCGGTATTAAACCCACGCAGCTCTTCATGCTCCTGGAAACAGTTATCATCTTGATAAGCCACATGGGTAAAATTGTTCTTACAGGAAAACCAGGCTGCAGCCAAGTTTGGTATTTTCCATTCATTTTAGATCTGGTTCATCTTTAAAGTCTTGTTTTAAACCTCCCAACGCTCTTGTTCTCTGCCAACTTGGTTTGAGGACAAACCTGTTAAACCTGGGCAAAGCTGGGATGGACATCTGTGCATCTCTTCGACAAGTAAGTTTCTTCATCACCTCTACTGTTCCTGTTAATCTCTACGCTGGTTGAGAATTTCACTTTACAGGTTACCTTGGTCTTTCCAAGTGCCTGCACTACAACCCAGACTAGAGGAAGTCTTCTGTGCCAAGACTTCAGAGGACTGCATGCTCTTTTTATAGCCTTGCTGCTCCATTTACCTTGCTGTCAAAGCCTGAGATCTGAAACACTCCCACACCAGTCTCTGAGTAAACTCCTCCACTTCATCCCAGAGACCTGTAGTGGTCACATTCCCTCAGCACATCCCGTGTCCAAGAGCCTCTGCGTAGTGGCTGGAGCCCCAACATTTCTCTCATTTCTCCTTCGTTCTCTCCTAATTCACTCTCACCACACTTCTAGCCACATCTCATCATGCTTTTTATTACCAGGACTCTGCTCAAAACTTGTCAAAAGTATTTCATCAAGCAGCCAGAAGACATTCAAGACATTTTCCAGAACAGAGAACCAAGACTACATATGATGTCAAACAGTTTTCATGTGACGTCTCCAAAAAGAAAGTTCAAGACTTAGCTCCAACCAGAACATCCAGAATTTGTGATGGCCAAGAAAACAGCTCTTATACAGTGCTCCTGATGGAACTGATTAAATGCAAAAGTATGGAGACAATGGAAGATCATAGATAAGCAACAGGAGAAATTGCAAGGAAAACAAAGTGGAGGTGTCTAATTAACAGATGAAAAGGAGAAGATGAAATGGTGCAGAGAGAAATGGTGAAGAGAGAACATCATCTTTAGGGAAAGACAAAGCTACAGTAATCCCACTAAAAGTGAGAAAAATTCAAATGCCCAGAGGCAGGGCCCTGAAACCCTGATGTCAAGCTAATGGCATCACAAAAGCCCTGATTAGTCTCATGAATATTTCTGATATCTGCAGCAGGATTATATCATGACCTAATTTCCTAAGAGGAGACAGATACAGCTTCAGCGGCTTTGTGTCAGGGAACATCATGAAAAAGCACATTCATCCCTTTCCTGGTAAATCTTGGGTTTACGTGACACAGAAATTAAATTCTCAGGTTAGTGGAAATGTCGTGAAAAGTTGAACAACTTCATCGAGATGCTTCCACTAGGGCAGAAAGTGTTGTGACTTTTAAATAAAGCATTGCTGCCACCTCCATCTGGTCTTGGTTCCTCTGCTGAGACACCCCCCCCCCATATCTACCTGTCCAGCGCTCATGAGAAGCCGGATGACTGGGACCTACTGTCTTACAGGGCTCAGACATGTTTTACGCAACATTCAACGTGAAACACTTCTCTTGAATGGTGTGTTTCTTTATCAGTGGCACAAACACACACTACTGACCCTTAACAAGAGTCTTCCCAGCTGAGGTTTTCATTCTGCTTTTGTAAAAAGACAGTAAAATGATCCAGCAGCTTTTTTTTTTTTGGGGGGGGGGGTGCCAGCCCAGCAATGACTGATGGTCTGCGACTCCCTAGTGCTTCCACCACTGTCTCCTCTAACCACGTTGTCTCTCCGAGTACAACCACTCCAGCTGAAGGAGGAGCTGGTGCATGAATGAGTCACCTGTGAATGCTCAATAGAGTCTCTGACCTATCATATTCTCATACGCTTCGTGTCTGTACCACACATCTGAAGAGCCCAAGAGGAGGATACTCAGGAGACAGCAATGCTCATAACCTACCGTTCTCCAAGCACAGTATAATTTAATTCCCTTCTTTTCCTGTCTCTTCCCACTGGCATCGTTCACTGCTGGGGTAGGCTGCTCCCCAAAGGATTATTCAACACACAAGCTTTCTACCCAAAACCCCTATCTTTGAAGGAAAAGGAGCACGAAAAATCAAGAAAGGAAGAACAGGCAACTTCATTGCTGTAAAGACCTCCAAATATCCTACAAAACAAACCTCTGAGCAGGACACAAGGCAAAGAATCCGTAGAAGGTCGTGACAAAATGCAATACTGAAGTTACGGAACTGTGCTCCTCATTTGGCTTCATCTGCCCAGACATCCAGGGACAACACGGCCCTGGGACCAACACGGAGGACAGAGTATGGGGCAACTTTTCAATCGACATGCCTTCTACTCTGCAGACTCTTGGCCACTAAAAATAAATTAAATTTCCAATTATCAAATTTGTATTCATTAAATAGAAGACCTGGCCTCCTCCTAACCATCACACTTTTGTTGTGTCGAAAAGTAATAGCGCTGTCAGGCTGAAAAATGGTGAAGCTGGAAAACCACCTACTCAAAGGGAAACAGCCAGAGGGGCACAGCACTACACCTACACTCACTACACCTCTTCCGTGGAAACACACGCTACAAATCAAGGACAGCGACTAATAGGAGAGATTTTCTGAAATCTTTTTAACTATTTCAGCACCTTAGTCACTGTTGTATGGTGAGCTTGTCTCATTCCTGAGCAACAGCTCCTGCTCTACACCATCAGCCGTTGCTTTCATACCTCTATTTGCCTTCCCAGTACCAGAGTGACAAGAGCAACGTCCACCGATTACAAGTTAAATTTAGAATAATCCAGCTAATAGAAATTTGGGCAATTAAATTATATTTATGGACTACAAATGACTCTTAGTGTCTCCACTAGTGACTGATCTCGCTAGGTTGTAAGCCATAAGTTCTCACTAGGAGTCCTCCGCGTCACTGTTTTGGGCTGATAAACAGTTATATTTCAAAGAACAAGCCAGATCAGACACTCAACTCTGAGAAGCTCCCCCACTGGATCAAGGTTCCATTTATAAAATTAGAATGCTAAAAACAAGTCCCAAAGGATGCTCAAAGAATTTTTTTTTCCATTCAGAGATGGAGACCTCCTGACACGTTGCAAAGCATCAGGACTAGTTGCTTCTCAGAAGGTACGCGCTTCATTTCTGGGCAACCATCCCCTCACAAATTAACAAACGGTGGGTATGAAAGTAGAGGAAAACTGAAAACTGAAAACAAAACTGAAAACTTCTTGCCTCATAGAAGGATCCTTCTTGAGATTTGAGGAGGAAAAGCCGTTATCTCAGATCCATCTCCCTGCCATACCTGTAGCACAGCGTGCTGCTTCCACAGAACCACAGACTAGCTCAGGCACCTCTGGAGGTCATCTGGTCCAACCCCCTGCTCCAGCAGGACCACCCAGAGCTGGCTGCCCACAACTGTGTCCAGACGACTTCTGAATACCTCCACAGATGGAGACTCCACAGCCTCTCTGGGCAACCTGAGCCAGTGCCTGGTCATCCTCAAAGTGCAAGTGTCTACTGATGTTCAGAGAGAACCTCCTGTGTGACAGTTTGTGCCCATGGCCTCTGGTCCTGGGACTGGGCACCACTGAGAAGAGCCTGGCTCCATCTTCTTTGTACCCTCCCCTTCAGGTATTTATACATAATGATGAGATCCCCTCCATGAGCCTTCTCTTTTCCAGGCTGAACAGCCCCAGCTCTCTCAGCCTGTCCTCACAGGACAGATGCTCCAGTCCCTTTGTCATCTTGGCAGCCCTTTGCTGGACTCTCTCCACTAAGTCCACCTCTCTAATACTGGGGAGCCCAGTACTTTTCCCGAGAGCTCACCAAGAAATTATGGACTATCCAGACACACCCTACACTCCAATCCCACTCCTTCCTTCAGCCCAGCCAGTAACCCCAAACAACTTTTGTTCTGGTAGGTATTTTCAGTGGGGTATTTTTCCACCAGCTATTTCATCTTGAATTCACCAAAGGAGAATCGACACAGCAAGGAGAAGCAAAGGAAAGGAGTGCTTGTCCCTGCCAAACCAAACAAATTCCAGCACAAAAAGTGAGATTATCACAATTTACAGCATGTCTTATGTGACAAAAAAAAAAAAAGAAGACAAGTATTTATTTTATTTCTTTCTTTATGTCATCCAAGGGAAAGAAATTCTAAGTGAAAATGGCTACAAGTTTCTCTCTTAGACAAATCAGATACAATGGATGCCTGGAAAACATCTGCGAGATATTCCTTTGGGCAAAATTTTGAAGTCCTTAACTTTAGGGGAACTACTGAAACAAACGTGGAATTAGAAGTCAGTACTTAAGTAAGACTTCTTATGCTGAATTAATGTCTGACTTTGGGAATGCAACCAACATGTCAAGGCTTACAGATCGACAAGTCCCTCTAAAAAGCAAAAAGATCCTCATACAGGGGCGTTTTCAGTCAGTTGAATAATACACTAAACTTCCCACTTCTTGATTTCCCTGCCCAGCCATTAGCCATCTTGTCCCACCTCTCCCTGGCTGTGCAGCAGCAGAGGAATTTCTTTCCCTTGGATGACATAAAGAATCCTAACCTACCTAAATGAATGGAGCAGCACAGAAACCATGTTACATGCTGGAAATATTTATGTCTTGGAGCCAATTTACATCTCCTGACTGCTGCTTAGTGCTCTTTTTCTCTCCTGTTTCTTAAATTTTACCCCCAAATCTGGGACAGAAGTTATAACCCATGCAAAGCATTAAACAGCAGCAGTGAGGGAAGGACAGGAGCATCCCCCTCCTGAGAACACCTTTCTTTACTTACCTAAACTGTGGCCATTTTTCGTGTAAAAGCAGGTATTGTTGATAAGGTTAACACAGCAGCCAATCACATCCCCAGTGGTGAAGGTCGGGCCATAGGGCTGTCCTGTCCCAGAAGAACAGAAGGAGTGCCCATCGTCACCGTGGTACCCGTACGAATGTTTATCCCACCCTGCAGAAGACAAGAGAAGAGAAGAGGTCAGCAATGAAGCCAGTTTAGCAGAACGACGCGGCAACCACAGCTCTCACAACACAACTTTCTGGTGGGAAATTTGAAATTTTGATTTCAGCTTCTCATACATCCTATTAATTAATTCTCACATACCAGTAACTGAAAAGAAATTAATGATCGTCAATCGTAACTCATCATTTGGGTTTCAACTTCATTTGCCCCTTATGAGAAATAATAAAAATAGATTGCCAAAAGTCATGCTGACAAAGACAATGATTTTTTATTTAAAAAAAAAAAAAAAATTAAATCTCTGCTTCTGTTTTATCTTGCCTGTAGTGAAACAAGCTCTTCCTTGTAAAACATTTGTGTTTCTCACTAAAGCAATCTTCCGGCAAAACCGTTTAATAAAATAACTCCTGTCCAATTGCAGCTTTGTCCAGAAGTGCTGCTCGCAGGCGTAACGGGGCAGCCGGAGGCAATGCTTGCACTCTCACATTCACGTTCCCTTCTAACAGTTGATAGGGATTTCTGCGTTCCCCTCAGGGAACAACATTTCCCGTTACGTGGACAGCTTAAAACACAACCCTTAAATGTCAACAGGCAATTTTCCAAGTGGTCAATTCTAACATGAGTATCTTTTATTCCTTCTGCCAGCAACACCATGCCAAGGGTTAAAGCTGGGCTCCAGGACTGCGCTCTGCCCACCTGCTCTTCTCTGCATCTTACAGCAATTCTGAATTCCTGATTTTGTCCTGTTCTACCCCAATTCTGCTGTAAATTCTTTTGTGGATTTCTTACATGTAGAAATCCCAGAGAACCAGTAACCACTGCAAAGAAGAGAGATTCATCCATCCTTTAAAAGTCGACGTGTACCTCAAGCAACACACCGGGCTGCTCTTTCCAGGACTCTTGCAGAAGAGGACAGTGCTCCCGTGGTTGTGGCCGCAGAGTGATTCAGCAAATGCCACCTGAATCTACTGACCTGGTCCTGCCAAACTCGCCACTACTGCTCAAGATGGCTTACCCTTGCCTCTCTTTAGGAGACCAGCCTCGGCAGGGAGGGACTCATGGGGAACGTCCTCAGAGAGCTTAAAGAAAGCATGGCGCAGTCTGTCTTATTCTAAGACTTCAAGAAGAATCAGGATCTTCTCCAGCTCTTTGGAGCCCCTCTATGAATTACACCATCAGAACCACACCTCCCACAGAGATGCACTTCTATCAAAAAGCCTGAGACAGGCGCAACATCAGTAACAACCACCTTTTTTTAAAGGGAAGACCGGGCCAATTGAAGTGGAAGTGAAAGAAGGTGCTTTGACCATCTACTGACCTTGTACACCCTGAGGGTAGCGCAGCATCTGCTCAATGTGGAGCAATGCTTTTGGCAAAAGGACTGCAGAAGAAATGCGGCGACCATGAGAGGAGAGGGGTTAAAAAGCAGAAAGTGCCCATTCTGCAATAAGGCAAAAAAAGACCGAGCACACTGCAAAGAGGAGCCCGGTGAAGACGGGCTGGAGCACTCTCGCGAGCGGCCATTTGCCTACAAAAACAACAACAACAACATGAGGGCACAAGAAATTTAATCCCTGCAAATGCTGCTCTGCTACAAGCACTCAGGTATCTTATCCCCAGTGGGACCCACATGCTTGGGGTTTCTCAGAAAAGCATGAGACATTTGGTGCACGCCAAGGCCCTCCGTTTGTTGCACCACAACTACATGAATGCCAAGGGGACAGTCAGGGAATGGAGCAAGACCAAAACACACCACGGTCTGAGATTTTGGACCTCGGGTCAAAGTTTAGAAGTGAGAGGCATGAAGGACTCCTCACAAATCCCAGTCTAGAAATGGTGAATAATTTCCTCTGTCAGTCTCAGGCACCCCCAGGAACAGACTGAGATATCCCAAGAGTCAGGTCCATCTCCCATCGGAGCAGCTCCCAACACGCTGCAGACAGCAGTGCCCGTCCAGTTTCCCATCTCCAGGAGAGACCGGGGCAGCAGCACTGCCAGCACCCTCGGCAGGCTCCAAAACGATGTCAAATTGGGCTGCCAAAAACAAAGGAGGGAGCTATAGGGCCTCCAGAGTCTGTTGTCAAACTTCCACTGCTCAGATGACACCCAGCAAAAATATAATTGAAATACGGAGTTTTTAAGATTCTGGCTCCTTTCCACTATCCCTTTTGTTTTCTCTGCTGCTGGCCCATGAAAGGCTGCCATCGCTGATCTATTATTTTAGTGTCCCCAAACACAGACCTGTTACATGTGTGTCAGTTCAGAACTTCTCTGATGAAGCTGTTGGTAACTTCAGATGGTAACTCTAATCAATTTATCTCCTAAGCTATTTAATAAAACAATCCACATACAAACTCCTAGCTCTTCTGCACATACAACATTCCTGGCATTACAAAGCATTTAATGAGAACTTGTCATCAGTTCCATGGAAGTAGTCAGATGGACCAGGTAGGGCTATCGTGAGAAATGCAGCAGTGTGCTCAACCATGAGGAAAGGCTGAGGGACTTGGGTCTTTTTAGTCTGGAGAAGGCTGAGGGGGGATCTGATCAATACTTACAAATACTTAAAGGGTGGGTATCAAGAGGATGGGGCCGGTCTTTTTTCAGTGGTGCCCAGGGACAGGACATGAGGAAATAGGCACAAACTTGAACATAAGAAGTTCCACCTAAACATGAGGAGGAACTTGTTTCCTGTGAGGGTGGCAGAGCCCTGGAACAGGCTGCCCAGGGAGGTGGTGGAGTCTCCTTCTCTGGAG
>JAOXJK010000062.1:24419771-24438785 GCA_025774025.1 Xenus cinereus
TGGTGAGAGCCTGGCCCAGGTTGCCCAGAGAAGCTGTGGCTGCCCCATCCCTGGAGGGGTTCAAGGCCAGGTTGAATAACCTGGTCTAGTGGGAGGTGTCCCTCCATAAGGCAGAGGGGTGGAAACTGGATGATCTGTAAGGTCCCTTCCAACTCTAACTATTTTATGGTTCTATGACTCGTACCTTTCCTTCACCCTGCTCAATGTTTTCCTGCTGCAAGACTAGTGCTCTTCATGTTCAAAGTTTCTTGGGGTGAACACTGACTATGTCAACGTAACAACCATGTAGAACCAAGTAAGGGCAGTCCAGGTCCTTCAGCTCTCACCACATATAAATTATGTAATTACACAAGCACCAGGAAAGCATTAGTGTTTGATAAAGGAAACAGTAAGATCACTGAACTTCGAAAAATACCCCAAAGAGGCTTTAGCAGTAGCCAGTTCAGGAGCAGAAGATTTGAACCTCCCGATGGCATTTAGGGCAAACAAGTTTATCTCAGAAATACTGCAGTCACAGAGGACAGATTCCAGGACATTTGGCTGGATTTCCAATTTCTCATTTAGAAGGATAAAAAGAGATTTGTGAGGGTTTCCAAAATATCTAGGATATACACTGTTACGTATCAAATCTGATACTCTATGCAGAAATGCTAAAAGCCTCCAGCCTGTCTACAGAAAGATCTCCAGGTGCTCTGCTGGTTGAGACGTGTCAGTGGACACCCCAGTGCAATACAGCTTGGACACAGAGCATGCAGAAACACAAACAAGTCTCCTGAGTGTATTTTGCCCTGCTCCAAGTTACGGGACACAGATGAAATGACTATTTCCTGCACTTGGTAGTCCTAAGCTCTGAGATCTGACTGGCCTCACCCTGGAGATAACCCTCCTCATCTCGCTTGGCCCTGGTGGAAGGAGCCCTTCTCTACCGGAGGGTAACCAGCTTCTCCAGCACAGACAGGGATGGTTTCAGCTGCGCTAAGGGAACCATCAGCCAAAGGTGAGCTGGCATCTGCCTGGGCAACCCTCCCTGGAGGGGTTAGAGGCTGCCAAGATACAGCTTAAAAACAGACATCCCAAAGGTTTCTGCTGCCACACACCGTAGAGTAAGTCAGGCGTACCCCAAGAGTTGAGTGGGGAGCTTTCATCCAAAATTAAGCCCTGCATAGTCTGCAGCATGCCCCAAAGTAGAAAGCTCAACGGTAAAGACCAACATTACTTCAAAAGATACATGAGCTGGGCAGAGACAAGGCAAGGCTTTTGGGTGTTCATCCCAAAACCTAAACTTGTAGACTACTGTAAGGATGAAAGAACCTATTCTCTAGACTATCCTCTCCTCAGTAACCAACAGGAAAAACAAAAATGTTTAATCTGAGAAGAGATGCCCTAACTGCTAGCACTTTTGTTGTACAGAGTCCAGAGGAGAAGCCTAGGAAGTCCTTCAAACACTCCTGAGCAGAGATGGGAAGGACAGCACCACGGCAGTCATCAGCTAAGACAACAGCAGCTAGTCACAATTCTGATCTTGTGTACCAGTATAGAGTTAAGCTTTTTAAGAACAGAGATCAATTGCTGGACTCCACTTCCCTATTATGACAGAAAGCATGGCCTGCAAAACACCCCACCCAAGAACCCTCCAGCACCATCAGCTGCCATGAACATGACATGGCACCATAGGTAAATTATCAAAACATCTATGTTCCAAGCAGTGGCAAGGTCCTTCCCCGGAAGATCTTAAAGAAATAATCTTGGTACAAAAAGAAAGTCACCTCATGGACTAATAACTGGATTAAACGATAAGAGATCAAGGATAAGAAAAATGCTTCCAGGAACACCAAGATGAGGTAAAGACATCATATTACAGGCTCAGAACAAATACCTGTGACCTGAAAAGAAGACTCAGGCAAGCCAAGGAAAAGAGGAGAAAGAAAGCGGAAGGGTGGAAAAGACCAACACGATTTAAGCAGTACGATAAAGAGAACTGTCTCACCAGTCCCACCCTGGGCTAGACTAGAACGAATGCAAGGGGCACATCAAGGGAAGGGACATGCTCCCCTCTGCTGACCCCCGTGACTACTGTAGCTGCTCTGGGGCTCTCCAGCACAAGGAAGAATTACAAATGGCCACCAAGAAAGTCAGGGGGCTCAAGCCACACGATGGATGAGGACAGGCTGAGGGAAATGCCTTTGTTTGGTCTTAAGAACAGAAGGCAAAGGGGGGATCAAAGTTGTAACAAAGCCAACTCCAATTAGATATTACTGAAAAGATTTTAACCGTGAGCGTGACTGAACACTGGAAGAAGGGATGAGAGGGATCTCTACCCTTAGAGATAGTCAGAAACTTGACTGCATGTTGTCCTGAGGAACCTGATCTAACTTCTGAAGCTTTGAATGGCGAGCTGAACTGGATGGCCTACAGAGACCCCTTCCAACCTAAATTATTCAATAATGTCTTGACTCGAGACAGTTTTGCTGACAGGCAGCAAACAAACTCTTGGGTAGGAGTGCACAAAGCAGGATATCTACCATGTCGAAAGGGGACAGAACTTCCTAAGGCACACAAACACGCCGTAAGCTAAGTCCTGACCTGATCATACCAGCTGAGCCCAGCTTTCTTCCTAGTCATCAAAGGAGAATGGATGGTCCAGGAAAGACTGGTTCCTGATCTGCAGAACAATCCCGAGCTCACAAACAGAACACCCCATGAGGATTGCGGCCTGGCACCTCGCCATGGGCCCTGTAGCTCTTTGGCTGAAGGGCCCCTGAACCTAGTGTCTGCTTGAGAAAAAAGCAACAAGGATGGTTCTGCTCTGATGTAGAGACCTCAAGGCTAGAAGACACTTTAGGAGAGAGCACTGTGCGATTTAATTCCCTTGGATCCCTTTTAAAAATATATATCTCTTCTCCTCCGTAATCAATACGTTTTAAACATCACACTCCACAGTTAATGTCTCAGCTATTTCATGCTTTAGACCTCTTGAATGAAACCCAGATAACCCCTAATGATTTGTTCCTGCGTTGTATGGATAAATAACACTATCGTTGTACCCTACCAGGGTTAGTACCCTTCAACAGGAGCCAGGTAATCATTTAAAAACAAAGATTTGCATGTGTTTTATTGACAAATGCCACTGTTGTATTAACTCTTCAACTTGAGCCAGATAACCCTTCAACAACAAACACTGGCATTTGGGAGCTTCTAAATATTCCTACATTTTCAGAGCCCTTAATAAAAAGTTTTCCTGAATCATCTCCTGGTTTCACAGGCTCCCCAGCTTGCTTCCCTTTCGTCATGTTTTGGGAGGGAAAAATACTCCTTTAACATTTCAGACCTTGAGCCAGATGTCCCTCAAGTCATTTGGCTAACTTTACTGGTTTTTTTTTTATATTTAAAGTTTTCTCTTTCCATTTTTCTCATTTAATAAAATTTCAACTTTTGGAGGGTGTATCCCTTTCCTCTCTCACCCTCATATCTAGTTATGACAACTGTCAGGTCATTTTGAGCCTGTATAGTTCACACACTTTTAATCTGATCCTCCGATATGGCCTCTCCTTAAACAGTCTCCATGCCATCTGAAAGCATTTAACCTTTCCAATTGCATCTTTTTTTTTTACCTTTTCTTAAACAAGTTTCTTCAATTTACATGGGTTTGTTTTCTGACTTTTTTGTTGTTGGGTGGTGGGGTTTTTTTTGATGATCACTGAAGCGCTTGGGCTTGGGGGTCTTTATGGTGCTTCTCAGAGAATGCTCAGTGTTAGTACTTATGGTGAGGGCTGCAGAGCAACTTATAAACAAACATATTTTAGAAACATTTTCTGCACTGCTTAGAGCATGAGTCAGAAGTTACATCCTTTCTCGTGAGTTCCCCGACTAGCCTCTCCAAAGCGGTCATTTACAGCATTGAAAAATTTAGTCTCACAGTCATGAGACATACACATGGCTAAAAAGAATAAACTGAATTTTAAGGCTATGTTTACAGCCTTCCAGGCACAACATGGCAGACTTCTCCCTGCATCTGCAGGGAACGCTCTAGCTCTTCCTTGCCACCTTCTTTAGCACATTGGCAGATAAGACAGCTTGTTGGCATTTCAATTTTCTTATTCCTGATGAGTCTGGAACCCTCTGCTGCTACAGAGTTTTCTTTGCTACATAGTGGGGTTTGCCATTTTGATTTTTTTTTTTCCAACTCCGTGTGCGAGCGGTCAGGACCATAGTCCACAGCTAGAACTACATTCCAGGGCTATATTGCTTCAGAGAGCAGTGAGAAGTGCCACCTCTGCCAATGGTTCAAGCCTCAGGCAAGCTGTGATTCAAGGTCCCAAATTGTTTACACACGCAATAAAGGCAACATCTAATCCTGGTGCAATAATACCAGAGTGCTTGCTCCTGGCCCTGGTGGGCACAAAAACACTTATAGAAAATCTGCCTGGAGTGGTCCACTCCATCACAGAATCACAGAACTGGATGGTTCTGGTTGGAAGGGACCTCTGGAGATCATCTAGTCTAACCCCCTGACAGAGCAGGGTCACCCAGAGCAGGTTGCACAGGAACCCATCCGGGCAGGTTTTCAAGGTCTCCAGAGAAGGAGGCTCCATACCCTCTCTGGGCAGCCTCTTCCAGGGCTCTGCCACCCTCAAAGGAGAGAAGTTCCTTCTCACGTTTAGATGCCTATACCCATTACCTCTTGACCTGTCATTGGGCACCACTGAAAAAAAGACCATCCCCATCCTCCTGACACCCACTCTTTAAGTATTTATAAGCATTGATCAGATCCCCCATGAGTCTTCTCTTCTCCAGTCTAAGGAGACTCAAGTCCCTCAGCCTTTCTTCATGAGAAAGATGTTCTAGTCCTCTCATCATCTTTGTAGCCCTTTGCTGCACCCTCTCCAGCAGTTCTCTGTCCTTCTTGAGCCTGGGAGCCCAGAACTGGACACACTGCTCTAAATTACTCTGGCAGAACCCTCCCCACCGCCTTCACCTGGTCTCATTAGCAAGCCCAAGACCTCCTGGATTTCCTGGAAGCTGCCACATTTTGTTCCATGGGCAGGACATGCCTCTTGACATAGGGAATGTCATGTCCTGGTCTATTTGGCTGAGCTGAAGGTGAAAGACGGTAAAACTGTGGCCACTTTGTCTCCTCTAGAGTAGCTTCTTCACATGGTAGTGTGGGCTTCCTGAGTTTCAGCATCATACAGCACAGCTCCGCTGGCACAGGGCCATCGTCCACCTTCATCCCTCCCTACTGCCCCAGGGTGCTTGCCTGTTCCTCCGGCTCGACGTCTGCTGCTGTTGGCATTAGCACACCTGGAATTTAACAGACACCTGGAATTTAACAGGACACCACTGCTACACTCATCCTCGGCACACAGCGTCATCAGGACCACGGCTTCCCTTTTGTCCCCATCCCATGCTGGGTCACTGCACTGCATTGTCACCTTAAGGGCGGCAATACTCAACGAACTGTTGGAAATTACAAGAAATAACACAATTGTTGAACTCGGATAAAATAGGTCAACTCCCACTTCAGCTTATCCTGCTTAACTTTATTATTTTCTATGCAGATTCATCCTCCCTCTTTTGTGTACTGCAGCAAATCCCACGCGCATAACCTAGGGCCAAAACGTGTACCGTGGTATCTTTCCATTTTCAGACACACAGGTTTACATCAGGCCTAGAAGCCTGTAGTTTTTTATAAAGCAAGTACTACAAATCCAGAAATTATAATTTAAGATTACACTTTAATCTAGATATCCAACACCTTGCATATTGTCACTGAAAAAAAAAAAAAGTAAAAATAAAAGTGAACATGACCACAAACCTTCAAGGTTCACAAAACTCTGCTCTTCAACTTACGCTCCTATTGAAACCTTAAGACAAACTTTAAAAATAAGACCATAATGACTATAGAACGTACACAGAATTGTGGACAACCTAAAATAAAATAAAACTCTCTAAATAAGAGCTTCTAATTGTCACATACTTGATTGCTGGTTCTTGTTTTAGAAGGTGCTAGCTACTTTCCTTTTCCCATCTACCATTGATTAACATACCCAAAATGATGGATGAAATGACCTTTGAGACCTACAAAGCCTCAGATTAAAAAAAAATGACTCTATCTCTTGAAAATTTAGATTAAAATAAAAAATTAATCTTCAACTCTGCCACCAAAAGCATCAGGTGCTTTCAGAGCTTCTTGGTGCAGAACAGCTTCTCCCTTCCTCGATTCCAAGTGCTCCAAATCAGTTCTGTGTATACATCAAATTCAAAACTAGTTAAACAGTATTTGTGGGCATCATCAAGCACAACCTACTGCTTGCATGTTGGTTTTTTTCAAGAATCAATTATAACGTTCAATATCATTCAACATAAATCCCTAGAGCGTCTGCCTGCCTGCAGCACCGCTGGGTTTGGAGGTGTGGACAGACTCCGTATGGGGCATCCATTAACTGGAGCCCCTTTTTGAGGGATTCGAAGAGCCTCTTAGAAGAGGACGCACAGAAATGTTAGTTTCATACAGGGGAAAAAAAGGGTTCTGGGTAATGATTCATTTAAATCCATTATCCATAATATGTAAGATATATACTTCAACTAAAGCCAGGCAAAAGCGACCTCCTAAAACCATCTTCTCAGCAGCGAGCACCGAATACTTGGAGCTGCTCTCCAACACCCCATCAGAAGCTTCAAAACCGCTGCATCAGTAGATCAATTCCAAGTAGAGCAGACAGACAAAAATAAACGCAGACACATGCTAGTGATTCAGTCAGAAGTCGTGTTTCCACTCACCAGCAGCCTCAGCAGTTACCATAGCACCAAATTTTTCCAGACTCCTACTGCACCTCGGCCCTGCCCAGTCGATACCGCTTGCTTTTCAAAATTTGAAAAATTTTGAACTGAATCAGCCGCACTTACCACCAGCCACAACATGAGCTCTTTTGTCCAAGCTCTTTGGCCATGGCAGGTGAAAAAGGGACCATGGTAGGAAACCCTCGTGCCAAAAAGCTGCTGGTTTCACACGTGCCCCCACGCAGCACACGACAGGCTGGATTCCCAACATTTTTCCACCTCTAGATCTTACAGCACCGTGACTGTGGTAAGATTAAGTTCAAAGAGACAAAAGGTTTTTGGTACCTTCCCCCAAGTTCCCAAGGATTTTACCAGTAAACATCAGCATTTTGCTACTCCAGCACGGCGACATTTAAATAGGACAGCATTCACTTTTGGCTCCTAAGAGACCTGCTGTGGTGGGTTGTGCGGTGCAGATATTGCAAATGTCACAATTTAAAGTTGTATATTAAAAAAAAAAAAAAAATTTGCTTCTGCCAATAAAAGATTTTCCCTAGAAAAGAGATGGGAATAGCCAAAATGTCGACTCTACTTCTAAATTAAAATGTAACTCTCCCGTTACACGTTAAACGTAAAGATCTCAGATGCACTGACTTAGCCAGGAAGCATTATATATTGTCACTGGACAGAAATTACCCAAAAAGCTACAGGAAAAGTTATGTCACAGGAGTGACAGTATTTGACTAATTTGTCCCCAGAAGGGGAATCCACCCATGTCACAAGCAATTCTTCAAGTCAAAAGATGTTTCTTCAGAACAAACACGAAACCCAGAGAGCCTGCCAAAAATTCAATGTAAGAAGAGGTTTTTTTGGCTAGTCTAAAGCTACTTTGTGCAAGCAGCCCACAAAAATCCTCCTGAACCCAGCAGAAAAACTTAAGAACAGACCTGCCCTTTGACTGCAAGTAGCTAATGCTGAAATTCCAGCACTTGCATCTATCTGGCTTTTCCAGCACAGGAATGAAGAACTTCGTGGGTAGAACCGAGGGGAACACGGCAACAGAGCTCACGTATTTGATATTCTTCACTTCTAAGAATCCCAGGAGCAAAGAACATCTACCTTGGAATGCCAGGAAAGCTCCCAGCACTCGGGAGGCATTGCCAGACACAAAATAAATAAAGGTGGGGCAGACAGAGGGAGAAAGCAATTAGTCCATGGTCCTAACCGGACCAGGGCAGTACGCTTTAAAAAAAGGAGGCATTTCTTCACCCAAAAAAGCTGCAAGACTTCCTCCAAGAAAACTGAAAACAGGACTCATCAAAAATGCTAGGTCTGACAATTAGCAGAGCAGATTTATTAAGGCTCTCCCATGAAAAGAAAGATACTACCATTTCCCTTTCTTTATGTCTCAACCTGTTGAAAGGTACCAAGTCGGGATGGTGAAACAACCCACGCCGCTGCTCCTCCAAGGGCCTCCGAAGCTCACCTAGAAGGGACAGAAAATTCATCCCATCTGAAAGCTGGGAGCAGAAGGTGGAAAAACACATTGGTTTAGGACTGGTTGGGTACCCTAATGGTGACCAGCCTGGAACTCCTCTTCTTGTGCCGGTACCGCCCTGAGGCAGGAGCCTCTCCTGAGAGCACGCTTTACCATGTACAGCGGGGCCCAAAGAGTTAAAACCAGAGACGTTAAATCATTTTTTTTTCGCAGGCCGTGCCACCCAGGAAAGCAGTCCTTCCCTGCTCAGCTGGTAACTAACAATATCACTAACAGGCGGCAGAAATTCCTGGCATTGGCATTTTATGACTTGGCTCAGCCGAGGCCAGGCACGGGCTGAAGAGGGGATGTGTGTGATTCAAAGGCCTAATTAGTGCATCCTGCAATTGTTTCTAATAACCCTCCTACCTGGTAGGAATCCTGTCCTCCCAGCTATCCTGCTCCCCACTCTTTCAACACACACACACACAGAGTTACGTCTAAACTAATCAAGCTAAATTAGTAAATTAGAGATTAACACTGCACCCGTCACCCCGGTGGCATTTCAGAGGCTTTGGGAGTCTCTGGTGCAAGCTCTGAACTACCATTGCTGTTCTCGGAGTCGGGCCCTGACTCCACGCCAGGTTTAAAGAGTGGCGAGAAATGATAACCCATATCCATTTACCACCTGAAACCACATTGTCACAGTTACCATGGGGGAAGGGGCACATTATTTTAAGGCAGTGAAAAAACAAGTTACATCTGTTTAAAAAAATTACCTATAAAATACTAGACTCCAACTGCCTCTGACTCCTCAGTCTAACAATAAATATTTTGGAACTAGTTCACAACGGAATAAAATGAATCTCTAAAGTGGAAGCGTTTCTGGTTTTATTCATGGATATTGTGCTGTTCTCTGACAATGCTTCAGAAATAGCCCTGACGGGCTCCAGAAAGAATCCCAATTCCCCAAGCAGAGATCAGTAAAGACAAGTAATGCAAGGCTGAAGAGAAATAGTTGAAGGCAAGAAAATAAAATTCTGAAGAGCTCACTAGGAACAACTACAAGTATCCTGAGGCACGGAGGAGTCCACTGCTCATCAGCCCTTGGAAAGGCAAAGAAACTCTAAAAGCCAGAGGACGTGGAAGAGAAGGTGGGCGAGCATAACAAAATGAAGAGGCAGCAATCTGGTAACATAACCCATCTCTCAGTCTGTTTATGAGTAAACACTGACAAAACTACAGAGGAAGAACAAAAAATTATTTTTGCTAGACCAAGGTATCAGATTCCCAGCTCCCTTCCAATTTTAGGATCGCGTTCAACCGGTATCTGTTTGCTGCAGGAATGGTCAAATCAGTCCCTTTTCTGTCTTACCTCCAGGAAAGGAAAAGGCTGATGATGTAGATTAGTAATATGTGTAGGAATACTGAAAAAAAAAAATACAGCTCAGAGATGATGGCTTGACTTGAGCACCATTTAAGAAAGAAAAGGCACAATACAAGCCTCAGCAGGCTAAAATCACTGATAGGATCTGGCAAGAGTAACCACCTTCTCCATCCGCCGCCACAAGCGCCATCACATCCAACAGGACCCCAAACCCTGCAACGTGCTACAGTCAAAACCAACTGCATCTCAAGCCGAGGTATCCCACCAACTTAGTTTCCCAGCTTTAGATTTTTCCACTCTTGACAGCTGACATATTTTTTTTTTTTAAGTCAGCTGGTATTCAAGAAAGTTCACATAAACCATGTCGGCGGCAAATGGCATGACAGTCTGAGACCAGCAATAAAGCATTACTGATATTAATTCTCTGATTATTTAATCTAGTTATACCCAATTGAGTAAGTAGAATTTTTGGTCAGTTTGTCCTGCCGATTGACAGACCTCACTTCCAAATGAGGAAATTCCAGAGTTGTTGAAAATTTGTATTCACTCTATTAGGGAAGCTAAACAGGTTTCCACGACTGAATGGACTTAAGATGGTTAAATCCAGACTAAGCAACAGGTCATTTTTTCTGGCGTGAACAAAGCCTAGAAAACAGTAAAGAAAGACACTAGAGGTACCGCAAATACCTACCAAAGGCATCCAAAAGAAGGCAAGTCATATAAAGATTACAGGTTTCACACCAAAGACTAATCTTGCATTGCAGTCCATAATAGCCAGCTTCGAGCAGCAGCTCAAGTTCCTGTTTTCTCCACTAAAACACGGAGGGAACAATGCAAACACAACACCCAAATCTGAAGAAAACACCCAACTGCCAGGTAGCTCGTTCTCTTAAGAGGTATTCTCCCATCCCTGTGGCTAATTTGCTCTGGTTTAGGCTTCAATCAGGAAATTGATAGTAACAATTCTTACACAGGAGGATTTACCTGTTGGCACAAGTTTTCATGAGATTACAGAGGAAAAAAAAAATAACTGCAATATTTACGTAAGAACTATTTTATGTGGAAAACACATTACAGAAAAAGTAAACACTGAGAGTTTTGACAGACGTATTCATTAAATAAGAGTACTTTCTCTTTAAAACAATAACAAATAGGCAGAGGGTTAGTTAGGGAGAGTGCTGGGAAAGCAGCACACTAAATTCACAGATTTTTACATGCTGCCATCTCCACAACACAGAACAAAGGCCAGACCTGGAGAGCATCCATACAAAGAGCTTGTAAACAAGGAAAGTTGTATCTCTAGGATTGAAACTGTAGTGTGGGGACGGAGATCCAGGCTTATAGCACAGGTACAGCGTAAGCCCCAATCACCAGAAAAGCGGTGAAGAGAATCAATCTGGCCATGCAGTCCACGCAATTCAGCTTTACAGCGGCAGATCTGAAGAAAAAGTCCAGCTTTACAGTAGATGAGAAATTGTTTTAACAGTTCACCATCCCAGAGCTTCATAAGTGAAGGAAAAAAAAATTTCCCCTCTATAAAAGTTGTGCAACTTGCACCATGTATTTATTAAACAGAGACCCTAGAACATTTAAACAATTAGTTCCCATTCTGTGATACAATTTATCGACTGTAAACACACTTTGAAGAACTGAAGCATGATGTTTTACACACATTCTAAAGATGCTCAGTTGATCTTGCTAGAGTTTACTTTTGTCGTATTCCTACCTTTTCTATCACAGATATTCAGAAACAGCAGGGGGAAGGGCAAGGAGCAGGCAAAAGTCCTTTTCCTGACACTTTCCTCTTTATTGGGCAAAATCTTACAACTCTAACTGGACACATGCACAAACATTCAATAGAAATTAAAAAAGTATGACAGCATTAAATCTAGCAGATGCCTCAGACGTACCTAAATACACACAAGTGATGAAGTCACATGTCACCATCACTACTTCTGCTTCGTTTCCTGATTTCACAAATTATTTTAATGAGAAATCAATATTCTACCATTACAATGGATGGGCCCACAATGCTGCTATAAAGCACTGAATTTCTTTTTCCACTTCATTGATTTAAAATTAAGAAAAAGGCAGTTAAAAAAGTTATCAACTGCAAATCAGATATTCCAGTCCCACAACTCACTTCACATTGAAAAAGCTGCCCTCGATATTACTCCCTTTTGCACGATTTTAGCAGAACAATGACAAAACGTAACAACTCGTATGAGACGTCATCAATAAAGGTGAAACTTCCACAGAAAACTCGAGTGTCTCTGCACTTCAGAGCACCAAAGCTGAGGCAGTAGCTGAACGAGCAGGACTCGCTTGGGCAAGACTGTGTGCAAATGGGAACAAGGTGAGAACTGTTTACTGAACCTACTCGGGGGATTTATTTGTGTTGGATTGTTTAAATGAACATCTGCAGAACAGCAGAAATTCAAGCAAGCAGACATACCTGCAAACAGAAGAACAACCCCCTCTCTGTGCTGGTGGTGGATTCTTGGAAACCAGGATGGAACGAAATAAAAAGGGGGAGGAAATAAATTATTTACAGGCTTATCAGGTACAAATAAGGTACCACGCAGCACGTGCAGACACTAGAAAACCTCAGTTGCCCCAGAATATTCCTCAGTCTTCCCTATAGCCACATCCAGACACGCATGACATTAGATGGTGGCCGCAGGATAACCGATGGATGCGCACAGACACCGTGCCATTAAAGCCACCAGTGTCAGAGCGCTTCGTGGCCAAGCCTTCTGTCAGCATCTGGAAACCATTAGAGCACACGAGCAAAAGGCTTCCCAAGGAGCAATCACACTCCCCATATGCTGAGGAGAAATGGAAAGTTGGCACGGAGAAATGTAAGCAAGGAAGAGAGGGACAGATTACTTGTTACTAATGTAAAGACTGCTAAACAACCAATACAGCTGACCTTTATTTTTCTTTTTCAGCCAGAGAGAAACTAAGCTATTTTTAAGTCTGGGATATGGTGTAAAAAAAGCTTGTGTAAAAAAGCTAAAGGAAGATTTTAAATAAACTACGGTATGGACTAAGCCAGATTAGCTCTTCAGCCACTCTCCTCAAAGGACTCTTTCCTCCCACAACCTAAGCTAGCACCAACCAACACCTCTGGACATCTCAAAGCAACAGCGAAACAGTTCCAGCCGGCGCTGGGAGAAGGGCAGAAACACACCCCGTGTCCTCCCACCCTCCATCGTCTGCCCTTCTGGGTCTCCCCTTTCCCAACGCACGCACAGAAAGCTCTCTATTGAGGACCGATCCAGCAAAAAGACAGTTAACACGATCCAGCTCATTACACAGTCACAAAGAAAAGGGTTTAAAAAAAAAATAAATAAATAAATCATGGCAAGAAGAAAAGCTAGACTGGCTCTTTTAGCTCAAAGTCCTGGTGGAATAGCCTGGCTGCCCTGGCACAGAGGGCTGTGCCACTTGGCATCTCCTCTGCCCGCCTACCACCCTTGCTCTGTTTGCACTGGACATGCGGAGCCACCGTGGACAGACAGATGGAGAGGTCAGACCTGCTGCAGAACCCAAGATTCCAGCAGTAAGCCACTGTCCGAACGCAAATAATTAGCAGAAAAGGCAGCTTTCAACAGCAAACTGCCATTGCAGAGGCAAGCCATTGGCTGCTGGACTGTCCTTCCCCGGACCAGCTCAGGAATGGAGAGGAGGCTGCCAGACAGGGGACTTCTGCTAGAATTGGGAATCTGAGGACAATGAGGGTCAGTTTTCAGGTTGTCCTCCCCAGTCACGCTCCATCACAACCCACCACGTGGCCAGGGCAGGTAAAACAGGTCAAGAAACTGAAATGCCGGTCAGGAACCAGCGCTGCCACCCATGAGACAATTCACCTTGCCCCAGCATAAAGAAGACAAAGATGAATTGTCCTCCTGAGTCACAGCAGCCTGCGAGTTGTGGGTTGACCGCCCTACCCTGATGAGTCTGAGGCTGTTCCTGTTTACCCAGCAGAGATCATCTAATGGGGAAACAGAAGCTGTGAGATGTGCTGACAAATCAACAGCAAACAGAAACACGTATTTGAGAGAGAGAGGATAAGAGTCCAGTGCTTCAAATATAGTTCAGGTTCAACTGTTATAAACACCACTCTGATAAAAGCACAGGTTATTTGTGGCAGCTTAGAAACATCAGACTCACGTATGTTTCTGCCAGTCTGCTCATCTGAGGAATGCTGGAAGCAAGCCATCTACAGAACCATGAGGCTTAGACTGGAAGGGACCTTGGGACCTTCATCCTTCTGCCCAAAGCATAAGTCAGTCTGAAACTTGGATCAAGCAGTCTGGGGCCTCACCTGGGCAAATTTGAAGATGGAGATGCCACAGCCTCTCCGGGCACCCTCTTCCTGGTGCTTAACTATTTTCACAAAGAAAATTCTTATGTCCAGCTGGCATTCTCCTCGCCACAACTTGTGACCCATCACCTCTCATCCTTTTGTCCCAATGGAGAACACTCAGGAGACACGCACACAATGGCTCAGGAATTAAGTACCCAGCAAGTCTTAAGACAAAAGTGTTCAACACCACTTTGAATGGAACTAAAGGAGAGTTACTGCAGCCCTACTCTTCCCTCTCCCGGCTCAGCCCGTCCCTTCATTGACTCGCCTTCGACCTGCGTCAGGGAGCAGAACCCTGAAAAGTAGCCCTCAATTTACAAAAAAAAAAAAAAAAGCGCAGCAGCAATTTCTGACAGTGACATCAATAGATTAAATCATCATTAATCATTTTGATGTGGCCAGCTTTCAGGCAGTTATCTCCTCAAACCAGCTCACCAAGGAGCAGGTAGCAGGTTGTCAGCACAAGGGAAGGCACAGAAACCGACGGCAAATGCAAGGAAAGAACCCCTCAGTCTCCATCTGTATCATCTTTACGTGTTGTGGAACCACTCCCTGCGTGTTCAGGGCAGACAAGGAGGTGAAAAGAGGGCTGGAACTACAGACTGTAAATTAAATTTACTCTCTGAGGATAGGAACCGTACCCCAAACAAAGAGTGGCACAAAAAGCAGATCAATCTGCTGGCAGATCTGATTTGTTACGTGTTACCAAGCCTCCTTGTCAAGACCATTTTTCAGTGGTAGCCTGGCAGCCTCCCCCCTCCCAGGAAAAAACCAAAACAACAAAAAAACAGTAAACAAACATGACCTTTTATCAATAAACACTAAAACCACCAGGATGAGAAATGACCACGCTCAGCTAAAAGTAAGTCTCAATCATCTTTCTTTACCTAAGAGGATTGTGGTTATATCTCATCAAATGAGCAGCCAAAGATCCAAAGCTAAGAAAACCTGATAAATCTAAAAAGTTTCAGTGCATGAAATGGACTTTTTTTTTTTTTTGCTTGCTGTACTTGCTTTGAAATATCCACCAGTGAACTCAGCTAGATTTTACCGATGCCAAGGCAGAAAAGTCTAGCGATGGTAAAGGGAGAGTCTTCATAAATCAGAGTTTTCATTTGATTCTTTAACAAGGGGGTGTGTTTTTACTGCTACAACACAACGTGGTGGGAGGAAACGAAGGAAGGAACCACAGCACGCTGGATTTAAATCACCTTAGCCCCGTGAGAGGAACAGAAGGGAGAACTTAAAAAGGGGGTACTGATACCTCAGTTGTCTCTATAGCTTGGGTTCCTCTGCCTTGGTGACATCATCAACCCAGAACCGGCACAATCTGATGCCAACTCAAGAATTCCCTTATTCCAGTGTATCATATACAAGGATCTTCTCCTGTCAGGCTGCAAAAGATCATCATGTGAGCTTCAGGACTCTCACACCTCCCGTAAAAGCCACTGGGAAGCTTCTATCCCACTACTTCTTATCTGCATCCTTAGTTTCTGTTGTTTATTAGCAACTGTCAGCATCTAAGCAGAGCATAGAGTGCTAGACTAACAATTTATTAGCACCGAAAGATGACAGCTTTGAGTTATTGAGGAAAAATCAATCAGAACTCCTCAAAGCACGCTTCCTGAAATTCATTCCACCGAGGTATTTTTTGAGTGAGTCTTGTTTTGAAACCCAACTGCTCACATTTTAAACCAAAACGTGAAAAGCTCTCACAAACTCCAGCAAGAGAAGCACGGTGAATACCATCACGTGGTCCTTACCTCCCTACGCTGTACAGCATAAAGAAAATAACAGGCTACAGAGCAGAGACTTTACACCTGAAGTACCCATTCTGCAAACAAGCTCAGAAAGATTCCTCTTGCTTCCAGTTGAGTTCACATGCTTTGCCACTTACACCACTCGAAAACTTCCTTTCATTCCCTCCAATCCCTTCTTTAGATTTCTGCACGTTTATTCCTTTCAAGTGAAGCCACCACACCATGGTGTAATAAACACTGTAAGAAACATGCTTCCTAAGAGACGTCGCTGCTGCAGTTCACGATTACAACACACTGAGCCTCCAACGGGCACACTTCAAACTATTAAAGATGAGACACACGAGAGCATCTTCTGAAGGCAGCACCTCCAATATAAACTCACAATTACAAACCCCCAGCACTAGAGTGTGCGAGATAAAAACTGGAGCTCTCTCTACCAGCAAAAGAAGACCAAGGCACAGGAACAATGGAGACATCAGAGAAGCTCTCAAAAGCTCCCCGCTGCCCTGACTACAGATCGTAGCTATCAACATCTCATGTTCGTGTTGTTCCGTATCTTTGAAAGTATTCCTGGAAATTAATTATAATTACAGAATGCAGTAAAATCAACAAGTTGTCTATTAATATAGACAACTGATCTTGGGAAACAAGCAGCAAATTCCATTATCTCCCCGTAAGACCGATCTAGAACGCAGTAAGGATTAAGCGCTGTTCAGTGACCTTTCGCAATGCGATTTCTTTGTCTTGAAGTTCACTGTAAATTATTTTAATTTTAGCAATTACATAAACTAATCCAGTGCAGGGTTTCAAAACAGACAAGCAGTTAATTGCCAAGTCAGTGAACTGAAAGAATAAAGATGGTCTTTTCACTGCGTTTGTAAAGCATCCAACCCAGCAACCACCTCTGCACAGATAACCTAATAATTATTACAGGCCTAAATTCAGCACAATTCAAGATCCTTTGCAAGTCCCTTTACAAATAGGCCACTTCTCAATTCAACAATGACAGCAAAAAATTTCAACAGTAAGAAATTATGGCTTTAATTTGGTTTCTAGTAGGAATGTTTGCTGCCCTTTAGTAAGACGCCTAAAGTGGCCAGAGTTCAAATGTTATTCTTGAAGGATTGGATTAATTAATTAATTACATTCAATACAGTCTCCTGTGTGGCTTTCCCTTCCGGATAGTTATATTCACCCTTTAGCAATGAAAAATGCCAAACACATACACATAGAGCAGGTTGATACCTTTATAATAATTAAAAATTAAATCTAGAGTAAAGTAGAAACCCAGACCTTGTTAGAAATGTCCCTTTATTTCTCTCCCACATTTCCTGACATCCTGAATACGGCTTTAAAAGAACTCCGCATGCATCCTGCTTCAGTTACATTTTGGATCAAAATAATACCCAATACCATGACCGCAAGACTGGATGAGATTCAAAACCCACTGAAACCAGTTCAGTTCACCGAGGTGGCGCCCAGTGAAGTATGGCTGCATCTAACGCTACCGGCAGGATCTGCTGCTTCTGCAGTTCTTCCATTTGCTCCTGTTCCAAGTAGTACAGACTGATAGGGCAAACACAGGCTCAACAACAGCCTACAGCACTAAATATTCCCACAAAAAAACCTACTATTTGGTTGGGAAAAACCTTCTCATATTTAGCATTCTGGTTCCAGCGCAGGCTCCCAAGCTTCCACAGCTGTTATCTGTCATGATGCATGCAATCTATCCCCAGATAATGACTTGAGTCCAAATTCAGGTCTTAGGCCAAAGATGACAGAAGTAGCACAGATTCCAGCTTATATTCACAATCATCCCTTTTCCCTCTCTTTGAGCATCTTGCCCTCAATCATGCATATAGGGTTTCTGAAAAATGCTCTCAGTTCTCCTTCCAGTGCTCGAGTCCTGCTGTGACCACTCTTCTACAGGCAAATATCTCTCTAACAGTCCAAAATTAAGTTCAAGATTCCTTCCTTCTATTTCACTCCACTTCCAAGGCATCGTAATTCCTGAAATCTGAGTGACCAGACCTACCTCACAAGAGGAGAAACTACTCTAATTCAAATTGCACCAGAAACCCAAAGTTTCTTAAATTTTTTAAACTGCCTGTATCAAACAACACATAAAGCAGCTGTGCAAGTGCTTCCCCTTCCAGCACGTTCTACCACATTTACCTCTATTAACCAAAAGAATATAACCTCCCCATGATGTACCTACACCCGACAGCCACGGGACCTCTAACCCTTCCCAAGAGGAGGTCAGAGTACAGCAGAACTGCTAAATACACGGCACCAACCAGCAGATTCGAGTAAGGCACTTACCCATCTCTACCTTTACTGACGATCTTCACTTCAAAGTAATAAATGCCGCAGGCTGCAGGTATAGGGTGTGTAGCCCTGACTGAGGCAGCATCTTTGTGATTTTTACCGTGACCTGGGAAAGAACAGAAATGTAAGTCCTGACGGGATCTGAACTCTCTCGCATTTTGATCTAAAAACACTACAGTAGGGCCTGTTTCTACACATATCCAGCAATTTAAAGCACGCTCATCAGAGAGTCGGTGTGCAGTCCTGCACTGCCACCATGAACGAGCCCTACACTGAGAGCACTGTAGTTTTTCCTTTTGTTTTCACTGTGAAGTTACTGAGAAAGGCTCACAGTACTGCTTCCCCCCCTCCCCACGTACATAGTTTGAAGACCAATGTACATAAACAGAAGACGAAAATGATTACACAAGAGGGGAATGACATCAGTGTTTACTAACCAGGCAGGAAAAGGAATGATCAGTTCTCTGCTGGGTGGGAAGGGAGAACAGCCTCCAATAGCGAGCAAGAAAAACATCACTGTGATTCCCCAAGTCCTAGAAGTCTGCGAGCACCTATTTTGTGTAATCTGGCGGAGCCGAAGCCCCAGTCGGGCGGCGTGTCGATGCCATCCGACCCCTCGGCCGGGTTTTTAACAGGATGACAGAGTAAACAGACGATGTAGCTGCAGAGACGCGCCCGGGCGGGTGACACCGCAAAGCGTTGCATAAGGCAGCACCCTGCGCCGGGGGAAGGGCTCCAGACCCCCTCCGCTTCCCGAGCCAAGGAAAAACCCCGCGCCGGGCTGCAGCCCGGGCACGGCACCCAGGACGAGCAGCCCACCCCCCGCGGCCGGGGCTCGGCGGCCTCCCTCTCCCCGCGCCGCCCCCCGGCCCAGCCGCCCCCTTCCCCCGGGGCTGCCGGACCCGCCGCC